>OV884050.1:9220000-10470000 GCA_930367265.1 Catocala fraxini
AGTTATGGAAATAATGAGCTAGCAAATCACTAATATTGATGTTACGAATATATTTGAGTAATTCCTAAGCATAATGATAGTGTAACTTCCTTGTAATTTCAAAAATAGTAATTTTCCAGAGGTGTTTTCGAAAATAATTATGATAGAGCCAAAATCACAACATCGTGTTTTTGAGCTAGAAAATTCTAGTTAAAGACATCAATTTACCTATATCAAAATTCTAGATTAATTGGTCTTGTCATAGTCCTATACTATTCGATGAAAGTTAGTGCATTTTTTCAGTGTGTCCTCTTAAGCTGTAAAACTCTATGATATTAAATATATAAAAGCAGCAGATATTATGCTACTAGTGAAGCAAAGTGAACACCCAGAAACGACCCAATTAGATAAAAACCTATTGTATTCAAAATTCAATATATTCAATAGAATCCCTTGTAAAGAAGTCGAAGCGCAATTATTCGAATGATAGCTAATTCTTTCACGTAAGCTCTTATGTGTGCAAGTTTTGCTTGGATGGCGTTGTGGTTTATGTGGTCGTCTTGCTATTGCTAATGCGCCGAGTGGGTTCGATTCCCACACGGGACAAAAATTTATGTGATCAGCGAATGGTTGTTTCGAGTCTGGGTATTTTTACTGACCTTTATTTGAATGTTTGTTAACAAAGGAATGTACACAATGCACGGATGTTGTATTTCAAAAATAAAATAATCATGATATATTTTGTTTGATATGTTATTGTGTGTGTATTTATCAATTTCGACACGAGTACAGTTAATGATAACAAAATTGTATGGATCAGATCTTCAACGTCCATTCGGTAATAGTGGCATATCTAGTATATAATATCACTAGCTGACCCGCGCAACTTCGTCTGCCTCACATAAGAGGATTTTGCCGCGTTCTTGCAACATTTTTAATTGCTGCTTCGCTCCTATTAGTCGTAGCGTAATGTTATATAGCCTATAACCTTCCTCGATAAATGGGATATCCAACGCTAAAAGAATTTTTCAATTTGATATAGTAGTTCCTGAGATTAGCGCGTTAAACCAAACAAACAAACGAACAAACTCTTCAGCTTTATAATATTGGTATAGATTAACAAAAGTACAACAGTTCGTTTAAATACCAACAAAAAATAAAAATCATATCACATCTATTTACCAACATCAAAATATTTACATTAATAAACCTGGAAACGAAATTACATTGCCAGGACCATGAACCGATTACACTGGCATTGAACTTGGCACCATTCATTCACTAACACCTGTGGCACTCAGCACTCATGACTCAGCTGACGAGTATATTGGCTCAAACGACTTTATCCGGCCGTAGGAAGCTTGCTGCGTATTTTTAACACTGCCTATAATGTGATGCGGTTCTGTCTAACAATAGAATGCTGGGATGCATTCTATGTCTTATACTTATATACATACATACATAGTCACACACAGCTACATTTTTTTAAGTGTATATTTGGCAAACGAGCCGACGGATCGCCGGATGGCAAGCGATTACCGCCGCCCATGGACACTCGCAACACCAGAGGAGTCACAAGGGTGTCGCCAGCCTTTTAAATTTTCCCCTTCCCCCCTGAATTTTGGTCCTCTGGTACCCTCACTCACTCGACAAAACACAACGCAAGCGCTATTTCACGCCGGTTTTCTGTGAGGCCGTGGTATCACTCCAGTCGAGCTGGCCCATTCGTGCAGAAGCGTTCCGAAGGGGTGCACCCATAATAAATTTAAGACCCTCGTAATAGGATAGCCATCTACTGCGCCTAGTTTTAGACTCCGTGCTCGTGAGAATTTCTTGACAGAATAACACTATTACCAAAGCGTATTTGTGTTCTTATGTCGGATAGCTTCAATTCACGGGCCGAGCAAAAGCTTGAGCCGTGAATCGAACCCGAATCTTAATGCACAGCAATAGCATTCGATAGCGCTGCACCACTAATACATTGTATTATACATATTACTCAATTCAATTAATATTGAGATAACATACACCTTTGGAGAAATATAAACGCTTCTTACACTGAGAAGAGTCCCGTGCTCAGCAGTAAAACAGTTTATGTATATACAGGGCTGATATTATTAAATCCTATTTTGGTAAAACTCGTACTTATTACAAAAGTAGTACTATATTAGTTCTTCACCACAGCGTAATATTATTTATTTGCGATGTTTTGTACGCCTGCTTTTTCTCACGATACCTTGACTCATCGAACTGGCCTCTCTTTTGATATTTAATAAGATTATTTCCTGTTAACTTATAATATCTTTAATGTATGACGTGTCCAATTGATACCTATTTGTAATTATTTAATAGAAATAAAATATTTGAATTTTGTGAAATGTTGTACGCTCCAATTGAGCTGCTTCAAGTTTATATTGTTCATTAATCTGTTTTCCTATAAAACGAACCATAGCATTGCAGGCTGTATTTTTCTACAACAAAAATGTCAAACAGAAGTATATAAATAATGCCTGATGGTATAATAAGCGGTCACTGTAGACATTCCAAAAGAAAAGTCGTAGTCTGTCCTAAAAACTGTGACTCCTAAAAGTTCCTATTCACCGCAGTAACACAACACCAGGTTTGGTGTATGGCAGGGTTTGCGAGCAGGTTAGAGGTACTTCCCCAGTCAGCCTGCTCAATGTATAGAGATATCTCAGTTAGATCCCTGCTCACCTCTTGTTTGTCAACAGAATACTTGTAGCTTACTTTCACACAAACCTTCCTTTTTAAGTTTGCCTTTCCTATAAAGCTAAGCATCACCTAATATAGTTGTGGACAGATATAAACCCAAACACTAGCGCCGACTTCTAAGAGCCTGGAGGTAAAATTTTATTATTTAAGAGACTGAGTCCCCCGAATATTTTATCCTGTTCCTTGGGTAATTAAAACAAATAATAATAAATAATAACGTTTAGTGTACATTTAAGACAAGTAATATAATTAGAAATACAAAGACAAAAGTTGTAAAAACAATTAATTGACGACTTGAAAATGGTAAAAATGTATTTTTCGCCACCCTCAGTCCCGTAATGGTTTTGTAAAATCGGCGCCCCTGAACCCAAAATAATATTTTGTGGAGAAATTCATCATAATTATGTCATTTTCGCAGAAAGTTACGCGTGCATCACGTCGCATTTCACAATAAATATGTGAGTGGATTAGTTAATAAATATCACTACATTGTCAATTCTCCATACAAGCACTTAAGCCACTTGAATTAAAATAATTATTATCGTATTTGTTTTTGTATTGGACACTTGAACACGAACAAATAGATGTGACTGGACTAAAAACTTTCATTCGTTAGCCTACATAGATAATATTTATCTAAAGAACCGCCGCGGTAAGTTGCATTTGCTAAGCGGATACGTTAAGCAATTTTTGGTGTGTTTGAACAATAGATAGGTGGCCGATATTGCGAGTACCTCCAGGCTTCTTTCGTAAGGCATCGCGATATATAATGATTTCACTCCATCTGTTAATATCGATAGCTAATTATTTATACCACTATATGGATATCTACCTATACATTTCTAAGGCCGAAGACAAGCCAATGATTGCCTAATTGCCACAATGAACCAGAAGAAAGCAAGTTATTCTTGAACTGCTCCTTGAATTCTAGACAACAGACAAGTTACTCTGTCTGTTGTCTAAAATTGCAAATAATTTCGTCACCTGTGTCCACTAGATTGTAACAAGACAATATCTACTACAGTCTTGATTTTTGCCGTTTTCTCGACCTTGTGCTAATATCGGTTTCCCTAAAACGATTTTTCGAACGTCTTAAAAAAGCTTTCACTATTTAGTAAATACAGCATTTTAATGTATCACACACTGCATTGAACACTCGCTAAAAACATATCAAAGATAAATTACATAATTTTCAGTAAATACATTACGACCCAACCAGAAACAGATTTTCAGATAAAAATACATACATGTAACAACAATAATAATAATTGTCTTTGCAAAACAATAACTAAAGTAAATAACACAAAGAACCTGGGAGTTATGGTGGATCAGCGTCTAACCTGGCAGAGTCACTTGGAAATGATGATGTCTAGGATGAGAAAACTAATATGGACCTTTATGACCCTAAGACACGTCGCCCCAAATTGCCTCCTAAACAAAATTTATATCTCTTTAGCGCAGTCAGTCTTAACATACTGTATATCTGTATGGGATGGGGCTACTAAAATTAAGGCCTTAGAATTGAAACGAGTACAAAGGTCGTTAATTAAGGTCATGTACTACAAACCATATAGATTTCCTACTACGAATCTCTATTCGATAAGTGAACTTCTTACTATTAGAAAATTATACATCTTACATGCTGTCTTGAAGTTACATAAATCTTTGACCTACAAACCTGATGTACTTAACAGAAGGCGGCTACGTAATGTAGTGCCTGTAATTGCAGTAACAACTAGTTTTGCAAAAAGGCAGTTTTCAAGACAATCGGCTTACTTGTATACCCTGATAAATAAACATATATCATTCTATCATCTGAATAACCATAAATTTAAAAGGGCATTATTAGATTGGTTAAAAACTAAAAATTATGACGATGATACTCCATCCCTAGATATAAGTTCTTACGTACCTATGTGTTAATTTGGAAAAATAAAAATAACTTTTTTCTTTATTGATAGCGAAGCACAGCCGGTGCAATTTACCAGTATGATCACGATAATTTACCAGTATGGTCAATAATTGCTGGCTTGGTCGGGCAAATGGCACGTAAGCCATAACTGATTTGGATATATCGGACTATATCTGTAAAATATAAAAAGCATGATAAAGAAAAAAAATTACCATTTCTTCTAAGTGACCTCATCGCCAAAGCGAAGAGTAAGGCCGAAGGAAGTAAGTAAATAAAAATAAGGGCTCTACATAATTTTCGCTCATAAGTGTCAATAGTGTTAAAATTGAGACTGTTATAACGAAATTAGCAATGTTTGATTAGTAAACGAGATAAGTTATTCCAGTAATGGTTCTACTACACCGGCCACTTTATTGAGTAGAAGAGAACTAACTGAAGCCAGTTGCGTCATATTTGGTAATAATACGAATGACGGTGCGCCCGGGGGAGTACCACCTTTTATAGAAAACCGTCATAAGGGTAATAACCCAGTTATTTCGTCACCCGCTAAGTAAAGGTTCCGGCGAGTCACATGTCTACCTCTCGCAGCCCTTCGCTTTATTTAATATAAAAGACAACTCTCGCACTAGGAATGAATACTGTGTCGCGTGGGACTTTATAAACATTCAAATAACGGACACAAAGAACACAATTTTTTGTGTGGGGATCGAACCCACATCACTCGACGCATTGGCAGGGCGAGGCGACCACCTGAACCACTACGCCATGTGCAGTCTTGTCTTCTGTCCGTTTTCACCTTTTCTTTTGGGTTGGTTAGTTAGTAACTGTAGGTTTTGCCAGCAATCACAGGATATAGTAATCGGTTCTCATTACGCAGGTCTAATTTGCCTCTCTTGTTGCTTAAAAATTCAGCATGTATTTCGTCTCAAAAATTTATTGACGCTGGAAAAAATGTATCTAACTAGTAAATAATATATAAAACAGAACATATTTTTTCACTGGTGGATGACTCATTGTCATTAGGTCACTTAGATTTAGATTTCAGTTATGTTGGTAAATCAGCTGTGGATACGTCGCTAGGGATATTAAGGGGAAGACCATATGGAGGTGTGGCTCTTTTATGGAGGAAATCGTTGTTTACGTGTGTAACTATTTTACCGTGTGCTAGCGATCGTATTGTGGCAATTAAAGCGACGACGTGCGACGGCCGTGACTTGTTATTGTTTAGTGTTTACATGCCGACTAACTCTGTAGATAATTTAAGCGAGTTTTGTGAATGTCTTAGTGAAATAGCTGCCATAGTTGCGAGTGAGAATGTTGAGTCTGTCTATATATTAGGGGATTTTAATGCGCACCCTGGGGAATTGTTTAACCAGGAAATGTTATCTTTTTGTGATGAGCAAAGTTGGTGTTGTGCGGACTATAAGAACCTAGGTATAGACTCGGACACTTTTACCTTTGTGAGTGATGCCTGTGGCAGTAGACGTTGGCTTGACCATTGCCTGGTTTCTGAAGCAGCGTGGAAATCAGTGGAGAAGGTGGAAGTGTACCATAACGCCTACTGGTCAGACCACTTTCCACTCTGCATTCAGGTCAACCTGGGGATGGTGAGGCGAACGGATGCCTCAGCAAATCTTGAGGGCAAGGTAGTAGATAAAGTGAGGTGGGGGGAAAGATGTACTGACCAAATAAATTGCTATTACCAACTATGTATGCAAAAACTTAGTCTTGTCGATTTCCCAGCAGAGCTAAGCAACTGCTGCGATAACTTCTGCTTAAATAAAGAGCACACTGTAATAATTGATAATCTGTACAAGAATATTGTTAAGTCACTGCGAGAGGCGGCTGAGGGCAGTGCTGGTTATGTGAGAAAAAGTAGTAATAAACGTACTGTGATAGGGTGGAATAGACACGTTAGGGACGCTCATGGGTGCGCTAGGGTGGCTTTTAAAAACTGGGTTTGGCACGGGAGACCTCAATCTGGACATTTGTTTATAGATATGCGAGAAACGAGAAAAGTCTTTAAACAAAAACTTAAATACTGCCAGGACAACGAAGAACAAATTAAGTTGGATATTATAGCTTCAGAACATAAGAAAAAGCAGTTCAATAAATTTTGGAAGTCAACTCAGAAGTTAAACACCAGACCTGCTGTACCTTTGAGCGTTAATGGCGTGTCTGAACCAGTGGGGATAGCGGACATGTTTAGAGTGCATTTCTCTGTGACACCACGGTTGCAAGTCAATAGGCAGGAGGGGTGCGGTGGGGAGAGACGTG
This sequence comes from Catocala fraxini, assembly GCA_930367265.1. NCBI lineage: Eukaryota > Metazoa > Arthropoda > Insecta > Lepidoptera > Erebidae > Catocala > Catocala fraxini. Next base: position 9,226,902 of record OV884050.1, read on the forward strand.
GGTCGTCTAGCCCGATTTACATCTCGTCGAAGGAGATAGGGCAGGTTATAAAAACCATGACTAGGGGTAAGTCTCCTGGTCATGATAACCTTAGTATAGAACATTTCCAACATGCCGGTCCGCATCTTCCTAGGGTCTTATCTATGTTATTTAACTTTTGTATTAGGCACTCATACCTGCCTGCTGAGTTGATGAGTACGATTGTTGTACCTATAGTGAAAAATAAGACAGGCGACGTCTCGGACAAGGAGAACTATCGACCAATCTCATTGGCTACTATAACTGCTAAGGTGCTTGACAGTGTGCTCGGGCGTAGGATGTCTGGACAGCTCAATTTACATGACGCACAGTTCGGTTTTAGAGCTGGGCTGTCTACAGAAACAGCTATTTTGGCGCTCAAGCACACGGTCAGTTACTACACCTGCAGGAACACACCTGTGTATGCTGTATTTTTAGACCTTTCGAAAGCGTTTGACCTGGTTAATTATAACGTCCTATGGACAAAGTTGCGTGACCGGGAACAACCAGAGGAGATAGTTGAGCTTCTCAGGTATTGGTATAATCACCAGATTAACCAGGTCAGATGGTCGGGTGTTTTGTCTGAGACGTATGGTCTGGAATGTGGTGTAAGGCAGGGTGGTCTGACCTCCCCAGCGCTGTTCAGCTTGTATGTCGATCAGTTGATCGGGGAACTCAGCAGCACAGGGGTTGGATGTTCGGTAGATGGTAAAATCATAAATAGCATATCTTACGCGGACGACATGGTGCTGCTGAGTCCCTCGATTGAGGCGCTCAGACGATTGCTTGAGGTTTGTGAGAGATACGCCTTGACTCACGGCCTCCTGTACAACGTAAAGAAGAGTGTGTTCATGGTGTTTGGGGTTGCTGCAAAGGGTCACAGGGCAGTGCCGCCAGTGTACTTATATGGTGTTGCTCTAAACAGAGTGCCTTGTTTTAAATACCTTGGACACAAACTAGTCGAGTATCTAAATGATGACCAGGACATAGAACGGGAACGGAGAGCGTTGTCGGTCCGATGCAATATGTTGGCCCGTAGGTTTGCAAGATGTTCGAGACCGGTCAAGATCACCCTTTTCAAGGCTTATTGTCAGTCTTTTTATACATGCAGCCTGTGGGTCAGGCATACGCAGAGGGCCTACAGCGCTCTTCGGGTCCAGTACAACAACGCCTTCCGGGTGCTGTTGGGGTTACCGCGATTCTGTAGCGCGTCAGCCATGTTTGCTGAAACTACTACAGATAGTTTTTCAGCAATCATGAGGAAAAGAACGGCATCATTGTTACGCAGGATTCGTGGGAGCGCCAACGGCATACTGAAGGTGATCGGGGATAGGCTGGACGGCGTTTTCCTGGAGTATTGGACCCGTATGCACAGCTACGGGTCTGATACTGCAGGAAAATACATGAATTAAATTGTATTGTATTGTAAGTTTTATTTTGTTTGTTTTTAATTATAAGTAAGTACTAACATAGTTACGTAAGTTGTATCACTAACAAAATATGGAGCAAGTTTCCGAAATAAACGTTTTATTATTATATTATTAATCGTTTATTGAAATCTTAGTTCTTTATCGCCTTTGTCATTTGTGAGAAATCTAAACGTCACACTGCACAAGTGTGTGAACAAAGTAAATGATAAATAAATAAATTTACAATGGCCTTTTGAAGCAACCACTCCAAATCATTGCGATAAACAGAAAATCAAATAAATATCATTACATATGCGTGCATGGATGGTTCTGTGGTTTTGTAGGAGTAATCAAATGTGTTGTTGTGGATAGTCAAATAAAATAGCTTGATGGTAGATAAGGATATATATTTACTGGTACCAGTTATAATTACTAATATAAATACATATTGGACTACGACCTTACTTAGTCGTTGCGGGGAGACGACTGCCGCACGGCGCTAGTGTTTGCTTGCACTATACAAAACTAGTGTCGCTACAGTTTAAATTATCACCTTGCTAATACATGCTTGCTCCTTGTTTGATATTTGTAAACATTCATACTGTATATTTCCCCCATGCTACAGAAATTGTATCCTTCTGTGGGAATAGTCTTAAGACTACGCCGCGCGTAAGACAGATAATGACAGAGCTCGTGCGGCGCATATATTCAAATCAGCGCGCGGCCGCCATAGTAAAATTGTATGGAGGATTTGAAGTGCTTTTTTGATAAATATGTATCTTTATTGTCAACTAATAACTTAGATATTTGGGACGGACAAATTGTAATATAACTATTTATGTTTCGTTTAAGCTGTAAAATAGGATAGAATTCTACTGTTATAATCTAAAAATCACGTAACACGAGCTTACGTTTTTGTATTTTTCGTGCAAATTTACGTAATTTTGTAGGCGAAAATATTTATTATTTTAAGTATTTTACACGGAGTAATTGTAAACACATTCGTTAATATGGTAAATGTATATTTTATATTTGTATTAAACAAAAAGTGTTGATTTTATTCACTTAACTGTGACTGCCTGTTTTGGCACATTTCGCTCGGCGCAGTCTTAAAATAAAATAAACATAAGAAATGCAAATTCAAAGCAGAAAACAAAATGCTACCAACTTAGCGAGTTGTGCATAATTATGACGATTTTAGTTTCTTAAAAACCTGTTTAGACGTGTGTTAATATGTTGGTAACCATTAAAAGCTGTTCTTTGACTTGCATATTGCAAAACCACATTTAAATGACAAGCTAAATGAAACAGGTGGTATCAACCTAATTAAGATTATAAATGAGAATATGGGTTTGTTTGTTTGTTACGTTTTCACGCCTTTTCCTCGACCGATCATTATGAAATTTCACATGCACGTTGTCAGCGGTACAGAAAAGGTCATAGGGTACCTTTCATCCAAAAAAAGCGAGCGAATCCGCAGGCAAAATCTATACTAGATAAACGTAATAATAAAAAAAATTGTATATTAAAGGAACAGCATTTTCCATGTCGGTATATTTTCATTCCTCATTTGATATTCAGCATGTATATGTATACTGTAATGATTAGTTAAACCACCTTCAGCTAGAAAATGCATGGAAATCATATCTTTTATTATATATTTTTGACGAGCAAACGTGTCGAGGTGATACGAGAGTACTTAATAAAGAAATACAATCTTTGGTGGCGTTAAACTTTAACATGTAAATGTAAATTAAGCCTTTTTCGTAGGCGTATGTCCGTTATACAGCCCAACAAAATCCAAATTTAAAAAAACGACGTAATAGTAATAACACTCTGGCATAATTTTTTTGTTACATAGAATGATAAATTTCTTCTCGTCTGTCTTTTTGAATGTGACTTTCCATCCAGTGCCACTCACACAAAATTAAAAAGATAGGATAAAAGGTCGCTGGATATTTACGAAATCCAAGAGTAAATTCCAATCCTTTCATTAGTCTTGATAGTCAAACGGTTAAATTAAAATATTATGTTCCTTTTTTAACTATTATTTTTGTAGTAAATTGCTATTTTGTCATAAAAACAAAACGTCTGAAGCACGTTTACCTTTAAAATTCGCTTTAAACTAGCCCAAATAAAAGGTCAAAAGTATTTCGATTTCGCTGTATAGCATCAATCAGACAAATTATAATATATTGCGAATATATGACGGTGAGCCAAATCTGCCGTGAGACGTGAGCCAAAACCGTCAAGGTGGAGGGGGGCCCAAGGTCCCCTTCAGGACGTCCCCCCATTACACTATACGAGTACGACCCTCACTACGTTACTAACTACAATTTTAGTCACATTTTCCGTTACCCATGGAAAATTACTACCACGTGTGGCAGAATCGAGTGGTCGCTTTAAAGTTTCGTGGGATAATGCGAATATAGCTAACTGAAACATTAAATAAAATTAAATGCTTTTAACATATAAAAACATAGATTACACGCTTTTTTCTTTGCGGTCCAGTGTAGTTTTTAGTCTTAAAGATAAATACCAGGACTAGTTTTAAAAACAATAATAAATTAGTTATTACAAAATATTTGAGTAATATAAAACTGCATAAATTTGTATGGCGAGTCAACTTGGTAATATTTTTTATTATTTAAATCGAGACACAATTTTTTGAATACATCTTGGTATTTGAATTAGGTGCCTTACATTACGTTTTACGTTAGCGCGAATGTTTATACATTGGAATCATAAATAAACAAAAATCATAACGTGATAAAATCAGTAAAAAGCAGTTTAATTTCAACAGTAAGTACCCATTTATTCGTTCATTTCATTTTTTATACAAAAGTAATACAAAAAGTAATAATTATTATTATTTTTATCTTTGCAAGATTAAATTGATTAACTTAAAGTAATGTCTATCGAGATTTTGTGTTTATTATGGCAACATCATCTCTAACTTGTTAGACGCCGGATAATCAATGTCAATAATTGCTTGTTTTTCAACTCCATTGTGACGGTTAGTGTTTATTTATTGCGGTTAATATCGACAACATTTACCTATAAGCTATAAAACTGCAATGTATTCTATTTTATTAACCTCCGAGTCTTCTTCGAAGAGGTTAATGAAAATTGAAAACACTTTGTGAGTCTGTGTGTCTCTGTTAGTGACAGTTTGTTAGTGACAGGCGTAGCTCCGGAACCACTAGACCGATTGACTTGTAACTTGGTATGCAGATACCTTGGGGTCATCCCTTGGTCGAGTTTGAATATAGGCCCTGTGGGTCAAAAGACCCTTGAGATATAGGGGTCACAAGGTCACATGTATTTTAAATCGCAAAATGGCTTCAATTATATGCAGAGTGGTGGTGTGCTGATTCGAGTTGGTTGCTGCTGTTTGCTGTCGAGTTTTGTCTTGTGCTGCGTTTTGCAACACAACATGCCCAACTGTGGACATGATGCCCAACCGTGGAAATGATGCTGAACAATGGTCATAATGCCCAACAGTGGATATGACACCCAACTGTGGACATGATGCCCAACAGTGGACATGATGCATAACAATGGACATGATGCCCAACAGTGGACATGATGCCCAACAGTGGGCATAATGCCCAGCAGTAGGTAGCAATGGGCATGATGTTCAACAGCGGCAATGATTGAAAAGTACGTTATATTATTTATTATTAAAACATGTACATACTATTTAATCATATACAACATTAACCTAAGTAAATGTTTAAATATAATTGAAACAAGGTCACATGACGAAGAGGTTGAATCCTAAGTTTTTACACCCATCTCGTTTTATTCGTATTTGATTATACTCATAAATAAATTAAAATAATGTATAAAATGAATGATATAGATACAAATTTAATATAAATTGTATTGATGAGATATAAGAAGATTTGATAACTTTAAAATGACAAGTTTTTTGTAAATCACTTCTTTTGCTAATTAATTATTGGCATTGCTTACTATTATTATCATTAGCCTTTATAGGTGTGCACTGTGGACCCGAAGTACTCTGGCGTGTGGGTATGCCCCTTTTGAAAGTGGTATATGAGAAAATAGTAATAATAATAATATTCTATCACATACACACAACACCATCTAGCCCAAACTAAGCAGAACTTGTACTATGGGTACTAGACAATGGATAAACATACATATATACTTTTTTTTTTTTGTATATACACGTGTATTATACATAGAAACACCCAGACCAAGACAAACATTCATGTTCATGCACACAAATGTTTGACTTGTGTAGGAATCGTACCCGCGACCTCAGGCGCGGCAGTCGGTTACACTAACCACTACGCCATCGAGGTCGTCAAAAAAGTCTGTGAACCTCTGATCTACACTTTTCCCGACCTTTCGGTTGCTTTCAGCAGACATGTTCACGTGGACACATTTTCTTCCCGTCAACATGGCTGCTTTAACTTCAATTTACTCATTTCGTTAATTGCTAAAAGACTACTAAAATATAGGTGGTTAGCATTGTTTTATTTATAGAGGAAAATACTATAGCCTTAAATTCGAAAGGTACTTCTAACGTCGGTTTCCAAAAGGCTAAGATAGTCGTGTCAAAATTGCAAGTAATAAAGTAATTTGATTAGCTGTTGCAGTCATCCAATCACAAAAGATGACGTGCGCTTTACCATCTTTAAAAAATTAAATTGATTTGGTTTTCAATAATCAGGTATTACTCCTGCATTTTCTAGAAAACTGACTCTCCATTTATGAATAATATAATAATATCAGCCCTATATATAAACTGGCCCACTGCTGGGCACCGGCTTCATCTCGACGTCAGGAAGGTGGGCTACCACCGGCTTAGGCATCCACCACGTAGGCTTCTTCACGATATTTGCCTTCATAGTAGAGGTCATGCATTTACTCATCATTCTGGTACCACGCCTTATACCATTGCCTTAGAAAACCGGATGAACGACCCATGGTAAAAGACTCCACAACAGCCATTTTGCTACCATTTCCTTTCAGGAAACGCTTTGAGTATGATGTGTTTGTGTGGTTTCCCAGTGACAGATAAGAGGCGTATTGTATGCTCGTTCCGGTCCTGATTTTAGCTAATCAAGTGTATTGTCCACCGACCTTCGATCTGCGGGTCATTTGGTGCGTGACTGATCAATGACTCGTTTCGTGTACCTGTGATCAAGTTGTCGTAGGTTACACCTATCGTGTTATTTACTTGCATTCCAAAAATATTTGCTCTCTGTTTAAGAGAAACAATACAAGCACAATTTAATATTGCTAATGTGAGAAGTGGGATACAACTATCCGCTCGGGGCATCACCCTGAATAAACTGAAGCTAATTGTTGTTTTTTTTTAAGAATACTGCCATATATAATTGGCCAGAGAGGAACCTGCCACGCACTCTCGTATTGCCCACCCCACGCCCGTTTGGCAACAAATGAAAAATCGCTAGTTGCCAAACGGTCCTGAAGATGCCTCGCGCTGAAGCAAAACGCTGTCGACGCATATTTTGTACACAAATGTTTAAAAAACGGATTCAAAGAGAAAATGGATACACTACGCCATGTCAGTCATCAAATGGTGTTGTGTTCCTTTGCGGTGAGAATGACTTCAAGAGTAGGAGATACTGATAACCAAGATTCCTTTTCATTGAGCTGTCAATGCACTAATATATCATAGCGCCGAAATTCCTTATTTTTGGGTTGGGAATGGACTAAAACCTGATATTGCAAGTTTTTTTTGTCTACGCTAATTGTTTATACATAGGATGTATTGCTGCTTTCAAAAATAAGGAACTATTTTGCTAAAATATGTTGATTCGCAATGATCAATTATCTTATATTTATTGTGTTTTAAACTGTGGTTTTTAACCACGGAGAGCAATTATATACCTGTTCTGTCTGATGTTGTTATAACTATTTACAACTACAGTTTCTGTAAGCTATAAGAATATATCTATACTTAAAGAGCAGGTGTGTTTGCCTATATATTTCCTAACTTATATTAAGTCCTTCTCTGATTAGCAATTTTATCTTTATCTTCTTCTCTCTTAGCCTTTATTATTCCCAAGTCACTTGGGGTCGGCTATTCTGGTCTAACCGGATTTGACTGGATATCAGTTTTTACACGGAGCGGCTGCCATCTGACTTCTGCAACCCGAAAGCTAACGATACTCTAAGGCTAGACCAGTGTCAGGATATTAGAGGGTACTGACTTTCCCAATAACGACTGCCGTAGATGTTCATGGCAGCCGGGACCGACGGCTTAACGTGCTCTCCGAGGCACGGAGCAGGCGATAATTGTCAATCAATACGAACATAATTTCAAAAAGTCATATAACTTCCGAAAGTCAGAGGTGCGCGACGTGGATTCGAACCCGAGACCCTCTGCATTGCAGTCTGTTGGTCTCCCCACTGAGCTATCGCTGCTTGTGCTGCTATATGTACCTATAATTAAAATAAAATTGCTAACCTGAGAATTAACTATAGGTAAATAAAATAGTTGTGTAGTTATGAAATCGAGCAGAATGCAGTAATGCAGATATCTATGCGAATATATAGAGCTTTAGAATTCCTATGTCTATGGGTAATTATGTATATGGGTTTGACATTTGCTGTTTACAATCTACACATTTCTACAAATGTATAAAGTACCAAGATCGTAAACCCATTTAGTAATGTCAAATTAATTTAATACCAAATCCAGCATAATTATTCTCATAATTACTGCCTTTATTGTTTTGGTAAATTTGTAAACAACTATGGATTTTAAAGTGTTAGTTATAGTAATAAAATATCATTTATTTTTAACTACTTACTAAATACCAAAAAATACATAACCAGAATATAATTATCTTTGCATGTATCCTTGTACGATAAATAATAACAATCGAGACAAACGAGTTTTAGGGACTTGTTTTGATTAAAGCTTAAACTAAAGTAGAACTAAATAGTGCAGTATTTAGTTATAGAAGCTAACAAGAATATCTTAAATTTATTCTTTATTCTTTCGGATTAATCGTTATATTCTGTTATAAAGTAAATAATATCTATACTAATATTATAGAGCTGAAGAGTTTGTTTGTTTGCTTGTTTGTTTGTTTGCTTGAACGCGCTAATCTCAGAAACTACTAGTCCGAATTGAAAAATCTTTTTAGTGTTGGATAGCCCAGCTATAGGCTAAATAACATCACGCTACGACCAATAGGAGCGGAGTAGCAATGAAAAATGTTGCAAAAACGGGTTAAATTCTCTTATGTGAAGCAGACAAAGTTGCGCAGGACAGCTAGTATTTTATAATAGGTATAGGTAGTAGGTACCTCCTAGCTTTTGCCCGCGATTTCGTACGCGTTGAATTTCAATATTAAAGTGACATCTGCTAATGAGTAGCGGAACTAATTAACTCCGAAGTCACAAGTAATCTTTTTTAATTTGTTATTAATTATGTTTATGGTTTTATAAATTTGCCGCTATAATGTAAAATTAGTTATATATCTCTGATCGGTCCATCAACTATTTCTTGTTTCTTGTCTTCGGCGTCTAGGCGACGTATCAAGATGAAATATAGTATGTGTATCTCGCCGACCCACGATGTCTTATTGTCACGGCATCTAGGTGGTGCCGGTGTATCAAGATGAAACATGGACCAGATATTAAGTTTGACCTTGAGCAACATAACTGTAAATCCGCATTCAAGTAGTTTTTACGTGATGCGCGTACAATTAATATAAGAGAGACAAATAAAAAATTTGTAATAATTGTTTTGGCTTCCATGGCTATTATCCAGACTCCACTAATTTTTTTCTTAAACCACATACAATATATACTAATATTATAAAGCTGAAGTTAGTTTGGTTGAACGCGCTATTCGCAGAAATCACTGGTTCGAGTTGAAAAAATATTTTAGTGTTGGATAGCCCATTTATCAAGGAAGGCTTTAGGCTATATAACAACACGCTACGACCAATAGGAGCGGAACATAAATGAAAAATGTTCTTATGTGAAGCAGACGAAGTTGCGCGGGTTAGCTAGTTTTATTATATAATAGATGTGCCCGCGGTTTCACCCGCGTTTATGATTACTGCGCCGCCCCCTTGGGTCGTAGCGTGATGTTATATAACCTATAGCTTTCCTCGATAAATGAGCTATCCAACACTAAAATAATTTCTTAATTCGGACCCGTAGTTCCTGAGATTAGCGCGACCATAATATTACCGACGTTACGGTATTTTGAAATAGAAAAACATACCAAATTAAAAATGATATTTGAATTTAGTGGATAAAATTAAGTCGTCCGTAATTGTCGTAGTTGTATATAATAATAATATATAAATATAATAAAATAAATAATAAATAATATATAATATATATACCTACTTATACACATTAGCTTGATCTAATTATAGTTATAATTAACCACCTTATTGTTACAATAATTGAATAATCACAATACCATTGAAATGTGCCTGTTGAGTAATTTAATGCGAAACAAATTACTCAGCGTTATAAGATTTATTGAGAAATTATTATAATTGATATCGTACAGGTAATAATACCTAGTGATAGTAGATAGTAATAGATCTTAATGATAATTGCAATTAATTTACTACATACTGATATTATTGCGGTGTATTTGAATAACTCTACATTTTAAGTAAATGTATGAATGAATTTAAACATAAATTATTTGGACTATTAGTTAACAAGGCATATTACTCTATTAATGAATTTTTAAATGACATATTATTACAGTAAGACCTATCCTTTACTTAGCGTTGTGACATTTTTAATTGACATATCTTTTTAATCATTGTGACATTTTAAAATTGACATTTCTAATTCATTATTTTTGTAATTGCATGCAATATTAAAATTTAATCTGAAATTGAATATTATCTCTATAACATATTATATTTTAATGTTGCCATCTAATATTTTGTATGCCTATCGGCGGGACATGGAGCGCACTATATAAACGATTGTATAACATCTTGTAAACCTGTGTTCACAAAATAAAATTATTTGAATTTTGAATTTGAATTTGAATTTTCTTTAACGGCCGGACCATGGCAAGTAAAGGGCCATGCATTTACTACGTAAGACGATATTTAGTCGTTTTTGACCCCCTGCCTCTCTTAAATAAGAAAGATACGAATAGGCCGACCCCTCCCCCGCTGTTTAATATTTATTACGTAAGAATCTAAAGGAAAAAATGAATATACGTGTGGTTGGTTTTAATGTTTATGTTTAAAAGTAACAATTTTTGAAAAATGCAAAATTTTTCTTTTTTAACGAAGTACCTAAATCACTACAGGCGTGCATAAAATATTCAAAAGGTTCCATCGATTTCTTCAGGAACCCATTGTCAGATCCTGACTTATATTTTGAGAATCGAAACTGTGAAATACTGTTTAAAATAAATGTACCTACATAAAAACTATTCGAACACAAGCGAACATACCTAATTAAAAAGATACTTAGAAACTGAGAAAAATTTAGCAGTACTAAAATTTTTATTGTGTTTTAGTGTTAGTAAAATAAAATAAATATAAAATAAAAAAATAATATAAATTAAAAACACAAATTTTTAATTTGTGTTTTTAGTTTATAGTCTTTTACGTTTTTCTTTCTATTGTAAACTTACTACTTGTAAATGGGAAATGTTGTCTCACACCTGTTATTAGCTCTTAGGCCAGATTGTTTAGTTTTTATATAAATGTGTATCAAATTGTATGTTTCGCATAAATAAATAAATACTTACCCTTAGTAAAAAACTTCATTGAGTAAATTTTTCTTGCATATTCTTTATTTAGGTTTCTTATTTTATCCAATATTTGCTTTTGGAAACTTTTAACATCTTTACCATGATTCGCCTTTGCTGCTTTCCAAAACATATTAGTATCTTCTTAGATTTTTTGGCCGGAACGTCCTGAATACGAATAACATTTTTTGTATGTGTCAAATAACCTTTTATATTAATCGGCGTTAAACAAGGAGGTCATGGTTAAAACACAATAAAGACATTAATTGACACACATCAATAAAAGAAGTTCACACACTTTAATAATTCAACTATTTAACTGCAATATTACATCATCAACGCAATAACGAGTGTCGTTTACGCAAACAAGTGACGTCTAGTTCACAAGCCGGGAGTACCCGGGAGACCCAGTGCTGGTAGCGCGGTTACGTTGCCATAGAAATAGTATATCTATACGCATCCGAGCGCACGTCGGCACTCGCGCGGTTGCCCACGCAGTTTCAAATCTTAACTTTGCGTATATTTGTGATCTTACGTAAGAACTACCAAGACTCCCTCCCACCCTCTTGTAAGAAAAATAAGACATGGTCGACCAGGGAGTCGACCATGACTCCCCTCCTAAATCGTCTTACGTAATAAATGAATAGCTCCCAACCGACAGGTACGAAACTTCATGCAAATTACCAAAAAGCTCTAAAAAAAGGAGTATAATTTCAACCTAACATTCAAGTAAACGTAACACAATAATATTATCTGATCTGGTCGCTTTTGAGAACCTCGGTACAGCAAGGAAAGCATTATGTTAGTATAAATAGTATTTTTTTTTTGTTTGGTTTATTTATTTAACGTTCCATCCCACATTCTACTTACGTTTATTCACGTTTGATACAGCTTTTGCAGGCTACACCCTGCGATTTAGTCGCCTATGGAAACCTAGATATAGCCAGTATGAGCAGACTGTTATTATCAGCTGTCTATCGTTTATGTTTGATACAGAAATTGAACGCTTCCCCTTACGATTTAGTTGCTTTTGAGAATCTCAATATAGTTAGTGAAAACATATGTAGGTAATGTAAGTATCACAGATAAAGCAGCTTTTTAGGAGCTCGATATAGCGAAAAATATTACATTTGACATACTAGCTGACGTGTCCAACTTTGTCTGCTTCACATAAGAGAATTTTCCCCGTCTTTGCAATATTTTTCATTGATATTCCGCTCCTATTGGTCGTAGCGTGATGTTAGCCTATAGCCTTCGTCGAAAAATGGGCTATCCAACACTAAAATATATTTTCAATTCGAACCAGTAGTTCCTGAGATTAGCGCGTTCAACCAAACAAACAAACTCTATTAAGTATAGATTGCTGTTTAGTGTCCGCAAGTAGTCGATTTTACGTGTTATTCTTAAAAATAAACGACATTTATTTATGTGCTGATAACGTTCCATTGAACAAATAGATTTAGGCTCGGTTCCTATACCAGTGAACGAATCGTTTTAGCTACAGACAGTAAAATATGGACATAATTTTCATAGAATATAATTATGTCATTAACTACTCGTAGGTAAAACGATTCGTTCCTTGAAATAGGAATTACTGTGGGCCGTAAGCGGATGCTGTGTCGTAAGCGAAGGGGAACTCTGCCACATGTTTTGTAATTTCAGAATATTGTGAGGTGCGCTCGGATGCGTATAGATAAACTATTTCCATGGTAACGTACCCGCGCTACCAGCACTGCTTCTCCCGGGTACTCCCGGCTTGTGAACTAGACGTCAATTGTTTGCGTAAACGACACTCGTTACTGCGTTGATGATTTTTAATATTGCAGTTAAATATAAAGTGATTAAACCATAAATATATATTATACTATTTTGTAACGGTATGATAACTGTGGTATGTATCCGAATTTTATACCGTATTTAGGCACTGGTCACAGATCAGTATCAAACAACTTTATGTTATATTCTTGCAGTATGAACATTTACACTTTGCAGCCTGCAGAACCTTTGCTCTTTGGCACTTATGCACAAGATCTTCTATTTTGAACTATTTGGTAGGTTACAGGAACCTCGACAGACTTATTTAGCACTTTAGTAGTTAAACAAAGTATTGTGTTATATTGCTGATTTTCTTATTATACATAAAGTTAGAAGACTATGTATGTATTTAAATTTTTAGGTAATTAAAATGAACATTTCTAACAATTTCAATTTCAATTTTAAACTAAGTAACCCCTTTTTATAAAACTATATACTGTAGCATGATATGGCGTTCGATCCACCTAAATATTATGTTCATATATAGCACGATGCTGTAAACGATAATTGACCCACATTTCTATGTCATGTAAGCTGGAATGAACTACCTACCGTGGTATTTCAATCTTTAAACAAGATTATTATTATCTATCGCGAAACCAGCATGTCTAAGAGTTCTCCACAATGTTCTCAAAGATATTTGAAGTCTACCAACCCGCATGGGGCTGGCGTGGTGGACTATGGCCTAACCCTTCCCACATTGAGAAAAGGCTTGTACGCTACCCGGCAGTGAGACAGTTTAATACAGTTTTATAGAATTTTAAACGGGAATCACCTATATATTAACATATTTTGGTAACCTAATCATCAGTGATCGGAGTAGGTAGATTGATTTTTGGTACTTGTATCATAAATGCACACAGAAAGAATAACATGGATAAGCCATTTTCCCGGAAAGTAATTCCGGTATTTCCGGATTCAATTAAATATTGTTAATGTTGGTAGTGATATTATTCCTACTCAATTCAAAATTTAAAGGAAGGTATCAAAACTAAATTAATTCATTATTTATCTGTTGAATAATAAAAACAATCGAATACCGATCGAAGCTTTAATTTTTATTTTTAGCCTTTTATGGCTAGAACTTTTATAGATAGACATAAATAATGTTGCACTTAAATTTAAATATTTTCATAGGGGTCATGGTAATTTGCATTAAGGGTAGAATACATGACGGGGCCCCATAGAGGGCCAATGCCTGCTGGGGTCGTGAGACTGTTCTAAGGATGCACCACGACTCTGAAACGTAAAGGGCATACGAAGGAACAGGTTGATTTTAGTCAGATTTTAGGACCAAAAAAAAGGGGTAGTATAAAGAAAAAAGATAAAAATCAACATTGTTTATTGTTAAATATGTACATTTTACATTTATTCACATTTTTAATCTTCATCGATTACAATGTCAGCATCCTGGTAATCCTGATCTTTACAATTAAAATATATAACTATGAGTTTCTCTATATTTTCTATTTTCAACCTATTTCTTTTAACATCTAAAGTCCATTTATAAATGGAAAAAGACCGTTCTACATCTGACGATGTCAAAGGAGCAAATTTTAAAAAAGGTATTAAATTATGTGCTTCATTTTTTTCAATGGCCTCACTATATTCTCTAAGTGTGTCTAAATCTGGGTTTCGTTCCATAACACGTTCTATTTTATTTTTTATATTTTCTGAATTGCACTGATTTATAGCATCTCTGACGTTGTCAAATGCTTAAAGTGAATCTGTCAACGATAAATTATGCTTTTGCAATTCTTTTAAAGACAAATGAATTATAAAATAATTGTCTTTAATGTAATTTAAATCTTCTTTTAAATTTTCTTTTTCTATAATATTTTTTGCCTCTCGAATAGATACCGCATCAGAGCTGCTTAAACAAGATAATACTTCTTTTATTTTTTCAAAGTTTTGAGCGTAATAAAATGCTGCCTCTAACCAAGTGCCCCATCTTGTAACAACTGGTTGGGGAGGTAGCGGCAAATCTGGATATTTTTCTTTTAAAATTTTGACTCTACTTGGGGCTTTCAAAAATACTTTTTTAACATTTGCTATTAAAATGTTAACATCGTGATATTCTAACCTAATTTGCTCAGATACGCGATGAAGAGAGTGCGCCAAACATGTTACGTGCTTCATTTCAGGTAAGTATTGTTTTAAATTTCGTCCTGCAGACAGCATATATGCAACGCTATCAGTGCAGAGGACAAGAATGTTACCTACCTTCGATTCAAAAGAATCTTCCCAAAAGTTTTCCAAACATTGTAACACAAAATGCGTGATTGTTTGTCCATTAACTACAGTTAGCATTTTACATGCTACCAAATAAGGTCTAGTCAAATTGCTAGGATGTAATGGTTTTATTAAAAAATGGACTATATAGCGACCTAAAAAGTCTGTCGTTTCATCTAATGATATCCATAGTTTCTCATTTTTATAATTTTGCCGAATCAAATTGATTTTATTCTTAAAAAACTTGTCCAAGTAAACTTTCCGTAACTGTGATTCATCTGGCAGAGTACGATTAGTACACGTACAACAACAGGTACTACACATATATTTTTTAAAGAAATCTTGAAAAGTAGTATTTTTCATCTGAGACCACGGAATATTGCACAAAATGAGAAATTTTATAAGATCGAAATAAAATTCCTCTTCGGGCCGCTTAAACTTTCCCTGGTGTACTGCTCCTTCGATATGTCTTTTAACGTTTCCTTTATTTATGGTTTTCAAATGGCTTTCACATTTTGAACAGTATATTGTACCACTAGCGTGATCGTAAAGTAGTTCGGGATGACCGGATATCCATTTTTCTACAGTTTCAGCCTTGACGTTTGCCATATCTGAACTTTGTTTTAGAGATGGAACCTCGTATATATCACCTAAAACAAAGACATGAAAAAATTACATTTTATTTAGTTTATTTAGCTTACTCCGTTTGTTTTATTTTTCGTGGATCAAATTTAGTCATTGAAATTTCACCCTCTTCCTGTCAACCGATTGATCTAAAATTTGGTATTCGCCTTTGATTCTGGTGACAATACAATTATGTATATTCAATATTATTGTCAATCCAAAATGGCTGCCGCTACAAGATGGCGGACAACTTATTTTTTTTTTCAATCCCATCAATATGGGTATCAAATGAAAGGGCTTGTTACGTAGAATATTTTGTAGAGAAGTAGATAAGGCCTATAGTAATTTATTTTACCAATACATTGCAAGAGGACACAGGGTATTCAAATTATATACGGATTCCAGTAAAATATAATAATATTCTATCACATACACACAACACCATCTAGCCCAAACTAAGCAGAGCTTGTACTATGGGTACTAGACAATGGATAAACATACATATATACTTTTTTTTTTTTGTAAATATATACATATTATACATAGAAACACCCAGACCAAGACAAACATCCATGTTCATGCACACAAATGTTTGACTTGTGGTTAATAGTGGAGTTAGCTGAATTGCGACTACATTACTAGAATATCATAATTTTGTTTCGCACTAAGCTCACTGGTTCATACTCTATTAAAGATTTAACAATATTAAGACTCATGGTATGTTCAGCAGGTTAAGCGAACAAACACAATACTAAAAATATTCTTATAGTACATCCAAACATGCTTTATACTCCTTGTAACTAGTAAAATATTACTTACCAAAGCTTGGTTTAAATATGTAGATCCAATTCAATAGTGAAAAATCTGAGTCCGTATATTCGAGCCAAATCGTGGTTTAGAGCAGATTCCAGAAGTCAGTATGTACACAAGCCAGGGTCAAGTAACGTTTTCATAACACAGTAACAAACAAAGATGCGCACTCTACGAACCGAAGTAAACGAGTGAGCTACCTGGCATGTCGTCGGCGGGCGTACGCATTGTTCTGATAACCGGTTATTGTACCACCCATGATCCTTTGTTCTGATTGGTCGTTGGGTTTTGTCAAATCGTGACTGTGTGCCGTTAAAAAAAATATGAAGAATAATAAAGAATAATATTGCTCATTTTATTACAATTCCTACCTTTTTTTGAGGATGGCAAATCATCAAATGACTCCTTCCACTCTGGCAGAATAAAATTCCTACATAAGTTCCGGTTTTTTTTAAATAATCCACCAATTCCGGAGGAATGTCCATATTAATATATACGTTTCGGATCAATGACCCCATTTCAATCTACCTACTCCGATCACTACTAATCATAGCACACGTGAGCGCCAGGCTGTGTACAGAAATAGTATTTTGCTATTCCATTTTTATTTGGTACAACATACACGTGAACGCAGTGAAATAGCATGCTTCACGTGTCATACGAGCGGCCGTGTACTAACGATAGTAATGTGCACGATTCGAATGATATTCGAACACAATTTTACTTAACGCAGTACATACTGTGTATGGTCAGAGGCACATCTTACTTTTGCTTTGACGACACTCAGTATTTACTGTTACCTATGTATAGTGATGATACATTTTATTTGATTACATTGTACCTATCACTACTGTATGTACTCATGGCATTGCTAAATCCCATAGTTAAAACTACATTCATATACAAATGTACGTCGTGTACGTGAAATAAACAAAAGCATGTCATTACATAAAAGATAGGTGGTAATCATGCAAACGCAGGCTTAAGAAGGTTCCCATAATAGTTGCCATTGTTCGTGAGAGCAAAGACGCCGTCGAACAAAACGATTTGCGAGATTATGGACCGTCTCTTATTGTAATTCTACATGAGTTGAGTGCGTGTTGTATATATGTTGTATATATATTGTTGTATAAATTGTGTAAGAAACCGTTAGCTTGAAATATGGTTTATTTGAAATACAAATACGTATTAGCTAATCTATCGACGTCCGGATACTAGCGTCCAGACACATTGCTTTTATTACTATCTCTCGATATGGTTAAATCTAATCATAACGTTCAAATGAACCTCAAACGTAGGGTGGTAGACCCCATTTTTGGCCGACTGTACATACTGTGTGTGGTCAAAGCACAGGTAAGCCGTGTCGTTGAATTCGAATAACATTCGGATGCTGCACATTACCAATGCTAGTGCGCAGACGCTTGTATGTCGTATGTCCCGTACAGCATGCTATTTTACGTTGCTCACATTTGTTTTGTTTGAAATCGGAAGAGACCCATTTCGAATTCAATTGCCAGTAACCACAGTAATGATTATTATTGTTATATGTTACTAAAGAAAAATGTAAATTGTAACAGTCGAATCCCATGTGAGTTAGATTCAACAGACTTAACCGGCAGGTTAATGCATAACAGTGAAAGATTCCTGTATTAATTAGGACTATGCACTTAATGATGGGTCCGACCGAGCTGTATACCACCATTCTGTTTTTTTCAATCGCTAAGCAGATTTGCATGCCAACTGAAATGTAGATTATTATTGTTGTAGTAGATTGGTTATTCTCTAAGCCTTTTCTATATTTTTTTTCATATTGCCTAACACAATCATGTCTATAAACGGGGTTTACCGCTCATCGTCGCGCGTCGTGTAGGTCGTCTGCCTCCGTGGCGCAGCGGTAGTGAATGCGACTGCTGTGCATGAGGTCTCGGGTTCGAATCCCGGGTCGCGCCAACAAAAAGCTATTGGGTTTTTCTGTAAAGAAATCTCAATAGCAGCCCGGAGTTAGGAAGTTGGCGGTGTTAGACACCCCCGTGCCTCGGAAAGCACGTAAAGCCGTTGGTCCTGCGCCTGATCTCTCTCCGGTCGTGTCGGATTGCCGTCCCATCGGACCATGAGAGTTAGGGAACAGAGAGTGCACTTGTGTTTGCGCACACACTTGTGCACTATAATATCTCCTGCGCAGATGGTCAGTCTCTGTTAAGACTGACCGCTGTGGCCGAAATTCGGTCTGGAGGACATCATTATTTAGTTCTCAGTGGCTAGTTTATTACCCAATGTTAAGATATGTGGCAAACAATTATAAACTAAGCAAACTTCGACAATAATGAACCAGAAATTATAATAAAGGTTTAAAAAAAAAGGTAAGATCAAATCGACATTTTGTATTAAATAAATACAGTTTTATTTATAATCTATCTAATTGTTAGGCACGGGAGTCTTTTGTGTATAAGAAATTAGGTCATATTTCACTACACTAGCCCACTGCATATTATGTATTCATACCCTTACCCTTAGTTTTCTTCACGATATTTCCGAGCGATAATTAACTATTTAATAACAATAATATTAAACATATTATGTCTGTTTTTAAATCCGAGTTGTTTAATTGCTCGAAGGTTTCATTAAACTATTTAATAGCTGGTTGTGACAATCATCGAGGCCAACGTTTTTATAGTCAGAGTGAGGACACTTATCTTTGATTGTTTAGCTTCCTTAATATCTATAATTTATTTTTATTTTCAAATAGATAAATTATTTTAAACTCTTCAGTACACATCTCTAACTCAAGTAAAGGTTTTTAAGTACATTTCATAATGGCGGACCGCATCGCAGCGTAGCGTAACGTATTTTGCAATGCAACAAAGGCTTAAATTAATATTTTTGTATAATGAGTAGAGTTTATTTTTGATTGTGCTGTATACATCTAGGAATGCTTACAGACGCTAGAGCATTCCCGGCTGCTGTCGAGTATGATCGACTAATGCCGGATGTGCGCAAACACCGTACAACATGTATAGTCTGCGATGTTAGTACAAGAGCGAATAGAAAAACTTACCTTTTTATAATTTTCTTTTTTTCATTTATTGCCATTGGTGACAGACGACCAAGTGGCCCACCTAATGGGAAGTTTTGACTGCTCATGGACTTCAGCAATGTCAGGACACAGCAAAGCCGCTGCCTACCGTGAAAGAAGAACTCTCTTTAAACCTCGTTTGAAGAAGAACATATCATAGCGCTCGGGCAACACCGAAGCAGGCAGTTAATTCCAGAGTTGGCACGTACGTTGGAGAAATGGGTGCTGAAAGCGTACCGACTTGGATTTGAACGCTTCCAGGTGATATGGATGAACCCTGCTTCGTTGTCAAGTGGTACGGTGATAGGAAGGGGCCGCTGGTACCAAATCAAACAGTTCTTCAGAGCACTCCCCGTGAAAGAGTCGGTAGAATACGCACTTAGACCTAAAGTCACTTGTCCTCCAAGTGACTCTCAAACTGGACTTTATTAGAGTTTTCCACGTCGAGGATCCCAATACTTTCGGAGATACGGCGAGTAACTCCTTGAAACTGTGGCGCCATGATAAAAGGGTCCTTCTTGGCAGTGAACGCGCACACTTGTGTCTTCGAGAGGTTGAATCGAACTAAGTTCTGTTCACCCCATTCGGAGGCCCACCCGAGAAAGTCCTCGACTTCAGACACAAGTTGTGTTCGTCTTTCCTGTATCATTATTTTGACCTAATTAGCTCTCAAGATATATTGCCTTATCTAACTTTCGATATTGACTGTCAGAGACTTGTAGATGACGACCCCGGAGCCAACAGCTTCACATCTCTACATGCTCATCGAGGCATGTGAGCTATATGAGAGAAGCTATGACTACATCACACTGTATTAGAGACTGACCAAATCTGTCTGTAGGTATGAGATCATTCTCAAATCTGCATTTGACCCACAGCACAACAAATTTACATTATAAATGTTTCGTTTTCAACATTTTATTATGAACGTTGTTATTGAACGCAAAGTTTTAAAAAGGTTTGGTTTCAGAACTGGTTTGTCAGTACATTGACGTAATGCCCTCATATTTGCATCCTTCTTGCCGGTCGGTTACCATTCGTGTTTATTACGATTTCATTTTAACACTGAGTGCAAGGAGATATTTGTTTCATTTTATTGGAATAACTGCAAAATTGCTGTTAACGAAGGTAGTGAGATAGCTAGTAAAAAGTTACTAGGTACTTCACAATCTGTACCTTAATGGATAAAACAGGCGGTAGCACAAGGATTCCCGATCGAAAGCTCATAAGTTTGGTTGAGAATTTTTTTACTTTTGCGAAACTTTTTTTAATAGTCTCAACTGCACACTGACGCAATAGATTTTTAATTATGTCTAGTTTACCAAGCCTCGATAGGTTAATTTAACAAGCTTTTAGCCTAGGTGGAGGGGTTAAAATACTAGTTATGAGCAAATAGAACTGCAGACTTTCTAAAAAATATGAAATCTTAGGTAGCCATTAGTCAATACCGCACATCCGAATGATGCCCAAATAAAAAGTTTCGACTTGTTAGGAATATTAATTAAATAAGAACAAAGATTCTGATGGAAACATGGTGGACTAAAAATATTTATGCCCTTCGAGTATAATAATAATTATGTACCTTTGTAGGTAATCAAAAAGCCGAAGTTTCTACCTGTAACTTAAACTTACAAGGACGGATGAAAATAAAAAGATTTTTGATAATTATTAGTCTATGATTCTAAATATATATTCTTCGTAGCTGCTCTTAATAATTATTCTACCTAAAGTCCATTTTTTCTTATTTGTCTTATTTAGTACTAGCGACCCGCCCCGGCTTCGCACAGGTAGTACAAAACCTTAACAAATTATACACCTAAATCCTGCCTCATGAATCACTCTGTCTATTGCACGGAACAGAAAATATTTTTCTGCTCCGTGGTCTATTGGTGACATCCGCAACCGCATGAAAATTTGTGCATTCGTTTTTGAGTTTATCGCGAACAGACAGACTGAGAGACGCGGCGGGGAACTTTTTCTATAATAATATGTAGTGAAGCGAGAATACTGGTAGCTAGAGAACATTTAGACGAATCTGTATGTCTGTCTTTCTTTTTAACACGCTTTTATTAGCTTGGTATGTATGTGTCTATGTATCTATGAATCTATGTAACGGAATCTTTGAACGTGATTTTCACCCCTTTCAAACCGACGCGGCGACGGATTGATTTAAAAAGCGGTATTTTATAAACAATTTGGACAGTTATCATGGAAAGTATATATTGCAACACATGACGAAAATCCTGGAGAAGAATAATGCGCCTTCTACTAAAGAATCTTCGGGAACAATGTTTGGCGAAGATGCTCTAGCTCAAGTGCCTCCACCACCTGAACAGCCTTACGAAATTATTGGTACTCTTTGTACACTTATCGAGGACCGATGACAATACAATAATTTAATAATTTAATTTAATAATTTAATAAAAACGAATAAAAATAATTATTCAATTATTTTATTATTACTTACTTTTTATTTTGTTTTTTAATAAAGGGTGTTTTTTAGTTTTTGAGCTATTATTTATTTAAGAACGAATATAGCATGAAGACAGCAACTGAATGATTTTATAATGGTTTGATTGTTTACCAAATAAGCCTAGCACTAAAAACATTGACCAGGTATAGGTACATAATACATATTACACAACGTATAGGTATGTGTACCGAACCATAAAAAGGTATTATTTATTATGGTTATGACGGCACCTTGTGCATACGCTAAATTATGTTATATTAAATATTACTTTGTCGGACATACCAAAAGACATGTCAGCAAATACTAAATCCAATTCACATCATTATTATAATTTTAACTTCAAATAGTCAAATGTAGCATCATGTAGGTGTTCTTAAACCATTTTAAGATACAGTGATCAAACAACTTCGGTAATAATATTTACAAGCTAAAAATATAATACATAATTAGGTACACGGTACGGTGTTCTCAATATACTTTTATACAGTTCGTTTGATATTATTATTAATGGATTTTGAATTTTATTGATATGAATTTTTTTTGAATTTATCTATTTTGAAATTCGGCCGTTGCGCGGTTGGCCATTCTATGTATGCAGTTTGTGATTACGATATATTGTATAACGGTATTAGCCCATAATCATTAGTTGTTGTCTATACGTGATATTTATTAGAAACAGGTCAATGGAACGGTTAATGGGAGGGTTCGATTCATGGATCGGGCAAAGTATTATTTGCGGATTTGCATGTAAAGCAATTCTCAGTAACAGCATGGAGTCCCGGCGAACCCAGTGGGCATTATATAGGTGCTAGCTGACCCGAGCAACTTAGTCTGCTTCACATAAGAGAAATTGCCCCGTTTTTTTTGCAACATTTTTCATTGCTGCTCCGCTCTTATTGGTCGTAGCGTAATGTTATATAGCCTATAGCCTTCCTCGATAAATGGGCTATCCAACACTAAAAGATATTTTTAATTCGGACTAGTAGTTTCTGAGATTAGCGCGTTCAAACAAACAAACAAACTCTTCAGCTTTATAATATTAGTATAGATTTGCACGGCACAAAGAGACTATATTATCCTGAATTAACCGATACTTTTATCTCGGTATCCGTTCATGGATTCACGCGGGCAAATCCGCCAAAAGAAACTAGTAGTTTTGACTGCACGGATGGCGTAGTGGTTTAAGTGGTCGCCCCGCCGCTGTCACTGCGCCGAGTGTTATGGGTTCGAATCCCACACACGACAAAAATGTATGTGACCTACAAATGGTTGTTCCGTGTCTGGCTGTTCTTTGTGTTCGTTGTTTGAATGTCTGTAAAGTCGCCCGCAACACAGGAATTATTCCTAATGCGGGATTAGTCTTTGTTAAATAAAACATAATACTTTGCTAAGCTTGCAAGCTAAAGATACTAAAACAAAACGGGAAGTCTACTCGTAAAGGAGGGTTTTAAATAAATCTGGGACATTATTATGCTTTGTGGAGTTGCTCGTAAAATAGCTTCCATTGGCAAGAATTGTATTGTATGCTGTCACACGCGATGCTTCTGACATAGTTGCAACATTAAGTGTTACGAGGACAACTGCAGACGGATTACGAAGCAAACTCATTGAATATCCTTAAAAATCTCACACTTAATTTGGATAATACAAGGTTGATTGTTTGTACAACAATAGATTATCAGGACATGTTCATTTTATTAATATATTGATACCTATAGGTACCAAATTATTTTATATGTTGCCCAATCTACTAATAAGTTGAACAACGTGATTGAACTAATAGACGCTATTTTTTAACGTAAGTAAATTATATATTCAGTCAAACAAATTCTGTCGAAAAAGATTCTAATAATTGTTTGAATCAAAGATTTTCTACCTAGCAAAGATTATTGTAGAATTACTAAAAACAGGTATTTAGTTAATTGATAGCATTTGATTTTATCAAAACTCAGGTAGGTATGTTTAAGTGCTCTTTCAAATTTATGCATAAGTATAACACATAGGATGTGATCTTCGATTATCTAATATAAAATAATATCTCAGGCACACAGCGCAACTATTGATAAAATAGTAATGATATCAGCCCTGTATGTAAGCTGCCCACTACCGGACACTGGCATCTTCTCAGTATAAGAAGGGATATGCCCACGCTGGCCCATTGCGGGTTAGCCGACTTCACATATTTTCGAGAACATTGAAGATTTCCTCACAATGTTTTCATGCGAGCGATAATTAATCATTTATACGCACATAAGTTCGGCAAGTCAGAAGAGTGTGCTTTAAGATCAAACTCGAGATCTCTGTGTGCCGTTTTATAAAATAGCGCAGTTACCAAGTAAATGCCATTAATAATTTAACAAAGCACTATATTGAGTTGCAGCGGCACACCAGCGCAGCGGCCCGACACAATAGGTTTTTCATTAGGTATGCCAGAAATAATCATACCAAGACTTTGATAGGTTAACAGTTACTCTGATTTCGTCCGTGCCTCCCCTCTTTCCCATCACCGAGGGATTTCCCTTTGATAGTAATGCATTACATACTTCATTGGAATGTCAAACAATGAAACATAAATAATAAAAAAATCAACAAATTCCAGCATTTACTCACGGTTTTATTAATAAATAAAACAAACGGAAAGTAAAATTTCTTATCATTTTTATGAAAAAAAGTAGGTAATTAGGTAGGTATAATAAAATGTTGCTTTAACGCCATACAGGATACAATAAACGTCAAGGACGAATTTAATTGTTCGAGATCTTGCCAACCTTAGTTTACTTCATAAAACGATTAAAAAATAAGGGCATATAATACAAAACTTTTTGACATTCAGGTTTTCCGTCGAGTTTTGTCATTCTGTTTCCGAGTCGTCGATTTTTCAGAAAAGGAGTTGCTTCATTGCTTTGCTGCAGGCTCAAAGACCACTGAGATCTATAATTCATCTCTCACATACCTAATTAAGGCGTAGCCGCAATGCCAAGTCCAAGAGACTATTTTCGCGCCTCTATGGTAAGAAAAATGAACTACATGCAACTTCCAAATAAGGGCAGCCACATAATCCGATTTCGCTCAATCCTAAAGCTTGCCTCGACTCGGCACATCCGTGAGAACAAGTCAAAGCTATAAGTACACTCTGTAACGTGCTATCTTGTTCTTTTAATCGCAATAATAATGCTATAAGAGATGATGCTACAATCCTCAATTTTTTCATGTTTTTCAAATGACTGTACAGATGTCGTGGTGGTTTAGTTGGTCACCTCGCCACTGCCTCTGCGCCACTTATCGTCAATCCCCACAAAGAACAAGCATTTGTGTGCTCCACAAATAGTTGTACCGAATTTATGTGTTATTTGTGTCCGTTGTTTAAATGTTTGTAGAATCCTCCGCAACACAGGCGATGAGTCTTAGAGCGGCGGTAGCCTTTAAAATTTTTAGGTAATGCTATAAGTAGTGATGGTATAGCTCTCAATCCTTTTGTAATTAAAATAGTATCTTATGTCACGAAGTTGTAAAAATACTAATCACTCCTCTTTCTTGAATGCAATAGCCCTTGTAGCCCATTATTGCTTTTCAAGCGTCAGTGATCACTCACTTTATTACACATGAACATGTGTCTTAGGTCGCCACACAGGTTCTGCAGAAGCGGCTAATCGACAGCAGCTATACACAGCTTATATTGGTATTTTCATTTAAAAATGATGCAAAAATTATGTTTGTCGAACACGCAGGGATAAGTTGCAATCATACGCTGTGATATCTGACAATAAGTGCGCTGAACGAAATTATTAGCCATAAACCAATTTAATCCCATTGATCACTGATGTACAAAATTAAATGTACTGATGGGCATAACAAATGTGCTTCATTACCTAAGGCATTGTTTTCCTATGTAGCACATTACTACATATATATCTATATAAACTCACACCTTTACAGGGTTAAATGAAAATATTAAATCGTCAATCATCGTACCTGTGTTTTCTTTATATCATACTTAACAACTTTTGTGACAGAACTTATAACAAAATTCAGTACTTATCAAGAAAACGTATTCTATCAAGTTAAACACGACATACGTCGCGCCTCCCGCACTACGCCACCCATCCCGCAGTGTGTTGTATGGTTGCGCCGTTGCTTTCTTTTGCTGCTGATAGCCTTTAAGTCTTAGACGTGATTAGCGCAACTTATTTTAATAATTGTATTTCTTTATGAAAAATATCAGATAATCATCATCATCATCATGTCAGCCTATTGCAGTCCACTGCTGGACATAAGCCTCCCCATTATATACAATATAGTATATTATATTATATAAATATAATATACTATATTATCAGATAATGCATTATCATAATAATATGTGGTAGAACAAAACTTGTTTAGTAAGGTATAAATAATTATTACTTATTTTTACTTTACGTTATTATTACTTTTCAATTAACCCTGCATATCCACAAAGGCATAGGTAGAGATGTATCAGACCGAGATTTTCAGGTTTGGGGATCACGGACGGACGATGAGTCTAGATATGGAATCTAGAC
The DNA here is from genome assembly GCA_930367265.1 of Catocala fraxini. NCBI lineage: Eukaryota > Metazoa > Arthropoda > Insecta > Lepidoptera > Erebidae > Catocala > Catocala fraxini. The sequence goes on from OV884050.1 coordinate 9,253,657, forward strand.
ACAAGTCTAGATTTCATATATGTCACTTGTGTCAGTGTGTGTACATCTTTGCCTATGTCTCTGTGGATATGTAGGGTTAATTGTAAAATACTAATAAAAATTTCCTATTAGAAAACCAAAAACACTTTTTTTAATTTTGGTAAGAAAAGTGTTTCAATACATGTGAGACACATGTGATAAATTCAAATAATAAATCAAACACCATCTACGTTAAAATAATTTTATTAAAACTTATAAAGTTCAATAGGTATGTACTTATCACAATACTTTAATAGCTTATAACTAAATGTCTTCCATTGTAGTCTATTTCTCCAGGGGCGCGTAGTTGAGTAATTTTTCGATAAGATCCACGTGGCCCAGAAGCATTCTTCTGCAACAGTACCTCTTCAAGCCAAGGGCGTCTAGAGCATCACTGAAAATACATCATTTTCTTTAAAAACAGATAAACACCATAAATATAAGATAAATTATTGCTTTTTAAATGACTACCCCGATGGCGCAGTGGTATAAGTGTTGGCGTTGCTGCCGCCTCATGTCGTGTGTTCGATATATATATACATATATAGGGGCCAAAAGTTTGTTTCATAAATAGTTGTTTTGAATCTGAGTGTTCTTTGCGTCTCCTGTTAGAATGTACGATCGCAATGTGCTGGTTAAGGTTGTTTTTAAATTGTTGCAAGTAGAGGCAGAGATGTTATACACTTAATCGGCCTCGATGGTGTAGTGGTTAGTGTAACCGACTGCCACGCCTGAGGTCGTGGGTTCGATTCCCGCACAAGTCAAACATTTGTGTGCATGAACATGGATGTTTGTCTTGGTCTAGGTGTTTCTATGTATAATATGTATGTATTTACAAAAAAAAAGCCCTTCGGCCGCCATCGTAACCGTAGTTTCGTAACTAGTTTCGATGACGGCTTTTTTTTTACTTGTACGTAACCAGTTTCGATCAAGGAATTATTTATCTTCGTACGAAAGTTGTAATGAGTGACATATTTTCTCACTAATAGTTTTGTTCAAGGAATTATCTTTCTTTATACGAAACCGGAAACGGGAGTTATGAGGTAACAGATAATATGCAACAGAATTGAGTACCAGTTCTAATTATAATTATTGTTTATTAATTCCTCATTACCATTATAATTTTGAAGTAAAATTATTAAATAAACAAATAAATAATAATCGTCCGTGTATTTACGGATTACGAAAACTGTGTCACTACCCCAGTACAACCCGTGGGTGTCGTACAAAGGCGATTAAGGGAGTAATCATAAGCAGACAAAAGCATTGCGAGAAAAGGGAAATTCGAAACCAAGCCCTATACCAATCCGTCTGGCCAGCGTGGTATAGTAGGCTAAATTCCCTCCAAAATGTTGGAAGAGACCCGTGCCCAGCAGTGATACGTATATGGGTTGTTGAGAAACGAATAATTTAAAAATGATGGAGTTCTGGAAAAGGTATATTTAAAAGAAGAACAAATAGAATAAGAACATCACATAACACAACAAAGTACAATAACGCGCTAGTTACCTACAGCTAAAAAGTAAATGCATATGGACAAATTAGCTCTATACAGTGGCCCACGGTGATTTGCCCGTTCTTCAAATCATTAATTGACGCGTCAATTTCAGTGTCAATTTCAATATAACGTTTGCTTTTCTTGCTTTGAGATTTAAAAATGTTACTAATTTTGGTTTCCTTTATTAAAATTTCCAGTAAATGAGCTACTGTATTATTTTTTTTACCGATGTATCGGTTGATGCGGCTATGCCAACCTTCTAAATTATTGGTTGTCCTTAATTGCTCTTTGCTACAGCAACAATTTTTGATAAAGCTTAGTCCACATCGGCCGTCTAACCACTGACCCTTAAAATACTTATTGAAGTTTTCAATATCCTGACCGGGTGGACTTTTACGCATAATATACTCAAATCCACTCTGTAAAAATTCTGGCGGTAAACGTGCAAGTCCTGCACATCGTGATACATGCCGCTTTTTGACTGGCGTTGTAATTTTTAATTTACGAGATTTTCGATAAAGACATCTATTGAAATGGAAGTAACATCCCTTGATCTCAATTTCTCTATATACTTTTTTAACTGCCATCATTGCAGCCATTTCATAGTCCATTGTTATTTTTGCTGGTTTCCAATCATTAAAAAGTGATTCGATCAGTCTAAAGACAATTTCATATGTTTTCAGACTTTTATCAGGTAGCAAGCAATAAATAATTGGCGTTACAGATTTATTGTTTTCGTTGTAGCCGTGTATGGTATACAATTGTTTAAATGCTTTTGGGCAGGACTGAAATGTGCCATCACCTAATATTTGTTTAAAGTTTTTAATTATTGGTCTAGCATTTTTATGGCAAAACATAAGTATTCTTTTATCATCTTCGGGATCATTGTAATCTGCTAAAAGAAAGTGTTGAAACTTTTTAGGAACCTCAACTTCATTTCCAGATGAAAAACGAACTTTAGGCACACCTAATATTTTGTTTCTATTAATAAATAGACCAGTTTTTCTACTTTCAAAAGAAGGAATTTCCTCTATTAAATGAATCCCATCATTTTCCAGATTATAAACCATTACGTCATACTGCTTCTGAATAGACTCAAAATTTGTTCCAGTTATGTCTTTAAGTGTGTCCATATCTTTCAGAATTCTATTCCGTGCAACATTCTGTTTACAGTCAATAATGTGTAAATTTGTTTTCACGATTTCATTTTTAGGGTTTAGAGTAAGACTCCCTCCACAGTCGATGTTATTATTGAAACAAAGCCAAAATGTATTACCATTTCTGTAGAACTTCTTTCTATGATATCGGCGCCCATCATGGAGTAACGAAGTTCCTCCTCTTCGCGTAGAAATAAATTCAATGTCTCTTAAAGACATTTTAAAATACTTTACCAAGCCGGGTTATAAATTGATATTAATATGCAGAACTTGAAAATACGTGCAACGTAGATAATCCCTTTGGATTTGAGCTACTGAACTAGATTATAATTATGTACGATGTAAATTATATTATCGCATTTGATTAATACGATGACATTTGATCTTTTCTTCATATAAATAATATAGCATAATAAGTGGCCATAAAATTATTTTCAAGAATTCGTAAGAGGTTGCATATCCGGTTTCACAATAATAATGTTTATTTTTGCATCGCAACTTGGTTTCGTATAAGTATAAAAAAATGCTCCATCGTAACTAATTTCGTACGAAGATAAATAATTCCTTGATCGAAACTGGTTACGTACAAGTAAAAAAAAAGCCGTCATCGAAACTAGTTACGAAACTACGGTTACGATGGCGGCCGAAGGGAAAAAAAGTATATAAATGTATGTTTATCCATTGTCTAGTACCCATAGTACTTGCAAGCTTTGCTTAGTTTGGGCTAGATGGTGTTGTGTGTATGTGGTAGAATATTATTATTATTATTATTATTACATAAAAATTTCGCCATCTAGTTGTTGTTCCCACGTAATAGAGAGCCTACTTATTGCCGTCTATCAGTCATAGTTTATGTGCTGCTGCTAAGCACTTTCAAATAGCTAGGCTCAATACCATTTTGCCAATAATATTGGTATAAGTATAATAATATCAATTAACAAGGCATCAATTTGGTTAACCAAAAATCGAAAATTTTGAAATAGCTCGGTGTATTTTTTTCTAATTGACTTCTATACATAATGAACATGACTTCTTCTTCTTCTTCTCCCTTAGCCTTTATTATTCCCAAGTCACTTGGGATCCGCTTCTCTGGTCTAACCGGATTTGACTGGATATCAGTTTTTACACGGAGCCGCTGCCACCTGACCTCTGCAACCCGAAGGCTAACGATACCCTAAGGCTAGACCAGTGACAGGATATTAGAGGGCACTGACTTCACAATAACGAATGCCATAGATGTTCATGATAGCCGGGACCGACGGCTTAACGTGCTCTCCGAGGCACGGAACAGGCGATAATTGTCAATCAATACGCACATAATTTCGAAAAGTCATATAACTTCCGAAAATCAGAGGTGCGCGACGTGGGTTCGAATCCGAGACCCTCTGCATTGCAGTCTGTTGGTCTCCCCCCTGAGCTATCATTGCTGTATGGGTGAAATGAACATGACTAATGTTCATTATTACAACAATAAATCTCTTGACAAGCACCGAGAATCAAAACAACAAGGTTTCAAGAGACTTATGACGTCATAAGTTATAAATGAAAAAACATCGCAAACTTAAACAATACACACATACATTAAAACAAAATGTGAAAATTAGCAGCACTAATTTAAAACTATGTGAAACAATAAAATCTATATATGTACCTATATACATATGTAATAAGTAATAACCATAACTAATTCTATAGATATTAACTCTATGCAAATGCTTAAAATGAAATAATGTAACTTATGTATTTATAATACAGACTTCTGCTGTAAAATATACTGTTAACTACATAGAAATAATATTTGAGCTGTTTTAAATCATAATCATAATAATTTATTTGTGGAACATAGGTTAGTAATACAGTTCTTAAAACGATGTTATAAGTATGCTATGTCCTACCACATAATATAGTGTACAAATTATAATATAATTTACAAGAATCTTTAGTCCCGAATGATATCAATTAATATAATTACAAAAGAAAATTACAACTAATTATTATTTAAAATTAAACGATAATAATTTATTATAATTACATAAAAACGAGACAAATTAAATTAAAAATTAAAGGATCTTCATAGTGAAAATCCTTATTTAATTATTTTAAATAATTAACTACATATTATTTTTTAATAGAGAATTAAATACTGTATAAAGCCAACAAGTATAACATACACACAATAAATTATGAAAAAAATAAAAAGGAACAGCATAAAATACCTATATATAAAGTAAATAAATAAAATAATACACAGTTGTATGAACCATAAAAATTTATCTAAGTCCGCATGTTCTTTGGGTTTGTTCTTTTATGTTTGTAAAGTATTTTATACATAATATATGAAAAGAATAGAACAATCTGTGTTTTCTCTTCTTCAATATTCCTGTGAATGTTTTCACTAGTACTTATTTATGATTAATTAAAATTATGATTAGAATTTCATTTGGATTAAGCATAGCGGCCTCACAAATATAGCATAAGGCAGTGTTGTTGCAATGCAAGAACAAGGCCTTTAGAGATGGTAGTAAAGTGCCAGCTTATCTGTGGGACCTAGTTGTCCTTATTACAATTAAACTTACACTTCACACTACATAAATAAAAAAATGTCAAAGGCCTTCACAATAACACTGGTTTTCCTCAAGCTGTGTTTTCACACAGATAACGAGTAATTATGTGTTTTATGGCTGTTTCAGTTTATTGCTGGTTATCATGAGCTATGTATGTCATTCAGCTATTATTTACAAACATGACAAATATTTAAGTAGGTGTATTTATGTTTTAATTACTGAGATGGGCAGACAAGCCCAGCAATCCCTAAACATGAATGCAACACATGTTCAGTGTCTTTGAGACCCATTCCTGTAAATTCATATTTTGTAATTGAGTATTTAATATGCGAGTATGTGGCAGATATTATTAACCTTTTGACCACCACCGTCATGTCTATGTGACAAAGCAAAATGTGTCCAGCACACCATAGTAATAAAGACTACATGACAGACTTTTAAACACTAGTAAATCTTATAAAATATTTTGTTTTCTTATTTGTGTTCTTAATATGTAGCTAGTACTAATCCCAATTTATTATATAAACTGCTTATTATTTATTTCATAGCATGGGATCACAAAAACAATAGGTATTAAAAGATGAAGTTGCAGTTTGGTGCCGAGAGCATGCTTTTGCTTTTTTGATGTGGTGGTCAAGAATGTTAATAGTGATATATCAATAACTGTTTAAAACTTAATAGTATAACAAGTATAGAGCGAGCCTAAATAAGAGAGCACTGTGAATACTCTGATGCACAACATAGACATGCACATCTCATAATCCTCACATTTATACTTTGAACAACCTTTGAAATTACATTAGTCACAAAAGTTGAGTTTTATGCGTGAGATATTCTTAGTTACAGCATTGAATTCTGCCTAGTATCCCCAATACTAGAGCCAAATTCAATAAAGTATAATTGTAAACCAACAACTAATAAATAGGTAAGAAAATAAGGCGCCAAAGTATGGTATATCGCATCCAATAGATTATTTGTTAAGGCTATGTCATACAAAAGAGTACACAGATTTTAATTTAACACTGGTTACAAAATAATTCTATGAGTACTTTTGCACTAGGCTAAAGACAAACCTCGTGCTATATGAGGGCTGAATAATATGCAATAAAATGTGATTATAATTCTACTCTAGCTAGCCAGTCAGAGACATACAAGTGTCAAGCTGTTATGTTATATTTTGTACCAACCCCTCTGTATACTCAGCCTGCAGTAGTCCCAGGTATGCTTCCCATTTGTTCCCGATTACTTTCCCACACGTAAAACAACGCACCGGGATGATCATCGTTAAGGATTATTCTGAAAATTATGGTGTAAGGGTTATATTATGTAGATTCTTCAAGCAAATTTTTAATGTAAGTTAAGCCATCTTTGACTGCAAAATAGATTAAAAATGTCTCTTTATATAAATAAAAATGTTTACGGGTAAAATTAAACCGTGTTAAACCTGTAAAACTAACATAGAACAGTTTTAAACATGCTTAGTAGACAGGGATTTGAGGTTATGTTGATGATAGTAGTCGTTTTACTTAATTAATGTGTTATACGAGTGTTCCAATAGACTAAATACTTACCTAACTAGTATTTGTTAGATATTTTTCCTAATTAGTTCTTATATAAATATATTTCCAACCGCAAAATAATAATTTACTTCGACAAATACACAAACATAACACGCAGTGACGGCGAATTGAATGAGTGAACTGAACAAGGAAAATGACAGACCTAACACAAACAAAATTGATGTCACAGATAACATAACAATCGATGTTGCTACCAAACTAACGTAAAACGGAATGTTCTCAGTTATTTATGTTTTCGATCTTTACGGTCAGTTTTTGAGTAGTCACTTTCGTTGTGGCTTTAAATTTGTTTACTACGTAACACACGTCAGAAATAATGGAAGATTCATACTTGTCAGCAGTGGTTTTGATTATCTTTTAACGCATTATCAGCCGGCGGGCATAAGCCAGGTCCGTAGCTGGTAACCGTTAGAGTTATAGTGAAACACGTAGACTGATTCAACTGAGAATATATTTTCAATTTTTAGGCCTTCATTTATTGTTCATGCAAGTAATGCTAGCACTAATGTGTACAATAATCATTTACACCAATCAGCGACAAGTAAACACAATTCTACAATTTTACGAGGAGTTCTTGAGCGTGAGTGCGTTTTGTTTTTGTGTTTTTGTTGTTAGCCTCAGATGGCTTCGCGTCGCTTGGTTTCGGCGCGGCTAGACGTAAGATGCTCAGTTCGATTCCAGGTTCCTCATAAACATATATGTTGCTTGTGCGTATATACATACGCCACAATCTATTATTAAAATAATTGATTATCAATCTTCTCCCTTGGCCTTTATTATTCCCAAGTCACTTGGGGTCGGCTTTTCTGGTCTAACCGGATTTGACTGGATATCAGTTTTTACACGGAGTGGCTGCCACCTGACCTCCGCAACCCGAAGGCTAACGATACCCTAAGGCTAGACCAGTTTCAGGATATTAGAGGGTACTGACTTTCCCAATAACGACTGCCATAGATGTTCATAGCAGCCGGGACCGACGGCTTAACGCGCTCTCCGAGGCACGGAGCAGGCGATAATAGTCAATCAATACGCACATAATTTCGAAAAGTCATATAACTTCCGAAAGTCAGAGGTGCGCGACGTGGGTTCGAACTCGAGACCCTCTGCATTGCAGTCTGTTGGTCTTCCCACTGAGCTTTCGCTCAATCAACATTATCAACATTACCTATTTACATTAATTAGTTTTTTCACTTGCCTTGATGTCTGTATTTCTATTTTAATTGAATAGATATACTATTATAATAATAAGTATTTATTGAAACAATAATATACTGTTTAAATCACTAATTTATAACTACGAAAACTTTGGCGATTGCAAAGATCACATTTGAAGACTAAGTGAATAATGGATTAGTTAATTTTAATAAATATATTTATCTTTGTTCCAGATATATTAAGACATAAATAAATTTCAAGAATGACGCTTAGCATGGAACAATCTATTACAATCGACGACAGTCATATGGTAAGTTAAAATAATAATTGTAGTTTATTTTATTATAATAATTATCTACATGTTACATAATATGTAGCTATCTTTTATCAAACTATCTTTTTCTCTGCTATATAAACGTAATTTACGCATTTGATGTTCCTGTAACTCGTTAAAAGCACTTTGTAGGGGCAATATGAGGTATAAGAAATGATTGTCACATTGATATATACTTTCTTTACTGGTACCACAAACTTGTAATAGATATACAAAAATAAACTACATAATTACGCGACCTAGCTGAGCGGGTGTGGGGAGACGACTGCGCGCCTTGTATATAAATTTGTAGCGTCAGCAGCCGCTACAACTTCATTACTCAGGATGAGATAGTCATTAACGCATACTTTATAACATTTTTATTTCATAAAGATCGGGTTATTCGATTTTGTGATATAACTACGAGTATATGCCTGTTTTTGGTTTGAACTGCCATACATAGCGATGTTCAACATCGTTGGTTAATTTTCGTATGTACCTACCTTTTTTTTTTTTTTTTTTTTTTTAACGTGGGGGAATGCTTGATGCATACCCCTCCGCGGGGGCGGGCAGAGGGGTTATGTCGGACTCTCCGGGGTAAAAGAAAGATGTTAAGAAGAAAATGTACCTCCCGGAATACCGACTAAACCTACCACGGTGTTCCTCGACAAAACCACTATCGACGGGGCCGCGCGAATCACTTTCGCATGCGGTCGCGACCCCGCCGAGGTTTCGGCCCGCCGTATGAAACGGCAGGCCACTACACGAAAGATCTACCCAAAGGCACTTCTAACACTCCCTACTGTCCCCCCTAGAGGGGAGACGGACTCGAAACAACAGAGGCGCGCGTGGGAACACGCACGCCGCCTCTCGGACCTGGTGCTGAACGGATGGCGGGCAGGCCCACAAAGCCCGCCACCCCCAGGTCAAACCTCAGGGTGGCTGGAGGTCGTCTCGCGCCCTCTGGCGCCCGGCTCTGCGGTTGGGGAGAGGGTTCAAACGCTCCCTCTCCCGCTCCGCCGCCTCCTTGATGGAAATGACTTCCTCGCAGAAGGAGGCGACGGCATTCCACGACCTCTCACTCCGGACCATAGACTGAACTACGGCCGGGAGCGAGAGGGCAACCAATCCGACTGCCGCGATCAACTCACGGCGCTGCGATGCCCAGGCGGGACAAACCGCCAAAGTGTGCAGCGCCGTGTCCTCAACTACGTCGCGGCAGTCGCCGCAGTGGTGACAACCGGGCGTCTCTTGCCGGCGTATACGACACAGGAACTGGCCAAAACAACCGTGGCCAGTCATTACCTGTGTCAGCCGGAAGGTGAGGGCGCCATGGCGCCTCTCCAGCCACTCCTCAAACACGGGACTTACCGCCACGATCGTGGCGTGCCCGATCACATACACAACACCACCTAGCCCAAACTAAGCAGAGCTTGTACTATGGGTACTAGACAATGGATAAACATACATATATACTTTTTTTTTTTTTGTAAATATATACATATTATACATAGAAACACCCAGACCAAGACAAACATCCATGTTCATGCACACAAATGTTTGACTTGTGTATGTACCTACCTACTGTACCTACCTATATTAACTTTAATTATGTAATTAATTAATTTAATTATGTAGTAATTATGTACCTACCTATATTAACTTTAAAAATAATATATGTATATTATTATTGTTAAGAAAATATATTATCTGCGTGAAATAAGGTAATAATTTATTTATTTATATTTAAAGAAGGCTTATAGACTAATAATATATTTAATATTTAAACATGATATAATAAGGTTGCTTATAACAAGCCTCCACACATATATTATTTATACCCACAATAAATAAAAACAAAGATACTATCTTATTATAAACCCTAGCGCCCTTAATGCCTTTCTTACGACAGCCTCAATGTAATGGTTCAATGGAAGTTTACTGTCCACTATAATGCCTTGATCCTTAACTTTGTTAATATTTTAATTATAAAAGCAATTATAGATTTCCACGTGTAAGTAATATAAGCATTTAGATACGTTAAGTTCAAACTTATGCCTTGTGTTCTACAGTACTTTTCTAATCTGTTAAGATAAGCTTGTAACTATTCAATTTCAGATTCATTACGTATCACTTTATATATCTTCAAAACATCGGCGTACGGTAAAATATAGGAATTTTGGAAACAGCTATGTACATATATTAGAGATGAACAGTGTAAAAAGTAAATACCCAAAGAAGCACAGACATAAATTATAAGAAGACAAAGATCATTAATAAATAAGCTGTGGCACTGCGTTAATTTATACCATTGTTATGTATGGATCTCAGTGCAAAATAATTTTAATTATACCTTTTTAAGGATTTAGCTTCTATCTCAAAACAGTCAAAATACATAAATAAATTATTTCAATTTGTTGATGGATAATTTATTCTTGAGAGTTTTGTGGCTTAGCTTTGTGTGCTCGCCGTAACTGTAGCTGAAAATGGAAAATAAAATATTGGTCTATTTACTCTTAAGACTAACGAATAAATTTTTAATAAATGAATTGTTAATTTATATGCTAATAAGATATAATAAAATAATAGTTTAGTATTTATACATGCCTCGACTCGTTTTCTTTGACGTGATGAACTACATAGTTAGCGAAATCAATGTGTACAAATATACATCGTTGTCTACATCTTTTGAATTCTAGGTGTCAGAATCTGTTTGTAACATAGAAAAGATTATTTGTATTTACTATATCGACAGACCTCTTAAATAATATTGTTGTAATTTTCATTTTGCTTCATACTATGTTTGTAAAGGAACGTGAATGAACGAATGATGTAGCCGTGACATTCGGTTGATCATTCTTATATTGGAGTCTTTGGATCATTCTATGTTTAGTATTCGAGTTCGAAACTTCGACTATCGCAAATCGACGAACAGCTGTTATGTCAGATTAGGTGTTGTGTTGTGTGTAGTTGTTAGTGTGTGATAAAATATTAATTACGTTTTAGTTTACTAGTATTTAGTGAGTAAAAATAAAACTGTAGTTGAGTTTAAGTTGGTAAACAAGTCAAATCAAAATGAGCTTGTTTCCTCAACTTTAATCATTTATATCTTTGTTCCTATTGTCTCAGATCAAATAAAAAGTCTTTTTATTTGATCTGAGCCTATTGTAATATAATTTATTACAATAGTAAGCTGTTACGTATTTGCAAATAAGCCTTAGCTTGTAAATAGAAACCGAGTGCAGGTAAAAATCGTTCGTATTTAACGCATCAAACGGCATTTTTATAGTAATATGTAGCAGTAATAAAATGTAAATATATTACATACATACATACATAGTCTAATGACAAATATTTTTAACTCGAATTATCTTGGAGCATACAATTTTGGCACTTATTTAGGACTCAAGGATGAAAGGAACGTAATATTGTGTAGAAGAAAAGTGACTGATTGATTAATGTTTTTTAAACATACTTACAATGGAATCTGAAGATGATATTCAGCCTCTTATTGAATATGGAGGAAATGACAGAGATGTATATTTGGGGCTAACTGCACAGCCCTTAAACTGTGATCCTGATTTTGAACAGGTAACTATTTACTTGGTTTTATTTACAAACACCACAAGACTATTATTATACACAGGAGGTTACTTTAATTTATTTACTTTTATTAAGAGCAGCGACAGCTCAGTGGGCAGACCAACAGATTGCAATGTAGAGGGTCTCGGGTTCGAACCCACGTCGCGCACCTCTGACTTTCGGAAGTTATATGACTTTTCGAAATTATGTGCGTATTGATTGACAATTATCGCCTGCTCCGTGCCTCGGAGAGCACGTTAAGCCGTTGGTCCCGGCTGCCATGAACATCTATGGCAGTTGTTATTGGGAGAGTGTCAACACAAAAGATCCCACTGGGTCGAAGTGTCGCCAGTCTGCACTAACTGCCCCCACATAAGATACATACATACTTTAATTTATTTTCATAGGAATAATGAGAGATATTTATAAGTTTGCGTTCATTACTTATTTTTAGTCATGCTAAATTTTATGATACATATGTTTTATAATTAATAGAATCTTACAAAACAGTTTTCTGCCTCACCTTTATTTTAAAAAGACATCTAGCTGCCAATGATTGGTGAAACTGTTACATATGATGTTAATGAATATTCCAATTAATCTGTAATTGGAATACTAATAATTTTTCAACTATTTTAATAGTTATGCAGATGCAATTTATTGATTGCATAATTGTTAAGTATCTTTTAGTATACATAGATTTAAACCAATAAAATTTAAATTAGTGGATAGGGGTGTATTTCTCATTGCTGTTTCCAGATTGGATGCTGCTAATAAGAATCCTAACAGGTAAATTCAATGATGATTTTCAATGAGGGTGTATTGCATGTCTGTTTACTCTTTAAAGATTTATAAATCTTACTACTTTAACCTATTCAATTGCAGCGGCACACTGGTGGTCAGACACAATATCATTATGTACTAGAGGCACAAATAGAAGAATTGCAACAGTATAATTTAAAGCAGGAAGAGATTCACAATATTACTTAGCTAAAATTAACTAAAATGATAGCATCAAGAATTAAACATATAATGCTCAAAATAAAAAAAGAGACTTAGCAGGTTTATCAATATGTCTAAATATGCTTAAGCTAATAGGTTAAAGCACCTGGCACCAAATATCTGAAATAACTAAATATTTAACTGAAATTATACTACCAAAATATTAATTTATACCCACTACCAGTGTTCAGTATGAATGGTTTCATTATTTATGTGATGGTTAATTATTATCGGCATGAATTACATTGCCAGATACTGATAAAGTCATATGAGTAAGCTACTCATTCCCAGTTGAGGCTTATCATTGTTTCCTGGTGCATATTACATTCCGATTAAGTCTGTCACATGACAAAGCTTTTGATAATAATGGGTTTATACAGTAGTAGCTTAGAAATATATAACCTATTTTAATATTGTTTAAGCACTTGGCCATCACTCTGTCTTAGGAGCCCCCATTGCTTTTCCGTTGTGTCTCATTCCATTACGGCTCTTAAAGAATTGCAAGTGTTTGAGGATATATCTATACACAATTTAAAATGGTTTGATGCAACTTGGATCTGTATGTCGGTCGTGTAGACCCAACTAGTTTTGAAGTTTTTAAACTACCTTAGTCTCAACAACCTGCAGAATCTTTTGAAGTCCATCCTACAGAATGTAAACAACATTGTGTTGTGTTTGCATTTGTGTTGGATTTCTAGGATTCTTGAGGAGTTGTTGTCCTGTCAGCATAAGTTCACTAGTTTCATTCATTACACTTTTACCACAGCGAGCATTCCCATGTTACAGTGGATACATTATTACAGCATTTAATATATTTTGCTGCTTCAGTTGTATTAATAAAGAAATATAACTCAGTTAAAATTAAATAATAACACAGTGCTATTATACATTCATGTAACCTTTTTACGCCATATTTATCTCCAACTCATTGCATATTATTTTATCAATATTACTTATTACATGAATGAAATTACAATTGAAATCAATCATGTTATTATTTTTACTGATATAATGTAATTAAGCGATTGTTTGTAAATAATATTAAGTACTAACAAATTTATAAATGTTGATAAAGGTAATTTATTAACATGATACTGTTATAGTGTTATTGTAAATAATTAATTTCGGCTGGGATTTTTTACCAATGTTGCTATCGCCTATGTGTAAGGAGAGAGAGAGAACGAGATATTATGTCGGATTTTCTGAATGTCCAATACTCGCCTTCCTCACTGTATATATTATAAACTAGATTTCTCCCGCGGCTTCGCTCGCGTTCATTTATTTTGTCAGTAATTTCCATGTATCGGGAACAGTACTTTTTATGTTCATTTCTATACTACGTGACAACGTGTATGCAAAATTTTATGATGATCGGTTGAGTAGTTAAGGCTTGAAAGACCCAAAAACAAACTAACTCACATTCGTATTTATAATATTAGTCAGGTCCACAATATGGTAGTCGTATCACATGTTTTTATTGTTAAAGTCAAATAGTTATCCAACACACAGCTCACGCTAGTTACCACCTTTTTGTTACAATAAAGAATTATTATTGTTAGTTACCTTACCAAAAATCTAATACAAATAATTTTTGAAATCTAATATTATATATAATAATAATAATCTCAGTTTCTTCTGTATTAAACTGTCCCACTGCTGGGCACAGGCCTCTTCTCAGTGTGAGAAGGGTTAGGCCATAGTCCACCACGCTAGCCTAGTGCGGGTGTGCAGACTTCATATATCTTCGAGAACATTATTGAGAACTCTCAGACATGCAGGTTTCCTCACGATGTTTTCCTTCACCGTTAAACAAGCGATAATTAACTATTTAATACGCATATAACTTCGAAAAGTAAGAGATGCCCGCCTTGGGTTCGAATTCGAGACCTCTGCGTGGCAGTCCAACGGTTTCCCACTAGGCTATCGCGGTTTCTTTTTTGAAATCTACTCATAAATAAATAAGATACAAGCGTTTCAATTCTGGTGGTAGGGGTAATTGTCACATAACAGAAAAAAGGATACACAATACTAACTGTGACGTAACCGCTACTTAAATGCAGCTGTGCGATGGAGATAACGAGATACTACTAGACTTATCCCTCACTTTTCTTATATTCAAATATAAAATATTAATTGCTCCCTTATTTCGTAATAAATTTTATTAAAATATTCCCAAAAAGATTTATTTTGTTTGCTTTATGCTCTTATGTGTAAATACCTAAATGCTCTTATGTGAAGGTACATACCTAATGTACAAAATCAAACATAGGCATCTACCCTATAATTGTATTTAAATATCATTCGATTGTGCACATTACTATTACCCATTGCTGGAGTCTGTTGTAAATTACCCCACATATTGCATATCGACCATGTTATCAGCTGACTTTCATTAGACCTTTATAACTCTGCGGGTATTCCCCGAATATCTGTATCACGCAGGCGATGAATAATGAAGCCGGTTTGCGCCGGCGCACGGGCAGTTTATTCTTGTGCATGTTTAGTTATAGGTAGCATTTATGCCATTACGACTGTCCTCTCGTTGATAATAGGTCGAAAGTTACTAAGCGCGCAAATAGGTAGGTATACTTAAGTATGTCTTACGTCAGATTTAGGTTTTGCCTTGCGGCCTTGTACAAGTTAGGCAGAGATTTAGTACTATAATCCTCAAGTGGCCTCGTCAACGACACGAATCTTTCGAATCCTCATAACAATTGATGAATGGATTTATAAAAAATGATTCCTTTCCTTATTTTGCTGTATATAATTATTTATTACGCACCCGCGACTTTAACCGCGCCGAATTTTAGAGGATTGTTTTACTGCTCACCACCAATGGTATATAGCGTGATAATTTATAGCCTCGTCCTTGGGTTAATTATGTGATGTGCAAAATTTCAACAGAACCTGTTCAGTACTTTTTTCGTGAAGCTTAGACGTACAGACGGACAAAAATTTAAATAATATTTTTTCGGCGCCGATATCGGTTGATGAACACGCAACAATTTCTTTTTAAAAATACTTTACTTCATTTTATGGCATGTATGGTGTGGCATGAATTCCAGCTATGAACATAGATTATATATAGCTTTTATCGAAGTTGGTATTGAACAAAATTAGTTAAAAAATATTTTTTTTGTCTTTTGTCGAAGCTCGCTCGTGCATTTTTCACTACCTATCTCTGAATTTTGGATAACCACGCTTACTTGCAAATTCATCCTGTGTATAATAATAGGCAATTGGCATGATCTTTACTACCTTAACGCGGCTATAATTATTTAGAACCCTAATTCCTTTGTTCACTTTTTCAAGTAAATGTCGCTTTTATCAGGACAGATATGATTTCAGAGACTATAAAAATCGTAATACATCTTTGCTTTATTGACTTTTATTACATTCTTCAAAGTGCGTACCGTAAATGAATCAGCGTGCATAACGAATGTGATTTGATTATGTAGAGTCTACATAATACACACAACATACATAGTTGTCTACATTGTAGACAACTATGTATTTTGTAGGATAAGTTTTACGGCCGCTCCTACCACAAACAATTAAAAGTTATCCGAAAGATAAATCGCATGCTGTCTCACTCATGTTAGGTTAAAGAAGAGAGATGGCGAGACTTTTATCTTATAGATAAATTCTATCTGGAAGTGGTAGTACAAGCCCTAAATAACGTTGAGGATATCGATTAAAAGTTCTGAATCTATTCCACAATAAGCCAAAGTGCACTCAATAATAGGCTGAAGTTTATTCCATAATTAAGGCCTCACCGAAAACGCAGCTACCTTTAATTATATCTTATTACTAGCTTTTGCTCACGGCTGCGCACGTCTAAAAGTAGGTCTGGTTACGTTATGTTAGTAATAATCTTTGTTTTTAAATAATATATTTCCAACATATGTTACTTGGTGATAATATAGCTTTCTAATGGTGAAATAATTTATAAAATCGATTGAGTAGTTTTCGAGTTACTAACAAACAAAAAAACAAATATAAATATTAGTATAGATAAACCAGCATTTGCGAAGCTTTTTACCATTTGCATATATTATTAGCACGGTACATGAAAACATAAACAATAAATCGATGTCCATTAGTCACTGATTTATTGCTCTTGATGACCACTACCGAGAAAAACCGCAACCAGCCATCTGCTGTCTATTTAGTTAGGCAAATATGCAGCGATACTAACTATAAAACCTTATAAGTAAGGTGGCAAACAGACGGCGGGCGTTAAGCACACGGTATGATGGTATGGTACACTGTTATGGTAGACTATGTGTGCGAAACCAGAAATATTACGCTGTCAGGCCGTATACGTCTCAAGTATCCTATAAAAACCTGAAAACTGATTTGAATCCGGTTTTCATAATCCTTAAGACTGCGCCGAGCGTAAGACAGATAATGACAGAGCTCGTGACGCACATTCAAATCGGCGCACGGCTGCCATAGTAAAATTGTATGGAGGATTTGAAGTGCTTTATTGTTAAATATGTATCTTTATTGTCAACCAATAACTTAAATATTTAGGACGGACAAATTGTTATATAACTATTTATGTTTCGTTTAAGCTGTAAAATAGGATGGATTTCTACTGTTATAATCTAAAAATCACGTAACACGAGCTAACGTCTTTGCAAATATACGTAATTTTGTAGGCAAATATATTAATTATTTTAAGTTTTTTACACGGAGTAATTGTAAACACATTCTTTGTTACGATAAATGTATATTTTATATTTGTATTAAACAAAAAGTGTTGATTTTATTCACTTAACTGTGACCGCCTGTTTTGGCACATTTCGCTCGGCGCAGTCTTAAGAGCGGTTACGCACTGTGGCCTGATTCGAGTGGGGGACGCCGCAAATAAGCGTCAAATTTTGAGGTTTTTAAACGTAATTAATTTATATGAGCTTTATTTTCAAAATGTTTTAAATACACTCTATAGACTTAGTAGCTCTATAGACTTAGTAGATGTGTATTGTATATGGAGTATAATTATATTTGTAGCCCTTATACCAACTATGTAAATAATGGATCAAAAGTATTAGTTGCGTACTGAACATAATTAAAGAATTACAAATATAATGCTATTCTATTTATGAGACACTTTTACCTTAGTCTGTAGAGTGTATTAAAACCATTTTGGGCATAAAGCCCTATTAAATATTTTTTATTTTTAGCGTAAAATGAGAGAGGCCTGTGTCCAGCAGTGGACTGCGGTGGGCTGATTGATAGAATTATTTTTTGTGCGCCTGTGCCCCTCGGTTCGGGCCACAAGGAGTAAACGCTATTACCGTAAATACATGTTGTATTGAATGATATGCTATGATATTTAGCAATTATATGGATGGATGGAATGAACATAGATTTTATACAAAAGTTACGATGACCTTTATACATAATAAAATTCAAGCTAAAAGGCCTTTTGCGTACGGACTTACGCACTTTATTGCACAAAATACAGTTACAAATCTTTGAACCTTATACATAACTAGCCGTTAACCGCGACTTCGTCCGCGTGGATTTTAACTAAAAAGTGTTTGTTCAGTTCGCAAAGTTTACAAAAACTTAATATTTCTGTATTCCTCGTATAGAAATACCTATGCTAAATTTATTTTCATTCTTCTACTTTGTGGGTCGATTATAATTTATTATATAATATAATACACCGTGAATTTGAATTTGTAGTTTTGGAACCGAAAACCTTATACTCTATATCAATAATAGAATCGATTAAACTCATTATTTTAATAAAATAAAATGTTTTTTTTTTAGAAACAATAAATTTAATGTCGTTTACGAGAAATAAATGAGAACTCGTAGTAACGCCACTCAATTTCACGTACTACGTTTACCTACGCGTCACTACGATCGATATCATTCATGTTTGACAACTTAAAAACATTCGCCAATAAAAACACAGAAACTGCCGCGCCCGCGCCGCCCGCCAATCCCCGCACACTACCCCAGGCCCCGGCAGAGCGAGCGCGAGCGGTTTTTTCCGTCCGACTCTGGTGCAAGCGCGCCCCGCACGCACCCCTTCCCGCCCTTCAGTACTGCAGCAACTCGCGCGCGTAATGGTCGTAACGTAATTATTCATTGTCACGCGAAAATGAGTCGTCAATACGAATATTCTAACGCTGAGTACTTGGCAATGGTACAGCTGTATGCTGTTGCCAATTTCAATTTGGAACAGGCCAGACGCTTATACTCCCAGCCGGAGCATTTGAATGCGCTGCAGCTACGAGGAATTGAAAGTCCTCAAGTGCCATCCACTCCCACTATCTTGGCTGCAACTCAGCGCCTTCTCGACCATGGAGAATTCCGTACGCCGACTCATGCGCATGGCCGAGGACGCCTTAATGACTCCCCGGAGATCGAAGAGGCTATTCTGGAGTACTTCGAGCGGGATCCGCGGCGAAGCACGAGAATGGCGGCTCAAGAATTTAATGTTAGCCAATACTTTATATGGAAAACATTAAATACCAATGGGTTACACCCTTATCATTTTCGTCGTGCTCACGTAATAAATAACAATGATGCACCAGCAAGGATCGCCCTATGTAAGTGGTTGTTGAATAATCCGAACGCGAACATACTGTGGACAGATGAGTAATTGTTTACTCGATTGGGATTGTATAACGTGCACAATGAACATTACTGGACTCTTATAAACCCTCACTTATTACGGGAAGACCACCACCAAGTGAGGTTCAGTGTGAATGTTTGGGCCGGTATTGTAAACGACGGTTTAATAGGGCCTGTTTTTATTGAAGGTCTTCTAACGGGTAGCTCGTATTTAGAAATGTTACGAACAGTAATATCCGAGCTATTGGAGGAAGTACCATTATCGATTATACACGATATGTACTACCAGCACGACGGCTGTCCCGCTCATTATGCAAGTTCAGTACGTGCCTACCTCAACAATGAGTTTGGCGATAAGTGGATTGGGCGCGGCGGTCCCGTGGCTTGGCTGCCGAGAAGCCCGGACTTAACGCCCCTAGATTTTTACTTGTGGTCGAAAATAAAAAGTCTCGTGTATTCTCGTGAACATGAAAGTCGTGACGAGTTACGTAGTGCGATAGTGGACGCATTTGATAAAGTTAAAAGTGATAGAGACACTTAAAGAAAACTTAAAGACAATGGTATCAAACGTGCTCGTTTGTGTATTGAACGTGGTGGACTTCATTTCGAGCAGTTGCTTCGATACAGGGAAGTGTAAATAATTTGTAAATAAACTGTCCATAGATACGTAAGTTGATTATTTTGTAAATAGCTCCAATTTTTTAAATACGCCTGAAATACTCAGAGTTCCTTCACCCTGTGATTATTTTTATTACATAATAAATAAAGTTAGCTATTTATCGAAGAGTAATGTTCAGATAAAGTATTTCCGACGGTCCTAAGCCCGTGTAAAGTATGAAGAAGAAATTGGAGTATCCATTTACGTATTAATTGTGATGTTTCACAATGCAGGTTTTTCATAGTAAAAGGAGATAACGCATTGCCTCGTATCAGCTGATTTTGGCTCTATTGAACTGCGATATGCCTATTATCAATTTTGTAGTTATTACATTTACTTAATTTTATTAATACTTGTGTAGTCACTAGTTTTTAAATCGCGCATAGGACTCGGTCGGGATACACGCGGCTCTTTTGCGTCGATCTATGTAGGCATCAGCTGATACACGTAGTTATCGTGCGTCGTTCATAAGTACCTACGCGACTGAGTGGCAACGCCGGCCGCCGCCGACGACGGTTCGCAGCCGCGCGAACACGTGTGCATGCGTTTGTGAATGAATTGTCCGTGCGTTACTACATACTATCAAACTCGAATAAGTGAAAAATATTATTCATATTCCAACTTTTTTACTATACACAGTACAATTAATTTACTATTTTTTATTGATACTACTAATTATCCTAAGTTACCACGTTTCGGTTCCAAAACGACTATAAATTCACGGTGTATAAGGATTTATATTGCAAGTATATATATATTAAAATTATTATTATTTTATACACATTTCCCTATTTTAATCGAAAATTTGTATGTTGGTTATGTTAACTATTCCATAGGCTTTAATTTTACTTTCGCGGATTCCTTATTTCTTTCTAAAATAAAATTAGCCTAAGTTACTCCTTATAACATCAGCTATCTGTCAGTGAAAGTCCCGTCGAAATCAGTTCAGCCGTTTCAGAGGTTAGCCGAAACAAACAGACAGAAAGACAGACATGAAATTTTAAAATTGAATTTTTTGATTAAGTGCCGCATAAACTTTTATATGCAGTAAATAAAAAGCTGTTATTTTGACATTACAAACAGACACTTCAATTTTATTTTATTGTATAGATTGCATTAATAAAACGTACGACTAAGGATTCTGAAAATTTCTAAAAGATCACTTGTCTTCTGTACTACTAAGAAACTGTATCACACTAGTAAAGCATTCATAAAAATCTAGGATTGGTAAGATTTTTAGAAAATACCTCAGAAATATTTAAAATGGTAGGATATTGCAAAAAATTATGTTACGAGTAGTTAAATGCCAAATTGAATAATGTTAATATCTTTCAAAAATATTTTATTGGCAATACCTACGTCATAATTTGTATTTCTTTTTCATAAAACCGAACGGCTAAATTCCTTTCCGTGCAACCCGCATTAAAAATATTCGATTATTTAAAAGTATAAAGTAAGTATACCGCAGCACATTCAAATCATTTAATTTACGTTGACCACAATTACTCTGTAATTTGAATAAACATTTCCGTTGTTTACGGTAAGGGGAATCGCCGGTGTATTGCGTTTCGCGAGCATAAACAGTTCAATACTTACTATATAACAAAATAAGTAAATAAATTGCAGTCATTGTACTTATTGCGTTCCGGATGCGAGCAATAAAGCTATGATGCTACATCTTCAAGTATATCACACAGTACTATAGAGTATTCTGTGGTCACACCCTTGTATGGATGCCTTTATTTGTGCCTATAAGCATAAAATATCTACACATTACATAAGGTAAATAAATCTATTTAATACAAGTTTCCACCGCGATATCTGCTGCGTCCGGCTTTAATCGTTTCAATGTTTGACAATAAATTTCTATTCCTCGGCAACAAGACAATTTCATAAAAGGTAGCCTTAAGCCTATGTCTCTCTTTACCCTTGATAACGTGTATATATATACACTCGGCGTCACAAAAATCGCACCTTTTTAAAATTCAATATTAAAGTACTTTTTCTCAAACTTTGTCAATAGTGAGAATATGATTGTAGGATATCATTGGAAAGGTTATTAAATTGCCTTTTAGAAATTATAAAGCGCGAATGGTTATTTTTATGTATTAAAAAATCACAAACTTAGAAAATAATAAAATTAATAAAAAAACAAATTTAAAAAAATACAATTTCGTCCTTAAAATCTAGTGTTTCCGCCCCTAGCCTTGATGACAGCTTCCATCCTATCCTTCATGGACCTCATGAGAGTTACTACTCTCTCTTGAGGTATGTTATCCCATTCTTCGATCACGGCATCCTGGAGCTCTTGGAGAGTTGTGGGAGCAGGATTTCGTGCTCGTACATGCCTCTTTACATCATCCCAGAGGTGCTCGTTAGGGTTAAGGTCCGGGCTTCGTGCTGGCCACTGCATAACAGAAATCTCGACTTCTTCCAAGTAATCACGCACACTGGCCGCGGTGTGGCAACGGGCGTTATCATGCATTAGTATGAACCCATCGCCAACAAAACCAGCATACGGGACCACATGGTCTTGCAAGATCTCCGTTATGTACTGAGCAGCATTCAGCGAACCTTGCCCTCGACCACCGCCAGTCCGAGAGACGCACACAAGTTCCGTTTTTCCGTCCACGGATATCCCACCCCAGAACATACAGGAACCACCCCCGTATTCTGTTGTTTCTTCGATGCAAGCTCGAGCAAAGCGCTCTCCTTTTCTTCTGTAAACTCTTCTGCGTCTGTCATTACAGAAAAGACAAACTCTTGTCTCATCGGTAAACAGAACGGCTCTCCAATGGTCAAGCGTCCAAGTGACGTGCTGCGTGGTCAATTTGGGACCTTTCGCAGGTCTGTGGGCAGTGATTTTCTTTTCTTTAAGTCTTCTTCTAATCGTAGAGACACTCACAGCCGTTCTACGAGCTAATCGGAGCTGCTGTTGCACCTCAACAGCATTACTGAAGCGGTTGCGCAACGATGTGGAGACAATGAAGCGGTCGTCTCTCTCTGATGTACAGCGTTTTCTTCCTGATCCACGTCTTCGGATAAAGCCACCAGTCTCTTGGAACCGTTGATACACTTGTCGAACAGAGAAACGACTCAGATTTAATTGTCGAGCAACATAAACCTGACGTACTCCTTCTTGCAATAGTGCAATGACTTGAGCGGCTTCTTCAGAGGTGGTATCCATCTTCAGGTATTTTTTTCTTGAGTATGCTGTTCCAATGTGTACACTTTAAAGTCTGAGCAATGATTGACCCATTTTTTACCTGGACATGACGTTTTATACCCTATTCAGGTAGCTCAACTAGCGCTCTAATGGATGAGCATTTTTTCACCATTATGTTAAATGTTCCCTAATAATAAATTTTATTTTGGTTTTTAATTCTACCGACTAATAATGTAAAGGTATTGAAATGCTCATAAAAATGATATATTTTTTTATCCAGTAGAATCAATGCGCTAAATTTTGGGAGGTGTTTATTGAAAAAAACAAAAAGGTGCGATTTTTGTGACGCCGAGTGTATATATATATATATATATATATATATATATATATATATATATATATATATATATATATATATATATATATATATATATATATATATATATATAATTAAGGCGTGAAAACGTTACAAACAAATTCACATTCGCATTTATAATATTAGTTAGGATTCTGTAGGCACAACCTTTATAGTTCGCTTAATTTGTACCCATAAGCACATATGTAATAGTTACACATTCCATAAGGTAAACAAATGCCCGTTATACCGTATGCACCATTGACCTGCACCATCAATGGTGCAGAGGAGACTAATTAGTTCCATTTGTACCATTAATTAATAATATATATAATGGTGCAAACGGGACTGTATTGATAGTATGGTCTCATCTGCACCATTGAGATGAAACTATACTATCAATGTGGTTGTTTGTTGCTTTTAATGCTGTTAACGCATTAACAACATCGTCATTTAACAACGGAACACGTCAAGGAACGTAATAAATATATAATGCATATACAAATGCATTTAATGGCAATGGCGACATTAATGTACCGTTATTTTTAGAAAAGTTTAGGTGAATTAGTTAATTAATTAGTCCTCAGTTAACTGATGGTTGTTTACTGTATATATCGATGTTCATTTGTTTCGCCGTTATTTATTTGTTTCTCCGTCATTCATATGTTTCTCCATCAGTCATTTGCATTTTCGATGTTGTTATGTTTTTTTAAATTTTATGAATTGGCTAAGGTAATTTTATTTCGGCGGCATACGGCCTATTTTAACACACTTTTATTAGCTTGGTATGTATCTATGAATCTAGGTATGTATCTATGAATCTAGGTATGTAATGGAATCTTTAAACGTAATTTTCACCCCTTTCAAACCGACGGATTGATTTCAAACTTTGCACACTTATCGAGGACCGATGACAATACAATGTATTAATACAATAATTTAGGAAAAATAGTATAAAATATTTTGACCCCACGCTTTTTTACATTAAAATTATTAAAATATTTTCTACTTTTTAAAGCGTGTTTTTAAGATTTTTTGAACAATTTTTTTTTACCTATTCCTAGGA
Source organism: Catocala fraxini (assembly GCA_930367265.1). NCBI lineage: Eukaryota > Metazoa > Arthropoda > Insecta > Lepidoptera > Erebidae > Catocala > Catocala fraxini. Next base: position 9,278,368 of record OV884050.1, read on the forward strand.
AAGTATGGTGAAATAGTTGTGGCAAGTCAAAGTAAATAAAGTAAAGTACAATCGTGGCGGTAAGTCCCGTGTTTGAGGAGTGGCTGGAGAGGTGGCATGGCGCCCTCACCTTCCGGCTGACACTGGTACTGGCCACGGTTGTTTTGGCCAGTTCCTGTGTCGTATACGCCGGCAAGAGACGGCCGGTTGTCACCACTACACCACAGTAGGGAATAAGTGAAGTGACCATAGGGTAGGTCTTATCATGTAGTGGCCTGCCGTTTCATAGTTTATATAGACACCTCGGCGGGGTCGCGACTGCATGTGCAAGTGATTCGCGCGGCCCAGTCGATAGTGGTTTTGTCGAGGAACACCGTGGTAGGTTTAGTCGGTATTCCGGGAGGTCCATTATCATTTTAACATCTTTCTTTTACCCTGGTGAGGCCGACATTACCCCTCCACCCGCCCCCGCGGAGGGGTATGCGTCAATGCATTCCCCCACGTAAAAAAGAAATTATGTATATTATTTCCTAGATTTTGCCCGCGGCTCCACTCGCGTTAATGTAGAATTTATCAATAATTTCCTATGCATCGGGAACGGTACTTTTATTCTGGATGAATGGTCCGTAATGTCCGTTTCTGTTACCCATGATAACGTGTATTCAAAAGTGTATGATGATCGGTCGAGGAGGGAAGGCATAAAAGCAATCTAACTCTCTTTCCTATTTATAATAATAGATAGGCTGTGAATCATATTATGCGCTATATCTTTAGTCCTACTGAGCTTATAAACTGTGAAAACCACAATAGCCATTATTTTAACTAGCTTTATTAGCCATTGTTTTGGGTTCCTGAAACTCTAAACAGGCGGCCTAGCCTAATAGGTTTTTAAAAGTTATTACTATGTACAGACAAAACCTTGTTACAGTTCTATCATAGTAAGTATATATGTATTCGGATCAATCTCTAATCAGTGTATGGGTCTGAATGTGCACTGGCGACAGTGGCTCTGATACAAAAGTGTCTCAATGGCCTTTCCACCTTATTTAATAATAATAATAATAATAATAATATTCTATCACATACACACAACATCATCTAGCCCGAACTAAGCAGAGCTTGTACTATGGGTTCTAGACAATGGATAAACATACATATACACTTTTTTTTCGTATTTCTCTGTTCTGTGGGTCTAGACATAATACTGAACCCCTCCCCGATTAAATCAGTGTGGCCGTAAGTCAGTTGTGTTGTCTCACAGGGCTATTACTCAGCGACCTTTCAATTGAGCGTATATTTTCCTTAATAAAAGACACACAGGTCAGTGTCAACCTACGTAGTTAAAAGTTATTCCATCTACGAGAACAGTTTTAACAAGAATTTTATTTATATTTTCCATATTGTTCAAGTTGAATTATCTCGTCAGTATTAGTTATTTATTAAACAATATATTGCTATAATATTCCTTACACCAAAACGCTTATATATTATGTAAAACATATATAAAAAATAGTAGGTACATTAATTGTATCAAACTTTACAACAATAGATACAATTTAACTCAATTTACTGCTACCTACTAAAATATGGTTAAAAGTTTTAAATATTTAACAAGTTTAAATGAACATATACATTTTTTTATCGTTATGTTATGACTATAGAAAAATATGTTTCTTTAGTAACGTTTATTAGATAGCCAATTGAGTCACTGCGGCACAACGGCGGCCAGACACAACATGTTTTCAATTATGTCTAGCATTCCAACTATGACAGGTTAATATATATACCTTAAAAATCTTAAATAGGCGGAGAATCATGGGTATTCATTGAAGGGATGATAGTAATTATTGTGCGCAACTGCATTGCGTCAATTCTATAATTATGAATGAGGGACGGCCGCTAGGTAACAGCTAGCGAAACGCAGGGTGCGGCGAAAATAATACGGCACGCTTGGAGAGAGTATATAATATGGATAGTATAAACAACTGAGTTTTATGTAGAACAGGACAGCGGATTCTTCGCTGTCAGGAGTAGCTGGACTCCTAGAGTAGTTTCTTAGTGCATAATAGTTTGTGCTTTTCTGCGGTTAGTAAGGACATCTAGTCCTTAATAGTTTTCTACAAAGAGGATTTGTCTTGTTAGCAGCGATTCTGCATTTTTCCACCAATAGCCTCTTGGTAAAAAAAAAATACCACCATGGCAAGCTTACATTTGTCATGATGATGGTCGCTTATTGCCACTTTGTTACTTACTATAAAGACGCGATTCCATTTGGCAACTCCTTCATGCAAGTATGGCGTCACATTTGCGTACATATTGCTTGCATTGGAAACATGTTTTCGAGAGTGTGCAAATTGCATGCACGTTTCACTTGCATACTAGTGGAGATGTCAACAATTGATTAGGGTAACATGGGTGGAAGACGTGCTGTTGTGGACGGTGCTGCTTGCCGAGTCATTTCTGAGATTGTCATAGGCACTCATTTCTATAATACTCCTCAATAAAAATGATTATTTTCTCGTGCGCCCACCTAACAGGCATTATGTTTCGATAATTTGTACAGCGATAGATATCATGTGCGTACACGTCACTTGTTCAAAATTCGAAACGTACAACTAACGTTTGCGCATTCAATTTGCAGGTCACTAGAATAAAAATATGTATAAGTTCAAATTACCCCATACAAGTTGTAACTTGTATGCAGGTTTGTACAATTTGTATGCAATTTGCAACTTGCATGCAAGTAACTTGCCTAATGGAATCGCGCCTTTAGGACGAGTGTAAATTCGTCCATTATTGAGGAGCACGTCTTGCACCCATGATGGCCTACTGAATTCTTGAACATCTTCACTTGTATGCAAGTGAAACCTGCATGCAAATTTCACACTCTCGAAAACATGTTTCCAATGCAAGCAACTTGTACGCAAATGTGACGTCATACTGCAAGAATTGCCTAATGTAGTCGCGCCTTAATCGTAAGCGGCTATTGTGACCTAAGGATGTGTCATTTCGCCAGCTAAGCTAAATTTTAAGTCGCACGTAATACAGTTTAGCCTATTGCTGTCTGGCTATTATTACTATCATACTATGAGAATTCCATGTCAGAAAAATGCAATATCTCTGCTAATCTGGGAATGCTAACTAAGACCTCTATATTCACTATCGCGGCGCCATTGAAGCTGTCGTTAGCTTAATTGCATTAAGAAAATGTTCCTACCCTCAAATGTCGTATACATTACTTTATAGTTACTAACATATTGAATATGAATTCACTTGTTATTCACAGGTAGTATACGGCTACCACAAAAGCCGATGGCGAACAATCCTCACGTACATATTCTCGACGTTGTTCTGTGGGATCCCATTCCTGGTGTTCCACTGGTGCCCCACGTGGCTGCTGTACGTGACGAGCTTCAGGTGTTCCTTCCAGATAGCTGACAGTGTTCTCGTAGTAGTAAGTGTCAAAGTCAAAATATTTATTTTCATAAAAAATGTGTGACCAATTCTTGTACACACTACACGACAATTAACTGATATATTAACAAAGATTTTGCATTGAAAAAAGGATGTTCAAGGAATAAAGCTCATGGCCACTCTTTTCAATCGCCTAATGTTTATTAACATGACTTTCTTATCGCCATTAGTCCATTATACAAATCTATTGGATATGTAATGGCTCTACTTTATCTGGACAATATCATATCCAATTCGTTAGTCCCAATTTATGTATATAAACTCGCATGCGAACTTATTACTTTTGAAAGAATTAGACCCGCCCTTCCGTTTCTTTAAAATTTTTTTTTATTATAAATTTGTTTTAGATTTACTAAATAACCGGCAATATGTTTATTCTAATTCGTTTGATTAGTATATACATAGGTAGTGTTATTATTAAAAAACCAATAACAGAAAGAATAATCCACATTAAATTTAGGTACTTACATGAGCAGACAACCTTGTCTGCTTAGTATGTAAGTAGGTAAAACATACGGTAATTAACATTTTAAATTTCACCATATTAAGTAAGACGCCATTTACTTATAAGTCAGGTATAATATGTCTTTATGTAGAGGAATTTCTTTGGCAACCCTAGCTGCTGTATACCTACCTAACTTCTTCGCCGAAAGAAAGAAATCGCGATGCGAAACATGCTCTCGGTATTTATTCGTTGATTACTAAACATCAAAGGAAATTCACTAATACGTAGTTCTTATTTTATTACTATATTTGGCCCGCGGCTTCACCCGCGTTTATGTAGGTTAGTTTAGTAACCGTACTACTTTCTGAATGAAAGGTTCTGGGTGAAAGGTACCCTATGTATTTCCTGGTCCCCTGACCACGTGTATGGAAAATGATTTTATGATAATCCGTTGATTAGGTCTAAAGGCGTAACACACAAACATAAATAAACAAACTTATTTTCGCATTTATAATATTAGTTAGGACTCAACATCACAGGAAATTCGTTAAAACATGTTTTTGCTTTGAAATAGTGACTGATCTGTTTGTTTGTTTTCAGGAAACGTATCAAAGGAAATGCAAAAGTTACTATATACACAAAATTCTGTACAAAGACATATCGGATGCAAGGTTTGTATTCATTATTTGTATTGACTACACGGATGACGTAGTGGTTTAAGTTGTTCGATCGGCACTTACACTGCGCTGACTGTTGTGGGTTCGATCTCCACACAAGACAATTTGTGTGATCCACAAATAGTTGTTTTGGGTCCGGATTTTCTTTGTGAATGTTTGCACAGTTGCCGGCGACACAGCATATATTTAAAGTTAACGAAGAAATCCTTTAAAATAAAATAAATCAGTAGAATAACTTATTGGTTATTATCCAGTTAATACTGTTCCATCGGGCCAGTAGTGTGCTGTCTTTGAATAGGACTCGGGTTTGATTTCAGGGATAAACATAGTGCTACTTTCATTTCGGTTAGTAAATTTTCGATTGTTAATTATGAACGCGGCAAAAGATATCTGTAAAGCAGGATTGGCACCTGCGACCTCGACAAACCGTGTCATCGCTTTGCCAACTAAACTATTCATGGTTCTACGGCAGAGATTGAAATTTGCTTCTATATTTTGCAATTAAGACGATGCTATGCATCATCTTTCGTATAGTTATAGAACTATGTGATTAGTCAGAAGATATATTCAATGATTAACCACATCTTTTTATTTTTTAATTCAAATAGTACATTATCCAAATTCATTATTGTTGTATATTTGAAATCTACTGAAAATCATTATGAAACTGGCGTTTCAAATCGGGTAGTAGGGTTAAATATTATCAAATGACAGAAAAAGGATGCACGATACAAACTGCACTATTTAAAAGCAAAATCCGATACCGAGATATCCCAACTATAGTACCATAGCCAAATTCATAATTGTTGTATATTTGGAATTTACTTAAAATCATTATGAAACTGGCGTTTCAAATCGGGTAGTAGGGTTAAATATTATCAAATGACAGAAAAAGGATGCACGATACAAACTGCACTATTTAAAAGCAAAATCCGATACCGAGATATCCCAACTATAGTACCATAGCCAAATTCATAATTGTTGTATATTTGGAATTTACTTAAAATCATTATGAAACTGGCGTTTCAAATCGGGTAGTAGGCTTAAATATTATCAAATGACAGAAAAAGGATGCACGATACAAACTGCACTATTTAAAAGCAAAATCCGATACCGAGATATCCCAACTATAGTACCATAGCCAAATTCATAATTGTTGTATATTTGGAATCTACTTAAAATCATTATGAAACTGGCGTTTCAAATCGGGTAGTAGGGTTAAATATTATCAAATGACAGAAAAAGGATGCACGATACAAACTGCACTATTTAAAAGCAAAATCCGATACCGAGATATCCCAACTATAGTACCATAGCCAAATTCATAATTGTTGTATATTTGGAATCTACTTAAAATCATTATGAAACTGGCGTTTCAAATCGGGTAGTAGGGTTAAATATTATCAAATGACAGAAAAAGGATGCACGATACAAACTGTGCACTATTTAAGAGCAAAATCCGATTCCGAGATATCCCAACTATAGCACCACTTTTTCTGATATCTAAATTTAAAAGATTAAATACTCGCTTATGTTGCTATCAATTTTGATACCATTTGCACAAAAGGATTTTTCTCGATTGCTCTTGTGTAAAAAATAATGTACAAAATCGAACAGGCAACTTCCCTATGGCTGTTAAAGATGAACGCGTCCTAATATTGTACCATATTGGCGACCTCGATGGCGTAGTGGTTAGTGTAACCGACTGCCACGTCTGAGGTCGTGGGTTCGATTCCCGCACAAGTCAAACATGTGTGTGCATGCACATGGATGTTTGACTTAGTCTGGGTGTTTCTATGTATAATATGTATGTTTATCCATCGTCTAGAACCCATAATACAAGCTCTGCTTAGACTTTGGCTTTGGACTAGATGGTGTTGTGTGTATGTGATAGAATATTATATTATATTATTATAGTTTAAGCAATATTTATAAAATATACTTAAATTTCGATTATTAATGTCAGGTTCCTTGATTCTATGTAATTAATCTGTCTCTTGATCGTATGCCTTAGCCAGTGGCTATTGTTTCGTGATTTGTAATAATATGAGGTTTATTTCAGTGGACTACTAAACAAAGGGTTTATTGACGAGGGGGACAATGAGAAAGGCTCCATAGAAAGTGCAGACGCGATACACACCCCCATACACTTGGACGACGGATCCACACTCAGTGAGTATTCATGTATATGGAGATACTTGATTTTGCTTGCGTTATTGTAGATTTGTTTTGTAATTTCTATTCCTCGGATACTGTACTTTTCTTCTAGATAAAAGGTAAAGTAAATATTTATGTACCCCTGACAACGTGTATGCGAAATTTTATGATGTCGGTCAAGAAATGGAGGCGTGAAAGCGTAACAAACAAACTCACATTCACATTTACAATATTTTACCAAGTGTTGAGGTAGAAAGAAAACTATCGATTTGAGAATGTATGTAAATTTTATTTGTTTAGCACAGCATAAGTACCTACATTTCCTATTTAGATAAAAGGTATTAGCAGTAAACCGCAATTACATCCAACGAACCAAACAGAGCGCTCGGCTTAGCTACGAAAGATTATGTGACGTCGCGTCGCCGAGACTCAAGGGCCGCGGTAGTGCGCCGCCCGGTTCAGTCGGCCGTGTCGCGCTGGTCGCGCGGCGCGCGCGCACGTACATATGTACCTATGCTAGCTGCCATAATATTAGTTAGGAAGTTAGGATAGTGTAACTATAACGTGTGGTCATATTTTGATTGTATAAAAATAGGAAATATGACTCCTTTTACACACAGAAAAATAAAATTATTGGGAAGAGAGGAACCCACCACGGACCTTCGGATTGCCCACCCTAACTATTGCAAAAGAAAAAGTTTGACAATATCAAATTCCTCTGAATAGCCACGACGTAGGACTGGGCGTACTCCAACTTGCAATATTCCACTCTGAGCACAAAATATGTCAACATCGTGTCATCCCTGGCAACATAAATTAGCTGCGATCCATAGTATGATTCACAGGTTACTAAATATCTCATTAAGTCAAAGGCAGTATAATGAAGAACTAAATATAAAACATCATAAAATCCAATGGGTAAAACAAGAACTTGATAGACAAATTAATTAGAAGAATGCGCGATAATATTGCATATTCGCTTCTATACCCACCTGAAAAGAAACAAATTAATTGCACCTAGCACCTACGTGTTTACTTATCTGTCAGATTAGCAAGGGTACTGAGAAACAACGTTATTCAATCAGCCTTTAAACCACATAAGTCTTTAAAGTCACTTTGTAATGGTAAAGATCAAATAAATAGCAGCAAACAATCGGGAATATATAAATTAATTTGCGACGACTGCAATAAAAAATATATAGATCAGACGGCTGCGTTTAAAAATAATCATCCAGAAAAATCACACTGCTCAACATTTGCTACAAGCGGGTCCTCATTTAAATAATAGCCACACTTTTGAAATTTTACATTCATTGAAATTAAACTGCTATATACGGATTTTATCGCGTTGTTTATTTGACACTTTATTACAAAATTTTGAAAATTTTTACACTACTACTACTATTCTACTGTTAAACTTTACTAATTTTTAAGCTAATTAAATTATTATTAATTATAATATTATAGAGGTCTCCCCGTGACCATGGCTGCTGAAAAGCAACCGAAACGTCGGGGAAAGTGTAAAAATAAATTAAATCTAAATAGTTTAATAATAATTTAATTAGCTTAAAAATTAGTAAAGTTTAACAGTAGAATAGTAGTAGTAGTGTAAAAATTTTCAAAATTTTGTAATAACGTGTCAAATAAACAACGCGATAAAATCCGTATATAGCAGTTTAATTTCAATGAATACTATTCGCGTAAATAGAAGACAATATTATTTTACATTCATGCCAAAAAGGCTTTCAAATGAGTGTATTGGAAGGCCAAACGGTCCTGAAGATACCTCGCGCTGAGACGAAACAAGTGTCGACGCATATTTCGTGCTTGAAGCGGAATACTGCAAGTTGGTGGTTGTGTCCTACGTCGTGGCTGTCCCTAGTCAGAGGAGTTCGGTATTGTAATTTTTTTTCCATTGCAATATTTGCGGTGGATAATTCGAGGGTGCGTGGCGGGTTCCTCTCTTCCCAATAAATTTATTATAATGGACTTCCGCCAAGTATCGCCTACTTCGATTCAAAATACACAGAAAATATTTTGAAAATGAGTGCAGATGTAGTAAATGTGACTTCTGTGCATGAGGTCTTGGGTTACACTCCTGGATCGGACAAAATTTCTGTAAATAAATTCTAATGTTGCTCCACCATGTTTGTTCCGAGCGTGGGTGTTCTTTGTGTCCGTTGTTGAATGTTTGTAAAGTCCCCCGCGACACAGGAACTATTATTATTGCGGGAGTTGTCTAAAAATAAAATAATAATTTGTTCGACTAGACGTACAGAGCTACCGCTACTTCCGGCACAAGAAACAGTCGCTGATATGGGACGGTGCGCGTGCGCAGTGGTGCCCACTCGGTGGCATCGAGTGCGGCGCCACTTGCGCGCAGCTGTATGCCTCCGGCACCGCGCCGCCCTCTAGCGAGCGACGGGTTAGAATGTAAGTGTTTATCATATCACTCTTTTTTAACTATTGCAATTTCTTCACGTGATATCGGTGCAGATAAGCATTAACTAGTCAAGTAACCTATATGACTTAGGACTAAGTAAAAGATATGGCTATTCATTGTAAAAGTAATATTTTCCTAAGTTCCTCTAAATAAATTTAGGTAGGTAATACGTTACGGCAAAAAAAAAAAAATATTCCTCCCGTAATAAACTTGGCAAAGAACTTCACACCAAACAGCTGTATCTAAGAATCTACAAAACCGATTTTAATCAACCAAACTTAATCGATCCCATTGTAATTATATTATATGTATAGATATTTATAAGTCAGTGTCAAAATCATTTATTCATTTTCGTCACAATGTACTCACTTATGAACGTCCGATTTTAGTGGTTAGTTAGTTTACCTAAGTTATCGAAGCTACTTTTAGATCGGCCGTTAAGTTCAGGCAAAAGGTTGAGCCTAGCTTATACTTCCAAGAAACTCAAGGCCACCCTTTATCAATCAGTATTCTACGCAGTATAATACAATTTTTATCCGTAACGAATATGTTTACAATTTCTTTCTTTCGTCATTGCTTGCAATGATTCATGATCATAACTTGTACAGGCGACATAAGTCGATAAACAATTTTATGATTTTGATTTGCTTTATATAATAATAATAATAATAATAATAATTTATTATTATAAGCCAAATACAGTTTATCCAGCTCAATCACATAATATATAGAGGTACCATTATGGACAACGCTATGTATTTTTAGAGATAGAATGAACGTCAGTGCCTGTTCTAGTATTAACTGTGTTACAGACACTGGCGCCTTCCTCTTACAGATTCGTGTGACAATATTGGTTTAGCATTGACAAGTTGATAAACTACTAATAACATTATTTATTATTATTTTTTGTCGGCCTCGGTGGCGTAGTGGTTAGTGTAACCTACTGCCACGCCTGAGGTCGCGGGTTCGATTCCCGCACAAGTCAAACATTTGTGTGCATGAACATGGATGTTTGTCTTGGTCTGGGTGTTTCTATGTATAATATGTATGTATTTACAAAAAAAAGGTATATAAGTATGTTTATCCATTGTCTAGTACCCATAGTACAAGCTCTGCTTAGTTTGGGCTAGACGGTGTTGTGTGTATGTGGTAGAATATTATTATTATTATTATATTATTATTATTAACATTATTGGTACTTATGGTAGTTATGGTAAGCATCTATTTTCTAAGGTAAACTATATAAATATACATATATTAGGAAATTATTTGAAGCTATACATAGTGTTGTGTGTATGTGTGAATGTGTGTTTATGTGTGTGTGTGTGTGTGTGTGTGGCACGGCACATTTAAGCACAGCTAAGGCGAATTATTTAGTTTTTAACAGAAGCCCGTAACCACATTTCTTAATTTTCTCATAGGGAACATAATCTTGCAAACGCGCGACACTGTTACATCGATATGCGTCTGCCAACTCGGTGTACTATCGATGTGTTATTAGGTTGACAATAGTAGTTATCGTATTATTATGCATAACAATTTCTGCAGTAATTGACAAAAAAAATAAAAAACAAATAGTAACCAAGTGTTGAAAAATTATACCATATAAGTATGCTACACCTGTTAAAAAGATCTTAATAATAAATATCTTAATGAAAAATATATCGATTACTATAATAATAAACTTTGAACATACATGAGCAAAGATAAAACACTGAAAGTCTTAATTAGTGAAATTTGTAAACAGTAGTCAGTTCATTTTAGTTAAACGTTTAAGACTTAATTCGGTGTCGGTTCGAATTTTAGGGCTTACCTTCAGCTTTACGTAGGTATATAACGCCTCGTGAAGTCCAGCAGTAGGAGAAACCATTTTCTCGCGCATACTGTCGAGCTGCATAGAATAATTTCTGGGCATTGGGTGTCAGGGCCTCAGAATTGAACACAGGTTTGACAGGTCCAGGTATACTAAGGTGTCCAGTATTCAATCTATCATTATATACTTCCTTCTTATTCAAATTCTTGATTCCTTGTATTATGTTGTCCTTTTTTAACACACTGTTTAGCTCGACCATGATAGGTTTACTACCTTCTTTGTGGGTTGGAATTCGATATATATCTTATATCACAATCTTGTATGGCTACAGCTCTAGTGAGGGATTTCACTATCAAGGTGGCGTCTTTCTTCGATTCAAACTTTTTATCATCTCGTAAATGAATAGGTACATTCCGTATTTCGAAGGTCGCAGATCTATTTTTTCGTCAAGGACTTTGATCTTCACCTCCAACCTTTGAATAGTCTTCTTGTCTTCTGCTCTGTCTTCTTGTAGGTTTTGAAGTGTCTTCAAGATTGAGTCATATTTATCGGAGATAAATTGCAAGCTTTCCTTAAGCTTTTCGTTGTTTTTCTTGAGGTCAAGGAAGTTCTGGTCAACCTTTGATGATATCCACGTGATTAGACATTTGAGGTCTTCGATGTCATCATCGTCACGTCTACGTTTTTGTCTGACACTGACATTTCCGCTACCACTCCTCTCAGATGCAGTATCCGATTCACATGTTTCAGAAGCACAAATAGTTAAAGTAGAGCGCGTGAAGCCGTGCGCGGAGGTGGATGTGGCAGGTGGGTGGGAGCGCCGAAGAGGCATAGCGAGCGATTAACTTAACGCAAAAAAATACCAGGCGATCAGAACTAACAGAGAGCTCTCACTGATGCGGCGTGCGTAGGGGTCACTATAAGTGGTCGCCGATCGACGTTTAAGTACAATTCAAATTTTCGCCAGCATTACTTGACATATACAATTTACTGACTTTATCATACACAATAGTGATAATTTCTAATCTTATACAGCAGCAATAGTTAGTGGATTGGTATTTTAATTACAATTTATTACTATTTACATTTATAAAATACCTGTTACAAATTCATTAAAAGTACCTATAGCTTCCAAAAGCAGCGATAGCCTAGTGGGTAAACCGTTGGATCAAAGTTATATGCGTATTAAATAGTTAATATCGCTTTCTTTAACGGTGAAGGAAAACATCGTAAGGAAACTTGCATATCTAAGAGTCCTCCAGAATGTTCTCGAAGATAATTATGTGAAGTCTGCCAACTCGCACAGGCCAGCAGAACCTTCTCACACTTAAAAAAAACTCATACACATCAATGGGACAGCTGATATTATTATATAGCTACTTATGTAATTAAATAATAAAAAAATTAATCGGCTATAAGAGGAGAGGAAGAGGAGTACAGTTAGTGGACTTAAATCAACTTTAAATTAAATCTTAGTATCTAACAATAAGTCAATAATAATAATAATATCATATTCTACCACATACACACAACACCATCTAGCCCAAACTAAGCAGTGCCAATGCCTTAATAAACTAGTTTATAACCAAAATAATAATCATAGTTATGGCAAAACAGGTTATTTTAACATCTTTAAATACACACATCAAAAGTGTCTAGGGATCAAGTACATTTTTAAGTATAAAAACCTATCAAATTAATATTTGCCAAATCTAGTCTTCCAGACTAGCTTTTTACTTTAATTCCTATGTTTAAGTTATTAAATTATCCCTATATTTAGTAAAGCTTAAGAAAATTAAAAAAAAATTGCTATTTGTAAAAAATTAACCCAAGTCTTCAAGTAAATGGGAAAATTAGGCAAAAATGAGGATCTTTTCAATTTTAATTTTAAAGTTAATAGTCTGTGTTTTCACCATTGACACGAATAACACAATCACAGCGATTTGGCATGCTTAAAATCAGTTCATCAAAATCACTTTAAGGAATGGCCGTCCACGTTCTTTCTAACAAGTCAAAAAGTTGTTGTGCGGTATGTACGGCATCCATCGTAGTTCGTCTTGTATCTGGTCTCACACCGAAACGAGATTCATCGAAAAAGCAAACACAACGCGAATCTTCTTCCGCCCAATTTCTGTGTTCGCGAGCCCATTGCAAACGGGACCTACCATTGCAGGGTTCTATAGGTGGAGCCCTCAGCGGCCTTCGGGAACGCAGACCTACTTCACATAAACGATTTCGGATGGTTTGGTCGCTTATCAGCAAGCCTAAAGAGCTGTGGAGCCTCGTAGCTAACATCATGGCGGTCATGTAACGATTCCGTCGAGCAGTATTTTGGATGTACCGGTCCTGTCTGCTAGTGGTGATGCGAGATCGTCCTCCATGTCGCTCGGCCACGCTGTCGGTAATACGATAGCGTGTCCAGAGACGACTTATAACGCTCTGTGTAGTGCCAAGAGCGATAGCCACAATACGTTGCCTGGAACCATATTGCAACATTCCGACGGCTCTCATTATCTTTTCTCATGTTAAATGATGTCTTCGCTCCATATTGATGCAGTTTTTCCAGTTCCGATGCAGAAATTGTAATGGTTTTAAAAATGCTATTACACACTTCTGTAGAAATGCTGATTGACAGTTGATTTTCTATATTTTATCGAAATTTAAAGAAAATTCTTGTAGTGAAAATCGCTAAAAAGAACCAATTACAATCAAAAAAAGTTAAAATAATAATTCTTAATTGCGGTGAGCCTCTAAAACGTATGTGATCCCTAGACTCTTTTAATGTGTATATTATTATAAGCTACTTGCCTGAACTAGGTTAGACCTGTGTTTCAGGCAATCACTTGACTATCTATTGTAAAAGTGGACATTTATTTATGTAATCTTTTGGAACATTAATATAAGTAAATATAAATGGTGAAGGAAAACATTGTGAGAAAACTTGCATCTCTGAGAGTTCTCCATAATGTTCTCGAAGATATGTGAAGTCCGCCAACCCGCACTGGGCCAGCGTGGTGGACTATGGCCTAACTCTTCTCACAGTGAGTAGCGGCCCGTGCCCAGCAGTGGGACAATTTAATACAGGGCTGATATTATATAGCTACTTATCTTGATGTATCAGACGGTGAATATGATACATGAACATACTCCTCAGGTTGAACATCTACGGTCTGAACGAGATCAATGTGCCGGTGCAGTCCATCATGACGCTGGTGCTGTTGGAGGTGTTCAACCCGTTCTACGTGTTCCAACTGTTCACCATCGCCGTGTGGCTGGCCGAACCATACTATTACTACTGCATCGCCGTGGTTCTTATGTCCACGTTCGGTGTCGCCACATCCGTTATACAGACTAAAAAGGTAAACTGTTTTTTTTAGATTATCTTAGCTTAGGTATTCTGTCAAGAAATTCTTAGTAGCCATTGAACTATATGTTACCACTAAAATAGCAAATTAAAACAGAACATGTTCCACCCGGGGGCAGGGTAGAACGCAAGTCTTTTGTTCTATCATCATAGAATAAAAATCAGATACGCCATTCTCATGCCGCAATCATTCCTACCATCTGGATATGACGTGATAATGATGATGATAAAATTAAATACTTTTCAATTTATATCATTTATGTATTAATATTATGTAGATTGCTGTATGTGGTTCAGTTGAATGATAGGTAGTTAGTTAAAGTTATAAGTAATAATATTAATAATAATATTCTATCACATACACACAACACCATCTAGCCCAAACTAAGCAGAGCTTGTACTATGGGTACTAGACAATGGATAAACATACATATATACTTTTTTTTTTTTTGTAAATATATACATATTATACATAATAAGTGCCCGAAGCTTTATTAAGCTAAGTACTATTAAGTATTGAAATTTTAAAATGTTTTTGCAATTGCAAAGTATACATGACGGCAAAATTACATGAATTTTCGTCTAAGCTTCAAAGAGATAAGAAATAAAACAAACAATACATTTTCATTTTAATGGATATTATTCTGTTTTCAGAAAATATTATATAATTTTCCTAAATAAATATACTTATTAAATAAAATTATAGTGCCATTTAATATTATATGACTATTCCATTGAGTTCCTAATATTCTACCTAATTACTGTTCTGCAATATCCAGTTATTATAGCCACAAGTTTAAGTGAGACAGAGCTATTGTGTTGACTGAGGTGCGGTGCGTGCACCTCAGTTGAGTAGAACATATATATTGTTTGGAGTTGCTGTTGCTATTGGTAACATATTGTTTAATGTTAGTAGCAGTGTCTTTTGAATCTGGAATGTGTGTCCAGTTAATGGCTACTGGCTCAGTTCTTTTTACATGGATACTGAAACCTGACTTTTTAGTGTACGACACCTCTGCTTTATAAAGCTGTTGATATTTTCCTCGTGTCCTATAATTTTCATGTTTTTACAGGGTGTAGGTATGTGTACCTATCAGAATGGTGTTTTGTAAGATAGTAATAATACACGTGTCGTAGTTTATGCCGTATATTTGAGACTGACACGAAACTTACTAGGCGGGCGCTATCGCTATTAAAACGGTGGTAAGGTGTTCTATATTGAATGGAACTCATACACACGTTACATAATACCTCAGACGCTAATTAAAAATAAAAACGAAACATAATATTTGTATTTATATATATAACCAATTAGTGAGTTACATGGTTTACCGAAGACAAGTTCGTACGGTGAGTACTTGGTTTGGGTATGTACCGTTGTATTATATGCGAAACATCAAAATGGTAGCTACTGGCTCCAAGTTTCTGGGTGTCCATCGCATTGACTTGGCAAAAATGCAGCAAGATGTTTTTGTGTATTCTCTAACGCTCCTATCGATTCATGATGGTAGGCAGTTGAGTTTAATTTCTCAACGTGTAACAGTTTACATTACATACCTCAGCCATAGTACTAGACATAAACTCCGACCCACGATCTGAATTACTCACAAAAGACCGTGCCACACTTACTGTATCCTTGCGTTGCAATGGATATGCTTCTATATACTTACTAAGTTCGCACTGTAAACTTAAAATATTGTTACGTGCTGGGTTCGAAGGATAAGAATGCAAACAATATTACCGACTAAAACACGTTTTATTCAAACACACAATTAAATTTAAAACACAACAAACACTATACCACACTTTTTCACTGTACTGCTTCAAACTCCGTAGTATTTCCGCTTCCGTTCGCTTCGATGAACACTTGACCGTTTACGATTGTAAACTGACTCGGCGGTGCGCGTGCGCCCTATTTATACGCGGGTAAAGCGTTTCTAGAGTTTTCTAGTAACGCTGTACTCGGTATGTAAACAGTACGATGATTCGAGAAAGTACCAGCATTCTCTCTAAGATTCTCGTACCGTACTACGTAGTTCCGTAAGATGTCAATAGATGGCGGTGTAAATTATTAGACGGAACTGCCGAGTCTTTCCCACAATGCCGAGAGATGTCACTGGGCGTAACAATATAAACATTACCTTCTTAATCCATATCTAATGAGCCCACTAAATCTAAGTACACTTTCTCGAAGGCGGTCGAAGCCGTAGTTGTAACCATCATCTGCTCGATCGTGTTCCTAGAATGTTTATTTATTTGACAATTATGGTATTTACTTACGTAATTTCTCACGTCACGTTCTAGTTCTGGCCAAAAGTACTTACTTTTAATGTTGCTTATCATACGCCGCACACCTGCATGTCCGCTCGTAAGTAAATAAGCAGTGGTCGGTGTAGGACTGTAGGTAGTGCCATTTAGGATGAATGACCTCAAATGTATATGAACATGAACATACCCCGGGATTCCGGGATTTTAAAATTATCGAATTTATTTATTTATCATAAAGTACTATTTCTTAATACTCAATTATTGATGTTACGAATATTACCACCAAAAACCACGAAAGCCACCAGAAAAGAGAGTTATATGAGATATTATCTAACTCTGAACTCCTAAATCCGCATATTTTAGATGAACTTTGTTATTTTTTAATTATAGATTACCCTTTTACTAAAGCGTGTGTTAATCTTTGTGAATTCTTTCAATGTGTACACTGCGTATGTTAATTAATATAATAAAAAGAGCGTTGAGAATTTTAGGGCCTAGCGACTTACGAATAAATCAAACTCAAAATATATATAATATAATAACATTAGATTTACAAAAAAAAATATTGACAATACCTACATATATTATTTTAGATTTAACACAAATTAAATAAGAATAAGTATAATATATACGAGATTTATATATAATCGTAACACGAGATTTATATATAAATCTCTACATGTTCGTCCACGCTAATCTTCGAAACCACTGAACTGAGACTCTTAGCACCAACTAGAGAGTTAATTAGGATAGTTTTATCCCGGCTAGGTTTTCTCCCGGCTTGGGAGGATTTTTTAGAAAGTACAATGCGAGTGGAGTCTCTGGAAAAAGCTAGTATTAGTTTAGATTTATGCACTTATGGCCCCTTGTCAATAATAATGAGTATAAGAAGTGTACGTATCACGAAAGTTTAAAAACAGTGTTTTTGTACAGGTAGTATTGAGTCGTAACGCTGTAGCAATTTGGTCGATTTCTATAAAATG
The DNA here is from genome assembly GCA_930367265.1 of Catocala fraxini. Lineage (NCBI taxonomy): Eukaryota > Metazoa > Arthropoda > Insecta > Lepidoptera > Erebidae > Catocala > Catocala fraxini. The sequence goes on from OV884050.1 coordinate 9,295,971, forward strand.
GAAATGGATGAATGGATTTTGAAATTCTCATTTCAAAATCCGGGGATTTTAAAGATTCACCTTCGGTGAAATTATACCATTATAAAATTTACAAATTCGCACCCTAAAAGCGACTCTACTGTTTTTGAACTTTACTTACTTTTAATAAATCAGCCTTTTTATGTCCATGTTATGCCACGATTGACAAATCCCCCGAAATGTACATGGGTAGTGCCTACGCCGACCACTGGTAATAGTGATAGTCATGTAGGTATCTTTTCGTCAAAGTTAGAGACATTCTTTTTACACATCTTAAAATATTTATTCGTGGTCCGGACCATGTTTTTCTACTTTGCACTCTCTTTATTTAATTATTTTATAAAATTAATATAACTTTCGTTTTTAATAAAAACAAATTCTTTAAATTTATATCATTACAACAATCCGTTAATATATCCGCAAATTCGGCTCGCGTAAAATGCGACATATAACTTTAATTTATGTATAAAGTCGTTAAATTATATATAAGCTAAACATTAATTTTTATACATAATGACTTTTCTATATAACTCTTTTTCTGAAATAAATTTTAATTCTACGTAATCAGTTCTATTCTTAATATCTCTGCGACCCTTGGTTGGCCAAACCTTAGTTCGACAGGTATATTTAATGGACCTTGTGTTACATTGATTATTTTTTGTATTATTCATTTTTGCTTTTTGCGCTCTAGTCATTACCATAGCTTCTAACTTTCCATTCATTGATTTTAATTCGTCTGACGAGATGGTCACCCTACTCAAACAATCTGCCACTGTGTTATCAGACCCTTTGGTATAAACAATATTAAAGTCGTATACTTCTAACTGTAATCTAAATTTGAATAGTCTTGTGAATGGATCTTTTATTCCAAACAAATAAATTAATGGCTTATGATCGGTCATGACATGACATGATAAAATATTTAATACTCCATAGCTTATAGTTCCTTTTGTATTGTAGGATAATTTAACTCCGCTTTATTTAGTGGCCTACTAGTATATGCTACTGGTTTCATATTGCTATTGCATAAAACTGATCCTATCGTCACACCCGAGGCATCCGCCTGAAGGACGAATGTGTTTTATTGTATTTTGAAAAATTTGGATACTGTAAGATTGGCGGCGATATCAACTTACTCTTTAAGGTTTCAAAGCTTTCTTCGCATTTCTTATTGCATTCGAAAATTGCGCCTTTTCAACATAATTTATTTGAAGATATAGTTATCTGGAAAAAAATAGTATAAATTTCCTATAATAGTTACAGAATGCAACAAATCGCCTAACTTCACCGGGATTCTTTGGTACTGGATAATTTTGCAAAACCTTTACTTTATCGGGGTTGGGCAATACACCTTCGGCTAATATTACGTGACCTAAATAGAGTTGTAATTTTAAAAAATTGCTTTTCTCGGATACAGATTAAAGTTCATTTTCTTAATCTTTGAAACACGGATTATCAATTTTTATTATGATCTTGTTTATTTCTGCCTATTACCACAATGTCGTCACAGTATTGAAACATTTGTCGTATGTCAACAATGACATTGCCAATAAAACTACTCTCGAAAAAGCACTAGGACTTATTTTCAACCCCATCGGTAGTCTCTTCATAGTTTATTCTATATTGACCAGTGTTTGTTGTAAAACTAGTAACTATATTTCTACTTTCTTCATTAAGGCTTGCCTGATAAAATCCTTGATAAAGATCTAAATTACTAAAGCATACGCATCCCGATAACGAATCTAAAATTTCGGTGATGTTTGGCAACGGAAACTTATCATCCTGGATCGATTCGTTAACCTTTCTATAATCTACCACCAAATGCCATTTTCTATTTCTATCTGATTTTTTGGGAATTAATATAATAGGACTATTCCATTTACTATTACAAGGCTCAATTATGTCATCATCTAACATTTTCTGTACCTGTCTATTTATTTCTGATTTCAACGACTCAGGTAGCTGATAAGGCTTTACATAAACGGGTTTTGTTTTCGGTTTCACGGCAATGGACTGCTCAGCGATGTTCGCAGTACCTAGCTTATCGTTTTCTAAGAAAAAGATGTCAGTGTATTTGGCACAAATAATTTCTATTTCTTTCCTATCCGTCGAATTTAAATGTGATAACTTTAACGGAGGCAATAATTTTTTAACGCCATCGATATCGTATTTTGTTTAATTAAATAAACAAATATCATAATTTACCAAATAATCTAAATTTTCATGATTAATTAAAGCATTTTTTTTTCGCTAGTATTCAAAATTTTATCGGTATTTTACCGCGTTTTGGTGTCACAATGCTACCAGCTAAAAATAAGTTCTCTTCCAATTGTTTTGTATAGACTACACAATATAGCAAATATAGCAGATATAGCAAAACGATTCACTATGCGCTGGAATAACTAAATAATTATCGGAGTCTAATGTGCCATCAGATCACTTAATTATAATTAAGCTTTGGTACTTGTTATTACACTGAAGAGTAAGTCTATCGGTTAATAAGTCTACATATGTTTGCATTATAATTTCGCAGAAACTCAAGTCCGATGATACCATCCACGTTGCATGGTATCACATTAAGTAGGTTCAAGCTATGCGGTAACTCTAAACCGTCATCCGTCCGTAATGAAATGTAAACTTGATACTTAGCTTGAATTGTCATCATGTCAAATCTGTTTATAACCGTGATGTTTGGATATCTTTTTATATGGTTACCTATTAACTCACTTTTAATTATTGATAATGAAGCGCCTGTATCTAATAAAAAATGGCATTTCTTATTGTCTATATGAAAATAAATGAAATCTAAACGCATACATGTCAAAATGTAATTAGGCTCGATAAAACTCGTCTAAATTATCAGGTTTTCCCTCTTTTGGTTCTACAAGGTAAATACTCCGTTGACCAGAAGACGATATATTATACTTAACATTATTACCTCTAGAATTTCCTCTACTTGGCCGGAACTGATGAGATGCGCCATTGTAAGGACGATGTGTATATCTGCCACGATAACTGAATCCACGGTTCTGTATGTTAAAGTTATTGTTCTTACCATAAGTTTGACTAAAATTATGCGGTTGATTATAGTAGTCACATGGGTTACGGGATCTGGGTCCCTGCACACGGTGATTATATCTAAAGTTACGACGGATATTGTTCGTACCTCGAGAAAATGAATGTATGTTATCCTAATGCAAAGGACGAGCCGCATCTTCATCCTCCGCTGCACGCACTGCGTCCTTGAGTGGTGTGTAGTTCCGAGCTGATATTATGGTGCTTAATCGGCGATTGTTGCCTCCCGAGGCAACAATCGGTGCTATCACCATCGCGCTCTCATTAGACACCGATTTGCCCATCTTTCAAGCTTTCGTTTGACTTTTTTGCAATGTCGTGTTATTTGGGTGCGAGCTCCCAGGCGAATGCGTTTTTCTTCTATCGCCATATTATAACTTTGCTAATGCGAGACAAAAGATTAAAGTTACACCTACTACGTTGCGCATGGCAGGCTCGCCATGTGGTGTGGCGATGATATTGAATGCAACTCATACACACCTTACATAATATATGCTTATACTCTATACTACACACTACAGTGAAATACAATATGGATCCCTACACAGGGATTAATTATAGAATCAATTATGTAAAAAAATAATTGATGTCAATCTCTGTAGTAAAAAAATGTTCTATAACTAAAATTAAACTACTTTATACGGATTTTATCACAATGTTATTGTGTCATGGTCGCAGGGAGACTCCCCGTGACCATGGCTGCTGTAAAGCAACTGATACGTTGGAGAAAGTGTAAACTTAAATCTAAATAGTTATAATAATTTAAATAGTAGTAAAGTTTACCAGTAGTAGTTTAAAATTATGTTACAGCTAGATTTTGCCCACTTGGCTTCGCTCGCGTTAATGTCTGCTACGTTAGGTTTGTAACTTTTTCCAGGATGAAAGGTACCTTATGTCCGTTTCTGTTTGGAACAGACGGGGATATAGGATATCTTTTGTACGGGCAAATCACCCGTACATCGCGGTGTCAGCATTATGCCGACATCTGCCATTAGTTTTCTTTATACATAATCAATTTTTTTTGCTTTTTTTTTTGTGGGTGGGTGCATAAAAGTATAGACGTGTTTGCTAAGTGAAAATTAGTTTAATTTAATATTATTTGATTTACACTGGCTTTTAATAATATATTTTGGAGTACTTACAAGTATAAATATATGTAGCACAAGAAATCTAACTTAACACCACCTGCCAGCTGCACATTTACACACTTATACATTACAAGAAGATGTCACAACTGCACGAGATTGAAAACGCACAAAAGAGCTTGGAAGATAGCTTCAATAAAAGGATGACTGAGCTTGAGGCACGGCTGCACAGCACTGGACCAGCTAAGGACACTGTAGCAAAAGTGGCAGATGAGTTCCGTACCTTTCGTGAACTCATCTTTAACATGCTTGGCCTGCTTCGCAAGCAAATCAACGAGTGCTACAGAATGGTCGACACAATGGAGACTAGGCACCGGCGTAAGGCTCTCATCTTCTTGGGAGTTCCAGAGAAGGATAAGGAGGATTGCACTGCTGCCACTCTGGATATACTTCACAGGATGCTGGGGCTAAATGACATCATGCTCCCTAATCTTGAAGTCTGTCATAGGCTTGGAGCACAGCACAAGGATCATCCTAGGCCCTTACTTGTCCGGTTTACTTGCATCAAATCGAGAATTAATGTCTGGAGAGCTAAGTCAGCATTGAAGGGGTCAGCAGTCTCAGTTAGAGAGTTCCTAACCAAAACTCGCCAGGCAGTCTTCGTTAAAGCTCGTCTACAATACGGCATGAAAGCGGTGTGGACTCAAGATGGCATCATTGTTGTTAAAGTGTCCGACGGAAGACGTCATAAGGTCTCGTCGATGGATGAGCTCACTCTGTTACTGGAACAGCATCCAAAAGTAGTGGAGCCGACTTCTTCAGCAACCAGCAGGAGTAATGTATATAACACTGGGAGTGCGGTTTCGTCGGGCGTAAATGTAAATAAAACCAACATGCGGAAATAGCTTTCAATACTAGTGTTTGTATGGCCGCGAGTATTCAGTTTTATTATTAATCCGTGATATCTTTGTAGTCATTTAGCAGCGAGGCTTGTATACTTGTTTGTTTACTATAATTTTGTTCACCCTCACTCACAAAATACTTATAATATTGTTTACTTATATTCACGTTTGACATCTGTCATTATGTTGTCGATCTTACAAGTTTCGTTCTAAAACGCTAATCGTTCAAGTTTAGATAATTAGCTTTTGTCTTCTGTTTATATTATTGCGTTTTGTTATCCATAGTGAGTTATATCGTTGTTTTTTTTTCTTTTTGTTGTGTATTTTTTTCATTTTAAATATATTTCCTTTCAAATTGTGTGTGACAGGTTGCTGGCGGGTGGTGCAGAGTTTAAAACATTGCATTAATCGAAGTGCGTATATATTATTAGTTATTCTTTTAGTTTACTTATATTTATTTATTTATATTTATCGTATAGTATTTTGTATTTATTTTTGTCATGTTGTCTGATGATGAGTCATTTATTTCAGCTGATGAAGCTACCAGTTTGTCGAGTGATGATAGTTTTTGTTCAATCACTGATACGCTGGGCGATTTTGTGCGGCAGACGTTCTATCAACAGCCTGAATGTTGCTTGAACGTTTGTCACCTGAACGCTCAAAGTATTCCCAGTCATTATAGCGACTTTCTTGAGACTTTTACTAACACTAACGTTCTTGCCATCCTGATTTCGGAGAGTTGGCTCAAACCTAATCTTCTTTCAACCTCGTACCCTTTAACTGGCTACATTCTTATCAGGAATGATAGGGTTGGCCGGCGAGGGGGTGGCGTGGCTATTTACCTGCGAGGTAATTTGCCGTATAAAATCATTGCTTCGTCTCCTTCTAACTCCACTTCATCTGCGGAATTTCTTTTTCTTGAGGTTTGTGTCAAAGGAGCTAAAACCGTTCTTGGGGTAGTATATTGTCCCCCCACTGTTGACTACTTCTCCAGTTTCGAATCGATTCTGGAATCTTTAGGGGCAGAGTACTCACATCATATCATCATGGGCGATTTTAACACTGACCTCCTAACACATAATTCCTTTCGTTCTCGTAAACTTCTCCAAATCATAGAATCCGCCAGTCTTCACGTTTTACCTTTAAATGCAACCCACCACAACATTAATGATACTGACACATGGCTGGATCTGATCCTTACCTCTGCTCCTACCTTAATCCGCAGTCATGGCCAACACCTGGCTCCTGGATTTTCCCATCATGACCTCATATTCATTTCCTATAACCTTAAACCACCCAAACCCTGTCCCAAAATTCTGCACAGGCGTTGTTTTGGGCGGATGGACGTGGACAAGCTACGTAAAGATGCTTCTGCTCTTAACTGGGAACGTTTGGAGACGGCTTCCACGGTGGATCAAAAGGTTGTTATTTTTAATAACGCCGTGGTGAACCTTTATAACGTCCTCGCTCCCGTCCGTAGAATTAAGGTGAAGCGTCCGCCCGCCCCTTGGATGTCAAGAGGTGTTAGATTGGCGATGCGGCGCAGGGATCGTACATTTCGCACTTTTAAAAAGGATCGCTCTGATGACAACTGGGTTCTTTTTAAAGTTGCTAGGAATCGGTGTAATCAGATGATACGTAATGCAAAACGCCGCCATATTCTCGATAGTATAACATCCTCATCTCCTGCTGATATTTGGCGGTTTCTTGGAACCCTAGGCATTGGCAACAAGCAACAAAGTGATCTGCGTACAACGATTGATTTGGATGATATCAATCAACATTTCACCTCTTCTATTATGCTGGATCGACAAATCAAGCGTTGTACTTTGGATTACTTAGCTAACCTACCCAGGCCCAAAATTGATCCTTTTTTGTTTTCTTCTGTAGACCCGGGTGAGATCAAAAAGATAATCCTGTCGATCAAGTCAAAGGCTGTGGGCTGTGATGGTATTAGTCGTCCTATGATCACACCAATTCTTGATCAACTCCTTCCTGCCATATCCCATATCGTCAATTTTTCTCTTGACACTGGGAGTTTTCCTTCCTTGTGGCGTAGCGCCTTTGTTATCCCTCTTCCTAAGGTACCTAGTCCTTCCCTTCCAAACCACTACCGACCCATATCCATTCTTCCTTTCCTATCTAAAGTGCTCGAAGCATGTGTACACAAACAACTAGCACAGTTTGTGAACCTGAATAACCTATTGAGTCCTCTCCAATCTGGCTTTAGGCCTGGGCACAGCACTACTTCCGCTCTCCTCAAAGTGACTGGCGATATCAGGATGGGCATGGAGGATACCAAAGTCACTGTGTTGGCTTTGGTTGACTTCTCGAACGCCTTCAATACCGTCAGTCACGACATCCTGCTAGCGATCCTATCCCATCTTAATATCTCACCTGGTGTACTTGAATGGTTCTCAACATATCTTCAGGGACGCCAGCAGTCAGTACACATCGATGACATGTCATCGATTTGGCGTGACCTCGACTCTGGGGTTCCTCAAGGTGGCATTCTATCTCCGTTATTATTTTCTCTTTTTATTAACTTTATAACTACGAACCTTCAGTGCAAGTATCATCTTTATGCTGATGACTTGCAGCTATATGCTCAAGACACTACGGATAATCTTCCTGGAGCCATTTCTAAAGTAAATGCTGATCTTGAAACAATTAGGAGCTGGTCGGGCAGATTTGGATTATCTGTTAACCCGGCTAAGTGCCAGTCAATCTTAGTTGGAAGTCAACGATTGATAAGCAGGTTGGACTCCAGTACTTTACCTCCTGTTGTGTATGATGGGACACCTATACCGTTCAGTCCTACTGTAAAGGATCTGGGTTTGCTCATTGACTCCAACTTGAATTGGCAATCTCAGGTTACTAGTGTCAGTCAGAGAGTAACTGGAACGCTACGCGCCTTGTATCGGCTAAAAAATTTCCTCCCATCTAAGACAAAAATAATGCTTGTACAGACTTTGATCTTTCCCTTAATTGACTATGGTGATGTGTGTTACTATGACCTGAATGCAGATCTACTCAATAAATATGACCGACTTCTAAATAACTGCATTCGATTCATTTATAATCTTCGTAAATATGACCATATTTCATCTCATAGATCCACTTTAAAATGGTTACCCATTCGTCAACGCCGTAGTTTGCGTGCCCTTACAGTATTATTTTCTGTTCTAACTTCACCAAATGCCCCCAGTTATTTAACCTGCCTTTTCCAATACCTATGTTCTAATCATGATAGAAATCTTCGTTCTACTAATAACCTTCTCTTACTTTGTCCCTCTCATACTTCTGGTTTCCTTCATTCTTCTTTCTTTGTCCAGTCTGTTATACTGTGGAATGCGCTCCCTCATGAAGTCAGGATGTCCACAAACCGTTACACTTTCAAGTTAAAAGTACGTGCTCTCCTCCTCGACCGTTTATCAGATTCTTCTCATCATTAATTTAATACGTATGATATGTATGTATGTATTTATGTATGTATGTATTTATGTATGCATGTATCTATATCTATATGAATATATATATATATGTGAGTATATATTTTATTTAGTTTATTAGAGTATATATTTTATTTAGTGTATTAAATATGTTTATTGGTATGTATATATTGTGTCCATCAGGCTACTTTATGCACCTACTTTATTTGATCTCTGCATCACCCTAAGGTTGACTGGTAGAGAATGCCCTTGGCATTAAGTCCGCCGATGTATAATTTTATGCATAAAGTTTAAAAATAAAATAAAATTAGTACCTTACAAGCATCGTACTCAATCGGTTGACCTAACAAGTGTGTCATTGACCGTATCACATATCATATAGCAATAATATAGTATTAGATAATATATTTTTACGTGCTGGGTTCGAGGGATAAGAATGTAAACAATTTAGCGACTAAAACACATTTTATTCAAACACACAATTAAATTTAAAACACAACACACACTATAGGTACTACACTTTTCTACTATAACTAGCTTTAAACTCTGTAGTATTTTCGCTTCTGTTCGCTTATACTTGAGAGATGGCACTCGGCGTAACAATATTATATTTTAACATTACTTTGGCAGAGATAATAAAAGTTATAACAAGTTAACTTATATCTATAATTTCATAATTCTTGATGTATTTATATTATTATATATTATAATTATATTTATCATATTTGTCCGCATCCAGGAAAAAGTGCTGTTGCTAACCTAACCTACATTTACGCAAGCGAAGCCGCCGGCAAAAGATGTATATTCGATGTATAACATCTGTTCTACAATTTTTGTCCCCTTGTCAATCTGCGTAAAAATTGTTCCGTAAGAGAGGTATATAATATCTGTGTCCTCTTTTACTCAGAACCAGAACAATCTCCGCGCCACAGTAGAAGCTCACGACACGGTGGAGTTGTGGGACGGTCGACGCGTGGACAGCCGCATGGTGGCGCCCGGTGACATCATCCTGCTGCCGCAGCGCTGCACACTGCACTTCGACGCCGCGCTGCTAAACGGTTCAGCCGTACTCAACGAGAGCATGCTCACTGGTAACTATACTCAGTGCTAGTAACTAGTTCTGCAGAAAATGTGTATACTTTGCAGAATATCTTCTTCATCATTATCAGCCGTAAGCCACCTACTGCTGGACATAGTACCCAAATGGGTTTCGGCACAGACCGGTCTTGAGCTGCCCGCATCTGCAAAACATGGTCTTGGTTGATTCGTATGTAACTGCCTAAAGCTTTTGAGTGTATTTGACACGAGTTACTGGTTAGAATAAGGGATTATAATGTTTGCAAAGTAATCCTTAATGATTTATTTTTAAAAATACATACAAAAGTACTTGTAAATTGTAATATTTCACATAGTAGCTTATTTACATAGTATTACTTTCATACGAGTGCCACAGGGCTCAATTCTCGGAACCATTGCTATTTCGAATATAAATATTGTTAATATCAATTATTTGGATTTAATCTATTTTTAAAGCTAAACAAAAAAAAATAAATTTAAGCGAAGAACAATTAAGTCACCAGCACATTTCTAAAATTAACATTTTGTTTAGGTGAATCAGTGCCCGTGACAAAGACAGCGTTGCTTCGAGCAGACCGTCCATTCTCGATGAAGGAGCACGCTTCCAGCATACTGTTCTGTGGCACCAGCGTTAGACAGACCAAATACTATAACAACGAACCCGTCAAGTGAGTATTATTCAGTTTGTAACAATTAACTGCAATTAACCGAATCCTTAAAATAGTTTTTGGCGTTCTTACATTCAATAAGTATTTAACTCTATCTGTAATTGAGTATGTTATTGTTTACTAGATTATACATGCGGTTTTGTCTGCAGAAGTATGGATTAGACATAGCTCAATCATCAATATAATGTATACAATTATTTTTTTGAGAAAGTTTAACATTACTGTCGGTTGGTTTGATTATATTGATATTATTTCTTATTGCTTGACGTAGGGCGCTGGTTCTACGCACTGGGTACAACACAAGTAAAGGCCAGCTAGTGCGTAGCATCTTATACCCGGTGCCCGCCGACTTCAAGTTCGACCGTGACTCGTACAAGTTCATCTTCATATTGGCAATCATTGCCATTCTTGGGCTGGCCTACACGGTGGCTTTGAAGGTAATTATCAAAATCTCTATTTTTAATGTTAACATTTATCAGGGAATTTTTTTTTTATAAAGGCAACTTTTACACTAGGAATAATTCATGTGTCGCGGGGGACTTCACAAATACGGACACAAAGAACACCCAGACTCGGAACAACCATTTGCGGATCACACAATTTTTGTCCCGTCCACTCGGCGCAGTGGCAACGGCGAGGCGACCACCTAAACCTAAATATTGGAAATTCCTGATTAAATTTTTAATACATTCTGTTAATTTAGGCTTATCTTTGGAGGAGGTTTACATCGGTGGTGTACAAAAGGGGAAACAATTATTGCAAGTCCGATACATTGGGTTATCGTTGCTTCTAAATAAGATATTTTCCTATACAGGCGTACCGTGCGTTGTCGGCGGGTGACATCGCCATCAAGGCACTGGACATCATCACCATCGTGGTTCCCCCGGCGTTGCCCGCCGCCATGACAGTGGGACGACTGTACGCCGTGTCGCGCCTCAAGCGTGCGCGCGTCGCCTGCCTCAACACGCGCGCCGTCAACGTCAGCGGCTCCATCGACTGCGTGTGCTTCGACAAGGTTACAGACAGACAGAATTACTTACTAGTACATGACAGTGGGACGACTGTACGCCGTGTCGCGCCTCAAGCGTGCGCGCGTCGCCTGCCTCAACACGCGCGCCGTCAACGTCAGCGGCTCCATCGACTGCGTGTGCTTCGACAAGGTTACAGACAGACAGCATTACTTACTAGTACATGACAGTGGGACGACTGTACGCCGTGTCGCGCCTCAAGCGTGCGCGCGTCGCCTGCCTCAACACGCGCGCCGTCAACGTCAGCGGCTCCATCGACTGCGTGTGCTTCGACAAGGTTACAGACAGACAGAATTACTTACTAGTACATGACAGTGGGACGACTGTACGCCGTGTCGCGCCTCAAGCGTGCGCGCGTCGCCTGCCTCAACACGCGCGCCGTCAACGTCAGCGGCTCCATCGACTGCGTGTGCTTCGACAAGGTTACAGACAGACAGAATTACTTACTAGTACATGACAGTGGGACGACTGTACGCCGTGTCGCGCCTCAAGCGTGCGCGCGTCGCCTGCCTCAACACGCGCGCCGTCAACGTCAGCGGCTCCATCGACTGCGTGTGCTTCGACAAGGTTACAGACAGACAGAATTACTTACTAGTACATGACAGTGGGACGACTGTACGCCGTGTCGCGCCTCAAGCGTGCGCGCGTCGCCTGCCTCAACACGCGCGCCGTCAACGTCAGCGGCTCCATCGACTGCGTGTGCTTCGACAAGGTTACAGACAGACAGAATTACTTACTAGTACATGACAGTGGGACGACTGTACGCCGTGTCGCGCCTCAAGCGTGCGCGCGTCGCCTGCCTCAACACGCGCGCCGTCAACGTCAGCGGCTCCATCGACTGCGTGTGCTTCGACAAGGTTACAGACAGACAGAATTACTTACTAGTACATGACAGTGGGACGACTGTACGCCGTGTCGCGCCTCAAGCGTGCGCGCGTCGCCTGCCTCAACACGCGCGCCGTCAACGTCAGCGGCTCCATCGACTGCGTGTGCTTCGACAAGGTTACAGACAGACAGAATTACTTACTAGTACATGACAGTGGGACGACTGTACGCCGTGTCGCGCCTCAAGCGTGCGCGCGTCGCCTGCCTCAACACGCGCGCCGTCAACGTCAGCGGCTCCATCGACTGCGTGTGCTTCGACAAGGTTACAGACAGACAGAATTACTTACTAGTACATGACAGTGGGACGACTGTACGCCGTGTCGCGCCTCAAGCGTGCGCGCGTCGCCTGCCTCAACACGCGCGCCGTCAACGTCAGCGGCTCCATCGACTGCGTGTGCTTCGACAAGGTTACAGACAGACAGAATTACTTACTAGTACATGACAGTGGGACGACTGTACGCCGTGTCGCGCCTCAAGCGTGCGCGCGTCGCCTGCCTCAACACGCGCGCCGTCAACGTCAGCGGCTCCATCGACTGCGTGTGCTTCGACAAGGTTACAGACAGACAGAATTACTTACTAGTTAGTACATGACAGTGGGACGACTGTACGCCGTGTCGCGTCTCAAGCGTGCGCGCGTCGCCTGCCTCAGCGGCAATAGTTAAATAATATAAGGGAAAAGTAGTTATCTAACCAGCTCAGAGACACTAATAATGGTCAGGTTCAGAGTAGAGAGTTGCTGAACCTGAAAGATTTTTATAATGGTTAGAAATCTAACCTAACCAACACATATAAAACAAAATAATTATAAAAAGTGAATATAATGAAAGTAAACGAAACCTAGCCATTATCCAAAATACCCTAATCGCTCATTCCTGGTCTGGTTAGAGAGCGCTGGCTAAGCAATGAGCGAATATATTATATAAGAAACTTATTTTTCACCATAATAAATATGTCGCAAATACCACTTACGTACAACGAAGTTGTAACAAGAGATGGCGCAGTACTCAATTCTCTATTACTTCATACAAGTTTTACTAAATCGTATTGCAAACTTCGTTTACTAGATCCTCAATCGCGCAAATGAAGTTTGCGATACGTTACTATTTCTACAAGGGTATATTAATTGGTTTCTGACCCGCCAATTACAAACCCAGCCTGCTTGGATTACACCACAATCCTCTAGAAATATACAGTGGTGGACATATAATTAGAAACAGTATATAAAACTTAGGTAAACACAGAATGAACTATTGTTATGAGTAAAAAATATAGATTAAATCACTATTAACTATGTCAGAATATAATAATAATAATAATATGACTTTATTTCAGACCAATAGTGTCCATTTTGTTAGTAACAATTTTCTTATAAACTAGTGTTAGTAATTTACATTTCTAAAACATACAATAAACAAACAAAACAGAATTATCAAAACAGAATTATCATTCATTGCTGCACCATTCCATGAGAAATGGCGCAGCAATGATTGATGTAACTACAGTCTAGCCGACTCGCAATCATGCTAAGGATGCTGTTGGTACTGCTACGCACTCTGCGCACCAGGGATGCGCATCTCTTACGCATCGTAGCATACCAACAGTCTACGTGATGTTCAGCAAACATCCCTGATGCACTACAGTATCGCCGCAGCCCCATCAGCACCCTGAACGCATTATTAAACTGGACTCGAAGGGCACTGTACGATTTTTGAGTATAGTCAGCCCACAGGCTGCACGTGTAGAATGATGTACAATAAGACCTAAAAAGTGTAACTTTGACTTCCGTCGAACAACGTGCAAACCTGCGAGCTATCATGTTCGCTCTCACTGCCAGCGCCCTCCGTTCCCTCTCAATGTCGTCATTGTCCCTAAGATCAGAGGTCAGCATATGTCCTAGGTACTTAAATTTAGACACCCTACGCAAAGCTGTACCATTAAGCGTAATGTTGGGAAACACGTTACCTGTACTGTTTCCTCTGGCCGTAAAGACCATGACTTCACTTTTGAGTGGATTATATTTTAATCCATGTCGCTCGGCATATGTTTCACATAAAGTGAGCAGTTTCTTAATGCCACATGTCGATGCACTCAGTAGCACCATGTCATCAGCATAGCTTATGTTGTTTACATTAATGCCGTCTATGTGACATCCTACCCGGGTGCTACTGAGTGTTTGAATCAGATCGTTTATATACAGGTTGAATAAAGTTGGTGAGGACAAACCCCCCTGCCTCACCCCGCACTCTAACCTGTATGGTTGCGACATTGCTCCCGACCATCGCACGCCATTGACCTGATTTCCATACCAGTACTTGCAGATGTTGATGAGTTCTGTTGGCAGATTAGTGTTCTCTAGCTTATTCCATAGGATATCATAGGAAACCAGGTCAAAGGCTTTCGAAAGATCGAGAAAGCATGCATGAACCGCAGTTTGTCGTTTTGTGTAATATTTGACGGCATGCTTAACACACAAAACTGCACTTTCAGTGGAAAGTCCGCCCCGAAATCCGAACTGATTGTCATGAAGTTCAATGTGTTTGGCCAGCTGTGAGTTTAACATGCCGTCAAACACCTTCGATATAACTGTGGCAAGAGAGATAGGTCGGTAGTTATTTTTATCTGATAGATCAGCGGTTTTATTTTTAACTATAGGTATTACAATTGTTTTTATCATCTCTTCGGGCAAATATGTGTGGCTAAGACAAAGGTTAAATAACATAGCCAACAATCTCGGTAGGTGGGGTCCAGCATGCTGTAGGTGTTCAATGCTCAACCCGTCATGGCCGGGAGATTTGCCTCTAGTCATTGATTTGATTATCAACCTCACTTCTCTAGTTGTACATCTAAAACCTATCTTTTCACTGTTCTTAACATCGATCACAGATTTTGAGGATCCTAATGGTGATTTGACAGTAAAATGTTGTCGAAACAGATCTGCAATTTCACCAGCATCGCTTACGCCGTCGACACACACAGGAATAACCGATTTGCTATTTAGTTTATTTGTAGCTTTCCAAAAGGAACGAAAGTCATTTTTTGAATGATGAGAAGCCAGAATATCCGTTTTTACCTGATCTTCATGGTTCTGACACCATTTCAGACGGCTTTTAAAGATTTTCCTGGCCTCATACATCTCGTTATAAGTTGCACCCGAACTTGGTTTACCATACCAACACCACAAATAAAATTTCTGCTTAGCTTTCCTGTGTGCCTCGGCAACATGTAAGTTCCACCCCACAACTGGTTTCTTTTTTTTACATGTATTATGTTTACTATATTTACTACACAATGCTGCGTCTCTTAATATTTTAACAATATTGTTATACAAACTGTCAATGACTTGTCTATGATACAATACGTTACAAGTGTAATCCGCACATTTTATAAATTCCTCTGGAAAGTCTAGAAGTTTTAAGAGTCTATGACATTCAGTCATGTATTGATTAACCTGATCTACACTTCTTTCCCCCCATATGACATCATTTACAGGCGGTTTATATTGTAGTAACTTAGGCGCGACTATGCCTAGATTACATTCCACTATTAAAGGAAAGTGGTCAGACCACAGCACATTATACTTGACAAACACTCTGCGCACTGACGGCACAGCTGCCTTAGAGACTATACAGTGGTCAAGCCATCTATGCGATCCGTGAGCCTCGCTCAAAAAAGTGAAATCACACGTATTCGAAACGCCCTGCAACATTGCTACATCAATGCAGGTCCACTCCTGGTCCTCACAAAATAACGAAAGTTCATTATAAAACTGTTCAGTAGGATGCGCATTAAAGTCACCTAGTATGTATACACAGTCAATGTTACAACTGTCTATGATAGCGCTTACCGACCCGAGGATGTCCGTAAACTCGACTAGATTCGCCGCTGCATCCACAGGCATGTAAACATTCACCACTAGTATAGACCGCTCAGGT
This sequence comes from Catocala fraxini, assembly GCA_930367265.1. NCBI lineage: Eukaryota > Metazoa > Arthropoda > Insecta > Lepidoptera > Erebidae > Catocala > Catocala fraxini. Next base: position 9,312,093 of record OV884050.1, read on the forward strand.
AACACTACGCGTATCGCACATATTCGCGGATTATTGCACTGCACCACTATCACATTAGGAAATACTTTTTGCCGCCATAGTATTCCAAGGCCGCCGTGAGGACGACCTCGTAACATGCCCGACGACATATCGCCAATATAGCCAAAGAGTTAAAAAATTCAAAATATAAAAAAAAGAAATCTGTTCTATCTTTAATTATCAAAAGAGTTTAAATATGAATGATAGTTAAATTTCTATTTCTGGTCGCTTGGAAAACTAATTAGAAAAAGGATCCATTCCACGTTACATTTCTGAAATTTAAAAAAATACCTCTCCACGCTTTTTCTGTAGTTTCGGCGGCAATTAAACGTCAATTTGAAATTACGTGAATAATAAGTTTTGTTAAAAATGGAAAAAAATAAGAGTTGTGACGAGTCAACTAGGCAATTAATTGTTAAATTACATTTAGATCGAAAGTGGACTTATAGAAGAATTGCTAATCATCTAGAATGTTCTGTGAAGAAAATTTTCAACGCTATTGCTCATTATAAAAGAAACGGAACTACAAAAAGTGTTGTTAGAAATGCTCGTCCAAGGAAAACGTCTCCCCGGGAAGATTTGCAAATAATACGTGTAGCTAAACAAAACGCGTTTAAAGGCTCCAACGAGATTAGAAATGAAGTTTTTTTCACCTGATGACCCAAGGAACATTTCCTCGAAACTGGTACGCCGCAGATTAGTGGAAGCTAAATTGTTCGGGAGGGTTTCTCGAAAGGTACCGCTTCTTACCAAGCAACACCGAGAGAAGCGATTATTATTTGCAAAGAAATATCTTAACTGAACCGTGCGAGAATGGAAAAAGTGTTATTCTCGGATGAAACAAAAATAAATATGGTGAATTCAGACGGCAAACGCTACGTTAGACGTCCAATAAACCATGCTTTTGATTATAAATAGACGAGAAGCATAGTCAAACACGGCGGTGGTAACATTAAAGTATGCGGATGTTTTTCTGGTTGCGGAGTTGGACCCGTCCGTAAGATTGAAGGTATAATGGATCAATTTCAATACAAAAACATCTTAGAAGAGACAATGATTCCCTACGCCGACGACCATTTTCCTGTGACATGGATCTTTCAGCACGACAAGGGTCCAAAACACACGGTTCGTAGTAAAATCCTTTCTTAGTGAGCAACGTGTTACCATGTTAGACTGGCCTGCAAATAGTCCCGATTTAAATCCTATTGAAAATTTGTGGTACGTCTTTAAAGAAAGTCGTTAAACGTAATTCCAGTCAAAATGAACTTTACGAAGCCTTTGTTGAAGCATGGAACTCGATCCCACTCGATAAATGTATGAAATTACTTGAATCAATGCCACGTCGTTGCAGAGCCGTCATTAATAACAAAGGCTATGCAACTAAATATTAATTTAAAAAAATTTTGTAATCCAAACATAATTTAACATAAATAATTTGAAATTGATGCCGTTAACACGTTAATAACTTTGATTTTTACCTCATTTTTTTATTGTTTCTAATTACTTGTCCATGACGGATGGTACTGCAAATGTCGTTTAGTTGTTTTTACGTAACTAAATGTCTTAATGGTAGTTGTAAACTCGGATATTTATTTGTTTTTTAATGAATTATAAGTAGTTGAACGTATTCTATGCATTTTATTGTTTTATTTCCAAAAACAAAAGTTTTACGGCAATGTGCCTTGTATAATGTGAAATACGTCGCAAGTGTTTCTAATTATATGTCCACCACTGTATGTATGTGTTTCTTTTGCAGACAGGGACACTTACTGAAGACGGGCTAGACATGTGGGGAGTTGTGCCAGTATCGGGGGCGACTCGACCGGCTCGCCTTGGCAGACCTCAACGAGACCCGCGACAACTAAACGAGCTCCACCCACTAAAGCTGGCCATGGCCACCTGCCACAGCTTGACCCTGCTGGATGGTGAGCTGTCTGGCGACCCGCTTGACCTTAAGGTATACTATTGCTGAAAAGTTCTAAACACGATACGATGCTGCAAGTAAGACAAATGCGATTCAACCTATGTGCGGCATACTGCAGCTGTGCAAAAAAAAAATACATTGAAATCTTAATCATTAAAAGATTTTTATGCGGGTTTTTCGCTCGATTTAAAATAGTTTATAATAATTTTCGATGAAAGTCTTCGTATTGCCGGATTTGTAAAAACATTATATCGTATAAACAGAAGTTGAAGTAATTATAGTAAGCCTTAAGTTAAAATTAATAATCACCGTTTAAATAATAAAAATTCGATAGGCTTATGTATAATATTCGTATCGTGTAGAATCGTGTCGAGTCGCGTCGCGTCGCATTTGTCACTTACGGGGTGTCCTGCGTGAGCGACGACTACGACGCGACGCGACGCTGCGAACGCGACAAACGCGATCAAAACAACGGCCTACCTTGCGGCCTATATGGTAGTCTGCGGCGAGACACAACGTAACGCGTACCTATTTTGTGGGCGACCAGACGCGACACCACGTACTACGAAATAATTGATTCTCAAATTCAGACTTAATAGCAGCAATAATGTAATCGAAAGTAGACGGTAACACCCCACAATATTGTTTAAACATTTTATAATGTTTTCTTAATTTTAGATTTAAATGATGGAATTCACCAAATATGTTTCTTTGTAAAAATATTATATTTGTTTGCTTTCTGTGTATTTTACTATTTTTTTAAAAGTCTCTTCTTTAAGTATAAGTTTTCAAGCAAAATTGCACTGTACTTACCCATGATTCGAGAACTAATGACCTCAAATCACGTAGAACATTTGACCTGAAAGCACGTAGGACATTTGTCGCGTGAAGCTTCGCGTCGCATTACATCGTGTCGTGTCGCGTCGCATCGCGTCGCGTTCGTTGCAGGACACCCCGTTGTACGGGGTGTACTGCTTGACGCTACCTGACAAACGCGACACGACGCGACATATATGTACATATTGCGCGTTAAGCCTCGTTTTACCGCATACATGGTTGCAAGCAATATATGACGAATCGTGTCGTTCGTCCCAGAACTCTCCCCCTTACTCAAAACACCTTGTGTACCAAACTTGACAACTAATACTTCGTAACATCATTGTAATAGCTTTATTTTGTATAGATGTTCGAGTCGACCGGCTGGGTCTTGGAAGAGCCAGATGTGCCCGAAAGCGCCAACTACGAGATCCTGACACCCACCATCGTGAAACCGAAGAAGACAGCCAATATTGACGTTGATGATATACATGTGAGTATAGTGTAGTGCCAAATTCCACATATGCGAAGTTAATTACAATTTATGATAAGAGATAGCGCTGTACTTAAGTACACGCTACTATGTATAGCTGGTACTAGATTCTGAATCGCGCTAACAAAGTGTGCACTACAAGGTACCACTTCTTGAAATTAAATATCAGGGTATAGTATACCATACACGATCACCTAGCTTGTTTTTCTCGTTTTATGTGAACTGAACATGTCTATATTTAGAATTATTCTTATTGTCCATTTTGCTTATCACGCTAATGTGCGATAGGTACAAAATGTATTAATTATTCATAGTTTAAGTTCAATGTTAAGTTTTAGATCTTGTCGACACAAGCCTTAAGCTTAGTTTCGAGACCGGTAATCTCGAAACTAAGCTCAAGGCTTGTGTATAACCAAACTAATTGTTCATTTTTAAAGCATTTTAATGAAACTTCTATAAATGGATTTGTGTGGATTGTTTATTATATTAACACATTTATTAAATAATTTTGGAAATATTACAGTAATACTGATCATTTACTACTATTTAAGCTATTTAAAATTATTAAAGCTGTTAAAATTTAAATTTTGTTTCGAACGTTTCGGTTGCAGTTATGTTTACGAGGAGACATGATGATGACAGGAGTGAAATATTTTCAAAATAATGTAATAAATGTGTTTATAGACAATACGATAAAATTCGTATTAATTAGTTTAACTTCAATGTATAACATTTGCTTAAACGTGAGACGATATTTTTAATGCATAATAAAATAATAATAATGCAAATAAATAATATATTTTGTCGGCAGTTGCCGCTGGAAGTAGGTATAGTGCAGCAGTACCAGTTCGTGTCGTCGCTGCAGCGCGCGTCCGTGCTGACGCGCGTGCTGGGCGAGGACGTGCTGCGCCTCTACACCAAGGGCGCGCCGGAGATGCTGAAGACTCTGTGCACACCAGACACAGGTATGCTATATTAGTTTTTATATTTGACTAGATTTTCCCGCGGTTTCGCTTGCGTAAATGTAGATCATGTCAATTTTCTAACCATCGGAAACAGTACTTTTTATGAATAAAAGATACCGTATGTCCTTTTCTATACCTCTGTCAAAATTCATGATGATCAGTCGAGCAGTCAGGCGTTTAAGTGTAATAAATAAACAAACCTTAAAAAACTAACACTTTGCATTTATAATATTAGTTAGGATGTTGAGAAAACTTTGGAAATACACTTATAAATACAATAATAAATGTGAGTTTGTTTGTTTGATACGTTCTCACGCCTGAAATACTCGACTGATAAAATATCACATGCACGTTGTCAGGGTTACAGAAAAGGGCATAAGATACCTTTAGAAAATTTACATAACGTACATTTACGGAACGAAGGTGCGGGCAAAATTAAGTAAATCATATTGTGGTGTGCTAAATATACTTTTCAAAGAAATTAGTTTGTACTAATTTTTAAGCAGGTTAAGTTGATATGTTGATTAATATTGTGGTAACCTTATATTTTGTGCACAGTACCTGACAACCTGTTCGAAGTTCTGAACTCGTACGCGGAGAAGGGGTACCGCGTGATCGCCTGCGCCACCAGAGTGCTCGAGGTCACTAGCAAACAGCTGCAGACACTCACCAGAGAAGAGGTAAATTATTCGCTACAAAAATTAATTTATGAGATACATATTTGTGTGATCTTTATTTTCTAGCATTCAAAGTAATAAACATTTTTAACTTTTGTAAAAAGTAAGTTTTAATGGCAATATATGAATTTGGTATAACCTAGAATACTTAAATTGGCAGTGAAAATTAAATTGCCGATTTTGAAAAATGCCAAAATAACTTTTCAGACATAAGTATATTACTGACTATACCTGGCCTTTAAATGTATTTGACAAGCGTAGCATTATATTATATTATAAGATTTATTACGAGGCAGTTGCCTACATTGTGGTAAGCGGTGACCGCCGCTCATAGATACAGCTGTGTTTTTGAATATTGCAGCAGCAATGTCAAGAAAACAATCTAGCCTCTGCCTGCCTTAACTTTATAAAGGCAAACAATCACACAGTCTGCCTGATGGGAAGCAGCCATCGTAAGTTGTGTGTATTGCACCACTAGTATTATTATACTAGAGGTAGGGTTCGAACCCACGTCGCGCACCTCTTGACTTTCGGAAGTTATATGACTTTTCGAAATTATGTGCGTATTGATTGACAATTATCGCCTGCTCCGTGCTTCGGAGAGCACGTTAAGCCGTCGGTCCCGACTGCCATGAACATCTATGGCAGTCGTTATTAGGAGAGTGTCGACACAAAAGATCCCACTGAGTCGAAGTGTCGCCGGTCTGCACTGACTGGCCCCCACATAAGATACATACATACATACATACTAGAGGTAGGCTGCTTCTTCTTCTCCCTAGCTTGTTTTATTCCCAAGTCACTTGGGGTCGGCTTTTCTGGTCTAACCGGATTTGACTGGATATCAGTTTTTACACGAAGCTGCTACCACCTGACCTCCGCAACCCGAAGGCTAACGATACCCTAAGGCTAGACCAGTGTTAGGACATTATAGGGCACTGACTTCTCAATAACGACTGCCATAGATGTTCATGGCAGCCGGGACCGACAGCTTATCGTGCTCTCCGAGGCACGGAGCAGGCGATAATTGTTAATCAATGCGCACATAATTTCGAAAAGTCATATAACTTCCGAATGTCAGAGGTGCGCGACGTGGGTTCGAACCCGAGACCCTCTGCATTGCAGTCTTTTGGTCTCCCCACTGAGCTAGAGGTAGGCTGAGAATTAAAAAAATCCTTCGGTCTCCTACTAATGGGGTGATAGATTGGGTGGTCCTTTGGCCAGTAAGCTTTATACAAAGTTCCTGAAAGGCAGATCCACATAAAAATGATTTAACAGACGCTCTACCGCATATCAACTGCTGGCATTGGATGACTGAATCAGCAAAAGCTACTCAAGTCAGTTAATATGGTTTTGATGTTCTGTTCTGTCTGCCAGGAACTGGATGTTAGTCTAGAAAAGTAAGATTTATTACTTACTTCGACAGTCCTGTGGCATAAATTTGCGCTTATGTTGTAGGCCAATCGTGTAGTCTCAGGTTCAATAAATTAATGTAATTGCAGGTTGAATGCGAGCTGGAGTTTCTGGGTCTGGTGATCATGGAGAATCGTCTGAAGGGAGCCACCACCGGCATCATCAGAGAACTGAAAGAGGCCAATATACACGTAGTTATGATTACTGGTAAGTTATTACTACTAACTAATTTTACCCGCAACTTTGTTTCTATAATTCTTTGGATGCTTATTACAAGAACCGAACATCATTTCGGAGTAAAAACGATATTTATGCAAACCACGTAGATCCGTTGCTACCTAAAGGACAAACAAACCCCTGCTAGTACTTGTCCTGCTAATATTATTTAACCATTTATACCATTTCTACAAAATAAATTAAATTAATTTCACATGATAATAAGTGGTCACCAGCAGTATCGCCCTTTGCAAAATCCTTGCTATGTCCTTGACCCACAAGGTCAGATTGCTATTGTGGTCCAAAATTCTCATTGTATGGTATATAGGTTTCACCCGCATTTATAATTACAGCGCCGCCACCGTGGGTCGTAGCGTGATGTTATATAGCCTATAGCCTTCCTCGATAAATGAGCTATCCAACACTAAAATAATTCTTCAATTCGGACCAGTAGTTCCTTAGATTAGCGCGTTCAAACAAACAAACAAACTCTTTAGCTTTATAATATTAGTATAGATATAATACCAAGTCCCTTCATCGCCTTATTGTTCAAATGAGTTTAACGTGGGGTATGTTTTCAGGTGACAATATTTTGACGGCGGTGAGCGTGGCCAAAGAGTGTGGCATACTGTGCAACGACGAACGCGTAGTACATTTGCACGCCGACACTTCTGGGCAGAGCCCCGTCATATATTGTGAGAGCACGCTTCGTGGGGTAAGTACGATATACTAACCTAAACCTGTTTATAAACTACTAGTTTTAGTCCCGCGGCTTCGCACGCGTAAAAGTAGGTTATTTTATAACAGGACGTCGTTTTAAATAAAGTATAGTCTATGTTACTCGCTGATAAGCGGTATCAGTGAAATAATTTTAAAATTGTTTGCTTAGTTTTTGAGTTAAATCTTTACAAACAAACAAAATTAAACAAATAGTATTGATTAAAAGATCTGGCTACGGTATTTAACTATGTGAGGTGTTAAGTCATATTATCTATTCTGGCCAAAAGTCTTCAGCTTGGCACGGTCCTCTTCTCTGTATGAAAATGGTTATGCTATAGTAATTCTCGTGGTCGAGATTTTTGGCCAGTGCAGGTTTAAACACCTTCATCAGTCATACCCGAAATGTATTTACTTTGTATAGATTGACTCTGGTTCTTAAGATATTTAACATAAAGAACGGTTCCATCAGGACATTAAAACAATGAAAGAAAGATACCAAGGCCGATGGGTCGGCCATATTATGATGGAAGACTATTGCTTGAGTTTAATAAGGGATTGTCACACAATAGTAAAGCTTACAGATAAAGTTTTTTCTAATACCTATATTTTTTTATGATTCTCGGTTAATATTATGTATTAAGTTTTCTTGTCGTTATTATATAGCCGCTTCTAAAATATATATTTAATATGTAATTTTATTTTTATTTCGACCTTTCAGTCATATAGTTATAAAGTCTTATCTCATAAACTAGAGTCAATTCAAAAAATCTGATATTTTTCTCGTATTCAGCATACTGGACTTACACAAAATTGACTTCAACTTAGCATGCCGCAAAAGGACTGTTCCCCAGTGGCAGTGTAATCTATACAGAATAATAAATTGTATGTGTCTGTTTGTAATGTCAAAATATCAGCTTTTTATTGAGATTACATACGGTACTTAGACAGACAAAAATTCTAAAATTGAGTTTTATATGTATGTCTGCTTGTTCAGAATAATTTCAGTGCCGCGAAATAAAATAAAAATCACGCGGAGTAAAAGTTACGGGTAACAGTTTGTGAATTATACAAATATATGACACCTGGAGGAGAACGAGAGTATTGTTAACTAATAGTCACATAGTCACCTGTTTGAGTCACACATTGGTGTCCCGCAGGCGCCAGTGGGCCGGCGGCGCCCGCTGGAGCGTGCGTGGCGCAGCGAGGACAGCGGGCGCGGCTCGTGGCGCGGCTCGGCCTCCGCCTCCGCCTCGGGCTCCAACACCAACTCCTTCGACGTCGAGGCGCCCAACTCCGAGCCTAGATACAAGATTGTGATGACGGGAGATACTTGGAAGGTACGTACATTCTAATGTTCCATTTCTTTAGAGTTTTAAACGCACACAGTCTTACTACAAAAGACATAAACATATCTTAGACGTGTTTTAAATTTAAACACACGCTTATGCTATTATTAACAGATGTCTAACCCCATGTAGCTGTCACAGTTGTCAAAAGTTACACATTGATGCATAACCGGCGTAACCGAATTTTGTTGTTTGAAACTTAAATCAGTGTATTAACTCAGTGGTATTATAATGATGGATATATTAGATCTGAATGATTTTATTTTCAAATAAACCACCATACATTATGCAGAACAAAGTTTTAAAAATAACAAACTAACTTTGACAATGACACATCTGTTAGCATTAACACATTAGCACTTAGACACACTTACACTTAGCACACTATTTCACTATAATTATGTCAACAATGTTAAATGAAAATTATTAAATTTTAATTACATATGTACTAATAATTATTTTGAAAGCAATAATTAGGTATTCAATAACAATACTCGTATTAACATATAAGTAGTATTGATTTCATACAAGATATCCTTAGATTACATTAAAATTGATTTAAAATATCTGTATGCTAAGGAACGCGTCAAATACTACCATGAAACGTAAAATTCTACCATGTTTAGTTAAACACGTGATAGATACCATTTTGTAGTAAAGGAACCTAAACAAGGGTTTAAGGGGTGCTCAAATCGTTGAACACTGTCTAGCTAAACAATGTTAAAATGGTGTTTAGTATAACTTTTGTAGTAAGACTGACAATGTTTTAAACTACAATTTGGCAAGTTTAAAAACGTTTGAACGCATCGGCAATTCCAAACATAATTCAATGTAACGTATTAACTGTTTGCAAAATATTGACGTGTTTTCTTGAATATGGCTGCAATTGCCGGCCTGACACACGACAGTATGAATCAAGGTCGTTTAGAAACACCTTTTCTGAAATTTACAGTCTAAGTAGTAGACATTTTATTTTAGCATTATTAACATTCATAATATTATAAATGAGAAAGTAATTCTGTCTGTCACGGCTAAACAGCACGACGGTTTACTCTGGTATTTAACCTGTCAATTGTTGGATTACCAGACATCATTGTAAACGTATTGTGTCTGGCAGCCAGTTTATACACCATAACCAGACAGTTTTACCAAATCTGTTTCTTGTATTTGTAATTTGAATGTTAAACTCCTTGCAATTATCTCAACGTGTTACCCTGTTTCTGAATTGAGAAAGGCAGCAAATCTCAACTGATTATTCTAAAATATATTTTTACAAAATAGAATTTCATCAAACCTCTATGAAGTAAATATTTATTTAAATATATAATGTTCAAATACCCACTTATATATTATTACTGTTTAAGAAAACTTGACACAGAAACCAAAAAATAATTTTATTTAATACGTAGTTTAAGTCGTTCTTAACTTTTAATTCTCAATTCTGAAACTGGGCGTTAGTCGATTTCCTTGATCAATTGATCAAAATGATGTTTAGGTGCTTCGCGACCACTACCCGAACGTGCTGTCTCGTGTGGTAGCGAAGGGCGCAGTATTCGCACGCATGACGTCAGACCAGAAACAACAACTCATCGTAGAGTACCAAGCGCTTGGATATTATGTCGGTACGTATCTTTCTAATTAATTTTAAATTATCTCATATCAATTTTTAAATTATCTCATATCAATTTTAGGCCTGAGTGCGTGCGTGCGTGCGTGCGTGCGTGCGTGCGTGCGTGCGTGCGTGCGTGCGTGCGTGAGTGCGTGCGTGCGTGCGTGCGTGCGTGCGTGCGTGCGTGCGTGCGTGCGTGCGTGCGTGCGGGCGTGCGTGCGTGCGTGCGTGCGTGCGTGTGTGTGTGCGTGTGTGTGTGTGCGTGCATGTGGGAGTGCGTGTGCGCGAGCGTATCAATGTGAGTCCGTGTGTACGTTTTTTTAGTAGTGTCAGTGGCATTCTATTGGTATGTAACTGATAACAAAATAGTTAAGCTCTACTGTCTTATTTATATGCCATTCGGCTCTTGTACATGCAAAAAATGGCTAGCTGAAAGATTTATAAATCGTAATAAATCAAGTATTCCCGCTTTTAAAGAGACAAATCCCGCACTCGCCATAAAATCTGTGTCCCGCCGCGACACAAACTTTACAAACATTCAAACAACGAACACTTCTGCCATCTGCTAACAAGACGTTAAGTCATATGCGTTCCATACCACCTAACGTCCTTTTAGTTACTGTTTACTGCACGGCGCGTATTGGTTTTAGTAGCCGCCCCGCCACTGCCACTGCGCCGAAAGTTGGGTTCGAATCCCACACGAGGCAAATTTGTGTCATCCACAAATGGACATCCGAGTCGGGATGTCTTTTGTGTCCGTTGTTTGAATGTTTGTAGAGTCCCCCGCGATACAGGAATTTTGCCTAGTGCGGCAATTGTCTTTTTAAAAGAGAAAAATATAAAGAAGATGTTTTAGTGGACGTCAGATGCAGGCTAATGTATGTATTTTACACGTACCTCGTCGTATTCTCCAGGCATGTGCGGCGACGGCGCCAACGACTGTGGGGCGCTGCGCGCGGCGCATACAGGCATCTCACTGTCGGAGCTCGAGAGTTCTGTGGCAGCGCCCTTCACGTCGCAGCACCCCGACATCGTCTGCGTAGCCCGAGTGCTACGAGAGGGCCGCGCTGCCCTCTCTACCTCCTTCGGAGTATTCAAGTTCATGGTCGCCTATTCACTCACAGAGTTCTTCTCAGTAGCCTTCCTTTATTATTTCGATTCCAACCTCACAGATTTTCAGTTTCTCTTCATCGATGTTGCCCTAATCGTCAATTTTGCTTTCTTCTTTGGCATGACAGAAGCTTACACGGGGAAGCTTTGCAAAAATCCGCCGTTGACTTCTCTGCTCGGCCTCAACCCGCTGTTCTCGCTCACGGGGCAAATGGTTCTGATTGGAGTAGCTCAGTATTTAAGCTACTACGCCTTGACTCTGTTTCCGTGGTATATACGCCATACGTACGAGGGCGACGAGGCGAATGAATGCTGGGAGAACTACGCCATCTTCGCGGTATCCATGTTCCAGTACATAATCCTGGCTATAGTTTTCAGTCACGGCGCGCCGTATAGGAAATCTGTGATAACAAACAAGCAGCTCATGGCCAGCATGTTGATAATGACTGCTATATGTATCTACGTGGCTGTAGCTCCCGCGGAATGGCTAGCAACTTTCCTCCAGCTGAAAATGCCAAAGGATTCCTTGATGTGTTACATAGTATTGGCGCTGGCATCGTTCAATTTGGTGTTAGCGCTGTTTTTCGAGAGAGTGATAATACAGTACTTGATGGAATATAAGAAATTCATACCGAGATGTTTGAAGGAGAAGCAGGTGAGAAAGACTCCACATATGTTAATTAGGAGGCTGCTGACTGACATGGATTACTTGGATTGTGACAGCGTAGTGAAGTTTGACAAAGATAATAACGATTCGGCGATTGATTCGTCCGGTGCGGGCAGGTGAGCCCGCCAATCTTTGGGCTTTAAATTCCATCCCAAAAGACACGCCGCCATCTTGTATCTAAAAAATATTATCAAAAGATATATTTTAATCTGCTGTCGAGTTGTAAAGAAATATAAAATATTCTGTTGGTATTTATTTCGAAGGAACAAGGCAAGAGTTCGGCACGTCCATTGTGATGAAGTTTAAATAGCGCATTAAGTTATGAAACGTATTAAGGACTCGAAGGCACTTGTAGATCGTAGATTCGGCAAAGAGTAGTGAGATTTTGATGTATTATGCGATTTTAGGGCGTCGTGAAATGATAAAGTATGTGTAATCAATAATTGTATGTAATTTGCTTTTATACCGAGATATTGCTCGGCTAATTATTATGAGAAAGACATCGATGCTATAATGCGACGCAAAAATAGTGAAATTTTTACTTTGACGTTGATCAGGCGCTAGCCTCGCTTGAGATAAAAGCCAAAACTATTTGTTTTCAGTATATTATTTTAAAACACGTCTAAATTGTAAATAGTAAAATTAAACAAAAACGCTATGCATTGGGAAAGGTTAGTTAGAGTAGATTTATCGGGTTAGGTAGCGCCTGTTCTTTAAAGGAATCTATATTTGTTTCGGAACATCTAAGAAAAACGCAAAGCATTGATAATAATAAGTTAAGTGATTGCCGAAATACTCGTGATATTATTACATCAATTATCGTTTCATGACGTCATAATATAGCACAAAAACTATATTGTAGAATCGCGAATCACTTTTACTTTAAGATAATCATTTTATTTATAATGTAACTAAGTTAATTTCAAACTTTTATATTCATTCTAAATAAATTTATTTAGATTAGGTTACAAGGTAACACATATGAATGTCAAAGATGTATACTTTCTATAATCCTTCGAATTAACAATGTCTGTGAATTTACGTGTTAAGCATTTATTTTTCTATTTCTATACTATTTTATTCTGTTATTGTATGCTAGGATAATATCGTAAAACTTGTATGTACTGAGGTATAGACCTACTAGATTAGAGTAACAAATTTCTTAATCACTGACAGATATATTCCTGCAGGCCAACTACCTACACTTGTCTTGTCAATTGGTAAACTACTTATTTAAATCAATGCTTGTATGTAATACACGTATCTGATACTGTTGGAATGTTGTAGCGTAGAAAATAGCTATATATTATATTTTATACTAGCTGACTGAGAATTTTCCCAGTTTTGCAACATTTTTCATTGATGCTCCGCTCCTATTGGTCGTAGCGTGATGTTATATAGTCTGTAGCCTTCCTCGATAAATGGGCTATCCAACACTGAATATTTTTTCAATTCGGACCAGAAGTTCCTGAGATTAGCGATTAGCGATCAACCAAACAAACTCTTCAGCTTTATAATTTTACATCCTTATGCGATCAACGTGATAACAGTTTCTGAGAATTTCCTTCTTTGTCGTAAAACATGCAAACATTTTTATACTAAGAATATTAGGCTACTATATTCTTTTACGTTTGGTGTATTTATGCGATATATCTTTTGTATTGCCATTTATGAACTATGTCGCCAGATTTATCTTTTACTAAAGCTTTTCTGTTGCATTTTTAAGCTTTTATTCAACGTACACACGGCTACATATCAAGATAGACACCTTATATACGCATAACTACGCTACATACAAAATAGAGAATTGCCGGAAAGGGACAGTGCATAGTGGTGTCGATGTAATGGTAAGGATAGAGCGTCGCGTCCCGTTCAGTGTGAGTGAGACAAAATAACAAAAATATAACGCACTCTCTCGCACGATTCGCAGCGTTCAACTTCTAATGGTTCAGAGTCCAAACAGTCTAGGTCAGTGGTCGGCAACCCGCGGCTCGCGAGCCGCATGCGGCTCTTACACGAAATGTTTAGTGCAGGCACGGAATGTTACTTATTATCTTGACCTGTAACTATAATACTAAATTTTACTAAGATTTATTTGACAAAGGCAAGCTCGAGTGTATACTTCAATCCAATTTTGCCCGTAATAATGTCCCCTGCTAAAGCAACGCTTAATTTTAAAAAGATGGCTCTTTGAATAGATTTTACTTGTGGATTGTCTGTATTTAGCTCTTTTGGTCGACAAGGTTGCCGACCACTGGACTGTCAAGTTGATGTGTCGCTGTGTGTACGAATAGTACATATTGTGATGAGCACAATAATATATTTTACGAATCAATATTTCAACATTTGTGTTGAATCACAAAATCTTCATACCGAAGGATATTTTTTTATACTTTTGCACGTAATCGTTTTTCTATTTTTTATAACGAATTTTATTTTAATCGCACATGATTCCGTTTTTATGAACTTGCCTTATCGATATTCGTTACGTAATTGATATTAAAATAAGCACTTTGTGATAACATTTAGTATAAATATGCCTTACTAGAGTTAGTGGAGACATTCCGTTGATACGGTGCTGAGAGAACTATAAACTAGATAATGTTATGGTATTAACACCTGAACGAGACAGGCCTATGCACTGTGTAGCTCTAGCTGTCTGTTCTCTCTTAAAGTAACATTACAGTAATACTGCTGAGGAAATGTGCCTCGCCTGATAACATTATATTTTGTTATTATAATATTTACACAACAATGTTTTGAAGTTGAAGTTTTGTATATTGGTTGTCGTTGGTAAATATACGTTTAAGGGCTTATGTTCATGAATCTTAAAATTGGTGGTAGAAATAAGAGCGTTAGGGCTATTATGAATAATTGTATTAACCGCAATATTAACCGGTCGACGACGGGTACAAATCTGCCGGCTGGTATGCGAGCCGGCGGTATACGACCGGTTAATTTTATATAATTTATAAATTCATTTTAATGTTCCGGATTGTTATAATAATTTTAATTATTAATAAAAAATATTACAAGTTATTTAGTTTTAGTATTATTACAATATTACTCATCTTTTTAATACACAATCACGTGTAAATAGTAAAATGTTCTAAGTACAGTTGGCGATATAAATAGATAGACATCTGCAAGATTTTTTGTTGTTTTATTTCTTCAAAGTGTTATGTGTTGACAGGTGTTAAAATTGTTAATAAATATGGAATAATCAACAATTATAGCATCATAGTGTTGTTTTATAGATGGAATGTAGTAAGATATTTATTCAATGTTTAGCTTCATATGTCGCTGGCTGTACCTATAAAATCTGAATGTTGTTGCATATCGATTGATATGTATGTAATAACATGTAAACTGCCGTATAACCGGCGTATGCGTATGCCGTATGCCGTATGCATTTGAGATGCATGCAGTAGCATTTAAATATGAAACAATAATTATGCTAAGTATTTACTTTTATTTCAGTATGTTTATGCACAAGCTTCAGTGATAAAATAAATGTATTCGAAGTATGATAAACCCTTCCTTTCAATCTCCACACTGAGCAAAAATGTATGTGATCCACAAATCATTGTTTCAAAGCTTGGAAAGACGGCGATGATAATCTTTTAAAAATATTGTATTGACATTCATCCCCAGCAAAAGGAACATCATGCACATAGGCCCTTAAACGTACGTATCTAATAATATATTATATATAAATGAAGTGAGTTTAAAGTTAACTGTATGTGTCATAGTATAAATATAAGTGTATGTTATTATATGTGTACCTAATTAAAAGTTTTAACAATTAAACATCATTGATGTTGTATTCGTTAGTCAATATGTCTCAAAGAAAATGTCAATTTATAATAAAATGTCTAAATTTTTATGAAAACAATTTATGAAATTGACCAAAGGCACAGACACAAAATTATTAAGTTTAGACAACGTGTTCCTGTAATGTTTGGAGAATTATATTATTATTATATTTAATGTAATATTAAGTACCGGCTTATGATTTGCGATTATGTATAGGTATATAGTCTATTCAGCGAGTTAAATAGCCAAAAGTTACAAGCTGAGCTTTTCATAAAGTTGTTCAAGGTAGTTAAAAAAGCAAAGAGGGTTTGCTAATTTAAAGTTTCTTAAAAAAATTTCAATAATTGGAGTCTTAACTCTGTTACCACATTTGTGACCTTTGTATGCAGTATTATTTCATTCTCAGAGCAATTCAGATTTAGTAATTTATTATACCGTATATCGTTAATAAAGTAGCGCTAGAATTCTATTCAGTGTAAGGCTAATTATGTCGCTGACTGTACATTACTTACAAAATCTACTTATCGCGCTGTGGATATACACAATAAAACATTAAGCAAATTTTTGTATCTGAACAACACGCATGTTAATTGTTGGCACTAAAATGTTGCCAGAAAACTATACGAAGAAAGACTAACGAAAATAATTATATCTTCTATGTATTATCAAAGATATTAAACCTATTGAGTCGCAGCGGCACACCGGTCGCCATACACAATTGAATATTAATTATGTCTGGTATTCTAAGACCTGACAGATTAATAACATAGCCACTCAAAAAATGCACCATTTGTGATAATAAAAGCGAGATTCAAGAGCTTGCAAAAGTGTTTCCAAAAGGGCTATAATTTATAACATCCTACTCTCACATAAGGTTTTCTACCTGTCACTTAGACTGTAGTGTTCATTTTTTAGGTAACACGTGGGTTTACTATGAATAATTAGCAATGATCAATAAATGTATATCGGCTCGCCGTGCACGCACTCTGTCTTCATCCCGCGCCGGTTAGCTAGCTAATGCCTCCGCCACCGCGCCGCCAGCAGAGCACGTCACTCGAGATGATAGATAAATAGATACGATATATATCAAAGTATATAACCTATTTGTATGTACACTACATAGACTATTTAATTGGATTGTTCCAGTTTAAGCAAAATCCCTGGTTTTAGCTCCCGCGAAGTACTTGAAATGTAACAACACTATAGTACTTCACCAGTGCCATCCGTTTAAAAGTTGTGTTCAGGCTGTATAAACTATATTTACAAAATTAGAAATGTCTACAAAACCGAGTACCTACCTATCTATATGGGTATCTACTAATATTATTGTGAATCGATATTATATATTTACAATATACCAACTATGAATGTATGTGAGAATGTTAATAAATTGTTTCCAATGATGTTGTGTTTTTTTACTATATAAACATAGGTACTATTCTACCGGTTTGATATTATCTTGAACTCCTTAGTAATATCCTAACTAATATTATAAATACGAATGTGAGTTTGTTTGTTACGATTTCATGCCTCAACTACTCGACAGATCATCATGAAATTTCGCATACACGTTGTCAGGGGAACAGAAAATTGGACATAGGGTACCTTTCATACTGAAAGAAACGTACTGATTAGTAACCTAACCTAGCTAAAGCCGCGAGCAACATCCAGAGCTTTATATTTAAAACCCCGGAGAGCGTGTGTACCTTAACCAGTTTAACCGATTCCTTGCCACCTTCATTTCTCGAACCTATTCGCCCTGGCCCCATATAAAATTTATTGACGCGCGAGTCGCGTCCTTGGCTCTCCTGAATGGTGACGCACCTAGCGCGTCGTTGGACCCCGGTAATGTTTTTGATACTATTTTAAGTAGTTTCAAGTATAACAATACAAGGTGAGACCTGTTACCGTGTGTTTTGTTTTATTAATTAGTTTAGTGTGTTTTAAGTGACTATCTACGTGTCTAATAGGAAATGGAAGGTAAGTTACAGATTTTCACCATGAGTTGTAAACATTTGGGTCGAAAATCAAAGAATCTTCGTATTTTATATCAAATTGGTGACATAAAAATACAAGGTGATTATTTTTATACATTTCCGGCTTAGAGTGGTAGGTTTGGTTCCCGGCTCTAGTAAGCGACATTTCAAAATTCTTTGAATGCATTTTAATTGATTAGAAAATCAATGTCATGGTTTCTAAGAACAGATCTTCGTATGTCTTACAGTTTTAAACTTTTCCATATTGACCGTTCTAAATGGGCCTCCCGGTATGTTTTTTTTCCAGAAATTAGAAAACGAAAATATATTCCGGAAACGGAACAAGAGACACAGTGCGAGGATGACCAGTTATTTGAGGAAAACTCTCAGTCCTGGGAACTTGATAGTGGAACAAATTATGAAAGGGATACTAGGAAGAATACAACGAAGAATAGTGCAACGTGCACAGAAAAGCAGACGGAAATAACGCGTAAATAACTATCAAATTCTTTTTTTAAATTATTTGTTGTGTGGTTTGGTAGTATACCTAATGCCATGAAAGGAGAGAGCGAGACGGAGACAGTCAACATATCTACACGTCGTTCTCAACTTTTAAGCGAGAGTAACCGTTAGATATATATTTTATTAGACATTTTTTATATTTTATTGTGTGAATAATTATGGATGAATAAACAATTAAACCATGTGGTTGACCACCCCTGACAATTTAACTTTTCAAAATAATCTAGTGGCCACTGATATTATTGTCTCTAATGTGTTATTTTTACGTTAAATAAAAGGATTTTTTGGTTTAAATTGAATAAAAAATATATTTACTACAATTTTCTAATGACGCGCGTGTCGCGTCATTGGCCTCCCTGAAGGTTTTTTCATGACGCGCTAGGTGCGTCATGGGCCATGAATCGGTTAAGCACAGTAGTCACTGCTTAGTGGTAATTTTGAAATCCAGTTTTTTTTGGCATTAAGTACCAGAGTACCTACCTAATGCCAAATCTTGTATATATGTACTATACCGTGTGGGAATGGACAATTATCCCGTTTGACATGGAATTCAGGCAATTGCCCAACTTCAAAATTAATTGAGCGCCCATGCTCTACTCTATTTAGGCTAACATAAACAACAAATGGCAAGCGTAATATTTCAACATACCTACTTATATAGGCGCGAATATGACCTACAGGACCCCAGTTTCGTCTGCATAAGTATTAAGTACGCAATGATGGATAGGAAATACAACATGCCACAAACAAGCTCAGCGTGTATTACGAAAGAATCGAGTTACTTAAATTTTTATACCATCGCGCGTGCCCTGATTCGTACTTCATAGTGTCTAGTTGTGTCATAATAGCAAGTCTTGTACCACAGGCTACACCAAGCATTTGTCATTTTATATGTCTATTTACGTCACGGCTGCAAAACAGTAATAAAATGTATGGCAAAACATAGCGATGATCAAAGTACCGCGGCGCATTAAGAGCCTTACTTACTCTGTCGGGTCGACTGTGATGCGGAGGAATTTTATGACGCATATTAGAGGGTTCTGGTTTTATTTTTCTTTCTGTTTTATAATATTTTAGGTATAAGTTAGTTTTAAATAATTGTGTTTATATGTACATAGTTAATAATTTAAATAAACTTTAATTTTATATTCACTTATATAATAAGAATTCACAACTTAAACACTAGAAATAAGCATAAGTTAGTAGGTCTGTATCATCGTTTACATAAAGTTCACAATTCATTTGCGCTCAGTATACGCTTTTTTAAATAAACTACTGATTGATATTACAAATTTACCTTTACTCAAATTTAAAAGTGCTGTAAAGTTTAGCTTATCCAGAAGGGCTATTATTCAATCAATGATTACATAAATGATAAAACTCATAGAACTAGTTGCTTGTTTCATACAGGATTCAAACAATGTATCTATTATATAAGTCAATTTAGTTATGTGAAGGTACTTCGTGTGTATTATCTTTCTTTTCTTTTAAACAAACGTAAGTACAAGGTGTCCAAAAAGAGTATCGGGTATTTCTTAGTTCAATAAAACAAAATCTACTAGTAATCAAGTTTTTTTTTATTGTGGATTATTAGGGTACAAAATGGGTAATAATTTCGAAAAGATAATGATATCCAAATGGTGACCATTACGCTTCTGGCACTCTTCTAATCTGGAACGAAGATTGGTGATAACACGCTGACACGCAGCCCTCGATATTGCTGCTATTTCTGACCTGATGTTTTGTTTTAATTGCGTTAGGTTCGTCGGATTATTCTCATAAACCTTTCGTCTCGGATTCTCCTCTGCCCAGTATCGTCAATTCTGCTTATTAACATGACCATTTACGTGAAAGTTGGCTTCGCCACTAAACAGTATGTTTTCAAAGTTGTTGAATCGCCGCAGCATTTCGTTCGTAAAATCTAATCGATTTTCGTAGACTGTATCCTTCAATTCTTGCACCAATTGAATTTTATACGCTTTTAAGTGCAAATCTTTCTTTAAAATCGAATGCAATGACGATTTTTTAATGTTCAATGCTTGGCTTCGCTTTCGAATGGATAAAGACGGGTTTTGACAAACTGACACCTTCACTTCTTCGATTGTTTCGCGGACTGAACGAGGGCGACCAGAGTTTTGAATTTTTACCGTTGCTTCTGTATTTTCGAACATCCGGATCCATTTTCTAATGCTATCGTCACTTGGTGCTTTGCGTGTACGATACTCTGCACGATACAAACGCTGAGCAGGCACTATTGAATCACCGTTACAATAATACGCTCGTACGCAAAAAGCACGATACGTCCCCGAGTACTGCTCCATTGCAACTAAAACTTCACAAAATGGATACGATACCCTCCCCGCGCCCCTCCGCCGCTCCGAATCAACTACAGCGCTAAAACAAATACCCGATACTCTTTTTGGACACCTTGTATTAACGTAAATTTTGTTTTAACTACATTTAGTCACGAACTACCTTTTCGTTTGTCACAAAGTGTAAGTGTATGCGTCCTCATGCCATACTACTGTCTATTACAAACGACTACAGAAAAATATTATTTAAAACCTGAAATGCTTCTTACTTAATATTACTAACTAATCCTTTATTTTTAGAATTTAGTTTTATATGGACAGTGACATATGGCATAATGACTGCAACACCTGGTACATAAATGAGTTGTAAAATACTGAAATTATAATTTGATGCCGATTTATAAGAATGGCCTTGAGTTTCTTGCAGGTATCTTCTCATAGGCTCAACCTTTTGCCTGAACCTTGCAACTAACATAAATGTAAATTCAGTAAATGTAATAAGCTCACTAACCCCTTTGACGTTCAAAGTGTTACTTTGTGACCTAAGTGAATAAATGCTTTTTGACTTTGACTTTGACACCTTTGTTTAATAGCAGTCCGTTTAATCCCAGATCAATAAAGTAAACACAAGAGATTTTTAAATAATTTTATTTATTTACTAAAAAGCAATAAATATATCGAACATAGACTCTATCAATAAATTAACAAAATTTTATGTTAACTTTACACATATTCTTCATATTTGGCATCACAGTACTTCCAAAATTTTATGTAGGTATGCATTTGCATTGACAAAATTATTTATTCAAATATAATTAAATTATAGTTTGTCAACAAACTGTACTTAAATTTAAAATGATAAAGGAGGCTAGGCCTCATTTAATTTAACAGAATGTTTATTATAAGTATGGAAGTAATACTCATTCATATAACTATCAGACAGGTATGGTAAAATGGAGAAAACTATCCTAATATTCACCTCAAAGTTCGGCATCATTTACATACCTACGTTACTCGAAGACTTCATACCTATTATATCCTTACCATTTCACTACATATAGATAAAATTTCAAAGGATTAATAACTTATACACAAATGTATATAAAATGCAAGTAACATTAATAAATCCAATCATATAAAACATTAAATAGTACATTATTATTTAAAACATGACTATATTTGAAAGCTATCTCATAGTTCACATCAGATGTGTGCTATAACATTGACATGACAAACAAATATGATTTATATGATTTTATGAACTAATGTTCTCGTTTATTAATTGATATCAGCTATTACACTTAGTTTTATACGTTGTTTAGTTTATGTACTTACTATTTCGAATATTCCGTTATAAGAACGTTTCAAATCTATTGCTACGCCACACGCGAATGTTGTATTTTGTATTAGTTTATTCTGTGACCGCACAGTGTACATAATAAAATACTTAAAATATTACAGTTATCTATGTTACGCTATAAAATGGTAAATCTTACATAAACGGTGCACGTAATATTTAGGTGTAGTGACAAAAAGGTAACATGTCGATATCGATAGTTTCACTCAACACCAGGATCAGCACCACTGTTGTATCGATATTCTGTTGCAAAGTCAGAGAACCAACGAAAGCTTGTTCGAAGATTTTGGACATTTAGGACTTCAAGCACTCAGCTATAATAGACATTATAGGGCGTACGCGTAGCCAAATTGATGTATTTTTATTATTACTAAAATTTCGAGTTAATTTCTACGAAGACAAAAGTTTAGTAGTAGACATATTAATTTTAATAATGTTACCTGCGAAAGTCTTATATCGATACTATTTTTAAGAAGTTGATAAACGGAGACCTGGTGCGTCCCTATTGACGGGCGAAGAGAACTTGAACATTGTACTTCGATATTTATTTTATTGGCTATTCTTGACCACCATTACAAAAGCACCTCTACATTGTAGCCAGTTCTAAATTTTATTTATACAAAAACAAAATGAAAATAATAATATTTAGGCAGGATTCCTTAAATTATTTTTTTTCAGCATATTACTGGGTAAAAGATTTTCACATCGCAGGGTTAGCTACCTAAACATTATTTTATTTACTCTAAAATCATAAATTTACAAAGTTTTTGAAACTCTTGTCATCTGGAATATCTGTAAAGCCTCTTACATTGTTACTATAAAGCAAATTAATATAATATGGAACACATTTCAGTTGGAATTCATTTGCCTACCTATTGTTATGTAAGAGGTCTGGACAGGGCTACATAATTGTGTTCTTTACACGTAGATTCACAGGTGTTACTTGGAAGTTATAGGTGACACATAACCATACGCTTATTCATACTCCAACCACTCTTTCTGAACTCTTCAATCTTATGAATAACAGACATTGACGTCAATTAAAGCTATCACATACATTTTAGTAATTTTGAAAGGTAATATACCTACTTGTCGATGTATGAAAAAGCAGTGGCGTTATTCTCGTTTTGTTCTGTATAGTGACAAAATTGTGTGGCCCTGTTCTAACTGTCAATACCTACATCAAAATCGCGATAATTTTAAATTGAGTCAACCATTACATTTGATGCATACAACTCATGTCAATACATGCTGAAATTCATTACATGAACGCTATAAAATGTTATTATATAAATATTACCGCTCGGGTATTATATTTTTCTAGCTGTCACTGGCATGAATATTAGTAAAAAACAAATTACAAATACAGCCATAATGCTAGGGTTTGGTAGACTTTGTCTCCTAAACTTAGAGTAACCATCTGATGTTAAGCATGTATGTACTTCTCTATAAGGTTCTTATTGACAGGTTGTGTTTCGAAGTTATCCGAGCGGTTATATTTAAATAGCAGTACAATACAATGTCACTTAGTCTGAAGCGTGGTGTCGCGGAGCGATAGGGCTCGTCTTCATGGATTGCGCCGAAGTTTGGAGAAAAAGCTGTAACATACAACCACGTTATAATACGTTACTAGTAGTTTTTTGAAGTTTCACAATCTCTTTGCAGGGTAATATAAGTATGTAAGAATCTTTGGAACTGATTATAAAACACTTAAAATTTCAGAATTTATTGTATTATGCTGCATATATATATTTTTTAAATTGTACTTAATTATTTTATAATTATAGAATAATATAAATATATTAAGCTAATAACATCAAGAGCGTATCCAATATAAATAAAAAGCTTGCCCATATTCGATGAGGACGCAAAGAGCTTGTGAAACTAGTAAACAAAACATAAACAGCAAATAAAACTTACCACAGTGAGGGTGCAGTGCAACATAAAACATGATGGCTGGATGGATAGATGTATGTAATAATATTATATAACGTACTCAGAGTCATTATGTATGGAGAGCCTACGGCGGACTCGCACCGGTCTACAATGTTATTTACTGAACCTATAACTTAGTGTGAGTTAATGTTGAAAGACACAAGTGCAGCAGTACTTCTGGCGTGTTGAAATTAAACTGCTATATACGGATTTTATCACGTTGTTTATTTGACACTTTATTACAACATTTTTAAAATTGTTACACTACTACTACTATTAAACTTTACTAATTTTTAAACTAATTAAATTATTATTAAAACTATTTAGATTTAATTTATTTTACACTTTCCCCGACGTTTCGGTTGCTTTTCAGCAGCCATGGTCACGGGGAGACTAAGTTGGTAGTTGTCTCAATGTTCCAGTGTAGTTATTTCAAAGTACCCGAACATAATTTCAAATAGCAGTTTAATTTCAATGAATAATATTCGCGTAAATAGAAGACAATATTATGTGTACGTGTGTAACTGCAGCTTATTAAATTAGAAAAGATAGCAACTGCATTTGAGGCATTCCATTAGTCAATAGATTGCAATATACATTAAAATTATGTCTAACAACACCTTTTGTGAATTATATTTATTTTTCTATGGATGACATCATTTTGTATATTACATGCATTTTGTATATATATCCACACAATAATCTCTTAAAATTGTGTAAAACCATATATACATTTTATAGTACATGTAAATGTAGATGTTTTATAATGTGTGTTTTTACACCACTCTCATACAAATATACATATGTATCATAGCCACTGTTCTCGATACGTAATTACTCTGAGACAAAATACGAGGTACGTGCTGTATGTGCGTGTTGTGAACAAATTACTACTGACAACCAATAGTGAAACAAACAAAAGGAATTTTATTACAATGATTCTTTGAAGATTTAATTTCTTGATTCCTTAATATAGAGAACATGCCAATAGTTTCTTATTTTTATACAATACTTTTGAATAATAATATAATTTGGAACAATAATTACGGTTAATAAAAGACTTGGGATTGTTCGAGAATGATCTCATATAATATCTTAATTATGTATAACAACTTACAGAGATGCATCACAAGCAACAAGCTATGCCGTTTATAATCTTCAATACAGCTTAGCTCCTCTTTGATTAGCGGGATGCTACAACTTTTATAATATGATTGTTTCTGACTGATTTATATATTATATTCTGTTGCTACAGTGTCGCTTTGTGACGTGGACAGGGCGATAAGCACTAACATTAAAATTAAATAGTGCTCAGGCCTTGAACGAAAATTACAAGAAATAAAAACAAATAACTAGCAGATCTATTCAGGTATACAAAACTACGGCGATTATAATATTCGTAAGTTTTATCAGGCTGTGGATTGAAATTGTGTAGACATATGTTTAGCATTTACTAAGTAAACATTGCTACTCCATTGTAGTAGCGTAAATGTTGATACATATTTAATTATAAGAGTTATTACTCAATAACGCTAGTCTATATAACTACGCTGATCTCTATAGGCGCTTATAGAATTATGATACGATTTCTGCTTCTATTTACTGTAATTCTTATGAGCAGACATATTATATGTTGTTCGTTTCACTTCACTCCACCAGTTTCAATAGACAGCCTAATAATGAAGCGTGTTGCAGTATGTCCACAAGTGCCTACGTGTTCACTGTACAAAGCATGTAAACTATACAAATAAAAACATACGTTAAAATAAAATAAATTATGCAACACGAAACACTGAACTAACATCTACCTCATAAATACTTAAACATTTAATATTAAAATGAAAAACGTCACATTTCAAAATTATAACAATGTTGCAATAATTAAAAACAGATCTGTAGTCAATCAATAAATTAATAAAGTTCATTAGAATTAATTATTAAAAAAATATATTGATTCTGGCAAGTCATGATTTTACATAAATTATATTTATATTATAAATCGTTAAACATTTAATAAATCTGATATATTAATCATTCTCAAAGTTAATTCGTGAAATAACATCGAATATAAAAGTGATTTCTTTGAAATCGTCGTATGTTAGTCAAAGTGTAAAATATTTAATTTGACAATACGCAAAATTGTACTTGTGCAGTACGTGTGAGACATAGAGTATACAATATATCTTATATATAGATCGAATTGCATCGATGGAACAATTGTCCTTACATGTACAGTGCTCGGAGCGACCGCGCGACCGATTCTATGGCGTACACCTTCAATATAATATTGTGAATATCTGTACAAGAATTCAAGTAATGCTCTTTGCATTTCTAGCCTGAAATACATGTGCTATGTATAGCATAAGACATGCTGTAAATAGCATGTATAATTCAGACCGTATCGTCAGTTTTCTAAATAAATAAGAGATCAATATGGTTGGTGTGCGGTGTACAGTAGCGCGGGTAACCGGTGGCGCGGTCGCGTGTAATAAATAATAAATTAAACATCTATATCATACATCGTGTTCGCCGTTCGTTCGCCGCTTTTATTTCTTCCTCTTAAGCTTCGGTATTCTGTAATGCGTGCGTGTGGAGTTAAGAGCAGGCAATTGTGTATTATTCATATTAAAACTGTGAAACGTATTGAGAACCCTATGCAGTAGTAACCCCATTACCGAGTTATGTAGCACCAGCATAAAATAGTATATAACAAGCTAAAAACCTATCTAGACTTTTGTAGTCATAGTCTTGTATGGTGATGATTTCAATTAAGAGAAGATTGGATGTGCAAATAGCAAGCTATCGGATAATAACAAAATTCTATCTGTAGTGAGTGAATTGAACTGTTTTTTTATTTTAAATTAAGTAATTCGTAGCTTGCTCAATCAGTTTCTTAGACATAAATCTTGCTAAGAAATAATAAACTCAATTGCCTATAAAGTAAACTAAGGAACGGCTTTATTATTTCTAAAGTCGTTTTCCATGTCCGCCATAATCCTAATTAAGCACATTTTGACATCACGTTTACTACACAATGTTTTATGCAAGAGCTTCGTATCTGTATGAAACATAACACTTTCAGTCGAAAGATTCTAGGCTTTACTATAAATGAGCGTATTACGGTTACGATATATTCGATCGAACGTTTCGCAGTTTTACAAAACAATTAAATGATAGAAATGCAGTGATAATAATTATATTGGTAGGGTTTTTATACATGACAGTACCTCTCGCAATGATAGATTTGTTCATAGTGAATTAGTCAGTGCTTGACTGCGTGCCATTAATTACAATGTACACTTGTTTGATGGCAGGTGAGGCTAATTATACTACTGTATCGTTTCTCAACGTAACTTTGCCCTCCTAAGAATATCACAATGGCTTTCAATCGGTTAAATACTAGGTGTATATTTAAACGAATTAAAATCGAATTGTTCTTTAACAGATAGTATAGACAACTTCAAGTGTTTTTTAAATGGAGATTTGCCACTCGAATAGGTAATTATTGAATATTTTCTTCTGTAGGCAATCAAGTAAATATGTACATATTCGCCGTAAGTATAGCGTGACACGAAGTTAGATGCAGAGTACGGGTATGGGTGATTAAACGAAGAACAAGTCTGGCAAATATTGCTGGAGATACATTGATAGTTCAAATATATATTCTTTTTGAAGACTATCGTTGCGCGTTCTCTATTAATATGAGAAAATATCTTACAATTTGAGTAAATTCATAAAAAATTGTTCATAGGTATATTACATAACATTATATACAATACATGATTACTTCAAGCTGTATCTTAAGTTATATTGCAATTTTTTCGTTTGCTTTATATGTAGGCTGAGTTGAGAAACGATATTGTACTTAGATATAAAGAAGTTATACTGAATGGTATTCTTACCCAGAACTCTTCTTGTGTGGCGACGGTGAGGACTGCGCCTTTTCTGACTCCAATAACTTGGTGCTCGAATCCTTCATAAATCCTGGAACACAATATATGTCAGGTTTTATTAACGCGTTATAATGTGGAAATGCGTTATATTCTTACAGAATATTAATTAAATAAATTATTATTTCTTAAGTTATTAACGCTATTTATGAATTGTAACTTAGTTTTGTATCAAAATGTAAAACAAATACCAAATCAATCTTTTTAACAGAATATGCAATTTAACTTAAGAAATTACTAAACACTTTACGCTTAGTCGTAAATATGGCGGCTTGTTTAATACATACATAACGACAACTTACTTCACGGAGATGAAGCAGTCGCCGTGACCTACATCGGTCGGGAGGTATCATCATCATCACATACATAATGTCATATTTATATACCCGCTGGGGTAGGCAGAGGGTAGTTACACACATTTCGCCAGCTTTGGGTGTAGGACGACGTCGATTGGCCGAATTTCTTGATAGATAAACCTAGTAAAATTACCTGGGTATCGAACCCAAGAACTTATTGACAGCTGTTACATTCACTATCGAAACGCACCCGCGGCAGTCTGGTCAGACAGGTAGTTCTAGATTTGATTTAACTTATAAGTCTAAATTGATCATCTGTTATTTCCCTTCAGTATTGTCGTATATAACTGCAACTCACCTTTGCCTGAAGAACCGAAGACAGAATTGCCCAAATTATTCAGACTGCTCGTAAATTTATCAGCTTCACTGACAACCGTGTCGGCCGCAGCGTGACTCTCACTCCTCACTCCCTGGGCGACTTCAGACAACCTCGCATCGGCGCTCTCTACGCCCTCTATGGCCGACCCCTTAATCTCCTCTAGTTTATTATCAGCTGATACTGAGAAACCCTCAAACTGGTTCTTGACATCCCCGAACAACTGCTTTGAACCTTCCTCGACATTTTGTTGAACCTCTGTAGCGGATCCGAATACTCCCTTAACGGAATCGTCGAGACTATCGAAGGTGTTTCCTGCTGAGCTTTGGAAGCTATGAAGGGTGTCTTCTGCCGAACTGCCCATGCTTAAAGCGTCATCCCTCATCGAAGCAAACGTGTCGCGGGTGGAGCTCTGCATTTCGTCCCACTTATCCTTGCCTTCGCTCACTTTATCCTTTGCCGAACTTTCGAGCTTATCGAAAGAACTCAAGGTTGATTCTTGTGCGTGATCGAACGCGTATTTGGACGATCTTTGTAGATCATTCACTCTATCGCTAGCCGATTGTTGTAAATGTTCTAGTTCATCTTTGCTAGCTTGTTTTAAATCGTCATATTTATCGCTTACGTTAGTTTGGAATTCAACTTTTTTGTGGGCAGTTGCGTTGATGGCATCTTCTGCAGACTTCGAGATTTGATTGGTAGTGTATTCAGCCTCTTGTCTTATCCTGTCTAGTTCGCTTTCTGCAGCACCTTTCTTGTCATGGAACGTGTGACTAATGTCATCTGTTATGGCACTTCCGATGGCATGTGTCCTATCTTGGAGGGCTTTTGTCGTTACACTGGTTGCATCTTCAATAGAATGTTTTAAATCACTAGCTGTGCTTTCAGCAGAGTCCTTAATTTCACTGTTTTTTTCACTAACTGCATCTTTAGCCTCTTCACTCTTTTCATGTACTGAATGTCCAAAGCCATGGAAGGTATCGCTAATAGCATGACCAATTCCACTGAATGTATCTTTGATGGCGTGTCCGAATCCGTGGGATTTCTCGTGTACGTCGTGTCCAATTTCACTAGCTTTGTCGTGAATAGCATCTTTCGTTTCTGAAGTTTTATCATGTATCGCGGCACCTACTTTACTGGCTTCGTCTTGTACGGCATGGCTAACTTCGGATGCTTTGTCTTTAGCCTTACTTGATTTATCATGAATGCTT
Source organism: Catocala fraxini (assembly GCA_930367265.1). Taxonomy (NCBI): domain Eukaryota; kingdom Metazoa; phylum Arthropoda; class Insecta; order Lepidoptera; family Erebidae; genus Catocala; species Catocala fraxini. The sequence continues at coordinate 9,341,815 of OV884050.1, forward strand.
TGGCCGATATCAGATGCTGTATCATGGATGGTATTGCCTACGTTGCTTGCTGTATCGTGTATAGCGACACCGAATCCGGAGAATTTATCGTGGACTGCATTGCCTAATTCACTGGCCTTATCTTTGGCTTTATTTGTTTTATCTTGGATAGCATGACCGACGTTGCTTGCCTCGTCCTGTAAGGCGTGTCCAACTTTGCTTGTTTCATCTTGTATCGTTTGACCTACCGCACTGGCCTTGTCTTTAGCTTCGTTGGCGTTATTATGTATGGCATCCCCGATTTTTCCAACGCTATCGTTTACGGCATGTCCAATTTCACCAGCTTTTTCTTTTGCTTCATTTGACTTATCGTGTATGGCACTTCCAATTTGCCCAGCACTATCTTTGATAGACTGTCCTACTTCACTGGCTTTTTCTTTGGCTGCACTTGTTTTGTCATGAATAGCATCGCCAATCTGAACTGCACCGTCTTGGATAGCCTGTCCTGCTGCAGCAGTTTTGTCGTGTACAGCATTTGATACATTACTAGCTGTATCTTGCACAGCACCTTTTAGTTGTTGTGATTTTTCACAGACAGCGTCCTTTGCTTCACTAGTTTTTTCTTGGATTGATAGTCCTACTTCTGAAGCCTTATCGTGAATAGTGCTGCCAATTTCATTCGCCTTATTTTGAATAGAATCTTTAGCCTCGGCAGATTTTTCTTGAATAGATGCCGCTGTGACGTGGGCAGCGTCTTTCATTTCGCCAACTTTGTCATCAACAGAAGATTTAATTTCTGCAGTTTTGCTTTCAATTGCTTCTTTGACTTCTGAAGTCTTATCATGGACAGACTTTTCAAGTTCATCTTTTTTGTCATATACAGCCTTTTCAGCTTGCTTTTTCTTGTCACCAATGTCTTGAGCCAATTGTTCAGCTCCAGCTTTTAATTCCTCCGTTTTTGTAGCCGCAGCATCTTTAAGTTCATCTTTCTTTGAAGATGCTTTTTCTAAAGCCTGGTTAGCAGAATCCTTTCCTTCAGCAATCTTACTCTTTACTTCATCTTCAAGCTTTTCCTTTTCGCCGAAAATGTTTTGTACTAAGCCAGTAAAGAAGCTCTTGCCTTCTTTAGCTTTCTTTTTAGCTTCTTTAGCTTCCTTTTTAAGTTCTTTCTTAGTTTTTTCCCTAGCACCTTCCATGGAATCACCCATAGATTGCAGTTTCTCATTAGCTGCTGTTTTAGCGTTATCTATAGATTCTTTTGCTTCAGATTTGGCATCATGGGCCTTTTGACTCAAATTTTCTTTAACGTCATGAGCTGCTTCGGCTACAGCGTTAGCACCATCTTGTGCTTTATGTTTCAGGTTATCTGCAGCATAGCCTGTCGCTGTTTTTATATCAGCAACTTTATCTTCGCCTCTTAATTTTAATTCTTCGGCTCTTTCCATAGCCGCAAAATTTACAGCCATGGCTTTGGAATTCAAGTCGTCTCTTACAGCTCCTACCTTATCAAGAACATCTTGAGCAATCGTCTTGGCGTCTTCAACTTCTGATGAAACATTTGACTTTAATTCAGATGCCTTTGCGTTAGCGTCATTTTTCGCCTTTTCTGCGGATTCACACATGTTGTTTAGGTTGCCACGTGCAGCGTCCTCCCAGTCGTTTAAAGTAGTTTTACCATCACCTTTCACTTTTTCTAATCGCGCAGCCAAATCATCAGTAGCTTCACCAGCTTTCTGCTTCATTTTGTCTTTTTCTTCTACAATTTTGTCCAAACTATTGTCAGCCTTATCAGAAATATCTTGCTGGATTTCGTGTACAGCGAAATTGACTTGTTCTATTCTGTCTACAATGTTAGAAGTTTCGTCATGACGATGCTTCTGTCCTTTCGGATATTTACCTTCGCAGCAACCGACATAGAACTGGAAAGGATCGGTTTTACTGCTACATAATGGAGTGTCCACGGGTTGCATATGCTTGTATTGCTCATAAATATCTTCTTCTGTAGGAATATGTTCATCTACAACTAATTTTGTAGAATACACTTGACTGTCGGGATCTTCTTCGAGGTGAGGTTTTGTCTTTAGATCCTTGAACATGTCTTCTACTTTGCCGAGTAAATCTTCATCGATAATTCTAAGTGCAGGTTTCGGTGGGGATTTTTCTTTGGTCGGAGAAGAATCTTTCTCCTTCTGTGGGGACTTCTCTTTTTCTTTGATTGGGGATTTTTCTTTTTCCTTGGTTGGAGATTTTTCTTTTTCCTTTGTTGGGGACTTTTCTTTCTCTTTTTGTGGAGATGTTTCCTTAGATTCACGAGGTTTCGGTTGAGGGGTTGGAGATGCTTCTTTAACTACTTTTTCATCTTCCTTTTCTTCGCTGTGTCCGAATACGCCAAAAACTTTGTCAGCGAGGCCACCCAAGAAGCCGCCTTCAGATTTCTTTTTGCCCTTTTCCAATGTGTTCATTGGGGTCTTATCTTCATCAGAATCAAAGGTTGCTTTTGTTTTGTTCGAGTCTACTACAAGAGAGTCACCGTGATGAGAGTCGCCGTTAACTGCAATCACAAATGTTACACATTAATATTGTTAAAGTAATTAGGCATAAGCAAACAAAACGCGGGAATGAATATGATCAAACTCCACAATATAAGAAAATGGCATCATCTATAGAACTTGTCAGAGGACAATCAATTACTAACTATATCACACAAAATATTTGTATAAATATAGAAAGGAAAAGCATAGTACACCGTTCTGCGGATTGTTTTGTACGCTGTTCAACTGACACAGTAGGAAATATCTTGCTTGGGGTGACTACTGACCGAGATCAGTATTAAGCTTCTATAGCTTTTTTTATTCATACCCAGACTAAGCTTCCAGTGATGGTAAGCGATAATCTATGTAGTCCTTTGCTGCAAGAGCTGTCAAACGCATAACAAACGTTTTGATGACTCTTTAAAAAAGCAATGATCTGTACTTTCACCGCAAGAAAATAAGAATACTGGTCTCCTGTCAACAGCAAAGTCGTTCTTTAGGCAGTCCGGCAAATTCACCGATGTGTTACAAGGTTATTTGGTTGCCTTTCTGTAGCGTGACGGGTAGGTAGGGCATTAATTTGATAGAAGTCCTAAATAATATTTTAAAGTGTACCTTGAGGTTTAGTATTCTTTTGTGTGTTATCCGCCGCGGGATACTTGACGTCGCCGTTGGTGATGATCTTGTGGTGTCCGTTAAGGTGGCGCTCGAGGGACGAGGGTCCCAGGCTGTTGTTATGGTCGCCGCCCCATTGGAAGCTGAGCTCGTCTTTTAGTGCGTCGAAACCTTTGATATAATTTTAATAATTGCCGTCAAATATAATATAAGATTGTAAAAGTTATGTAAAATTGAATGCTTATGTTTGCGCGATGAGTACGTTAGGCGATACTTTAGTAGTCTCTATTGTATGTATTATGGTATATTCATATACTCCTACTGTTATTGTAATCATTCATGCCAATTTCAATTATTTGCTGTGAAGTTACATGAATATTTCCTAATACATCCTGGACATTCATGTACCTTATTTGAGATTTAAAAATTATATTATAGGTAGGTAATAGCGGTTCAATATTTTTATTTAAATAAATTCCCGGCATCCAAAAGCAAATCCAAATTAAAATTGATGTTGATTTATGTTTCAGATAAATATTGGTCTTTGATTAAGAGTGTATACGCCTTGGTGGGCTGTTTCAATTGGAGACGTCGTCTTAAAGAAATTTAGTGAAATATAACAACGGCAATGTTGCCGTTGTTACTTTACGCTGCTGTCTACGCCATGCGCGATTAGTTCGTATGTCTTTTATGAGTGATATTGGTGATGTATTAATGTCTGAGTGGTAGAAGTATTGTGTATTTACCGGACTGGTCGAGGTTGAGGTAGTCGACCTGGCTCTTGCCGGCGCGCGGCGCGATACGCTCCGGCAGTTCCACGTCCAGCACGCACGCCGGCGTCTGGGACTGCTCGCCCTTCGGCACCTGTACAACGATATTCCACTAATTACCAACGAAGTGGACCTTCTGCTTTAGGGTAATGACGTAGTGAGGGGATGGCTGTACACATTTAGCTCGGCGATTAAGGTTGATTGGCAAGGTCGACTCGGGATTCATTTGGTCAATTCGATCCGATTCGGTGCAAGTTAACGCTCGGCTGTCCTGATTAATGGTTAGTGTTCACAACGTTTGAGTATCTAACACGTGTACTGGATACATATGTTAATCAACATTGCCAAGCAGTATTCTTGTACAGTACTAATCTATACTAGATTCTACCGACTGTACCCGACCAAACGTATAGCCAACCCCTTAAATCTTAAAATATCTATGTGTCGCAGACGGTCATTACACGAATACGAAACGCGGCACGTTAGTGAAGATGTGGCAGCACTGTTGCGATGACGTCAACACGCAGCCAACTTCGCGTGCTACGACAGAGCCTACTTAAATGGAGGCGCCCTATATTCGACGGGGAATCATTTTACCGTCGGCGAGTGCGGACCTCCTCGCTAAGAACTGTCATTCGTTTCGTGCAAGACATTCGTGTTAATTTATTTTAAAAACAATAAAAGTGATTAGTGTGCATTTATTGTTTCACTTTGCTCGATCAGCCTATTGTACGCTCACATTATGTCTATCGATGGGATAACTGATGCACTCTGTATCCAACATATACATTTAGTACATGTATGTTATATCAGCATTTCCGAGCGGTATTTTGCAGAGTATTTAATGAATGTACTCGGTCAAATGTATAGCAAGCCCTCAAATTTCAGAAAAGCCAAGCATTACAGAATTATATGTATATAAATGGTTTATATATCGGTATGTATTACCTTAGGTTCGTTCATGAAGTAGATCCTGCCTGAAGGGGTTTCCTCGTGGTGTTTCACTCGCACTGTGAACTCTACGCGGTTATCTTTGAAAGCCTGTAAAATAATGGTAATTAGGCCACAGTGTCACTATAACTTCTTTAACTATTAGATGTACTTTGGTCTCCCGTGAGAAATAGGCCAAATGTCTATTATGATGCCGAAATCAGAGCGGCTATCAAATACAAATAAGAATGAATTCGAAAGACATAATCGAAACTTCTTAGACGATTACCTGTAGATTGTGCAGTCATTAAATCAAGCAAACATCTTACACGACCACAAAAATTGTATACACATTAAATTTTTTTTGGTATCTGCGTAATACTAAATCTCGTAAAATAGCGAATAAAATATAAACCGGTATTTTCACGGCATACATTCGCAACAGAATATATATTTTTTATTTACTTATTTTATTTCGTATGCCGACATAAAATATATAATACACTGAAATAATGTAAGACAAAAATTGATCTTATTACTATTGTAAGTATTGACATAAAGCAAACGAAACATAAAAGTAAATATTGTTTTTTATGACTTCTTCGTATATAGTTATTTACCTCGAATGTGAACATAGGCTGACTGCCTGACTTAGTGACGGGCACCAGGTTTCCGGAGAACTCCAAGTAGACGTCCTTGCCATCCAGGAAACGAACCGACGTAGAGTGCGCCACCTCTGTGTAGTGCTCCTGTTCAAAAATACCATTAATTAGTATATTATAAAACTATTTTCTAAATTGTATGGATCATCTTTAGTAACTGTATTGCGGCATTGCTGTTATAATAAGTACAGTGTAATTGAAGCAATAGACTATTTGATAAAAATTAAATCATTTGTTTGCACAGGGTCCAAGGTTCCTTATAAGAAAAAAGGTCAACATAAAAATAACTAAGATACTGTTATTATTTTTCCTACCATACCGTAAATAATATATTATGTAGTTTTCCTCAATTTCATACATACAAAGACTTCACGCCTATACTCTCGAAGGCAGAGGGGTATCGTATCCATCTACCGCCAGCTACAGTTTTAGATCCCACGTCATAGGAGACGAACCTATTGCTGTTTTCCAGACACAGTTGACTGCCTATGTCTATAACTGCACGGATAGTGGTTTAAGTGACAGGCTTGCAGCTACACTGCGCCGAGTGTTGTGGGTGCGAGCCCCATACGGAATAATCAATGTTGTTGGACCACAGTCTGGTCGTTCTTTGCGTTCGTTGTCTGTAAAGTCACCTGCGACAATGGAAGTAATCCAAGTACGTTGTCTTTTAAAAACAACAGTTGCAGACACTGTGCTGCAATTTAGAATTTCCAGACTATAAGACCCTGTTCCACCACCTTCAAATAGCATTTATCTACAAGATAAAAGTCTCGCCATCTCTCTTCTTTAACCTAAAAGGAATAAGACCGGATGCGATTTATCTTTCGGATAACTTCTACTTGATAGTTGTGAAACTGGCCATAAATCTCAATATAACTGTGCCCGACCCGGAACCACACGCACAGCACCGCATACTCTACTGCTGCGCCTTTATATAGGTGCCTTATAGAGATTCCTAGGGTTTATTTTATGGTCCTGTATATTATATTGCAGTGTATATTGTATGGCATTGTACCTGTTGCAGAAGGGTCTCGTAGGCGTATCTGTCGGTGATGTACATGACGAGCAGGCGGCCCTCCAGTGCGTCGAGGCGCTTGCCCAGCACCACGATGCGCACCTCGAATGGCACCAACAGCATCTCTCTACAATACATTATATATTATGTTAAGTAATCAATTACTGAAATATTTTATGATAGGCCAAGTAAAATAATGATAATAAAAGTTCTCTCAAAAAGCCAAGCGACATTTCAGAAGTAGAGCATCCCTAGGTTTGCGAATCACATAAAGTTATGTTTGAGTCGCGTCATATTTTTTAAGGTGGATTAAAATCTTGTATGCTAGTAACAATAAGCTGTTGTTGCAGCTTATTTAAGACCATTTTTGATAAGATAATTTTGTACAATCTTAATTTATACATTTAATGTGGTATGATTTTTATATAAAGACCACCTAATTTAATCAAGTTAGTTACGCTAATCACCATTTTTATGTATATTGTAAGATAGCTTGTTTCAATGCTTTACACAGCAAATTATACTAAAACGTGACATTCTATGTTGTTCTTTATATAGTCAAAGACAAAAATCTTTATTTTCATAAAAATGTGCGAACATTTCTTGGACACGTCACTTAACTATATGAGATATATTAATAAAAAATAGAATAATAAAAAGGAAATAAAAATTTTGCATTGAATAATCCTGTTCGAGCCTATAGATAGATGTTGTCCCGTGCTCCAAGAACGCATATTATGTAGTTATTTATCCAATCATAGCTAATAACTCACCTATATAGTTCTGTCGCCAACTTCGTTGCGTCGCTCACGTTTTGACAATTCATCATCCAGAATCTAGAAATCACAAATTATTAATTTGAGTACTGCTATACAATAACTACAAATTAAACATCCAAATACTATTTTAATACGTATATAACTTTAAAAAAGTCAGAGGTGCGTGCCTTAGAACCAAACTCGAGACCTCTGCGAGGCAGTCCAATGGTATCTCACTAGCCTATTGCTGCTCCGAAGACTTTGCAATGTAATAGATATATGTTATAAGGAACGAGTTCAGATAAACACGAGCACGTCTACTTGTCACCAATACCAAGATTGAATTATTAGACGTTTACTCTAGAAGTCGTTTATATCAACCAGGATATTTATATTCATAATTATCATTGATTCACGAAATCACGTCATCATGTGCAACATGCAGACACATTTAAGGACGCAAATGTGTAAGAAATTAATTAAGATTTTTATATTTGCATTTTCAGGGTTATCCTCTTCATTTAAATAAAAAATCAGGCATACATTTTAAATTGTATTGTTTGAGTTCAAAGCAATATGAACGGCAAAGTTATTTTCAAAACATCATATTTATAACAAAAGGTTTATGACATTTTGGTAAGCGTTTTTTTGTATTACTAAGTTGGCAAACAAGCAAATTACGTTTGTTACAATCGTAATACCTTTGATGGTTTGTAAGTACCTTATCCCATGATAATATTTCTCAAACTCTTCAAATAAAGAGTCGTACTAAGTAAAAAATATAAATTGGCACGCGTACTGACAATACATCGCTTCCATAGAGAGTTTGAAAGTCCTATTTACTACAGTATAACCATATGATCACCACATAACATTAGTACTACTATGAAAAGTACATGCCGAAAATTTGCCCTGATTATTCATACTATTCATGCCATAAAACAAATTTAGAAATGTTTCAATAGTTTTGAGTTCCAAATTAGTGTAGAGGACTGATTAATGGAGTTACGTCATTTTGGCAGAAAGAAATCCAAAGAAATTTCGTTCGTTCTAAAGTTTAGAATAACATGTTTACTGTAGACTTTGATCCTGATATTGTTTTTAAGCTACATGAATATATTCATTCTTTGATGTTTGGACTATGGCCCAACCCTTTTCACACTGAGGAGAGGCCCGTGCCCAGCAGTGGTAGAGATTATATACAGGGCTAAAATATGACATTATTTCGTTGTTACAGTGGAATAATAAAGGTTAGTAAGTACCTGGCGGAGACGGTGGTGGTGAAGGACGCGCAGTCATCAGTGACGGTGAGCGGCGTGGAGCCGGTGACGTCCTCCCACACGGCGCGCGCCTGGCCGCCCATGATAGAGCACAGCAGCCGCAGGTTCGTGGTCGACGGCTTCTCTGTGCCGTTGCCCTGGGAGATCAACACGAATTATTAAAACACACTGGTTAACTAATTCATTAGTGAAAATAACGTGTATTTAATACCTATATATTATACAGTGTGTAACAGAAAGATGTGGTAATATTTAAGGGTCACAAACATTATCTATATACAGGCTGTCCGGTAAGTAATTAGTGGATAACCTTGAAATGTCTTATAGTAGAACTGATGACCGTTCAGAAAAAAAAAGTTTATTTTAAATTACGATATTTAACTTTCTTGTACTCTACGACCATAAATGAATGAATTCCATCAGTTTTTTGTTGTTTTATTATTAAGGTAAAAGTATAGACTAGCTATTGCAGTTTTTTTTTAATTTTGTTTTGTGAACGGCTGTCAGTTCTACTATAAGACATTTCAAGGTTATCCATTAATAACCGGACAACCTGTACATTAAAATTTCGTGTCACGGTGTTTGTGGTCGCACTTCTCCAAAACACCTCAACCGACTTTCATGAATTTTTTCTTGAAAATTCATGAAAGTCGGTATACTTATCGACCTATTCTCATACCTATGAGAATAGGTCGATAAGTATATTTCATACCGCTAAGAAATAATTAACATGGCAGAACAACGTTTGCCGGATTAGCTAATTAAGTAACCAAGTCAGTAATTTTTTTTTTATCGCTTTCATATCACATTCCCCGTCGCCGGTTTTGGGGCGGGCGATAGGGATATGTCAGGATCCAGCCCATAAGATGGAAATTTGGGCTGAACCGACTAAAACCATCGCGGTGTTCCTCACACCTTTATGGCGGGGTCGCGCGGATCGCTCTCACATTCAAATTGCGACCCTGTCAAAGGTTTGACCCGCCGATGGACGTGGCGGGTCCCACACAACCAACACACAAACTCACAAATACAACAAAAAAAAACACAATTGGGGGTCCTGGTCCCCGACGACAAAGCGGGGACCTAGTCCCCCTTCCGACATCAAGAGGCGTGCACGGAACACGAACGCCGCCTACTCAGACCTGCGCTGATCGGGCGATGGACGGCCCCAATGGGTCCACCGCCCGCAGACATCTATTCAGGGTGGCCGGAGGTCGTCTCGAGCCCTCCTGCACCCGGCTCTACGGTTAGGGAGAGGGATTGAACGTTCCCTCTCCATCTCCGCCGCCTTCTTCACTAACATCACCTCCTCACAGAAGGAGGCGACGGCATTCCAAGACCTCTCGCTCGAAGACGCGATGCGATGGCACCTCACCCCGTACCAGTGCCTCTTGGCGCCATTGAAATCGCCATTGAAATAGCGACGCCAGGAGCCCAGCCCCTAGGCCTCAGGGTGACGATCCGACAAGGAGGCTCGCTGCCTCGAACGAGATCGTGCGGTAACCTCGAATTGCCCTAACAGCGATGACGCGTTGTGGCCGCCGAAGAGCGGCCACATTTTTGGCCGTCAGGGTGTTGGCCCATACGGGTGCTCCGTATAGGGCCTTAGCCCGCACGACCCCCTCGTAGAGCCTCCGGCAGGAGGCGTTTGGCCCCCCTAAGTTGGGCAACGCCCAGAAGCCTGGGGGCCAAACCCCGAAAGTGTGCAGCAAAGTCCCACCGGCTGTCGAGTACGAGTCCCAGATACTTGAGAGTCGACCCGACGCCGATGCGGACCCCTCCTACCATGATGTGGGCCCCTGGAGGTGGCCGGTTCCGCGGACCATGAAAGAAGAGGGCCTCGGACTTAGAAAGAGCTACCTCTAGGCCCAACCGCCGGAGACGACCAACAAATTGTGCAACCCCAGCGGTCACCAATATGGCCGCCACCCGGTGCGACTTATCCCTTGCCGTGACTAAGGTTTCGTCGGCGTAACAAATGACGCCGATACCATGGAGGAGCGCACCTCGCAGCACCCAGACGTAGTCGATGTTTCACAGGAGCGGACCCAGAACCGATCCCTGTGGAACACCGCACGACTCCAACCGTTATGACCCGAATAAACATTAAATATATTATTTAAATAAGCCACGATTATGCGACGGAGGTAGGGAAGTACGCGATGGAAAACTAACGCCTCCCTAATACAACTCCAGGACAAGGTGTTAAAGGCGTTGGCGATGTCGAGCGACACCGCCAAGACGATCTCGCCCCGGGCAACTACTTCCTCCGCCAGACTCCTCACACGCTGAATCGCGTTGATGGTGGAGCGCCCGCGACGGAAGCCATACTGACTGTCCGTCAAATCTAGGCCCACAGAAGACAAGTGCTGGACGAGGCGCTCCGCGATAATTCTCTCGAACAATTTAGCGACCTCGTCCAGCAAAACAATGGGCCTGTAGGCGGACGGGTTGTCCACCGGACGCCCCGGCTTCCTGAGGAGGACCAATTTCTCAACCTTCTACTGGCTTGGGAACCGGCCCCTCTGAAGACACGATGTGAGGAGTCCCCTGAGTCGGGGCCCGAGCTCCTCAAGGGCCAGGACCCACGCACGGCCTGGAACTCAGTAACATGCGTGAACCCAAAATATTAAGGCGCAATTTTGATAGTGATGTTTCAATGATTCAAGATTTATTTTTGATATTGTCGTAAAATTTAAAACAGTTTATTTGGATAGGGTACGTAGATTATTTTCCAGATATACATTACTGTCCTAAAATTTGATCACATCTTTCTATTACACTGTATATTTATCAGCAAACAGAAATGGCTGGGCGCCTCGCCTTACCGAGGCGGTCGGCAGCGGCGCGGTGAGCGTGATGGAGCGGTGGAACTTGCGGCGGCGCGGCTCCACCGTGAGCACGGGCGACACGGCGCCGTGGCGCGGCAGCGCGCGCCGGCACAGCTCCGCGCCCGCCGCGTGCGCCTGCAGCCCCACGCGGATGCGCTTGGTGAGCGCCGCCGCCGGGAACTGCGCCTGCACCTGCGGGATGTGCGCGCTGGACACCGTGCCGCCCTCGGGCCCGATGACGTGCACCTCCTGGCGCACGCGCGACACGCACGCGAGGTAGTGCGGGAAGTCGCACGTGACGACGCGCGTCACGCGCTCGCCGCTCTCGCCGATAGTCTCACCGGTGTTGCCATACTCCTGACGTTCGCGTTGAAGAGCTTCCTGCAAAGAATATTACCAACATCAGTTTTATGAAATCTGCCATACGTCACGAGTGGCTGACGTGGAACTAGGCATGACAAGCCATGGCACGGACATGACATATTTCTTTTGTCCATTTTTATTCCGTGTACCGCTAACAAAATGTTGCGTGATAAATAGTCTTCGATTGGCGCTTAAACTAAGTCCAAGGAAAAATATTTTTCGAACGAAATTTCTGTCATATTCTTCTTTGAGGGTTTACAACCTTCCAGCCCTCAAAGAAGAATGATACTTGAACAAGTGATACACACCTGTATGAGTGGGTTGTCGTTGTTGTGTAGGTAGTGGTCCTGCCAGGTCTCGCCGGTGTCGCTGCGCAATATCACGATCTCGCGCTCGCGGCACGACGACGTGAATATCGGCACTTCGATTACCACTGGACTGTAACAAATATATTCAAATATATTTATAACGTTTATCAAGAATATATAAAGTATGTGCTAACATTAATAGATAAGCAAAATTGAACAGTGTTGTGAACCTATTAACCTATTCAAACTCTTTAGAGTAAGCTAAAGTAGAATTTATTAGTACAAAAATTTCGATCGGATCTTAGTAAAAACAATAATGTACTTAAACAGTTGTGTTCCAATTTGTCCTCTAATAATTCAAAGTATCTATTATTCTACTAGTTAGTTGCAATTTATGTATGATAGTGAGTACTCACGCCAAGAACTTGGCTCCCTGTGGCTGCAGTTCCAATAGTCTGGAGGCCAGTGCTTCACCCTCCATGAGAGGGGGTGGCGCCGCCGCGGGGGCACGGCGGGTCGCCGCTCTGGAAATAATAATAACATAGTTACTATTTATTTAGAAGGCTTTGACAATTATTTTGATACATAATAATTTCATGATAGATGATACTACACTTCTTAATTCATTTCTAACATAACTGTTTCAAATTGTAATATCAAATGGATTGGATGTAAAAACCATAGAATAGGATAGCACAGTACACAACTAATATTTTTTTAAGGTTTATGGTCAGTCCTATAACTAACAAGTAAAAGTTATCCGAAAGATAAATCGCATGCTGTCTCACTCATGTTAGGTTAAAGAAGGGAGATGGCGAGACTTTTATCTTATAGATAAATGCTATCTGGAGGTGGTAGGATAATCCCTTAGACATATAGTAATATGTTACCATGGAATGAACATAGTTCGATAGTAGATTTGAAAAATGCTGTGGAGTATTTCAACTATTCAATGACCTGTCCCGGTATCAAAGGTTTGTGATTAAATTAATTAACCATTGTTTTTAACTGGCTGTAGATTCCATCCATCCAAAATTTAAGTTCTATGCACTTGTCGGTGTAGCAATTTCCATCTTTCTTGATCCGATGCCGAATCCTTTAACTCTCCAAATATCTTTACACTAGATGTACCCGCGGTTTCACCCGCGTTTATCGTTACTGTGCCGCCCCCGTGGGTCGTAGCGTGATGTTATATAGCCTATAGCCTTCCTCGAGGAAGGATTCCGACCTTGTGTTGGATAGCAAACACAAAAATATTTTTTAAATTCCAACCAGAAGTTTTTGAGATTAGTGCGTTCAACCAAACAAACAAACTCTTCAGCTTTATAATATTAGTATAGATTTGCGGTTTCTTTCAGTGAGTCTGTATACTTTTTTTACTTAGACATAACGAATTTATTACCAATACTATAGAAGTAAAAATTGAGGCAAAGAGAAAGAGAGGAAAGCCAAAAAGAAAGTATTCAGATTAACTGAAAGAAAAAGCAAATGTCTACATTTGCTTTTTCTTTAGACATCGAGTCTCTAGACATCGAGAACTGAAGAATAGCATCGGACCAAGAATTATGGAAATTGCTACACAGACAAGTGCACTTAAATATTGGATGGATTATAGAAGGAAAAACAAAGGCAAATAAAAAAACCAAGAAGAAATTATATATACAGTAGATTCACGTTGTATATTACAATGTAGATTAAGTGTTTACCTGCAAGTGACCCTGGTGGGCGCGGCGCAGGCGGCAGGAGGCACGATGATGCGCACTCCGCCGCGCCGCTTCGCCTTCATGGCACCGCCCCGAGCATCCACCACGAATGACACCAGGAACCTGGAAATACATACATAATCAAAAAAAATCTATTTATTAACCTCTGAGTCTTCTTCGAAGAGGTTAATGAAAACACTATGTGTCTGTCTGTTAGTGACAGCCATAGCTCCGGAACCACTGGACCGATTGACTAGTAACTTGGTGTGCAGACACCTTGAGGTCATCTCTTGGTCGAGTTTGAATATGGGTCCTGTGGGTCAAAAGACCCCCGAGGTATAGGGATCACAAGGTCATAAGGTCAGGATAAGATATCCACCAACAGAGTGATTTGGAAGTCCAAGCGAGAGGCTTTTGCCCAGCAGTGGGACATTACAAAGAGATGAAGAAAAAAAAAAGTCACATGAAGACGAAGAGGTTGAATCCTGAGTTTTACACCCATCTCGTTTGCATAAAACAAATTTACGTATTTGGTACATAAATTAAAATATACTTTTTACTTACCTTACGTTTTTTGGTTAACAAAATACACATTATAACAATTATGCAATTATGGGTTCTTTTTAAATAGATGTGACAAAATATTATATATCTTAGTTGAGTCTATATCATTATCATTTTTTGGACGGTACATACCCGATGTCGAGCGGTTGCCGATCGATGGTGGCGACTTTCTTGTCATTGTTGCTGGGCCACAGGTGTCCGTCAGTGACAGTGTCCTCGAGCGGCTTGGCCCGGTGCAGTGTGCCCGCCTCGCTGTTCATGTATCTGTATTGCTGTTGCTGCTGGATTGGACACTCTACTTCGCCTGTAATGGATATCGTAAGTTAGCTATAGATCATTTATAATGGAGGCCTACACTAAAAGGATGATCATATCACTTTTTTAATTGCAAATTTTACTTGAATTAAGGGACGGGTTTTTAGACATTATGGCGAAAAATATTGAACTTACCAACTTCGCTAAAATAGGATTGGCTAGCTTTTCAAACTTAGTAATTAAACTTAAAATAGATAAAAAATGTCGTCTTCTACTTTCAAACGTAAAAGACACAAAAACTTCTACAAAGCTTTTAAATGGAAATATAGACCCACACGAACGTATCAATCTTACATATTGAAAAGAATTTGCGTCGGCTTTGCAGGCACATGCCACACAGATAAAAGCTCTAACACGCGGAACAACTATTCTTGTATAGTTTTCTAAGCTTTCAATCAACAAGTACTTGCAGCAAGAGATTTACAAGTGATCTAGCGTTTAAACAATAGATATATCTACGTTTCCGTTTACTTAGCTCCAATCTTAGAATAAGGAAACAAGTTTCGTTCTCTGAGCCTACATCTTACGCTAATATGTATTAAACAACTAACATATGAGATGAACTGTTTGGAAATAGTCTTTTTTTAAATATATTTTTATATATTATTCATGGACGTCGATCCTAAACATATCTACATACATAGATTAAGGCTTGTTAGGGAGAAAAGCTACCGCATTTTCCCTTACTATGATTTTATTTTTTTGATTTTATTTTTGTCTATTGGGAAACTCAAAGCTAGCATAATTGGAATAAGCGTAATGCATGAACATCTCATAATTGGAATAAGCGTAATGCATGAACATCTCATAATTGGAATAAGCGTAATGCATGAACATCTCATAATTGGAATAAGCGTAATGCATGAACATCTGTTAGCCATTTTTAAGTTTCCATTTTATTTTAATGAAATTCATCGGGTTCTCTTAGCCTGGCTCTCCTCCTGAATGCGTCTGATCTGTTATAGGACGTTCGCCTAGGAATTTTCCGTCACACTCTCTTATTTACATTGCAAGTATACTAAAATTATTTAACCTTTACATTTAGATACACCTACAAGTCTGGAAAACTAGACCAGACGAATAAAAATCAAGGAGAACAATAGTTTAGGTATTATCGCAACACTAATGGAGCGATTTTTTACACATTCTGATTGAATAAGCACGTCTAGTAGACAAAGAACGAGCACATTATGACGTAACTCGACGAGCGGTTGGTTTATCCCACATTTTTGTGCAATAAACTACGTTCATGACCACGCGTGGGCGATAGTGTTGGTGTTGTTTAGATGTTAAGAGCGTGGCTACAGTAGGCAAACTATTTGCTTGTATTCTAGCTGTGTGATGGCCTAATAGTATTTCATTTTAAACACGCGTGTAAAATTATTGCTCGCAAAGAATAAGCTGAGCAGAGAATTGAATGCCACTAACTATCTTAGAACATAGCACTTACATAAATGTAAAGGATATGCAGCAAAACTAGACATCATTGACTCTTTAGAGTAAAATACATCATATAAACGACTTTTGAAAATTAATATCAAGATAGGTCATCTTCTACCTAGCCTTTATCATTCCCAAGTCACTTGAGGTCGGCTTTTCTGGTCTAACCGGATTTGACTGGATATCAGTTTTTACACGGAACGGCTGCCACCTGACCTCCACAACCCGAAGGCTAACGATACCCTAAGGCTAGACCAGTATCAGGATATTATAGGGCACTGACTTCCCAATAACGGTTGCCATAGATGTTCATTGCAGCCGGGACCGACGGCTTAACGTGCTCTCCGAGGCACAGAGCAGGCGATAACTGTCAATCAATACGCACATAATTTCGAAAAGTCATATAACTTTCGAAAGTTAGAGGTGCGCGACGTGGGTTCGAACCCCAGACATTGCAGTCTACATTGCAGTCTGTTGGTCTCCCCACTGAGCTATCGCTGCTAATTATAAAATAATAATAATATAATAATGCTAATAATATTCAATGTAACTCACACGCTATTATATAGTAAGTTACTTTTCTTGTTAAGTTATTTTACTCGTTGGGTAATAAAATGATATATTTATCTAACACTATGTATGCAAATTCAGAAGTTATGTGAAATAACAGTAAGCTTAATGTGGCTACGTCTTACAAATGTTGTGTAGGAAACTCACCTCCTTCGTCTTCCGAATCACTCATGAACGTATCCTGCATGAGCTCAGGCGCAGCGACGCGATATTTGCCTTCCAAGCCACCTGGAACAAATCATAACAACCATTATTACATTGAAATAGATACATATAACATATATATAACTCTAATATGTAAAAGTATGTAGACGCTATGGTTTTCTATTTGCAATAATCCAGGCTTTCGCCCTTCAATCACTTATATCACATCCACCGTGCATACTTACTATCATCGATTTAGGGTACTATTAGTCTGCATAGTGTTTTCAATCTGTGTAGAAATATTTGCCTAGGGTGTCTTCTTCCAATTGTTCTGTTAATATTTGGCTTGAACATTTTGAATTGAAACACTTTTTCTGACGTATATACGGCATATACGTCGAGAAAAACGTGTGATAGAAAATGGAGGAATTTAACACCTAATTTTAATCAATTTCACTTGTATTTGTTTATGACCATACTTTTGTTGTTAAGCATGTCTTTAGCAAAGTTACGTGTTTTTACAGTAAATGCGAAACAGGTAAGCAACGTATGTACTCGCTAGTTTGAAACTGATTATATTGTCCGTGGAATTAGGCTGTAAGTACAGATCGCTCTACCCACTAACAAATAGGCTTAAATAGGGTGACTATTTTTTTTAACCAACATTTAGCCTCGCTACTGTCATTTATTCGACGGCTCTAGGATCCTGTACTATAAACGAGATGGGTGTAAAAACCCAGGATTCAACCTCTTCGTCTTCATCTGACCATATTCAAACTCGACCGAGGGATGACCCCAAGGTGTCTGCACACCAAGTTAAAGTCAATCGGTCCAGTGGTTCCGGAGCTATGCCTGTCACTAACAGACAGACACACAGACCCACATAGTGTTTTCATTAACCTCTTCGAAGAAGACTCGGGAGGTTATTAAACGTATAAAATAGTTAAAAAATTAGGTAAGTTTAAATAAGTAAATGGGTACACATTAAATTTATGTATGTTTATGTTAACTTGATACGAGGGAGCCAATTGGTAAAAGGTCGGCTATCCGCTAACTAAAATGACAGTGACATGAATATTCGTGTTGCGCAAAAATGCATTCGTTTATTGCAAACTATGCCAAACAACAACTGTGAAAACCAGTCTAAGTAGAGCTCTCATAGCTATAGAACGGCTTTTAATTTGAGCTCAGCCCACTTAACACCTTCACGCAATAATTATCCAAATCCATCTATTTGCAAATATTCTAAAACATTTAGTGAAACACGCCATTGCCAGTAATTTTGTGACGGTAAGTAGGATCCAGTTTGCCTGAAAAAGTACCAACCTGTTTAAGGAAACTGCAAGGTAACAACACTGATACTGCGTTTTGATCGTTGAGTAAGAATGTCAAAGAGTGCCACAGATCTACCTCACCCATTCCTATTATCCTATCTTTAATTTGATTTTCAAGCTGTCATAGGCTCCACTAAGTTTTTATCATAAGGCTAGTAGACTTCGTAGTATAAAAAAAAGATACAACTCTAGGTATTTACAAAGGAATGGTGCGTACTTATTTTTCTTTACTATACGTATTTATAAAAGCGTGTTAATGATGGCGTACACTGAACAAATGTGTTATTATCTAACGTAAAGTCATTCGAATTTTAGCTCGATTTGCCGATAGAGTAGAAGATATTGATCTATTCTGGTAAAGAGCTTTTCTATAGTTTACGCTAAGTTTGTCCTTTTATTCCTTAGAAATATAAACAAAACATACTACCCAACCGCGGAGATATATGTACACCCGCAATGCTACAATGCGTTACGTTTCACTTATATTATGTTTAGATGAGCCTTGACCCGTATCGTATTGAAACTAATTCATTACTTCTATTAATAGGTCTGGGATGGTCCACTCCCATAATAAACGTCCAAGCTAAATTATTGCTGTTATCACCTTGATTCTTTTTCTTTGCTGTATTGATTAGTAGATTGGAAGAAAAATCAATCTTGCGTATGTAAGGGCAGTAGGTATTTAACGGTGCATTGGCGTAGCTTACCAAGTTGGAACTGCCTGACTGAGGATGACTGGATTCGCATCGAAATCATTTTGTGTTTTACCTGGCATTCTGCCAATGACGGCGTTTATGGTACCTAGGAACGTTTGATCAGCATTTGTCATCGACTTTTTATACATTTTGTTTAGCTCAAGAAAGTTGTAACTAGAGGTGTCTTTAAATAATCTTTTGAAAGAGATGCTAAATGGGTCGAAGTGGTACATCCTCTGTTCTGCAAAGGACCATATAGTCTTTATTAACAGCGCAGAGGCTTTTTAGCAGGTTATATTGAAGGCACCTTTAAGTTTCGATAAACGGTACTACACGTATGCTTGTTTAGCATCACAAAAGTTAATAAAATCGAGACGTTCTGTTCACTTTACAAAACACTGGCGCCTTACTGAATTAAAACACATACTAAGAAAATGTACGGAGAATTGTTTTCTTAGGCGTTAATGTCTATTGATAAACAGTGGAATAATAGGAATATTTCCATAGTGACACCGGCATTATATTAAGAATATGTCTTATACCTGTGTGAGAACACAAAACATGATGTGAAAACGATACTGCAATACACTTTGGCACAAACAATTATCTAATGAACTTCACTGAACGAAACGTTTCTCACAAATATAACGACTCCTATAAAAACAGGGCATGATATAACTAAGTATATCTTTACATCGACAAATATAAAACATAGGACGTGCAACATGGAACTTTCCAAAGAAAGTGGTCGAGCAGTGAGGAAGTCGGTACATTTGAATATGTGTATGGGTTTCGGTGAGGCATGCCATTGACGCTTTCATGCATACCAAATCATTTGAAACCACATACGATGTCAATTGTGCACTTCGACAATGTTCGTTTATCTTCGGAATTATGAATGGGATAACTAGAGCAATATTTTAAGTTTAAGGTACCTACTTCTGGCAAACTGCGACCATGGTTAAAATTAAAAATAATCTGAATATGCCTATGTAAATAACAATGCTATAAGTAACAAGAAACAAAAAAAAGCAGTTTAGCTTCTCACTAATTATATGATCATAAATAGCTCAATTTGGTCGAGAGCAGCGATTTGGTCTAAAACGCTGATAGCATCGCACACATAATTACGAGAAATTACTCGCGTTTTGTTATTACGAGTATGTGCTTAAGTTGTGAAGTGTGTGAGAAACCAGATTTTCTATAACGTATGGTACTCTAAGACGCGTTAAATTTGCTTGAAGGCTGAATTTTTTAACCTTAGAGGAGGTCTGTTTTATTTGTGATTTGATAAATTGATGAAATAATTTGTTATTTCTTCATTTTTCTTTTTAATTTATATTAAATCTTATAATTACGATTTTAGATTATTATGCGCAAAGTCTAAACTTCTAAATCTTTTGATTTAGGTCTGTCTGTATCTTTCTAATAGCTGAAGAGTCGCGCCTATATGTCTCGCCTGTTTCTAGCAGAGTGTAGAGAGAGGAACTCACAATAGTTGTAGTACCTATTTCATTTTAAACGATTTCGTATGCACGACGTCTTCGAAACGGCTTTAAACATATATTAGTGTGTGTGTTGTTTGTTTTTATTTCAATCGTGTGTCTCTTTTTGTCCTTCGTAAGGTGACAATCGGTGGTGTGACGATGCACAGTTTTGCATTTTGTCAGCCGTGTTTTACAGTTAAGGTCAATGACAGTTATTTGAATGACAGAATGTCATTGTTCTGACCTGAAGTTCGATGGTGGCTGGTGAAAATAGGGACTATGGGCTGAGTGAAGCTTTTGTTTGGAAATATATTTTAGCAAGTCATGATTAATGGTACCTTTTAGTTTTACAAATGGTAGTATTAAGGGCAATAAAGCAAGATAAATGGTAAAATGTATTTACTTCTCGGTAAACTATTATAAACGTATATCGCAAATTTTGTCGAATATGATCGAATTTCAATTAAAATTGACAGCCTATATATATATAGTCTTAGTGGCACAAGATAACCTGGACTAGGGTCAGAATGGGCCCGAAATAATCTTATAGGACGGAGTAAATTATATTTAGCTTAAGATAAGGTATTGTTTATTTTATGAATTCATGATAGACAGATGATCTCTGAATCACGTAATACTTAAAAAGATAAAATAACTGATACTGATCGACAAAAAGAACACATACATATATTATTATGTAGGTACGTTTAAGCAAAACCAGAATGTCCTAAAACTAAGCACTGCATTATCCGTGTATACAACGTTACTTATAATAAATAACATATATAAATACGTACACGACTATTCATCAGAAGGGTAGGCAGAGCCAATGAAGTGCTACTTGTTATCTTTCTATATATTTGGTTTTATGCACGTTCATTGTTTTAAGGTACTCTAACTGTCCTCTCTGTTCAGAATATTTCGACTTTAAATTATGTTCTAAGATACAAAACAATAAATTAAAATTATAAATACCACAATAATTTTACGTGGCTTTTCTTCAGATTCTTGTCTTATTAGCTACGATTACAAAAAGTATCACAGCAACAATGTCTTAAGTTATTTTAGGTCAGCAGTTTTACGAGCGTGTAAATTATTGTTTTCCATAAATTATTATTGTGTCGCCATGTATAATATATCATCGGTCACACTCCATTCATGAACGGCGTACTAAGAACAGGCGTACGGCGTATTATGAAATTTTCATGAAAATGCACTGTTAGGTACTGCGAAAATATAGAAAGGTATGCGTCGTTAGTTTAATAATGACATAATATTGCACATATGTTCCGGGTTCCTTTGCCAGGTCGAGAAAAGGGGTTAGGAAATACTAGCTGCAGAACGGAGTTATGAATTCTTAGCTTGTGTGTTTGTGTGTGTGTAGAAAACGAACTATTGGCTCGCCCTTGCTATAAGGGGTGTTCTATTTTTGTTCCAAGGTTTACAAGACCTACGCGATATATAGGTTTTACAACACTATGAAGACTAGTTTAATGTTGATTTAGAAACCATTAAATACAACACTCTTTTTATAAAGAGTCCCAAAATAATCGCCAATCGATTAAATAATGTTAATATGTACGTGTATAACACTTACTAACCATACTATAAAACATAACTCTTCATAAATTTGGTTCTACTTTAAGTTAAAACTGATTGTTGGAGTTGTCCTTGGTCTCCAATCAGAAGCTAGCCTTCAATGCTATTCAAACAATGTACTAATGATCCTTGACACGACACGTAGTCGCTTAGCTGTGGGTGACGTGATATATCGTTGTATCGCATGCACTAATTAAATTAGGTATGCCTAGGTATTTCTGCGTAGTTCTCTAGTTCTCCGCGAATCACGTGTTGATGCAAATAAACGAAGTATTCTTGTGAAAATGAATTTGCCTGTAGTGTATTGTGGATATCTTAAGTTTTAGTAGCATAATGGCAAATCGTTAAGCCAGAAACTTGCTCTGAGAAGAACAAGTTAGACTTGCTAATAACATAATTTGAATATAATGTTAATTTATACAAAAATAAAATTTAATGATCCGATGTTATGTGCGTATTAAATAGTTAATTATCGCTTGCTTTAACGGTGAAGGAAAATATCGCGAGGAAACCTGCATTTCTAAGAGTTCCCCATAATGTTCTCGAAGCTATGTGAAGCCTACTAACCCGCACTGGGCCAGGGTGGTGGACTATGGCGTAACCCTTCTCACACTGAGAAGGGGCCCGTGGTTAGTGGGACAGTTTAATACAGGGCTCATATTAGGTATATTATTATACTGCATCGGCTCCGTAGTATAAGTTTGCCAGTTTGATTACCGAGTTGGTGACATATTACTTCTTTTCTATAAGGCAATATTCAGTAGCAGCACCAAGTTTGGAAATGCGTTTAGTAGACGACAATGGGAATGATTATGTGGGATGGCACATAACTGACAAAGTATGGGCGAATCATGGATTAAATAAAGAATACTCATCGAAAACTGTAATTGATACGAAACGAAAGAAGAAAGAGAATTTTTTCACATAACGTGATATAATTGATACACACATTACAAGGATAATAACATAATTGGTTCCAAGAAGTCTTTAAGATGATGTCACTCTAGATGAACGTAAAAAACAAATACTATGTGTAATCTAATAATCACAGAGATCATTGTAATTACTACAATTATCATCTTGATTAATGAAATGTTATTTAAATGAGAGAATGACATTATGTTAATTAGTTTAGATGACAGCGTCAATAATCTGGGCATGAAATTGACCTAACTTATTTCGACGTATTGGAGTATTGATTGCATGTGTTCCTTTGGCCCGTCGCGGAAGCGGATACGCTTGCGCAACTATAGGGCGATAGAGCCTGGATTTGATTTCCGGTAAAGGTTTAAGTGTTATCTTTGTAAATTATTGCTTTTCGGTACGCGAAGATAATAATCACTTACGATCTAACGAATACAGCTGTGATACATCTGTCTAACTCTTTGATGGATTGTAATGATTTTTTAATTACCTTATTGTAATATAAAAAATATTTTAATAATATATGATTGCCAAGGCAAGCTATCTATCATAAGTGAAAAACAATCCAAACTATACAGTTATTAGTACTCATTAGATACATTTAGTTTGAATGTTCATGAACGTGAATTTCTGTCTGTCTGTAACTCAATGGATCAAATATGCGTACACGCATACCTACATCTAATAATTTATCGTGCTGTTACATAAACGGCAATTTACCGCACGCGCCAGCGCGCGCATGTCATGTGAAGTCACCGCGGCGCAGGCGCGTGGGACCGCACGAGGCCTGCCTAATTGACTCCCAGTTCGTCACCTGACTTCTGACTTCACAAATTGTTATGGAGAATGACGAAATTGCCCTTTGAACAATTGATAACCATTAATATAGCAGTGTCGTAATTTTAACATCAATGTCATATCCATCACGTAATTTTATTAGATCTTGATAACATTATTGGTAATCGTGACTGGGTTTCTTTATTGTTAATAAGTGAGTCTTCGAAATAAAAATTTTATCGTGATAGATTTAGTGCAGCAATTTGATAATTCTTGTAGCTAAGTTTCGAAACCGTCCAAGAAAGCGCAGTGGTACGTCTTGACGCTAATAGAAGAGGTAGTGATTGTATCCTAAACACTCAAAAAGTTTGTGAGAACGGAGTTAACTTAGACGGTAGGCAGTCTCTGGAGTAGCTCGAGTTAACGACGACTGGCAAGACTGAATAAGGAAAAGTTTTCTTTACTTGTCAATTCATAGACATAATTGAAAATCTACTTTGTCTAGGCGCCGGTGTGCCGTTGCGACTCAATAGGTAAGAAAGAAAATTCACGAAATACAAATTACCTTCAGAACCACGCCGAACATAATAGTTTATTAACGAACACTATCGGCGAACTAATAAAACCGCACCTACTTGCCGATAGCGCACAAAAATAGACACCTACGTACTAACCATAATTTATTTAGAAACTAAAAGCGATTTGTAATCAACATCAAGCTGACCTTAGTAAAAATAGTTTAGCCTGCAGCCCCGCCCAGAGTTCAAATCACCGATTCCTTGCCCTACCCAAATGTCGATTAGGTCAGAAAATACAGTCCATGTTATATTGTCTTACGTTTACGCGAATGTTTTACATTGAAATTAGACTACTTTATACGGCATTTATCGGGTTGGTATTTTAAACTACATAATTTTGAAACTATTAAACACACACTTTTACACTTTACTACTATTTAAATTATTAAACTATTTAGATTTACACTTGCCCCGACGTTTCGGTTGCTTTTCAGTAGTCTAGGCCACGGGGAGACTTTACTTTAGGTCTTAGATGATGACAATGCGATAAAATCCGTATTAAGTAGTTTCAACACTTTCATGTTGGTAATGAAATGGTAAATTCAAGAAGTGATTTACTCAATCGCCGAGACAAGGCCACACAAACCAAACATAATTCTAAAAGCCTCAGCATCATAATTAGAGCCATTTTGTTCTTCATATTTACGACGCAATTAGATCTAAGTGCTACCGGTATTTTTTATGAATCACTAAACGTAAATAGCGTGCTCTAAATATAATATTGTGATCTGACATTGAGTATATTATGTCTATGTGTGTGCAATTGAATTTGTCTAAACTATGAAAGTGTTGATGACACATGTTTTGGCATGAATACTCGCGACTTGCATGAAAGTATTGTATACATACGTTTCCAAGTCGTATCACGAGAAAATAGAGTGATAGGACGAAATTTTAATAACGTGACCTGATTGTGTTTAATGATACAGCTATATGTGATGCTAAAAATGTTTTATGTCTGCATGTGAATCTTTTGGCTTGATGTCGATTGACGTCAAAAGTAAATTTAATTAAATCTCCTGGATACAGATCTTGATAAATTATATTGACAATGTTTTAATCAAAGCTTTTTGACGGCAGAATATAGAGGATTACCTGATACTACAAACCTACTTAGTTGATTGTGGTAGTACTTCCACCATACAAACGCAAATATAGATTCCTAAAGAAGCGCTGTTTTAGCAACAGAGTCACATTGGCCTTTCTCTAATGCATTAACCGGGAATACCTCTTTTTCCAAGTTGGCAACGCGTAAGTTTAATTAAATAGATAACAGTAAGAATTCGTCAGATACGACAAAAAGCTTTAGCTTTATGCTGCATTTCAGGAAAATTAATAAACAGAGGAACTATTTTTAATATTTACAAAGGCAAAGTGACTGAAATAAAGTAGAAGTTTTAGAAAGTAGGACTGTTGATAGCTGTTATAGACACCCAAACAACAGATGCCATCGTAGTGTACACAGTGCGTACCTTTTTATGTGTTTACTCTGGATATAGTTGATTACACTGCAGTTGAAAATAGTAACTAGTTAATTGTGCACTGTTTATTGTTATTGAACCCCAATGTTGTCTAACACTGTTTAGACTCTTTTAACACATCTTTTCATAAGGGATACTTTAATAAAGTGATACAAGTGTGAGTGTGAGTACGGTGGATTCTTCGATTGTACGCAAGATTAACATACATTTGATTATCTTTGAATAATGTGGTAATTATTATCTGGTTTATAATAACTTGGGCATTCCTATCAACACAACTAAACTCTCTTTACGATTTAGTGTTGTTGTGTGTACACCACCTTTTTGTGGTACAAGCTGTGGTCTCCTATAACTTAAGGAGTACACTATAGAAAGCGATGTTTATATGTTTGTGCAATTTCGTGTATATTCTTTGTCGGAGATCCTTGATAAATAAAATAATATAAAAGACAGCTGCCGTCTAAGGCCCGAAAGCACCTTCAGCGACCACTTATAGACACTTACTGTCTTGAGGACCATCTACGGATACGGTTCTCTTAACGCTCTAAAGAATCCCAAAAGTATAAAGTTGCCCAATTTAAGTCATTTTACTTACAACTGATATCAAACGGGCCATTGTGTATTATACCTATCCTATTCACTAAAGATGGCCAAGACGCTTCATTAGCACGTAAGAAGGTTGTATACCACGCAAGAAATCCCGTTTTAACTTGTATACATTTAATCTATTAACACAATATTATCGTTGCGTCATCTTGAATTGAATATAAACCTTCGAAAAGATTTCATATATAGAAAATGCATATTCAATTATTATAACTTTAAACACAACATATCTTACAGTAAGTAGCCAAGATTTACAGGATTTCTATTTTATTGCGGACTAATTTTGGAGTTAAAATGTTTCTGTATAGTTCATACTTTAACTATACGGTATCTATATATTAATAGACACAGTCATCAATAAAGTATTTATCTAATGACATGTAATAGGTGAATCAACTAATTTTGTTCTAATCATCAGTGTCCATTCCAATAGAAATTTAAATATCATGTTAATTGTTAAATACCAAATGGGATATCCATTTTTATTTATTTTTTGATATGATGCTTATAGTTAGATATATTTTAAAAAAACATTAGATATATGATTTTAATTTAAATAAAACATTGCAAAACGTCATTCCTAGTTCGGTCACAAAGTACCTATTCTTGGGTACTTAACTTTTAAGCCATACTAAGTACACATTGCGGAATCGATTATTCAGATTTTTTTTCTAGTTTACATCATTTAGCCTCGATTGAAATTAGTTGGCAAAGTATAAAAGCTTAAATTATTTATTGAGATCACAAAAAAAAAATACGTCACGAGTTTTCTATCATTCCTGGTTTTGCACATCATTTAATTAATTTAAATTATTCGGTTAATACTATGCGGGCATTGCATCCCCGCACTCCGCTGTAGTCGGTTAGAGTGAACGTACGTCTGTGATTAATATTACCTACAGATTCGAAGAAATTAATTTATTAGTTTGTAATTATTACATTGTCTAAATATTTATTGTTCCTTTTTAATCCTGTCAGGTAAGTACTATTAAATGTACGGGTAACCTATTGTTGCTTGTTGTGGGAATTGATAGCCACGATTATCTTCTAATTATTATTCTAACTTACGAGCAAAGTTTCTAGAAATATCGATTGAATTTTATGGAATCGTCATTTCTGGTCACGTCATTACCAGTTTTTGAGTTAAAACTGGAATGACGACAGTGTGTAAGGAATAACAATAATGCTTTGATTAAAATATTACGTTTCATAATATAATTATAATTAATAAACTTTGCAATGGGTACTATTGCTTATATTGTAAGTGATTAAATTTCTGAACGAGAATAATACACTCGCTTCCTATACGATGAACCCGTGTTACCTATTTTATTATACGCATATTGGTTACAGGTTGTAAAATTAATAAAAAATATACTAAATCGAATCTATCTGAAGAACAAAAGTTAGCAAAACGACGAAAATATGCAGAAATTAAAGCGGATCCAGAGCTATATCAAAGACGTAGAGAAAAAGAAAAATAATGGCATATAAGGAAGAAAGCAAAGGGTAAGGTAGTAAGTATCAATGAAAAATTGCCGCGAGATATAAAACAGCAAAGAAAGAAATGGAAAGAGGCATCAAAAAAATACAGACAAAAGAAGATAGTGGTGAAATTGAAAAAGCAAACAGTTCCACAACCACTTCTTATTGCATGTCCAGAAACTAATACCATTCATAAAATATAAACTGTTAAAGAGAAACAAGAGTATGATCCACTACAGCCATCCGAAGTTAAAGTTAAATAAGAAGAATCCGCTGTCGTGAACTGAGGAAACGTAATATGCTTTTAGAAATTCAAAATTTAAAGAAGCGAAATTCAATGCTAAGGAAAATAATCGTCAAAAAGTCGGCAAAAAGCAAAGTTAAAGAAACAAGTGCCAAATGAAGTTACGATTAAGAAATTGATTAAAGATTTTTACACGGATGACTGTAATAGCACTATCAAAACAGGTAAGAATTTTTTTTTCGAAAAATAAAGAAAACCAAAAGAAACTTTATTTATGTAATCCTCTTAAGGATTTATATAGGAAGTTTTTGGCTACGCATGATAATATTGCTGTCAGTTATTTATATTTTTGCATGCAAAGACCTTTTTGGCCTCTATTTCCGAAAAGTAAAGATAGAGAAACCTGTGCATGTGCTATCCATTGCAATATTGATTTACTTTTAAAGTGCTTACGCAAGGAATGCATAACCGCGGCAAAGAATTCAGAAGATATAATTGCAGCTCTCTGTTGTTCTTGTTGTAATGAAAATTGTTTGAAACGTGATTGTGACTAATGTAAAAATAAAACGTTCGCGTATCATGAAATTTCTAATGACCAGTTGATAACATTTCATCAATGGCATAGACGCAGAGAATCATATACTACAAAAACAGGGCTACAAAAAATTACAGCTGTTTCTACAAAAACAGCATCTCATGCTCCACGGTTAGATGTCATACGTAGTAGTCTTAAAGAACAATTGCCAAAATTCTTTGAACATGTTTATAATATACATAGTCAGTATATACAAATGAAAAACTGAAATGTGATATCAAACTAAACGAAGCGATCCTTCACATAGACTTTTCTGAAAACTATGGTCTCAAGTTTGGACTAGAAGTGCAATCTTTTCATTTTGGTGGTAGCAGGAGATAAGTTTGTATACACACTGCCGTTATTTACGTTTGATTTTCATTATACCACTATAAGCAACATATCTGTTTGTACAGTCAGCCAATGCCTTCGGCATGATGCTCCTGCCATCTGGGCTCATATAATTCTATTGCTAAAACTGGCTATTATAAATAATCCTTTTATCGATAGTTTACATTTTCTTTCCGATTCACCGACAGCGCAATATAGGAACAAGTATGTGTTTCACATGATGACACAGCTCGGAGAAGAACTTCTGCAGATAAAAAATATAACCTGGAACTATTCTGAAGCCGGACACGGAAGAGTGCCCTTGATAGCGTAATTGCGGTTTTAAAACGAACCGCGGATAAACTTGTAAATTATGGATATCATAATATTGGCACTTTTGATCACTTTATTAATGCCATGGTAAGACATATAGAAAATGTACTGATAATAAAATTTAAGTAGCAGGAGATTCAAGACAAAGCTAACCAAATGCCCACAAATTTAAAACCGTTCAGTGGTACCCTTACTGTGCATCAAGTGCTTTGGGCAAAGGATTTGGATAAACTGACTTAGAAAACTTAGTTGTTTTGAATGTGGGCCTGGAAAAATTGGTTAATTGATCAGAAACATTTAGGATTCTTGAAATTCGCTCAATCTACTGCATCTATTTCCCCTGACGATATGCAGGATTATGTCGTAACTTAGGCAGCTACTAAAAAAATTGTCCCTCGATCATCGATTCTTGCGAATATCTATCTAACTAACTACTAAAATACTACTACTAAACTGACTATCTGTGTCATCTACTTCAAGAGTTATTAGATTAACGGGAAGGGATGCACAATCCTTTATAATTAAATCAAACTCAAAAAATGATTAAGTGTATTGTTTCAATGATCAGGATTACCCTCAAATTAAAAAGTTATTTTGTTTTGTAATTTGAAAGGCGAAATGTGAACAATTTTTTATTAGCTTATTATTGGAATCTGATTTTATGTTAAAATTAAGTCGTTACATTTTTTTATTTGTATAGCATTTTGATTTTTCCCATAAAGAAAAGCATATTTTGATTTATTAAGATCAACAATTACAATGAAAATATTTATTGTTTTACATTTTTTTTAAGTTTAGTATTCGAGATATCTTGCGATCTGATATCTAGTACTTTTTTAAATACTTAATGAATATCTTCCAGAAAACCTAACCTAAAAGAAAAAGATAAAAGATTTTATATTATAAAAATTATTCTTTCGACTTACAAATAGAAAGAATAATTTTGAGAGTTGTATTTGTCAGTTTTGGCAATAATTAGTTATAATTCAAAGTGAAAGTGAAGACAGATTGAAAATTTAGATTACCTTTTTTCTATTTAATAAATAATTTATCCAATTAGGATTTAATGCAGTTTATCCGCCTTTTGCTCCAGTTATGATGTTATGTTCAAAAGATAACATCATTACTGGTGCAAAAGGATCATTCCTCGCACTTCAAAAACCATTCCCAGGCTACTATCGTCATTCCTGGTGCGAGTTATTCATTAATTTTACAGATAAATCCTAAAAGCTTTTTATAAAACTAGGTGCCTTACAAAGAAACATTATTTTATTACTATATCTTTGTAATATTGTCTTCTGTTTACGCGAATATTATTCATTGAAATTAAACTACTATATAATATAGTGTCAAATAAACAACGCGATAAAATCCGTATATAGTAGTTTAATTTCAAACTATATCTTTGGTTTGCAAGTAAAATGAACTTTTTTTAATAAGTTTTTCGGGTGAGACGTGTTATAAGTGAGTAGCGTATTGCCCAGTTGATCCACCATAATACAAACCCGTAGCTTTGGGAAATAACTTATGATATACATATATGTTAATTAGCAATTGCATTAACCCAATCTACATGTAGAACACAATATAATAGGTGCATTATTTCTCTATTAGCAGCTGCTAACAATCTGGGCTTTATTTTTACAATTCCTTGAAGATAAACTAATACTTGCTAATTAAATTAACAGTATTATGGCGGTCATTTCTGTTATGCAGTCTGATGAAATTGTTGAGTCGACCAGATAAACTTACAAAGTAAATATACGTGGACGATTACGCAGACTTCATTTGTCCTGTGTCATTTAGGTAGCATGACATCAGATTTGTATCTGGCAAAAGAATCATGACTGCTTTTAAACTAAAGAAACATACGTGTCTGACAATGATACAAAAGGTTAAAAATATCACACCAGTTGAGTGTTCAATCTTAAACTATACTATATATCTAATTTTTGGTTTAATTTCCATCAAAATATAGACGATTATTGAGATTGTATCAACCGATCGAATTATGTCATTGTTTGGGTTATGTCTGCGGTATTTTGTGATCATCAAATTAGTCATAAAGCTTTGCTCAATGACCCAGAAATTATCCAAATCCAATAGAGATTCAAATAAGGCCTGCAGCAATTGTAATTGCTTGAAACCCAACTGTGTCCTTCATAACTATAAGCTTGATATCAGATTCCTCGCAAAAATTACCTCAATCCAAATCAGTTTGTAGCATTTAAAGAAACGGTTCCACTAATAAGGGTAACCATTACGTGGGTGTCTAAGTGCCTTTAGTCAAGGAGCGGTGCAGTTGACATCATCGCTAAATAAAAAAGGTCACTTAATGCAATCGTTCGCTCTGCCGTGTTCATCGCATGCTGATGAGCTAGGAAAATGACTTAGATTTGTTTACCGGTGCTAAGTAGTTATAATGGATAAATGTTTGCATATTCAATGTTGTGGACGTTACGTAAACAACCAATTTATTATGTCTTATAGTTGTTTTGTTTATGAACTGAGGGAATCTTTAAGCAGCGGGGCAATATAAACTAACGAATATTTTAAATGCGAATGTGAGTTTCAAGCCTTTACTACTCGATTGATCATCATGCAATTTCGCATACACTATTTTGGGTAAACAGAAAAGGACATAGGCAACCTATCAGCCAGAAAAAAATACTGTTACTGATCTAACCTAACCTAGCGAAGCCGGGGTCATAATCTAGTGCAATATATTTGTGTTTCACTGTTGAGAAACGACGTAATTTCTTTCGTATTACATCTAATATTAATACGTTTTTGGGTCAATGTAACAACGCACCAACATTCTCATTACATTTTCTAAAATAAACATATAAATGATCTTCAACATTAAAGTAGTTTACGTTATTCACAGTTCGAAATAAAACAAGATTCGCTCTCGCATACGTCCATGTAAACGGTATTGCTTTAATGGAATATATCTGATAATTTTGTTTTATATATCAATATATTCAAAGACATCACCATCATCAGCTTGCTATATACATACACTGCTGAATATAGGCACTGGCATGACAGAACTTACATATCCAAAACGAGTGTTGTAATCCTGATTGCATATCATCACATTTTGCTTCTTTGACTAGATAGTATGGCAACTAGTGAGGGTCTTCGAGAATATTTTGCACCCACGGTATTTTCTTGCTTGACTAAATAGTAAGGGATTTCAATTCGACAATATTTTTTTCCAATGGTAGTGCTTTTCTAAAAATAGTTAATCATTCGTAAGATCCGTGAGAGCCGCCGACTTAGTTTGTACCATAATAAAGATCTTCAAGCAATGGGAAATTGAGTTTTTGTCGCAGTACTTGATTTATTCAGTGTCTTCGGAAGGAACGTCAACTCACAGCAATAGAACCACGTCAGCGGCCTTCGCACGGCGGGAAAAACACGAAACAACTACAGAACACCATATTGCATCAAAGTATAATACAATAGTTCATAAACTATTGCTTAAATGACATCAGGTAAATGCAGCTATAAACTGAACATTAATTAACAAATATGTAGGTCAGGAAACATTAATTAAGCCTACGCTGCGTTAATACAGGGATCAGTCAACTCGGGTCAAAAACTATCAAGTATGGCTACCATTGCAATTGTACAGATAGCAAGAAATCTACCAGTAGTTTTTGTATTTGAAGCTATGGTGAAGAAAATACTGCATTGCAGCATGTTTTTAAGTCATGCGATTCTTGATTGAAACATTGACCTATTTGTCGCCACTAAATTGAGAAACAGTTTATATATACAATATACGAAACATTTGCACTAGCTCATTTGGTTTGATATTAGCTCAAACAATTAATCAATCTCTTACTATGATATCCTGAATTAATTTACTGCTATTTCCGATGGTTGTTGATGCGTTTACAGAGAACGGCTCGCAAGTTCAGTACTCATAATAACTAGATCCGCAGTCGCAGACATCCTCCTGATTAGTGACATTGCTGTTTAGTCTCGGCTAAGAATAACTCCACAACATCCCGTAGTTATCCTACCCTGGTGTTTGTGTTGATACTGGCCTGCTGTTTTCAGAAAAACTATACTTTTGATGGTACGCTAATGCCTTTAAATTAGATACTTGGTTCTAAGAACTTGTATGAAAGTTGGGCTAATAGGCTTCTTACAATAATATCACCTCGTATAAACGTATTAAGCAAATCGATTAGAAAGTAAATATATATATGCATAAGCAATAAGCTAACTACGTACTGTATGAGCAAAGTGGTGAAGACCCACTGGATGTCTGGGTAAAGTGTAATTTTTATATTTAGGTAAAAACGCAGAGAAATAATCTTTTGTAAAGTCCCAGCAAGTGGGTTGTGCAGCCTCTATCTGCGCAGTAGTTATTGCGATGCAAATACTGTATTGAACGATCATTGTGGCAAGAATAGGAGTGGTCCAATTTCAGCCATTTTATTGATGAATTTATGTTGAATACTTGGCCTTCGATTTATGCAATAATCTACAGAATGCAATGGATTCCATCAGTTTTTTTACGCTTGAGTGGTTGTTTATGTGTTTTAAGTAGAGCGAAAAACTGCATTGTTTATCAATTATACTTTTATGTGTTTTGAATAGATCTATATCAACGCGTGAAGAAATCTAACCTAGCTTTAGCCATAAAGGAAAAGTAGAATTGAATTTAGTGATAGCTACTGTGTGTATTTCAAGAAACTAGGATTTCCTTAAGTAGTCTTATTTCTTGCCTTACTCTCTGTATATTGCTTCTACACAAAAAATATAAACAATGAATGTTAATATTTTGTTTATTATCTAGTTTATTTTATTATTAATTTGCAACGTTAATCAGTGTCTAAAATTTTATTAATTATACGTAAAAACTCGCCCTTTCGAGTTTTTAGATGATTTTTATTTTTGTGACAGACAGTTCTGTAGTGACCCGGACTGATGGTTTTGATTTCGTATTCACGGAGTACTAGGTTTCCATTGATAACTGAACGTAATTACGTATTAAACATAGGGCGACACAGTAACGTGCACACAATAAGAGCACATAAAGCTATATTGTTGACATCGTAAACATTCATATGTGTGTTGACGGACATGTTGGTTTTATTGTCACAAATTATTCCATTGTCACATCTGATCCTATCTCTACTGTTTATCAGGAAGGACTGATGTTCAGCTAAATGTGATCGTTACACCGTGCTAGCTTCATGACTTTTATTTTTAATGAGTGTATTGTTATTTTAGATGTGTGAGTTCATGTTCGTATATAATTGTACGGGTTACTTTGGCCCGTTCTCATATATTGTTAGCTGTAACAAATTTTATTACATATTTTTCATTTAAATATATACCCTCTCACTCCTTTTGAGAGGGAATCTACGAATATATGATACGATAGAAATCGAAATGTATCAAACAACATCACCGATCTCTATAATCTATTTATTATATTTGTTACCTATACAACTAACAACCGTTGTATGCAGCGCTATGTTAGTGTATTAGTATCACACAAATACATAATTTTGGTATGAAGTTAGCCTACTTCTATTAAGACTGAATATTACTGGTAATGCTGTTGTTAATTTGTAAGTGAGCACATACATGAAGTACATTGTTTCAAACAAAAGTATGAACAATGTAGGTTACAAACATAAAAGTTACCATAGCAATAAATCCACCATAAGTTGCACAGGATGCAAGCCTGTCACTTATGAGCAGCATATACTATTAATCCGATCCTTCCGCCGAGCCATATACAAAGCCGCTGTTGTACTATCACATTGTAACTTAAAGGTTTCTGGAATATGTCGCACACAAAAATGAACAGGTGATTTATAAAGATCGATATCTGATTTGAATGTGTGTGGGTGATTAGAGTATTTTTTTTACCGAATTGGTCTTGACATCTAAGTACGCTAACCCTTAATTGT
This sequence comes from Catocala fraxini, assembly GCA_930367265.1. Taxonomy (NCBI): domain Eukaryota; kingdom Metazoa; phylum Arthropoda; class Insecta; order Lepidoptera; family Erebidae; genus Catocala; species Catocala fraxini. The sequence continues at coordinate 9,376,985 of OV884050.1, forward strand.
TTTTGTAGTGGATCTAATATTATGTGAAACCGAAATAACGTGCTTCGCATTGACAATCTCTTTTTTATGTTTCACTGTCTAATAGTATTAGTAATAAACTACACTCCGCCTGATGGAATGATAAGCAGTCGTGTAGTCCATGAGAAGAGCCCTCCTCGCGTGAAGTGGTGCCGAGGTCTCTAGTTTGACGGCCTAAAGAGGTACTATTTCACACCCGCTCCAGAATCAAAGACAGAAACACGTGTCACTCAAAATGTCAACGATTGCATTAGAAATACACATGTTGGTAATAAATATTCTTAATTGTTGGACAAAATCTGTGTAGCTCCATGGCTGATGCCTAAAATGTAGTATAGGCACAGAATCGAAGCGACGAAAAAAGGGGTGCACGGATAACCTTTACAAAAGGTATCTTTGCAGCGTATGATTTTTTACAATAGTTTTTCGCCAAGTAACGCGCAATTCAATTTAACAAACCGTACTTGTGTATATATATATATATATATATATATATATATATACGGTCTATAGTACTTCTTCCTTGTAGAAATTCGTCCATTCGTCCACGTAGATGACACGCCTGATAAAGCTAATTTGAGGGGTCAAATGGGTCAAGCCATAGTTTAGCTTTATCAAACATCTAGCGATGTATATGCTGCCTTGAAAATGTAGGGTCAAGATATAATACATAACGTTGTAATCTAGGTAAGGCATCGGACTTACGGTTTTAGAGCCAATAATTATAAACAAAGAGAAAATAATGAGAAGAGAGCAACGAAAGTAATATTTAAAGACACGATTGTTCTCTATCCAAATCAGTCTTAAAGAAAGGCTAAAGAGTACCCTCGACTAGAATACATGGCAGGAAATCATAGTGAGATAGAACGCAGCAATGAAGTATATTGGAATCGTAACTAAAACAAATTCGACAATTTTAGCTATACCTTCGTGAAATATGCATTTAAAATATGGGTAGTTCACGTTTATTTATATCTTGTACTAATTTGAGCTTTATCGCCATCTATTCATATTTGATAATAAATAATGTCTTCCAAACCGAATTCCAGTCACAGCGGTCAATCTCGACGACGTGACTAACCATCTACGCAGAAGATATTACAGTGCACAAGTTCACTCTCTATTTCCTTATTCTCATATTCCGATAGGACGGTGATTTGAGATGACTCAAGAAAGATCAGGACTTTACGTATTATGCGAGACACGGGGCATTGCAACATCGCCAATTCCTAACTTTGGTGCTAGTATTGAGAAATTCTCATCAATGTACAAAATAAAACCTAATAACTTAGTTTTGGCCCACCCAAGAATTGAATCCGAGCCTTTATACACAGCAGTGGCATTCACTACGCTGCTCCGCACAAATTTTTATAACGCCAAAACGGTCTTATTCAGCCCTAACATTTATCTAATAAAGCAGACTGTCTTTAAATCCTAAATATAGAGTACATGCATAATACTCATACGAATTCGGAAACACTACCATAAAAGATTGAGATCAAGACATGTACGTTGACGCGAAGATAAAGAATTACAACATCAAGTAAAACATGAGAAAACAAACGAAACTTGAGTCATTACTAGAGATTATTCTTGTCTTGGACAATAGCACAGTATGATTATAATAACGACGGTAATGATGGCTAAGCAAATTATTTTGTCTTATTATTGACTATCATTAGTATTTCGTCGTTGAGTAATGTTAACCGTGAATACGTTTGCGTAAAATTTGCTACGTAAAGGCAAATCGGCCTGTAAAATAAGTAAATATATTATTATACAAATCGATGGGTAAGTGAAAATATGTTTGTGTATATAAATTTAAAACAAGAACCGTTTTGCGTCTTGTATGTCCCTACTTTAATATTAACTATAAAAGTTAAACAACGCAGTCAAACATCATTTTGCTTTGATTGTGCTTTTAAATTTTTAACTTTTAGCTCCCGTATGAATTTTCGTTTCTTAACATTTCCTTGTAAAACTAACATCCAATTGATTACTAAATTTGTAGAAATGTCAAACATACAATCGGTCTAGCGTATATTTTTTGGTATATCGAATAAAATTAATGTTACTTTCGTCATAGCTTACCAAGAACAATAAAATCTGGTTTTGGTGGGTGATTACTATGTTTATCTAGTGACCTCATCGCATAAATACATACATTACATAAACTGTGGAAATTGACGTTAAACTTTACATCCTAAGTTTAAGTGGTATTGTCTATGATTCACGTTTTTTTTTTCAGTTAGGTCCTTTTCTTTATATGTACAATCTGCCAGCATGGCAAGAACATCCCTACGTTAGCTAACTTCACAATTATTTTCTTCCGTTTCATTAATTTAAAATATCGAGCATTATACACTTTTCATAATATAAACCTATCTATCTGAACTTCTGACGTTTTGCAATAGTTATCAAATAGCTCCGATAGTTTGTTTATGGTAACTTAACAAAACATCTGGATTATATTTAATTTTGTTCAAATATTTAAATATTGTATAAATCTATAGTTTTTGCGTCAGCTTGTAACTAGACAGTACTGTGTTTTTTAGTGAACTCGGACCACGGTCAGTCATCTGTATCCTAAATGCGGTAACGATGATGCAAACGAAAACACTCTGGCAACCTTGACTGGCAGATTCGGGGCCCCACTTTAGGATATGCCATTAACCGTCGGATATACTAGAACGGTGTTTTAGTGATATACACATTGAAGTATAAAATACAAAAATTTTAATTTCTGTACTGGTTTTCGAACATAACTTTTATGTAGTTATTTTTATTGAAAGTAGTTGCAAGGCAATGGTAACGCCTCTAATCAGGCTTCTTGTCTAATCGAATGATTCTTAATCGTAAATAGTTCGGTGTTCATGTTAAGTAATATCAGTTATGAAATTAAATTATTAGATTATTAAAACACGATTAAAAAGATTGATCCCGAAGTGTTCCAGCGGTTGCGAAACGCCGGGCTATGTAGGACGTAAACATTCTGTATGTGGGTCGTTTATGACGCCAACCGCCCGTCTGTTTCGCCGATCATAATCAAAATGTAAATCTGACACATGCTTTGCTTTTTTCTGTAATGTTTATTTACTTTTTGCGCGCTGTTGTAATCGAGTTTTTGCCTAATGTCTTGGCGAGGTGAGTTGATGCGCTCATGGAAATGACTATGGATGGTACCTATCATTAAGTGTTGATTTAGTCACATGTATTTTTATATTTTGTAGTATTTATGAACTACCACATAATTTTGCTGTAAATACTAAGAAAATGAAACGTAAGGCTTAGGTACTCTTTTCACAATCAATGTCTAAAATTAATTCGTAATCATTTTCTTTTTAATAGTAATATGCGTTATTAAATATTTCATCGCAATGTATATCGGATACAGAAAGTCCGATTACCAATAAATCTATGAAAGAATTGCAACAACTACGAATATGCAACTTGAATTTTCCGGTAATTAATTTTTCATGTGGCAATATTGGTAACATCCACTAAAATATTAAATACAAAGAAAATTATGTACCATCCTCTTTCCCTGGCTTGATGCACTGTAAGCACGACACAAACTTTTTCTTTTTCACTTTTTTAACATCATTTGGCTTGCCATTAGCCAAGTCTTTCTTCACATCCTTTTTCGTTTTGTTCTTTTGTTGTTTCACGACACCCATTTTATTTTTTAAATATGGAAAGCGCGCGCTTTCCGCGGTTTAACTTTTTAAATGATGGTGGCGAGACGCGCGTAACACAGATGCGCGTTCAGAAACTAGTGCGGGACTAGCAACGCTAACTGCATACGCGTGCGGGCAAAGAAACACTGGCAGCCGACAATGAGGCTCACTAATGAACACCCGACGCGCAGCACTAGCAGTCGCCGGTCTACGATAGAGGAGCGGAGCGTGAGCTCAGCCCGCCAAATCGACCATCCCGATTGGGAATCAAGGCCAATTCGTGGATTAATATTCCGTGTGTGGCCACTTCCTAAATAAAATGTTAATTTCACCCAATTAATATTTTGGTTGTGCACCTCAAGTGTGAAATTATACTAACAGTTATATAAAGTCAAATTATTTATTTGAAGTTTCATCAACGTCATATTATGCTAAGTTATTAAAACTAAAATAACACAAAGGGCGTTCAAGTACCGGTCAGCGTAGTGGAATGCGTTTTAAATAGCTATTAAACGATTTTTTTCTTAAGTGTTGGTTCAAAGAATCTATATCCGGAACGTTGGGTAATCAATAGTTTTCCAACTGTAATAATTATAGGGCGTACATTATATCAAGGGCATTCATCCAATCTACGTCTACGAAATGGAAGTAGGAGCGTGCCTGGCGACTATTATGTTACTGCTATTTTGTAAAGACAAATGTGAGGACATTAATATGACGGTGAATTGTATTTCATTTGCACCTAGGTGTTCAAGTTCACATAAATCATACAGTATTTTGGAAGCAAACATTCAGTGTTTGTGTAACAAACACTGAATGTCGTAATCTGTTTTGTTTTATACATATTTATATATGACGTGCTGTGTACCACTTATAAAGTATTTGTTATATTAGGGTGTGAAAATTTCGTTCATATACGTATATGTTTTTAACTAACGCTATTTGTGTTGTACGCTACGGTGATTTAACTGTAAATGCTACGTGTGAATATTTTACATATTCAGTTTGAATTTAGACTTTTCAGATCTGTGAACATGATATTAATTTAAATAGAAATGTGTATCACCTCTGTATAACTGCTACATGTGTATCTAAAATATTATTATATGGTAATTGACAGAATTGAGTGATACTAGAGCTATTAGAAAACAGACACACACTATTAAATCAAACTTTTAATGATACCTTCGATGATACGGAAGATTTTTGGCAATTGTAGCTTTTTAGATAGAAATTAAGGAAAAATCTGAACAACTATCGATGGATCACGCCAGACAGTAGATAATTTAATGTTATTTGAATTGCTTTGCCTTTGTTAAAAGCACAGTTTAGTAAAAACTAGTTCAAACCTAATGACTGCAAACGTACCTACCTACTGAAGGTACTTTTTGTGCTGCAGGACAAAATGGTCGCGGCTAGTATTATACCAGATTGATTAACCCAAATGATTAACCGGTATTTTTTGTCACCTTTCAACAATCGTTGATAGACGTCAATTTATTTATCAAAATTTATTAGCTATATCGTATCGTTAATATCTATAAATAATAACTTTTAGTCAATACAAGAAATAGAGGCTATGACACAAATAACGAGACAATTAATTAAGCCATTAGATCTAAATGGTATTTTACCACAAAATCGAATTACTTGATCACCTTCAAATATAACATTACTAGATTTTGCCCGCGGCTTCGCTCGCGTAAATGTAGGTTAGGTTATATTAGTTATCGTATTTTTTTTGTATTTATGTTTCCCCATATCCTTTTTTGTTCTACTGGCAACTTGTATGCGAAATTTCATGATGTAGTAGTTAAGGCTCGAAAGCGTAACAAACTCACATTCACATTTATAATATAAGTAAGGATATTTACGACGTAGTCTTAGCAAATAATAAACGACAGCCCATATATTATTAAAGATGATTTAATATCTACTAATTAAACATGCGGCAGAAATGACATGCGGAATTAAATGCATTGGCCAGTGACCACTGACAAGTCCATCACAGTATGTTAATGTCAGTCTCTAGTCAAATCCTGTTGGTACTACATACATGTTACCATACCAAGGGACTGCAACATTCACTTGTGAAAGTAACGAGCGAATGTTACAAAAACTGTTTATTGAAATTCGACTTTTGTATAGCTTTCGGTAATGCATCCGCTTATAATAGCAACAAGATTTAGAGCAATTCTAACACAGTGGCAACTTTTTATGATTTGTATTGATTGATTGATTTGATTTATGTATATGGTTCGGTAAATGGTTTGCGCTGTCATCCATGTATTTTATACTGAATTATGAACTGAGCTAAACAAGCGTATAAATATATGCTTAAAGTGCAACAAAATGGTTGGTTTTTGTGTAAATCTAAGTTTCAATGATTAATAATAATTTCTTTAGATAACAAAAAATGGGTGCGTTTGAGCCGAAAGCTTTTATGGTGCTTGCACTTGTTATTTTCTAGCGCCATTCGGTTTGTTTATTCAATCACAAGATTAACCTTAACCTGTGCTAAAATTTGACATCTTCAAGATTTTATTCTGAGAAAATATTCATTAAATACCTGAATATTGAATATAAGCTTTAAATTGTTTTTTTAAATCTATGGGTAACCAAACATATTGTAGCATTTGACATTAGATAATTACGATTTAGAATCAACCAATCAGATTCTATATAATAACACACTCTATCTAATGTGTCTGGTAATGCTAACTTAATCAATCAAGTCAATACGAAACCTATACCTAACTATCATGTAAAGTGCAGGCAGACAAATAAACAATTTAAAACAGTAAGAAGCTTACACGTAAACATAATATCCTTTTGAAGAGTGTACATTTCGAAATCATAGAGCATGTAACAAAAGGGCGTAGTCATACTTAATTATTGTAGCGTGCGCGTATATGTAAATAATCTTGTGAGCCTGACATTTCAACGTAAGATTTCAAGATCTAATTCATATTCATTATATTCACAACTTTATACCAACATATCTTAGGGATCCTATCTTAAATGGGAATTATGCACTATAGCTGACCCGAGTGAGTTGGTTGTCACCAAGCAGAATTTAATGTCGAAATTAATTTCGACAGACGGACAGAATAGTCGATAAGTATCGGTAAGTAAAAATAGGCAACGATTTGATTGTGTTGCCTAGGCATTGATGACGCAGTTTCGAAAGAACACGGCCATGTCTCCAACCAATGGTTATTACTGCTTACCATGCGATCATGCTGCCACTTAAACTCCCACCACTGTCACACCTGTGTAGCCAGGTTCAGTAATGATGACCATGAAAAATGCCGAGTTTGAGATACTCGTGAAGTCCTGGCGAAAGCTAGGCTTTCGTGGAAAATAATTTTAATTAGAAGTATATAGGTGAAGTTAGGAAAAAGAATTCCACTTCCCTCCTTAGCAAAGCGGGAGACAAATTTAAAGTAAATTTGTGTCTGTGTAAAATACCAAAAAAGAACACCACGGAGTCGAACAGCCGGTACACACCCATGGCCAGATACAATAGATTTTTAATGACGTCTGGTATTTAAGACTTGACAGATTAAGAAGTCTAATTGTGAGCTTGATTCCAGTAATATATATGGTAGAAGCGCCTAATTAGGCGTCTCTACGACCATGGCAAAACGATCTGCTGGCCTAGACTTGTCTATCGTGACAGAAACGGTAGTACCTCATACAATTACGAACGAGCGCTAGTATCGGCACTCCACTACGCCATCGGCAGGCGAGCGTAGGCGCACATTTAAAAGCGAATTAGTCACGCAGTTTAATTCTCTTATAAAGTAGAGGCGGCTTCCGCGGCTTTCAATGTCACGGCTACATACCGTGATTTGTGCCACCGGGCCGTTACGTCATCTTGTGTATCATCGTGTATATGTATAAATAGTATATTTACTTAGTATTGTGTTTGTATTTGTAGCGGCAAGGACGTTTGGAAATTAAATTGGTTTTGCTAGTACTACAGATAGTTGATATAGCTAAAAGGGCATGACTTTCGGAGAATTCCTGATCGCAGATTTGTGCCAGTTGCCTCTGAAAAACATACATATTGTAATCATAGGAATTTTATACATAAGTTGTATATACCTACAATGTTTTTATAAATTATAATTAGACATGATTTCCAATATTTTCTATGATGCATATTTTCTAGTATTTCAGTAGAAAACCATATTAACATCTCAGGCTCTGAACATATAAATGGTACGTAATAAAGAGGGATGCACTACGTTGCAACTGCCAATTGTCTTACAATGATCATTAGAAATAGTGAACCCAAACTAATAAATGTGGCATGGTTCCACTATTCCTACACATTTTATGGTTGGGGTGGGCAATTCGAGGGTGTGTGGCGGGTTCCTCTCTTTCCAATGATTTTATTACAATGGTTTTAGCCAAGTTCCACATAACCAGACTCAAAACATCTTATATCCTGAAACAAGAGTCTTCAAAAATGTATTCCAAATTAGAAATCAAAGTTTTGTTATAAATATTATGTCAAATATATCTTAACATTTTCTTCTCCAGAGACTAAGGTTGCCATAATTCATTATATTTATTAATTGTATTCTATCATTTGTAAAAAAGTACAACCAGAAAATTACGTGTGACCAACTTTGTGACACACGTATGGCAAGTCTACGCCACTACCATCGTCTTCACGTTTCCGACAAGAAATACAGTACCTAATATTTTGCCTGAGCAAACTAACTAGCAATCATGTCTGGAACCTTCGGACCAGCAGTCGTGCTCGAGGCATTCACGCGGATCCACTAGTAAATATTGATGGACTAATATTGGGCTGTTTACCTGTAATCATACATCCGTGTGTGTTTATGGCTAAAAAATATAAATAACGCTTCCAAATTATCAAGAAGATGAAACATTGTGTTAAAGAAAAATATCACACGCTTCATTTATATATGTGTCGTAGTAACAGTGTTACAAATTCATGCTAATATTACAAACATGAAAGTAACTCAGTCGGATTCTTTATTATTGCGATTAATCCTTTGAGCCGATGATTAAATTTGGTAGTTTAATTGGATAGAAAATTGCTTGAAACCCTGAACAGTAAAAAAACATTGTCTTCTTTATATCCGCGTAACCGTAAAATGCGAGTGAAGCCGCAGATAGCATTTATGAAATATATGTACAATTAACAACAAATTAATTTGAAAACCTTATTTAATAGCGAATACATAATTATTCAGTTTAATATTTAACTTAGTTCATTGTTTTATGATAGCGTTATTATATTCAATTATTTACGTATTACGTAAGTGACTACTTAGTAAAGATTATACATAATAAAAACCTGTTATAACGCAACATTAAATAACCATGTAGTGAGTGCGGCAGATAGACTTATTCATCAAGTTTGGATGACAGCTAGCGTCTTTTTATATGGAATCAAAGATTTCCCCGTTTCTGAAAGACAAATCAACCCGAAAATCTGTTAACAGATAGTGAAACCTATGTCAAATACTTCGATTGGCTGACTACATTAAAAACAATTAAAGCACTTAATATGAGTTTGATTTTGACATGCCTATTAGCCCTTTAGAAACCGATGGCGAATTATTTTGGGTTATAATTTCGAGGAGTTATAGTCTGCTACACATACTTTCTACAGTATTTGTAAAGGAAATCCAAAATTCAGGACGTTACATAATATTTCAAGGTAGTATACCAACAGAAGGCGCCTGTTATATTCATAGTTTAGCATCGAAGGTAATCTAAATATTATGAAGTGTGTTTACACGAACAGCATAAACTTGGGAAACATCAAAATATATGATATTTAACGTTACTACAATATTATTTTAATACTATACTGTATTTAGAATTTCAGATCAATCTCGTGAATAAGTATTTTAATGATGATCTCAGCGTGGTAAACATTTGTATGTGTGTGTGTACGTGTGGACACATATATTAGGTACACGTGTGTGTGTTCAAGGTCGTCGTAATGCTAAGTGTGAGCACAGTGTGAGTCACGCCGTCAATTGCTTTTGTTTACGTCCGATTCACTATCATGATTATTTATAGATGAACTGTCCTGAGAGGTCTCACGTGGGTTTTCATAGCTTTCTACGAGTACGGTCTTTTCATACATTTTGATTAGTTTATTGTCGTTATTGCTTGAGGTGCCGCCCAAAATTATTTAACAGTATGAGACAAATATATTAAGACTATGAAAACTCGAAGTTAACTCTTAGATAAACCTGGCAGTTTTATGGTTCTGACTAGGGATAAAACGATACAATACAAGTACTTACTCGACACATTTTTATTTATTTTCGATAGCAAGTACTTTTGTATCGATACTTTAAAACTAAGTATCAAGTAGGTAGCGGTCAAAAGTACTCGTATCGGTATACCAATATTAAGATTTTAATACGTTGATTAGTACATAAAACTTTCATCTACGCTGCAAAGAATTTTTATTTGGGTATCATTCATAAATTTTTCAACAATTCCTTTTTCTAAATTTGTGTAGTTGGCAAGCTTGTTTGTCTATGCCCGAAAGAGAAAACTCTCAAAAAACCTCAATTTTCAAGATGCAAATGCATGTGAGAAGGTGATACAAAAATTAAAAATATCATAAAAGAAGATATAACAATGTCAACCTGTTCAATTATCAGAAGAAGACGCAGCCCACGAAGTATTTGATTTTTGGTTACACCACAAACAACTTGCAGTTGGCCAAAAGCGGCGACGTGCTAATTCGAAAGCCGATGAAATTTAAAACCCAACCCATTAGAAGAATGGGAGGATTTAAAATCCGTATTCCCAGCATTATACAAACAAGCGCGAATTTATTTAAACATTGTTGGTACATACCTCTGTACCCAGCGAAAGGCTCTTTTCCGAAGCCGGCGCAACGATCACTACATCCAGAAATTGTCTATCAAGCAAACACTAAAAATATATATATTATAATATAATATTTTTGGGGAGTAGGTACTATCAAAACAGACTTCATTTCAAAAAAATATTTCTATGTATATTTTTATATCAATAAATAATATCAATACTTATTACTGTTTATTTATGTATTCCAAATTTTAATATAAAAGTCGATAAATAGGAGTAAGTATCGATACTTTTCTATCGATACCATATAAGTATCAATACTTTACGACCGATACTGTATCGAGTTCTGTACCTAGTTCTGACCTGAAATGTTTTATATTTACTAGTTTTAATAGTTTACTAGCTGCTTGTTACTAATTTTGGTAGTTTTTTTTACATCCATCTTAATTTAGGTTGCTCTTTATGGCACTTAATACTAAAATAGCATACGTATCATACGGAACACCTAAGAGTAAGCTGTTATCATAGCTTAAGGACGCTTACAACAGCAGAAGTAGTTTTCCCAGCAGGACTGCCGGTTCAAAACGCAGAGATTATATATGTAGGTCCCCAGCTGACAATCTAGCGTATTCCAACGAGAAAATCTTATACAATCCACTTCGACATTCTTTTTTGAGCTTAAAACTTAAATACTTTGGTTTGAACGAAATCTCAGTGGTAAACATAGCTGGATGAGCTATGCTCTACCTCTCATAATTCAATATATAGTATATCATCACAGACGAAATACGTCCACTGCTGGATATAGGCCTTCCTTCGAGCTCGTGCCAGCCGTATCCAAGCGCTTCCCGCGACACTTACCAGGTCATCGGTCCACCATGATCCTACCACTGCTGCGTTAGTATTATAAATAAAGAACCGGCAGATAAGGTTATTATTATTTTTTATCTATAAAAGCCGAATAAAATTACTTAATGAAATGCATGTATTGCATTCTGCAAATCCAATACACTACAATTACGGAGTTGTAAGGCTTCCTGCAACCGGTACGTACTTATTTATTTACGTAATAATACTTCACATTAATATATGTAATTATTCGAAAACATCATAACTTAAAAATGTTACAGATATTGAGAGGACCAATTCTCTGAACGTTAGAGGCTTAGAAAATGAAACTACTTGTGACGCCATCTACATCACCGGGTAGGAACTGCTAACTCACGTAGGATTACAGCACTACAACTTGTTTTCTCTGTACCTCAAAAGGTGTCACCTTTACTAATAAATGTTTGTTGTATATAATAGTACGTAGGTATCTATTTATTAACAAATGTGTTGACGTAAAGGTCTGAGTGATATGACCACAACGGTGGTTTTAATACTTAGTCATCATTTAATAGTCAAAGTTATTGTATTGGACTTAAGTCTTTTGGTGATATGTAGATCATAGTCATCGTTGCAGTAGGATGTCTCATGCCATGACTGTCCATCTGTAATGTTTTATTATTTTAAATACAAGTTTTTATTATTTTAAATACAAGTTACAAATGATCAAACTAATAAATGCACACATAATATCAGTTTTAAATATAGTTATAGAAAAACAATAGATATCTATGAATAGCATATTAACATAAGGAAAATGTTGATTGTTATTAGAAACAATAACAGGAAAATAATACCATATTTCACAATGCTGATTAATATGTAAGTAGGTAAGCAGAGCATAGTAAGGACGGACGTGAATGAACAACAGCCTTGCAAAGGGCGGGTGTATATACCTATGTACAAAATAATTACTTAAGTACTTAAAATTAATTTCAACTTCCTATTTTATGTAGCATAATAACTTTGCAACTGATGGTTGTTTATACAGCAAGGGTAGCAATGAATCATATGCTGTACCTCATGCCAAACCATTGCTGATGCCTATGTTCATTAGCAATAGCTGGGACTTAACTCGAACGTTGACAACCTTAGCGATAAAAATGACAAAAAAAAAGATCCGAGTCGAAATGAAAGGAATGGAAAAGATATGTATGTATGTGAGAAGCCGTACTCTTAGAGAAAATGCAGCTACAGTGTTACTACATCTATGCCGACTTTCTGTAAGAGTTTTCCTTTGATCGATTTGTATGAATCGGCTTATTCGTACTGTCACTAAATAAATATTGCTTGTCCACACAAAACTACTGCTTAGAAATAGCTGTTATACTAACTATCTGATTAAATAGTGTTGACTGTATGTATGTTGCAATTGTTTTAACTGGTCCCCTTACCAATGGTAGTGTGCCAAGAATTGTTTGAAACTCACAAGCGACCAAAAAAAGTTCGAGGTTACAACATTATGTTCTGTGATTTGGTGATGTTCAAATAATAATAATAATATTCTACCACATATATGTAGTGTCTTCAAATGGTTGTATAGTTCCCTGATGAGTTAGTTGTATTTACAAAAAAGACTTTCCTACAATATAAGAGGTGTGCATAGATAAACATAGAAGTATTGCCATCTATCAAACGGTAATAGAACTAACCGTTTCTTGATTTAATATAGCAGTTACATACGGCGGATTTATCTTATTAAATCATAAATTGCATTCCAGAGGATTGTAAATAAGGCATAAGTCAAATTGAAGATATGCAAATTTCAGTTAGTAGAGCAATTTATAGAGCAATCAAATCACTCATGAACGATTACGTATCTGCTGTCTTACGCACATTCAGTCGGGGTAATCATCCAAATGCATAGTTTACGAGAAATAACCTTTCAAATCAATCAAAAGCTCGGTAATGACGAAACAATAAATAATACAAGTGAAATGTGGACGATATGCGCGTGCGATTATTTTGGAGTAACAGGAATAGTGGTGATCGCATGCGCTGGCGACCTTCCAGATGTACACGTGACGACACCGAGTTTTGCCCTCAACATTCAACAAAAACAGGTACACAAAATGTGTCAAATAGTTACAATTTGTACCTCGTAGTATTTAATTTATCAAAAAAATGTTTTCAACTCTACTTAGTTGATTTCTAAGCCGACGGTCGAGAACAGACGCAATGTTTTTGTTATTGTGTCTAAATATGGATAAATTGAATCTTTATATTACCCATTAAGTTAAATTTAATTAAATATACGCGAGAAGTCACAAAGGAAAAGGTATTAAAAATGGTATAAAAGTAATGAGCGAAACACGATAACTGTTTGTTTTACTACTTTTACACTTTGGCACTTACTCAGGAGATCAAGTTTAGAGCTGTTACCGAATACCGAAAAACTTGTCATTGGCGGATTTCTTCTCTCAAGTAAATATAGGAGAATATCCATGAATTATCTATGTTATTATCGATGTCAAAGTATCAACTACACTATTCCAAGTTCATCTATAATGAATATTAGAATTTATAACTGCTAAATATTTGTTTACTGTTAAGATAAACAACTACTTAGAAATTAAAACAGCTTATATTTTTTAAATACCGGTGTGTACGAGTTTTTGTTGTATGTTGAAAGCGAAACACACGCTGGCGACATTCCAGATATTAGTCAAGCGCAAATCTTTATTACCCAGACACACTTGATTCTGCGCGGGCGCGTGAACTTATAAATTAATATAATAAGATGATAATTTTATTTAATTATTAATTTATATTTGTTGTATTTGTATTTAAGCTTTTTCCGGTGCGAGTGACATCTTATTTAAAGTGGTATTAAGCCTTTAAGAAATTATAAAAAGTGACTGGCACGAAAAATCTATAAAAATAGTTCTTTTTATAATATCTTGTCGCGTAGAGTAGGTATAGTTTTTGTTTTTCACGATTTGACTAGCAAAGAACTCAATGAAAAAGTATTCCTGCTTTCCTCAATGAAGCAAGGATGATAATAATATACAGAACTTTTAATTGGCTTATTATTCTTTTACCGTGCTTATACATATTTGTATATGCATAGTCGTGGTAAAAGAATAATCCCGATGTCGAAAATTTTCGATATCGCGTTAGCGGTTTAGCCGTGAAATGTCAATAAACAATATATGGCAGACATAATTACCTTTATATTTACAATATAGTATGAAATATAATATTTAAATTGTAATCTTCATATTATTATATTATAAAAAAAATTCGTAGTTATAAAATAAAATGCATGTGTGCGTAACCCCATCGACACACACGCACACACGACAAAGTGGGCTATTTATGGCATATATTTACGTACGTGTATCGAAACTCGTGTTAATCTAAGCTTATAATATTTTTAGATCTAGTATAAGCGCAGACAGATGGCAAAGTTAAAGTCTTGAAGCATGGTTTGGTAGGAATAGAAAATGGACATCAATAGTTGTAAACTATTATAATCTATAGCTGATTTTAACGCAGCATCTCAGAAGTCTTAATCTACGCACGATTTAACCGTTGAGTGTTGGCGAAAAAGCCATAACCACTAGGAGCGCGGTTCTTATGCACATCCGTGTATTTGATTGGCAATCGAGAGGGATATTTTACGTCTATATCTCAGAATACATATGCAGAGGCAGCTTACATCCACATTTCGCTATTATTTTCAGGTTAGGAGTCAAGCCTATAGCCGTCTGTCAGGCACAGTACCAGATTACGTCCGAATTTTTTAACTGTCGGATCTACGAGTAATAACACTTTTCCGACCTGAATATCGAACCGAAGACCTTATAAGCAACATGTAATTACTACCGCTGCGCCACCGAGGCATGGGGTAACAATCAGAACAAAAAGTAAACGGTTCCAAAAATAGATCTTAGATGGCACTATGAGTTCCAATGTTAACATTAAGAACAATTAAAATGCTTTATTGGAAAGAAATTTACCATAAAATGTTATTATAAATAAACATACCATTATATGTTACAGATAGGGCGCTAGATGGCTCTTTTATGTGTTTGTACAAGTCTACAAAACACATTACGTTTTTATTTCATACCCTTCTTTTGGTTTAATTCAATATTTGTTTATTACTGATACTAAGAAATAAGAAATTACTTATAATATGAAAATATGTATGCTTAACAAATGTCAATGTATTGAATAAAACGTTTTGTTGTATATTTGTTGTAGTACATAGCATTATTTTCAAACAGGTCGGTTCTCGTAACTTCTAAGTTCTATTGTCAAATTTCGTTTGCTTGTGCGGCAGTATAACGCAGTTGTCGACGTTATATTATCATTATCTCTGTGGTACCTACTTATTCTGAATTGAATTAGGTACAAACTTACGATAGACATGCCGATAGAAATGGAGTTTTAGTAAATCATAGCAACATTTTACTAAAAATAATTAAATATTTAATTAAATTTTGACATTCATAAGTGTTACCTTGTAACCTAGTCTGAATTAATTTATTTTGAATTTTGAATTTTAATATATTATAGTCAGATTGGTTGACCATGGTTCAGTCTAAGGTCCGGAGCGAGAGATTGTGGAACGCCGTCGCTTCCTTCTGTGAGGAAGTTATTTCCATCAAGGAGGCGGCGAAGCGGGAGAGGTAGCACTCAAATCCTTTCCCCAACCGCAGAACCGGGTGCCGGATGGCGCGAGATGACCTCCAGCCACCCTGAGGTTTGACCCGGGGGTGGTGGGCTGCGTGGGCCTACTCACTACCCGATCAGCACCAAGTCCGAGAGGCGGCGTGCGTGTTCCCACATGCGCCTCTGTGTCTTGTCTTTGTCAATGGCAAAATAAAGTATTTTCACGTCCTTTATTTTCCTACTAAATTATAAATTACGTTTACCCGAAATAACGTACAATACTTTATTATAAAGTACGGTTGGCAACCCTAGTTGTGATTGTTGTGAATTTCATGTCCCTTGATGAAATACGCGACGATCAAGTAAATCGTGCTAACTATCGATTAAAGGAAGATGGAGTGTTCGTAATAAACGTTTTTTTTATCAACCCGTGACCACGATCGATGCAAGTCGGTCGAAACATCGGGCAATTAGTGTAGGTATTTATTACCTTTTAAATACTTTATCGCGAGAAAGACCCGTTAACTAGCATTGTATTAAGTAGTTCATAATAGTATGCGAGTGAGATAATGTTTTAGCTTATGTACAATCGGGGTCTCCTACAACAACAAAACGAAATCTTTTCGCACACGATCGCATGCGCCGGGTGCAGGCGCGGGGGTGTGCAGTGTAAGACCCGCCCACCCCCGCGCTACAAGGTCAAGTATGAAACTTTACTATTTCTTTTAATTCAAAAAATATAAATTTTAAGCAATATTTTTAAAAATTGGTCGCATTTTGCTTTTTCCTGTTGTCGACGTCACGTGACTATATTATGACATCACATGTCGTTTCGAATATTGTCATTTGTACTATTTAACTCACATCAGTCACTCATCCACTTACCATTTTTTACCTAGTTAGGTAGGTACTATTCATGCGTTCATATCTGGCTTGGGTGACATTGTAATAAATATTCGGATGTAATAGTAATATTACTTACATGAGATAAATATTTCTTGGACGTCGTC
Organism: Catocala fraxini; assembly: GCA_930367265.1. Taxonomy (NCBI): domain Eukaryota; kingdom Metazoa; phylum Arthropoda; class Insecta; order Lepidoptera; family Erebidae; genus Catocala; species Catocala fraxini. The sequence goes on from OV884050.1 coordinate 9,394,041, forward strand.
GTCGCCGTATAATTATTATTTAGACAGGAATATTTAAATAAAATCATACCAATGCATGAATAGAGTTTTAGGATTAGTAATAACGCATTTATCATGGTATAATGTGATCTTTATTTACTTAAGTAAGTACCAAAATATTCATTAAGTACCTACTTATCAATTGTTTTGATAAATTTGTAGGGAACTCAATACCTAATTAATATTGATATAAAAGCAAAAGAATACAATGTCAATAATTATGACATACTTAGTTAAAACATTACGGGCCATGACTAATAAGCGTAAAGCATACTAACTCAGTTGTTTTTTAAACTATTATTTAATACATTTTGTTATAAAGGAGGTATATCAATAATTATATTAATAGCTTTAACTTCTGTTAAAGTATTTATATTTCATATTAAAACTTCAGTTACGATTCGACTCTCTATTGAAAATCGACGCAGCAGGCAGGCGCGCTACTCGACGCCGCGGTTACCAGCAGCGCTTACACACGATAATATGCACGAAAATTCACGAAGCTGACCGGAATAAACCGAACGCCGCCTGGCGATACTCGCGCGTGCGTATGATTTGATTTCAAGTATGGCGTAGTGGTTTAATCGCTTAAACCGGGTACTTATCGACGTGGCGAGTGTTATGGGTTCGATTCTCACACAGGAAATAAATTATGAACAACAGATTTTCTGTGTCGAGTCTGTTACATAAGGCATAAGCGTAACCGGATCAGATTTTATTTTTTAAATATGCTGATTTATTATATTTATTTTAATTTTCGATAATTACATTTAAAATAATCTATGTGCTGTATTTTATAAATAGTCATGGCTCAGTAAATTTCAACAGAGACTAAATATTAGGCATTGTATAGTTGACTTAAAAAATCGTGATCGTACGCATTCCGGTACACAACACTATAGGTAGATAACTATTATTTTCAAGGTTGCGCACATTTTGCATCGGCTCGTTTAAATGTGTTCTATCCGTGGTAAACAGTCAAGTACCTATTTTACTGTCACAACGCCATCTCTTGTGCTAATATCAAATAGGATTCGGTACTTGTGTACTTGCGATGGGTAGATGGCAGCAGTGGCGCTAGTTTTGTGCTGTCATCTAGTATAAAAAGAAAGGTACTAAAATAGCAAGTAGAATAGCCAGAGTTAGGCGTGTCCAAGATTTTTGTACGGGATTGAGTATCTATACTAGTATAGTATTAAATTATCTGTGACCGAGGCAATCAAAACAGAGAGGAGAAAAAGAGGCATGCTACATTTGTAAGGATACGTATATTAGACCAAACTGGTTTTGTTTATCCTACATTTAAGTGACAGCTTTATTTATTTTACTTATGTATTCGTTACATAGTAGTTTAAAGGAACCCAGGCTGGTATCAGTTGGTTATCTATCCAGTTAATTGGATACTCAACCAGTGGAAATTCGTTACGAGGTGTTAGCACAAGATAAGCTGCGCGTTTTTGGAATCAAACAGATATATTTTTTATTAAAAATGAATTCAGATAGAAATACGATACCGCGAGCTTGACTGTTTCATACATGTTCGAATAAAATTATATTATACTCTGTCCCAATAGAATTAATATTTTATGTAAACAATCGTGTCATGCCTAATTAAATATAAAGTCATTTAGAAAATTCAAACTCTCTTCGAAAAGTAATTAATGAATACAATAAGCCTTATGAAAGTCCTTCTTTTGATAAATAACCATAAATTTATTTTACAGAAAAATATTTTATGATAAATGTCACTAAAAGTTGTTTATCTTTTTCTCAAATTCTATTGGAATAGACTTATAGTACATCCGAACAAATATTATTACTACTACTATATATGCGACCGTGAATTTGTTGGTTGTCATAGGTATGACAACCAACAAATTTGCACGAAATTGCATGATGGTCAGTTAGGTAACTGACCATCATGCAATTTCGCATACACGTTGTCAGAGAAACAGAAAAGGATATAGGGTACCTTTCATCCAGAAAAAAGTACTATTACTAATCTAACTTAACCTACATTGACGCGTGCGTAGCCGCGGGCAAACCCTAGTTGGTAATAAAAATGTTGTATCGACACATCTAAATGTTATTTTAAGTAATTGGATTTTCCTGTTATTGTCACTTCGTTTGCATAAAAAAACACGATGTATGTTAAAACCAAATCTATTTAAAAAATGATATACTAGCTTCTTGGATTACGTTATGCAAACGTATGTTTATCAATCAGTGTATGTTTTTGTATGTATAAACGTAATATCAAATAAAATCTAACTGTTTTGAGGTCTTTTTAATTTTACCAGCTATGTATTTACATATGTATATTTTCATCATCATTATGTTAGCCGTATGATATACAGTAAAATGTTGCTGCTTAAGCCCAGAAGCATAAAACAGTATAGTGCATTATATAGGTAATATTGTTTGAAAAATATTTAACTTATAGTGTATTATATCTGCCCATTATGAGCCCTAAGCACTTATAAATAATTTATAATGACCTATGACTTTGTTAGCGCCCACAATGCCTTGTCCCAGCTGTTCCCATATCACATTCCAACAAAAACAGTTCAATGTTTTAGCCATGATAATCTAAGAAACACTAACGTTTGCATTTACAATTGATCTAACTATAGATGTTTTAATAAATCAGCGATAGCCTAAACCATTGGACTGGTACATCGAGCTTGATCCCAAGGCGTGGACCTCTGACTTTTCGCAGTCATGTTCGTATTAAATAGTCAATTATCGCTTGATTTAACGGTGAAGAAAAACATCGTAAGGAAACCTACATTCCTGAGAGTTCTCCATAATGCTCTCGAAGATATGTGAAGTCTGCCAACCCGCACTGGGCCAGCGTGGTAGACTTTGGCCTAAACCTTCTCACACTGAGAAGAGGCCCGTGCCCGGCAGCGACAGGTGTACAAAGGACAGAAAATACTTCTACGTTAGATGTTCATTAGGACATGTATTTAATACAAATAACTTGGAACCTCACAATAACTATACATATACTGTATATACCAATGCATTCAATTATGTACAATGTAGGTATATGTCGTCGTATTGTACTCATTCAGTGACGCAAAACACTTGTAAACATGGGTGTGTGTATTGCATCCACTGTCATTCCTACACTGCAACTAACTTTAATACTACATTTGATTACTCTTGTACATTGTCACTGTTGAATAGCAAGGGTTTCATGGCGTCATGCTTTTGTATTACTTTATTGTATTTTGTTAGCTTTAGATAGGTATCCTAAGTATGAGGCTAAAGTAAAGAATAAGTAAATTGTGTTTATTTATTTATTTACATCAAATAGAACGACTTGCGCCAATTACACTATTTAATAATATAATATAAATAAAAATTTAGCATTCATGTATTCTGCTCACAGTACCTCATACATTCTAATAATAATACTTTCCATTCTATCCGTCCATCCATCCATCCGCAAAATTATCAACTTCGGGGTTAAAGTCCAAGAGAGCGTTAAGCTGCTTTAGTGACCGAGGTATGGGTGAGTTACAGCGTGCCACCCTCTGACTTTCGGAAGTTATATGACTTTTCGAAATTATGTGCGTATTGATTGACAATTATCGCCTGCTCCGTGCCTCGGAGAGCACGTTAAGCCGTCGGTTCCGGCTGCTATGAACATCTATGGCAGTCGTTATTGTGAGAGTGTCGACACAAAAGATCCCACTGGGTCGAAGTGTCGCCGGTCTGCACTGACTGGCCCCCACATAAGATACATACATAGATATATACATACAGCGTGCCACAGTACGGCACGCTGGAACTGCCAGCAATCGGTGCTTTCTACCACGACAAAAGTTGTTATGCCATCCATGCTATCTCTTTGCTTTAGGGGTGGTTGGATATTATAAGTTGGAGGTAAGGCGAAACTTAGCCCTGGCTAAATATATATTCTTATTGTTCAGGGGTAAATTGAGAAACCCTAGGGTTTTAGAATCGTTAAAGTTGCTTGTACCAAATACAAGACTGCGGCAGGCGCCAAGGACTAAGGTGTTTGAGGTACCTACATCCCGCACAAATTTGCAGTAATTTGCTCCCACGGTCAGAGCTTTAAATATTCTAAATGAGGTTTCTCGTCGTTTAGATATTTATGTATGTTCTTTGGCGGAATTTGAGAGGGTGCCACTGGATTATATTAGCTATCTTTAGTACAATAATATAATAGCTTTGTTGCTGCATTGGGTCTGTTACCTGTAATAACAATGTGTGTTGGATAAATAAATAAATGTTTTCTTTTCTTCTATATTGTCATGCTCTACGCTTATTAAATCCTAACTAATATTATAAATGCGAATTTGAGTTTGTTACGTTTTCACGCCTAAGGTAATCGATCAATCATCATGAAATCTAGGATATACGTTATTAGTGTAACAGAAAAGGACATAGCGTTCCGTGAGAAATAGTCATGAATAGCCGTAAATCTTAGAGTTCGAAAAAATGGTATCACGTGACCATGTCAGAGGTCAAAGGTCATAGTAATTTCGGGGGTATATCGACTATGTTGAGTCGAATGGCGTTGAGCGCGAGTCTCTAGCTTTTACGGTTCTTGAGTTGAAAGATGGTATCACATGACCTTGAAGTTAGAGGTCAAAGGTCATAGTCATTTCGGGGATACATCGAGTATGCTGAGTCGAATGGCGCTGACCGCGAGTCTCTAGCTCTTACGGTTCTTGAGTTGAAAGTTGTATAACAGACAGACGGACGGACGGACGGACAAAGCTGTTGTATAAGAGTTTTTCGAACTCGAAAAGTTCTGCTACTAATCTAACGTAACCTTCATTTACGCGACCGAAGCCTCGGGCAAAATTTTGCAGCCAATATCCTAAGTTTAAGTGTGTAAAGAATAATTCTTAATATCTGAATTTAAATATTGGCAGCAAAGTTTGTATTGTGATGTTCTACGATATATTAAGATGTATAATAATATACTAACATCAGCCCTGTATATAAACTGTCCCATTGCCGGGCACGGGCCTCTTCTTAGTGTGTCTGTCATTTTAGGAATGTGGATATATCAAAATGTACCAGATTGGCTGTTGATTTTCTACCTTCTCAGGAAGGTCTTATTGGCACGCGAAGTTTTAATTAATGTAATTGACGACTTGCTTAGTTGACAAGCCAGCAAGCATTCCAATAACTCGCTATAATAAAGGTTAATCGATAAAAAGACGAGACAAGTTTTTACAAATAGTTTCTATAGCACAATACTAGTATCTTATGAGTCATTCGGAAAAAAATAATCGGCGGCCAGCCAGTATTATAACCAAATACAGATTATCTATGCAGGAAAAAAATCTAATGGCGCTGTTATTATAATAATTATTATGGCAACAATTTAGTCGTGGCCTTCGGTTCACACTCTGCTACACGGCAATATGGCTACATTTTATAAAAAGTAACAATATATATTTCAAATAAGATTATTAACCGTTTTTATATTTTGCTTGTATTTTAGAAGTGGTAGTTTTTTTAGTTGGTTTGTTGGAAGAAAGACGCCGCGTTTGTTAGTGACTTATTCATATAAAGCATTTAATGTACTTATGTACTTTTAATGTTATTATACACTAGCTGACCCGCGCAATTTCGTCTGCTTCACATTAGAGAATATCCCCGTTCTTGCAACATTTTTTTGGTCGTACTACTATTGGTTGTAGCGTAATATTATATAGCCTATATCTTTGCTCGATAAATGGTCTATCCAACACTGAAACAATTTTTCAATTCGAACCAGTAGTTCCTAAGATAAGCGTGTTCAACCAAACAAATAAACAAACAAACAAACTCTTCAGCTTTATAATATTAGTATAGATTAACTTAACAAGAAGTAATACTTCATATCGCCCAAGATATTAAGCAGAAGTGTAGTTTTTAGAGACACATTTAGTATTTTATTTTGAATTACCAGCTACCGAGTATATTTCTTAGACTTCATATTGCTACTGAGAATTACATGACAGTAATAACTTTGACTGAGACGGCAATCCAACACCAGACGTAATCACCAGTCGAAGTACGCTGTAGTTATAATATTTTAACATTAGGCCGTATTCATACTAAAATAAAGCGCGGGGTAACTCTTTTACTTTGATAAACTTTTCACTAACCTGCTGAACAGACTTCAATGATTAAACTCTAAGGAAGGACATAGACAAACAATTAAGGCGAGTAATATGGAGGACAAATCGAACTAGCTTTTCTAAAAAAATTCAGATCAGTCACGTTTCGCCGTACTGTCCCTGTCTGATACATCTGATTTCTGGATAGTGGTATATTATTCAATGATAACTTGCAGCTTTCCATATTAATGAACATAAAATTAATATTTATAATTTTATGCAGCAACATAAAATGTGATACCTATTGTCATTTATAAGTTTAACAATGTATGATCGTATTATAAATGCATGTGATTTAAATCGCGATAACTACACAGCATACGTGCATGCCAACAAAACCTCAGCTCTGTGCAGCATGTCACGGGGATTACAGAAACACCGATAAGGTTTCCTTATCCGACTGCACATATACTTAATATAAACAAAGAAGTTGTGTACTTTATAGATTTTTAACGCTTGGATTGCAGTCTAGATGAGGCGGACAATTTGTAGCTGATTGATGGATACTTAGAATCGATGAGACATCGATATCGAATGATCGATATGCGTCAAACACAACATATCGACTACACGGATGACGAAGTCTTTTAAGTGGCTACCAACGTGCTGAATGTCGTGGTTTCGGTGATAAGATCTGCAGATACTTGTTTTGTGTTGTCTCGTGGTATTAGTTGAGTTTGTGGTACTCAAGACATTGTGTTTCTACTATACTAAGCGACAGGGAATGCAATAGTTAAATAAAATAAGATAGAAGGATTTGAATAAGGCTAATTTTAGGTGGTGTATCCCTAACCTGGCCTTGGACCGTTGGACCGCCACGCAGAGATCTTGAGATCCCACAGCAGGCACTTCTGACTTGTTAAAATTATCGCTCGCTTTAATGGTGAAGAAAAACATCGTGAGGAATGTGCATAGCTGTGAATTGCACATAATGTTCTCGAAGAGACTGGGCTAGGACGAGCTAAGCCCTACCCTTCTCACACAAAGAAGAGGCCCATGCCCATTAGTGTAACAGTTTATATACAGTGCTGATATTATATATATCAACTATAATATGGTAAAACTAACTGCAAAGTCGTTTGACAAACTACGCCAGGTCTAATCATAACCTAATACTTCAATTTTTGACGCGTATTATTCCCAATGTATAGTGTACCTTATTATGTTTGTTTAGTTGTAATTAAGCTATTTGTCAATGTCCACGCTGAACACGACAAAGGCACCTTTATGTACAAGAGAGAAATATGCTAGAAATTTGCATATGTGGTTGTTTACTGACCTCTTTGGACACCATACAAATAATACAATAGAATTAAGACAAGGTGAGCCGTAAAGCATCGAAAGCCAAGAGATGAGACCGGGACTGCCAAGATACTGGTCTAGGGTTTGCATTGTCACGCAACACTGACTTTCGAATGATTTTTTTGCGTAGTTCACAGTATTCTGTAATAGTATTAGTATTAAATTATGCTTATTATGGCCTTTACCGGCGAAAGTAAACGTCGTGGGGCGAATTGCATGGTAAAATGATTACCATATAGTTTTTAGTGGCAAATACACTGCATTTGACCATGGTTGTGGATTCCGATCTCATATTGAAATACTCGATTATTTACTTTTATTTTTTTAAATTTAGTTTTTAAATCAGTACCGGGGGTTTTGTCGTTTCTGTTGATATGTATGCAACATTACTTTAAAACATTGTTACAAGATATTCGAATGAAACTACTACCAATAAAATAGCAATAACCGAGACCTATGGAATAATACAGTCATGTTTGAATCATAAAATACGACAAAACTAAAAGCTCTATTAGTGGATCCTAATTAAAGCCTGTATTCGTAATACTAATACTTTGATAATAGTGAGTACAAAAACAAACTTCTATTACACGTTTTTTTTTAATAGATTCGACTACGACCATTTATGTATTGCCCGAGGCTAAACGTGATTGAATTTTATAGTTTTACAACAATAGTAGGACGTCAGGGCTGTCTGTCTGTTCTTGACGTCAAAACAGCTATTGAATCGAATTCTAAAATATGTGCCATCAAAATAGCATTTGTTTTAAACAATAAATTTGGATATTTATCACACTGCTGTATCTGTTCTGAGAAATATCTAAAACAGATTTAGAATACAGCATCCAGACTAAAACAGTTTAAATCTAATCTTAAGGATGTTAAAAATTAAAAAAAAAGGTCTGCCGCACTGAATTTCGGTCAAGGCCACCAATCTTTTCAAAGACTCGCCATCTGCGCAGGAGATACTATAGTGCACAAACACCGGTGCACTCTCTTTTCTCTCACTCTCGTATTCCGACAGAACGGCAATTCGACAGGACCGGAGAATGATCAAGCGCAGGACCAACGGCTTTACGTGTTTACCGAGGCACGGGGTGTGTGCAACACTGCCAACTATTAAACTCCAGGCTGCTATCCAAAATTTCTTGACATAAAACTGAATAAATGTCTGATAGCCTTAGCGGGATTCGAACCCGAGACCTCATACATAGATCACACACACTACCGCAATACCACTGAGGCAGAATTAAAAAGCAGCACTTTTGTACTTATATTATTATACGTATATTTTGAGTTTCGTTGCTCATTACAATTCATTTTCATTGGACGATTCCAATATAATATGAATTGACTCTGTGCGCCGTGTGTGACGTTTGATATGGACTGCCGAGGGCGCACTAAACAATAACGTAAAAAGCCAATATGTACATACATATGTATAGCAACGTAGTTTACGTTTGTTACATAACTCAATGTCTGGCTATTGACCTGTATTGGAACCTTTGGTTAAGGAATATGTTAAAAGCAGCAAGCTTTTACATCAGATACTAGTTTACTATGAAATTAAATTACTTTAAGCGGATATTACCTCGTTGTATTTGCAAACAGCACACAACATACACAGCTTCTATACAACACAACTTCTATATAATTTGGAAACTATTTAACTATTTAGATGCAACAGCCCATGGTCAACGGGGAGACTAAGATGGTGGTTGTCTCAATGTCTTATAGAGCATTTATTTGAAAGTACCCAAACATAATTAAATTATTGGTGTTCCTATTTAGGCAGAACGAGCTTAAAGTATCATGAAGTCTAACTGTGTTTTGCTTTGCTGGGTCTGACTATCTAAATAACTGGCTCTTAAGCTGGTGATACATTCCAACCATCTTTTCTATTGAAATTTGGATGATTCATAATTTCAATAGCCCTGCGAAGGTAGTATCTTGAAGTCTAGCTATGTTTTGCTTCTTCAATAATATACTTTATATTTTCCATATTTCCACAATTTTCTTTGTAAATATCAGCAAGCATTATAAACAAATTATTTATTAGAGCCTAAAGGGTTGAATCAGGTTGAAAATACGACAACGGTACATCTATAAATAGCTTGAAACGATACTTATACATGAACGGCTGAACGGGTATGGTAATATCTATGCTGTACTGGATACCTAACTAGACGCTCGGTATTATGTTACTGTTAAACATAGAGAAAATCTTGTCTGTGGTCATCTAGCTAATCACAGTCTCTTTGAATGGGTTCGAGTGTATTTGAGTATAGAATTATACTGAGTTAATATTTGGCGGATACATCCCTAGCCCTAAATCTGTCTTATTTCTAAAGTCCTCTGTGAAATCAGCTATGTACTGTACGTACGACGGTTGATTTTTTGTGTCTTAAATTAAAAGGGGAAACTGCTGCACTACGAATAATTTCTGTGTCGCAGAGGACTCAGATTCAGAACAACTATTTGTGGACGCAATTTTTTTTTGTCTCGTGTGAGATTCGAATCCACAGAACTCATCGTATGGGCAGTGGCGAGGCGACCACTTAAACAACTACGCTACTGTTTTGATGTCTTTATAAAACAGAAATCCATTATATATTATTATTAGAAAAAGGGGTAACAATAAAAAGCGGTCTTCATAGGTGTTCGACCGGTAGCTCTTGATTTCGATTCAATTTATAGTTTGAAGGCCATATTTCGAAGGTATTTTATTGAATAGCTAATTGATAAACGTTTATCTGCTATTTATATTATTGTAAACGAATACGAAGTTGACAAGAAAAAAGGACATAACTAAAGAAAGATGAATGAATTGTGTTACAGATAACATGGTTAGTATGAGAGAGAACTCTAAAGCTGACGACAAATAGAAACTTATAAAAGTACACTATGTACATTGCGATCAGTGTAGGAAAATTCTGTTGTCCGTCTATCAATTAGGCGGTAGAGAGAACGCTTCATACATACTACATCCAACAAGACTATAAGATGAAAGCTATAAAGAACACTCGACGGAAATAACCGTCTAACAAGATCTAAACACACTGATATATCGGCAAGTCTGCAACTTTTCTAACATTCGGACATTTGCAGCAACACATACATCTGTGGCAACCTACAAGCGAAACAGGTTCCAGTATGATACGAGATAACTTACACACGAACTGAGGTCACTCGGTCCGGATTACATCACTCGATAGCTATGATAACCATACCAATATGAAGGCCAATCTGTTTTACTTACGAGACTTATAATAAACTGCTATTAGATGTAGCCCGTGGCACTTTAACCACGAGAATGTTTCTCTTCTTTGTAAGACTACTTATAGGATAAATAGGTTTGAATGTTCGTGATTCAATCACTACAGAACCGCTGAACAGATTTTGATGACATTTGGTTTGAATATAGCTAATATAGGGTCATGGTGAAGGCTATAGGATACATTTTCAAGTAATGCAAAGCAAGTCAAGGGTAGCAAATACTTGAAAGTAAACTTAACAAAATAAGTGTTTTTAGCAGCATTAATTAGAGACACAGAGTACAAAGAGGTTCTTCACACAACAAAAAAGGCAAACAAGCTTACTACCGACCTGATGGTAGGCTCTACCATCTATATTACTCGAGCGGCTTACACTAGAAAAAAGAATTTAAGTTTGGATAAAAGAACAGGTATAGGCGAGTCTTACATACCAGACAAACGCAGTAACTGTGTTACTACCTTTACGCCGGCTGCTTATTCGCTTATTCGTAACATCACCTAATCAAATTGATAATGGTGAGCATTTTCATTGTTTATTCTTGCTATGTTTTGTATGAGAATGTAAAGAAACAAATGGTTTCAAATCGTATATAAGGGTGCCTCGACAAGGAGTCATGATTGTCAGAGCAATGTGTATACAACACAAAGAGAAGGGAGATTATTAGAAATTCGATTTGTCTTTGATTAGAGACGTTATGTATCCAGACCCCAGATTGAATATTCAGTTTTATTGAAACCTGTTGGCAGTCCATCTTTAGTACGTGATTGAATAACAGACAAACACACCCAAACTTTCACCTTTTCTATTGATAATAACGAAAACTCGAATTGATGTTTGTTTAGTTGATAGCGGGCTGTCACAACTGCTCATGATTTGATCGAAAAAAGAAACGCTTGGTTTCCAAATCATTGCATCGAAAGCTACTATTTGATTTTGTTTTTACGAACGCTCATTTGAATTAACTTGGGTACAACTACTTTTCTTCATATCTTTCCAGCCAGCTTACAAGTCTAACCAAATTCGGCAGAATATTAGTGTTTTTAGGCAGGTAACTGTTATCTAGCTAAAATCTGCTAACTGCCATCTGAATTCAGCAATGCCAAGGGATGAGTTATCCCTTACCTACCTACTACCTATATGTATAGTAAAGTTAGAGTTAAATGTTAGAATATTTAAGGATACTATATCCCACATCGAATGTCGAGGATCATACCGTCACGTTAACATGTTTATATTGTTTACAAACCAAATTTACGTTAATTTTAATCTCAAATACGATAACATTTATGGGTTTAATCATAGTTTACTTAATTTAACTAGTTATTTTGCACTTAAAACTTGATGTCAACGATTTAGTGTACTTTACAAATATGTATATATTGAAAAATAAATCGCAATGAAACTCAAAATAACGGTGATCTTCCCAGACTAAAACTACATAGTAGTGTACAATCAGAGGAAAGTCGGCACTTTATCTACAGTAGTAGCAGTAGTAAAAGATTGTCCTATAACTATAGTACGTATAAGGCAAACGGAGTAGAAAATGACTATCTTGAACGTTTTCAGATGAGATTAAAGACATTCAGGGGTAAGACAAAGTCAAGAATAAACCGACGAGCGGCCATGAGGAATGTAATGAATGGACGAGTATCATAGTAAGAGCAAATTTATAGTCTCAGCCTATCCCACCGGGATACAGACGAGTCTATGTATGGATGGATTGCACCATTCGCAGATACAATCATAAGACGTGATCGAAGTCGCATTGAGCGTAGCATTGACAGGTTGTTGGCCTATCGCCCACGAACTATGAACAGCCCTTTCACACCGTATGAGAACTTGTGCAAGACGAACTCCTAACATAACATGATCTAATCATAGCTACACTGCTTATGGGTCATGGTCTTCCTCTCAAAATGATAGATCGACGTAAACAGGATTCGTAATATAGATAATGTTATTACAACCAGATGACATATTAATAGCGTATTTTTATCTAATTTCAAGGTCCCACGTTCGATGTCCGGTTGTGACAGTGTGGCAATATACTCGGTACAGCTATACCGAGTCTGTAGTACGCCTGATAGACAATAGACTCGTCTCTATATTGCGAAGCTTACACACAGTTGGTTACATGTTCCTGTGCCACATCACTGCCTTATCCTTCACGGATACTTAGGTGTAATGTTCTAAAATGTAAGTATGTAATTCAGCTGCCCATAAGGGCCAGTTACCCATATAAAAAGTTTGCCATTTGGGCGTCTCGTTTACCTACAATGTTTGTTTTAAAGATTAGGCATCTGATAATTAATAGGTATTAATTTCACATACAAGTTCTAAATTAGAAGTATTTGAATTTAGTTTAAAATAGTTGCTACTCACGACTTTGACTGCGAGATATTTGGGAAAGAAATTGGTCAGTTACAAAATCTAAGCAGTTTAAATTACGCTCCATATAATCTTTCACTCTTAGCTTTCACTATTGTGCGAAGTTTCATTACTATCGGTTAAGCCATTCCGAAGATAAATGCGTGTAAACAGACAAAAATTTGAAGACATGGTTGTTTATGTTTTGTGGCATATAATCACCTATTCTTTATAAAACAATTCAATATATTTTTGATATAATAGACATACGTTTCAGAAATAAAGATGTTCTTGAAAAATACGTGTTGGTTTAATGGTTGTTTAGCGTTTGAAACGCGTTATTCTTTGCAAACGGTTTGTTTATACTATTTTATATCTGGCTGATATAATGCCACAGTAATGTAGTGTTATAAAATAATACTTTTCCCCTTGATAGAGAGCGTTTCGTGAAGGTCAGGGGCGTTTTTAGGTAAACATCGCAGTTACGTACAATTTGGAGTTCTGTTGAATCATTTATAAAATATTTTTGTTTATCTATAACTAACTTGAGTATATAATGGATATTTTGGTCTATCTTAAAGCAACACAGGCAGATCCAAATTGTATTCAGAAATAAAATAATAAGAAAACATATATATTTTATAAGGATAATGTTAAAACAGTGTTCCGTTCACGCACAATACAATACACTGTTAAATGTATTGTTAATTTTATTGATATAAATAACATTTTATATAATTTATATAAAATGTAATACATTTAATATTTATTTGTAATACATAATGTAATATAATATCGTTAAAAATCCCGTTAATTGTAACGTATACATTATCAAACTACAAAAATGTAGATGAAGTGTTATCTCCCGCTTAATTGTGCCAGTAATTAAACAAAAATCGTGCGTATCATCCGCGAAAATAACTTTCTCGTACAACGAGTAAAACTGAAGATTCGGCTACAGTTTAATAATAAATTCTGGCGGGCCGCCATAGACACCAACACCATGTGCATAGGCAGAATAACAAAGGAGGATAATCAAAGCCTTTATGGTAACATACCGGTCAGTAGTTCAGGAAGTATCCGTAATTATCGTGTCACTAAAACACTTTCAGTTTCTGAGAACACACTGTTTAACTCCGTGCTTGATGAACAAAGGATCCATACAACAATTCACAGTTACATCACCGGAATATTCGCGGAAATTAACAACCAGTAACAGTAACACTATTCAATTAACATAAGCGCACAAAATGTCTTGTGTAAACCTACGAACTCCGTGGTACGTTAGTTTCTTTAAACCGTGTCGATGGGACGACACTAGTCCCGTTCCAATTTTGTAATGAATTAACTTGATTGGTTAATTGAATAGTAGTGTTGTGTGTCGTGATAAGCGTAGAGAGGTCGCGCCGCGACTGCCGCCCGCTGTATCATTGACTAAACCTCACGTGCGTATGCATGCAAAAACAGGCACAGAGCACTAACTCTCGCAGACAACTATCTACGTAAATTGATCACTCATGCTAGGGTATTTTGGGCCCGATCTAAATTTAAACGCATAAATAATTTCAGAATCTACAGGTTAATTCATCGGGGAAGGTGCAATCGAACGCCGTTTATTTATACTTTTAACAAAATATAGCAGCAAAATAAAAATGAGCTGACAGCTCGATAAGATTTATATTTTTTTGTTTAAGACACAGAATTTATTGCTAAAGTACTTTAAATTGCATTGCAGTAAACGTATCGATCAATAATTATTGTGTTATAAATTTGTTCCGCCAAATAAGTATGTAATAAACATGCGTGAATGGCATTCGATTTCTTTTACACTGCCATGAGAAAATGTTTTATTCTTATGGGAACGCATAGATCGCTACTCTATTGTTACTTTGGTCTATGGTTTTAGAAAATTATATTTTACTACATCGAAAAAACAGGTTCCAAACGGTTCGATGACTAAATGGCGGTGACGTCATATACAAAAACTTCGCATGCTTCTCCTTTGGCGCACGTGTAGTAGTATTCTTGTAAAATGATCTAATGGCCACTATAAATTCAAGGAAGGTTGTTATTACGTTAGAATAGAATTGTATTCGTGAACACTGTACGGTGTTTTGTGAAATATGTGTCTTGAATGCCGAGAAGGAGCGATTCTCTAGTGTCATTGTAATACCGCTAAAGCCAATTCATACTTTATTTAAGTAATATTATAACGTTTGACGGTCAACTGCTGAATTGATTTCGATGGCATGGAAAACGCGACAGCCTACGTATCGTAGGCAATATTACCATGACGAAAAGTAAAAATGGAAAGGAATTAAAGAAGGAATTTAAGACAGGTAAAGCACCGCAGTCAAACCTGGACCAGCCTGACAGTAGAAATACCATCACCCTACACCTATACATTCTAGACTGTCTGAAGAAGATCTCAGCCAAATAACCTTCTATAAATGTCTTAAAATAACTTTTTAAATTCATCAACACATAATCGATCAAACTTAAAAATAATCGTATTTTATTCTATATTTACGTCCCCAAATTGCAAGCAAAAATAAATATTTGTTAAGGGTAACGACAATATTGATTATTTTGTCGCCTTTTAACCTGTATAAATATTGAAAGAGGATTCTTTAGAATATGTGCCAATTCCAACTAAATCAGCGTGTTCCTACCATGTCAGTGGCTTGTTGTTATACCATCAAACAACAAACAAGTATACGTGCGGCAAGTACTGACTGTACTGACTATAGTCTGTAAAACAATTCGCGGTTTGCCTCCAACATATTTTTCCACTTTTCCAATTAGATACTCGCTACAGTATATTGGCTTCTTCTTTGCACACGAAGATCAGATCCGTGTTAAATGGTAATGAGATAAATTTATTACTTCTGAAATCTATCGTCACTGCCAGGATCGTAAACTATATTTTACTGCTACGGTCAAATTGGATATTAGCTTAGAGGGTCAACCATGAGATGTAATATCTCTAGGAGAACATTGACACGTTTGATCATCTCTCCTTCTATGCCATACATTTTGATCAGTTCATAAATGTAACCGCTAAATACACTTTAAGAATATGTATTGCAAGACATGCCGATGGTATAGTGTATTGAAGAACGTGTCAAAAGCTATAAAAACTTAAATTAGCCTCTTAAAAAAGGTACAGGGTTCTTATTCATTCGATTATTTATAATAAAACAAACATCAGAATACAGAAAGAATGCATGCAGTCCTTCACCCCGTCAAAGGACACTCTAAAAATATCCGACGAAAATATTTCATAAATAAGCCGTATCGGTTCGTTTCTACCTCGAACCGTGTATTAGAATGTGAAAACAATGGCGCCGAGCCAAGTCTGTGTGACGCGCACGGTGCAAACTACACCATCACAGAGTGATAGCCTCGCCGATAGCCCGCCGGTATTCAAGCTTGGCTTATACAGTTATACAAGTTTTGAAAATAAACAATTAAATAATGAACAATCGGGTTTAATCGAGAACAGATGCCTGTTTGTGTGTCTGTTTGTGACGTGTCGAGTATTGATAATATAGAGTGGATAGAAATTGCGAGAGCTTGCATAGCGGATGAACGAACTCATTTCGAACGTGCTGTCGCAAAATGAAAGGAAAGGAAGACAACAAAATCTTATATCCAAGCAACATCATAACTAACGAGCATAAAGGGATAGCCTAGGCCTCTGAAACCAGGGCCACGGAGCGCTGCGCCCTGGTCGCCGTGATTGGCCCCGACCTATCGATGCCGACCGTCGTATCCAGGATGGTCGGCGACGACAGGTTCTGGGTCGCAATGAGGTCCTTCTGCGAGACTGTCATCTCGCAGAAGGAGGCGGCGGAACGGGGGCATGAGGAAGATCCTTACGCCCCGGAAGTCCGCCGCCGGAGGAGGGGGGCGTAGGAGACGCGCTTTCGTCGCTCTCCTGCCCCCCACCTAAGGGTTCCGGTTGGCAGGGCCTCAGAGGACCCTGCCACCCGTAAATTAAGAACCCCGAGAGGGCGCGCGCGGTGTTCCCGCGCGCCTTCTTACGTCGAAAGGGGAAATCGGTGAGGCTCTACCCTGGGGACGAGAGGTGGTCGGGTCCGTTTGACCCGGCCCGCACCCACATGGGGG
Organism: Catocala fraxini; assembly: GCA_930367265.1. NCBI lineage: Eukaryota > Metazoa > Arthropoda > Insecta > Lepidoptera > Erebidae > Catocala > Catocala fraxini. Next base: position 9,411,287 of record OV884050.1, read on the forward strand.
GAGGCCGATATGGATGAATCTTTTAAGAGCTCCCAACTGCCCCCCTCCAATTGGATGAGAGAGGGAACACCCCAGGTTTTTTAGTGGGTATACCAGCACTTCATGCTGGGAGTCCCACACACCCCCGCCGCCGGTGCCGTCCCCTAGCCGGCGGGCAGTGCACCAAGCATTTTTCCTGGGAACCAAAAAAAAAAAAAAAAAAAAATAGGCATCTGAAACCAACCAACCACGACTCCAGCTATACGTTTGCTAGTCTAAATTTAATGTTCAATTATTAAGCAAATAGAGGCAACTAGCTACAAATCCAATATTCTTAGGCTCGGTGCCTACGGACTGTAAATTTTGGCATAGTTTTCTTATAATATGCGTTGAAAACAAACTGTCCGTAGATAAAATGACTCGTTTCTTGTATATAGAAACCGTGCCTAAGAACGTAACATAGATTTTTTTTGCACACATAAGTAATACCTAAAACGTATACATTGATGATTGTTAAACCTAAGTCAAAAATAAAACGCCGAATATATGAGTAAGTGGCAATATAGCTAGCGAGTTATTAAAGCTATTATCGTCCCATTATTCAATCTGCTAAGAATGTAAAGCTTGTGATTGGCATCACACGTGTGCTGTAGAACCGTGCGGTATAGTTTCAGTAATGTAACGCTATATTATATGCTTGTCTCACTGTGAGCGATATGCAACAGGTGATATTTGTTCACGTGACCTTCAATAAAGTTTAACTTTTGACGGAATTCTCTCTACTTATCAATCATACGCAACAGCTATTAAAACTTGGAAGTAAAGCGACGATTCTGAATTGGTACAACACTTTGATGTACAAATAAAAAGTCCGTAGGTAATAGCAGTCTCATAAAGGTTACTAGCAGCAATGAATAATGCAAAGTGCTATCAGATTCAAAATCTTGAGACAGATTTGGTTGTTAGAGGAAATTTCTAACGGGTTCTGTAAACCACGAAAAAGAGTGCGTAACCAGAAAGAAACAGAAAGATTGAAGCGAATAGAGAAGATTTGGCAGTGTTTTCATTTAATCCTACCAAAACAGCAAATGAACTTAACCTATACAGCCGAAAGATGCGCAATCACACTATCTTATGAACAGTTGTCCACCAAAGTCACGACAGGCGCGTCCCGTTCCTCCTTAAATTGTTTATGTTCAAATATAGTACGAGATCAACATTAAGTCTCAATATGAAATATCTATTTTCATTTGGATTTTTATAGCCAGCCTTACTAGTTCCCTTAACCTCTGGTATGCCGGAACGTGGATCTGCGCGAGACACAATGCTTTTTCTATTATGTCTGGTATTCTGGCATACAACAGGTTAAACTAATTTTAACTAAAACCGCTATCGCTCGTCTAAACGACAAACGCCTTACGTTTCTGCAGGAATTGTTTATAGCAGCTGTGCGAAGAAACCCAAGGAAAGTTGCAAGTTGTTGGCACGGCCAGAAGTCAGCCATAAACTTGTATTTGTAGTTCGTTACGGCGAGAGCGAAGGAAGTGGAAATGTTTTTAGCTATTTCGCTATCGTTAAATGTTAGTTATGTATGTTTTTGATTGATCTATTATTGCTCCGTAGTGATACAACAATAGCAGATCGATCAAAACAAAATGAAATTAAATATTGGTTCAGGAAAATTTTATTAAAGATAATATTTTTGCTAAACAGTCGAACAATAGATATGCAAATTTATTTTTGGCATAACTGGATATAGTTTGTTCATAATCGATATTACGATCGACAAAAAAAAGGAAAAATATACAATATTAAGATAATTGTTTTTTCCTGTTTTTAAAATTATGGCTGCGCCGTATTTGTGTTAAACGTTTTTAATCATATACTTAGATTTAATTATAGAAACAACAAACATACAGATCAACCAGACTTCGAACAGTTCTGTATTGAATCAATTGTTTCTTCCGAGTATCAAACACGATCGAGGTGAATAATTAAACATTATAAAATGTTTACTGTAGTTGTAGGTATATCGCTGAAACTATTACAGATTTGAAATAGCTTTGCTAAATTCTATTTATAAGTTTATAGCCCATAATATATTATCCTTTCTGTAGGTGGATTGGATGGCGGGCGGCAATTCACACGTCAGTTTTATACACATGAAATACCAACGGATTTCATGCATATTTTTTCGATTTAGTTTGTTAACTGAATTATGTCTTAATGGAACTGCAATTTCATTCATGCATCGACAAAAACGCATGGTAATAACAAGAGTATTGGGTTTCTAAATACATTTTCTCTTATATAAACTTGGATTCAAATCAAATCAAATCATTTATTCATTCAATGGAAGTGCCCTCATATGAATAGAATATAGAATTTATATAGAATTTCCTATAATATCAGAATATACTAAATTCCATTTGTTATGATCCTGACGTAGATTTAGGTTTAGGTATTGCTGAAGTAGTTTCAGTACCAGCGACGCACCCATCTTTCAAGGCAACGAGTTGGCACACCGTGGTAGATGTAGTCAGTAGTACCAGGAACTTGCCATCTTTCCCCAGGTGAGACCGACATACTCTCTTCGTACCCCTTTTACCGCAGGGAGAGATGCGTAAATATATTATTTCCATTAAAAAATGGTTAACCTTTACACCTTAAGGTGAATGACGCAATTTTTAATCTAAATTGCCATCGTAATAAAGCAGGTCGTCAGCTAAATGAACAACCATTACGATAAGACCTATGCAATCTTATGAATGAATGGATCGATTCAATGAATGAACTGAATACCTCGAGCTAAAGCTAGTACACGATGCAGTGGGTGGTGCGTGGGTGTCTACATATGTATTTGTCCTAATAGTTGTTCAGACGAAAGGCAATTTACTTGTTGTAAAGGGAAACGTTGCTAATTGAATTTACAATGTCTATGAAACCAATAGCTGTTCATCGGGAACAGTACTTTTTTCTGCATGAAAGGTACCCATGTCCTTATCTGTGTCTCTGACAACATGTATGCGAAATTTCACGAATTATCGTGAAATTTCGCATACATGTTGCGGTCGCGTATTTAAGGGGTGAAAGCGTAACAAACAGACTCACATTCGCATTTATAATATCAGTTAAGATATGAAAGGCATTCAAATTACCGTGATACTGCCTCACTGGTACACCGATGTAAATGCGATAGCTAAATGTGGAGACCATGTTTTGATTACCGAGTAGATCAAATAATTATGTAATAATTATTGTTTATAAGTACCTTTAATAGCGGCATGGAATCTATTTAATAACAGTATCCGTTATACGATAATGGGCTCGCCCTGTATTACGTGGGACTACGGAAAGACTAGTTAGTAAAACTATTCCGTGAGTGGGAGCTAAATAAAACGGTAAATTAAGACATTTTTGCCAGTACTTCTCGAAATTGCTTTCGGAAAGATACGGGTGTGACATTGTTTACGCCGGCTAATAAATTACTTGAGGTTGATTTAGAAGACTACTACATAATATCAAGTTGTATGACTAATGTAGAAGAAAAATGTACGCGGCTTTAACTCTAAATTCGCGTTGTGCACAATTGTACGCGAAAACAATTCGAATATATACGCATCACTTATACGAATACAGTCGTATACAACGTAAAGTTAAAAACCAAAAATGTGTAGGCACTTCCAAGAAGTGTTAATATTAATAGTAAATTACTAGGTATAATAATAATAAAAGGAAATAAAAATTTGCATTGATAAAAGCCTGTTTAAGAAGAAGAGCTCTCATGAAAAGAAAAATGGCCACAGTTTTCGATCGCTAATTATTTACAATGTGATTCATTAACAATACAAATAAATTGACTCACATACTATATGATGGTAACGCAGTTCCTATATTGCACGTTCAAGGGCGCAGCACACATACTAATAATTATGAACCTATAGTGTTATCAATACATTTGAATATGTTTCAAATGCAAGTTGGCATATCATTACTAACAATTTGTCACAGGAAAATATAGGTGACAGTGTAGCGCTCAGACCGAGCACAAAAATAAAACGGCTTAGTTAAGATGCAGCCTTTTTATTTGTACTGTGACTCAACACACCTTCAATTGGACCAACGCATAGTAGGTATAGGTACATCCACACCCATATAGTGAATTAATATTATGCCCACCTTGGTGGCACCGCATACACATGCGACTACAGTGCTGCATGAGGTTTCGGATTTGATACATATTGTGTTACGCAGTGTTACTCGTGATTTTCTGTCAAGATATTCTTAGTAGTATCACGAAGTTTGGAAATGTTACGCGGTAAACGGAACACCTCCTATCACGTGGGATCTAAATACTTATCTGGTAAACTGTGGGTTTACTAGACCTTTGCCTACCCCTCTGGGCCTGAGACTATATATGTATGATGATGTTTATCAGTTCAGAGCTAAGTCCATTTGTCTATCTGTAGCTAACACTTAACAATACAAGTGGATAACACAGTGGTCCACAAATAGCCAGATACAAACGGTCGGGTGTGTCACGAGTGGCACACTGACTTGTGATAGCCATTGTGCATTGATTAGATAACGATTGTATACCAGATGCGCAAGCGCACGCGGCCCGCTCACGATGCAGGCGAATACGAATACTGTCGCCAGCGATTCTGTTTTAGATGGACTTTTACAGGCATATTCATTCTCATTCAAAATTTACAATAGCAGTTTACTATAACTGCTGCTCAAGTATTTAATTTTGTATCGCAGGGATCTTACAAACATTGAAAGAAAGGTCACAAATAACAAATTTGTGTAGGTCGCACAAATTTTCGTCCCGTGTGGGACTCGGACCCAGAACATTCGGCGCGTGACTAGCCACTAAACTTAAAAAGCTCAGGCGATTTTATTCACCACAGCAATACAACATAAGGTTTCATTTAACCGTTTAGGGACGACAGACTCCTCCAGTAAGTCTGGAGTAAGTTTGGGCGAAGATGCTAAAGTAATTAATAATTGCATTAATAATGTAAATTAATCTTGTACCGTTTTAGCATTATTTATTATTACCGTTTTGCATGAAAATAATGTTTGTCGTAAGGTAGCTAAATATAACAAAATAATAATCATCTTGCTACTTGTCAACCTTGGAGCAAGCAACATTTAAGGATGATTATCGAAATTATTAATTTAGTAATTATAAATAGGACGCTGCTAATAGAACATAGACTAGACACAAATCATTCGTTAGATTTACGTAATATTATTTAAAATGTAGGTATAATCTTAACAGAACGGTACGGTACAATATGATTCTCATATAAACTTAGGATTTTGCTTAAATTTGAACAGTTCGGCTATTTGTTTGTTTGTTATACACTGTCACGCCTTCACAACTTGACCAATCATCATGAAATTTGGCATACGCACACGTGGTCTGGGATACAGAAAAGAACGTGGATCACCTTTCATCCAGAAAAAATACCGTTTTCGAAGGATGGCTTGTACTTTATATGTTTAAATAAAATTAGAGTAAGCAATATATAACGCACTAGATGTGCCCGCGGTTTCACCCTCGTTTATAGTTACTGCGCCGCTCCCGTGGGTCGTAGCGTGATGTTATATAGCCTATAGCCGTCCTCGATAAATAGGCTATCCAACACTAAAATAATTTTTCAATTCGAACCAGTTTTTCCTGAGATTAGCGCGTTCAAACAAACAAACAAACTCTTCAGCTTTATAATATTAGTATAAATTGATTGAGTAAGTTATAGTGAAGCAAAATAATGTATTTTCGTTACTATCATTGTTTTTTTACGCTTTCTTGTTTTAACTACGTAATTTCGCATATACGTTGTAAGCGTAGAAAAGGACGTAGTACCTTTCATCCAGAAAAATATGCGCAATATAACAAAGCATATATAATTACAAAGTATGGTTGGCAACCCTAGCAGAGACCCTTAACCATCGCAGATACACATATATCCCCCAAGGACAACCATGGCCATCCTACAATGACAAATATCTAGCTCACAGGCACGCGATGCATCTTCCAAACGCATTATATGCATCGAAAGATTAAAGATGAATAATGTATTGCATTGTAGACGCAGTGGGCAAATACATTGTTTGATTTGGTTACAATAGACGTACGAATGGTCAGTTAGTTCTACTAAACGGTATCTATTAATATGAGTATTGTCGTAGGTACTGTGAAATCATAATGATGCCGTATGACTGACTGTATTGTTTTCAAATATAAATACATTCATAGTCTCTATCGCCAATCGGGTAGGCAGAGGTTTATTGAACATTTCGTCAGGTTTAGTTTTAGGTTCCACGTAATTTGAGGCCAGCTTAGAGCTCTGCCCCATTAGTGCGTTGCGTTACGTTGCGTCGTCGCAGCGACGACGCTGCGTCGTTTTCCATATATTTTTTATGACATGCCACATTAATGCGTGTCGTCGTCGCACGCGACGTTTCAACGGATCGACGGACGAGAGACGTAGCGGGGGTGGGTGATGCGCTGCGTTGTCGGCGCTCCGGTGCGACGACGGAGTGTTCCACTGCTAGAGGGTCAAACGAGACGAGGTAATCTACGGAAAGCGGACGTGCGTCGTCTTCTTGCGCTGCGACGTCGTGCGTCGTCGCAACGCAGGTGTGGCATACAATGCGTTAATCCGCTGCAACGACGCAACGCAACGCACTAATGGGGCATCACCGTTATTGCTGTTTATTAGACTTCGTGTTGCTACTGAGAATCTCTTGATTGAGAACCTAATTAAGACATTGGCCGACCCGGACATCGTATCCACTTTTACAATAGCAGTACCAAAGATTGCGTAGGTATCTGAGAGAGTCATTTAAAACAAGTGAGAAACGGCCATGAAATGCCGTACATTTTAGAGTTCGAAAAAATAGCATCACGTGACCTTGAGGTCAGAGGTTATAGTCATTTCGGGGTATATCTACTATGTTGAGTCGAATGGCTTTGACCGCGAGTCTCTAGCTCTTACGATTCTTGAGTTGAAAGATGGTATCATGTGACCTTGAGGTCAGAGGTCAAGGGTCATAGTCATTTCGGGGGTATATCAACTATGCTGAGACAAATAGCGTTGACCACGAGTCTCTAGCTCTTACGGTTCTTGAGTTGAAAGTTGTATAACAGACAGACAGACGGACGGACGGACAAAACTGTAGTATAAGAGTTTTTCGAACTCTAAAAAACGCAAGTATTTTACAACTAGGAATTAAAATCTTACTAAAACTTACGTCCGTGAATTCTCAAAGGGATAGACACATGACTATTATACATTTTTGCCAGATAGGTAACATGAAAGTCTATTGTGGTGTACTATATGTTACCATTCACAATTTACCAACAGGAAAACCCAACAACACTTAAGAAATCCGGGACTCAAACCCGGGACCTCAAATTCAGATGCGAGAAGCGCATGCTAGCCCTGGAATCAACAAGGCAATAAGAAAGTAATATATATTATAATCCGGGGCTGCAACCCGAGACTTCAAGTTAACTGCAAGCAAACTAGCCCCGGAACCAACTTCTTCTCCTTAGACTTTATTATTCCCAAGTCACTTGGGGTCGGCTTTTCTGATCTAACCGGATTTACCTGGATATCAGTTTTTACACAGAGCGGCTGCCATCTGACCTCCGCAACCCGAAGACTAACGATACCCTAAGCCTAGACCAGTGTCAGGATATTATAGGGCACTGACTTCCCAATAACGACTGCCATAGATGTTCATGGCAGCCGGGACCGACGGCTTAACGTGCTCTCCGAGGCACGTTGCAGGCGATAATTGTCAATCAACCAACCCCAGCCCCGGAACTAAAAAGACTAATACATAATATAGTCATATACATATAAAAAAAATAACTATAACGTGCCATATCTAACATACGGAATAATAAATTTAAATATTAACATAAACATGATATAATAGTTCACTGTATTACTCATATTTAAACGTGACACAACACATAGGTACATACACGCTACTACGATATGCCGCTTTTTATCGCTTGTCGTGTGGTCATCGCGCATTTACGCTCTATGACTAATACACTTTAAATATACATGTACCTATTTGTAGATATTATAGTCGTTATGACACCTACTGTACATAGGGTACCCAACTTTTTGTACCAGAAATACAGCGAAATAAGCGTTTTTAGACTTTCGCGATTTGTACGCATACTTAATACAATACAATGGTATTTATTAAATACCTTTTAAATACTTCATCGTGAGTATTCAGTAAAATAAGGTCGAAGAAATAAAATTAATAGTATTTTAATATAGTAAAAATATTTTTTATGTTTTATAAACATATTCTTTGGAGGTTCTTGCTCTACAATTTATTATTATATTCAAAATATAAATAATATACTTTTTTTTTTATATATGCAGTATTTTTTAGGTTTTATTATAGCTTTGAATAACAGCGGTCATTAAAACAGTATTTTGTATACTTTTCTTGATAGAATTTAATAGCTAAATATAAATACTTACGTACATGGAGCGGGTATATCATCATAAGTATCTCGTCTATGATAAGCAGTGATCGGATATTCGGGCGCTTATGTACCTAAACTTCTTCCCACGAAAGAATAATATGGACATTCCTTTCTGAATAAATAAGTAATCCCGGGTTCCCGGGATTAAACAATTTTGTAGAAATAAAAACAACTATAACAAACTTTATGAAATTATAGCAGTGGTTATTTTGATTTAGTATCTTTATTTTATTCAAAACAAATGGAATTTCATTAAAAAATGATAATGCGCACAATGTGGTCAAGTAGTGGAAATTGATTTATCTATCTAACAGATTTGTGATCGCATCGACTAATTTATTGTATTTTATAAGAACAGAAGACTAAAAAATATTACTTGTATTTATTACACGACTGCCCAAGAAAAGGAGTGTAATATTTTTTATGTATGTATGTAACTTCTAAATGCCTAAACCGATTTAAAAGCGTGTGATTAGAATCCTTATGTCATCCCGAGTGACATAGGATACCTTATTTGTTAAAATCCACCGTAAAAAAACTGACTCTCGACGGCTAAAAAAGTTCACAGTTGTATTTTTTAATTATTGATATTTCCAAGCAAGTTACACAATAACACTAGAGTCTACATAAGAGTAGACAAATTTTTCCAAAAACTAAAACACTAAAACGAAAACACTTTATTCTGAAAGGCATGTCCATATAATTTTTTCGTGGGAATTAAAGTTATGTTTAGGTATATTAGCGCCCGATTATCCGATCACTGAATTGATAAGGCAAGCTGTTTTGTCTTAAATTGGAGAGTTTGAGGGCATTCTAATATAATATATCGATATTGATAGATTGTAGTAATGGACTATCATGATATACGTATACTTCTCAAGAGTAGGTCATTTAACTACAGTTTTGACTAACTGAAGAATGTTCGGGCTTTTGAGATTACATTAAAGTATTGCCACTAGACCAGTGCGCGATGTCAGCCCCTTCCGCTGGCTGCATAGCAATATTTTTAAGTCAATTATTATCATGATGCCGACTGCATATGCATTTCTGCCACCTTGCAGGGTAAAATTACCTACACTACTATTATATAATATATAATAGTATATAATAAATTGAGGTCAGAGGTCAATGGTTATAGTCATTTCAGGGTATATCGACTATGCTGAGTCGAATGGCGTTGTCCGCGAGTCTCTAGCTTTTACGGTTCTTGAGTTGAAAGTAAAGTGCATTGAGTACAAATTATTTGGCCTAATATTATCAGACGTTAATATATAAAAAAAACACTTATAAACGCACTGTAAAGTTTTTTTTTATTCACTGCCTCCGTGGGGATACAAGATCTATGAGGTCGCGGCAACTTATTAAAATGTGGTACAACATATACAATAGTCAAAATATTTAAAATGATGACAAGTATAATATATTTCATTATTTTTGCTCTTTTTATAAATGTGTGTGTCGGAAAACGGTATTATAACTTTACAATGTACAGAGCTATTCCTGTAAACAACACTCATATTGAGTTCTTTTCGAACTTAGATGAATTTTACGATATCAATTTTTGGAGGCCGCCAGGTATGGTTTTTAAGCCTATTGACTTCGTGTTAAACCCTTCAGACCAGCCATCTTTCTTGCGAGATGCCGACCGTCATGGGGTATACCTCACGACGATCATCGAAGACGTGCAGAGAGCATTCGACCAACAGACAGTGAAGTCTTACATCAGGAGAGAGATGGAGTCTTTTGATTGGAACAACTACTTTCGTTTGGATGACATATACCACTGGCTCAGAGATTTAGCGAATGCGAACCCGAAAGTAATGCAACTACAGAGCATCGGCAAGTCCTACGAGGATAGAGATATTATGGCTGTGAGGATTGCTTTCCGTACAAAAAAAGAATTGAGATCCACAATTATTATAGAAGGTGGTATTCACGCTAGAGAATGGATCGCCCCGGCAGTTGTTACGTACTTGATACATCAAATCCTCCACGCTGACACCTCGAAAAACGAACCCTTGAAAGAAGTGGCTAATACCTACGAGTGGTATTTCGTACCGGTTCTGAACGTTGATGGGTACGAGCACACTCATAATGTGGACCGACTGTGGAGAAAGAATCGAAACGGCGACGGAGTTGATCTGAACAGGAACTTCGGTCACGCTTTTGGGACTACCGGTGTTAGCTGGATACCAAAATCTGATCTCTACTGCGGGGAGAAGGCGTTTTCTGAACCAGAAACGAAGGCTATGGCGGCGTTCATACGAAGTAGAAGTAAAGCTTTAGAGTACTACGTCGCCTTCCATTCCTATGGCCAATACATGATATTGCCTTACGCGGATTTGACGAAGCATATGGGTAATTTCAATGAGGTCGCCAAGATGTGTAGGCAGGCCGCACACAAAATCTCTGCGAAGTACGGAACGAAGTATGAGATTGGTACTGCGTTTGATACGGTCGGTTATTTATCATCTGGTGTGAGTGGCTGTTGGGTCAAAAACACTTTTAACACTCCCTTTGTAATAACGTTCGAACTAAGAGATAATGGTTATGACGGATTCGCACTCGCTCCTGATAAAATACTACCGACGTGCAAAGAAACCATGGATGGTCTGCTGAACCTGTTCGATCCTCGGAAGAAACAACCCTTAAAGGGTATACCTAATACAGCGTACAAAATTTCGTCGTCAATTATACTAGTTTTTAATGCACTTTTGTTCATTATCGTGCGTTTTGATTAAATCCATAATAAAGGTGGTTAATAGATTGCAAATTGCTTGATTTATGAACGGCAATATACTCTGTGTCGTTGATCCAGTGGCATTCGTTTGAGCTTATGTTGCGTGCATGGTCTTGGAGGTAATGTCCAAATCGGACAAAATGTCTCTATTGTTCCAAAATTCTCAGTAGAAGCACGGTTTTAATATACAACTCGGAATAAAACAGAATAAATCCTGTATCGCAGGGGACACATATCATACAAATAACACTTAGACGTGAAACAGGTATTAGTGGAAAACACCATTTTTGGAACGCACAAGACTCGACACTGAGGATTGCGAGGCATCCAATTGAATTTCTCAAAATGTGTCTCTCATCCTAACTACTCATAATTAATTTTATAAATCCGAATGTAAGTTTGTCTATATGTTTGTTTGTTTGTTACGCTTTAATGCCTTAGCTACTTAACCAATCATCATGAAATTTCGCATACATGTTGTCAGAGGAACAGAAGAGGACGTAGGGTACCTTCCATCCAGAAAAAGTTACTAACATAACCTACATTTGCGCGAGTGAAGTCGCGGGTAGAATCTAGTAATTTTATAAATGGGAATACAACACATAACTCATAAGAACAGTTACAACAAACAATGAATAGTAAACTGCAGACGACAATGATTTTCTGTACAAAATACATCACCGATTGTTTATAGTTAACATAAAGCCATCGAAAGCGATAATGGTCCCATACTTTTTATTAAAGTACCTACCTGCTAACAATAGACGCTACATCAGTAATAATCGCAGTTGGTACTAGGCCACAAAGTCGTGTGATTTATAGTAAGAAACTACAAAGTTAGTAATATGACTTCATTCGTAATCTATTTATACCCAGCTTGTTCGCTACAATGAAAAGATGTTAAGGTAACTCATGAATTTGAAGTATTACTTTGTACATTGTATCTAAAGCTGTTAGGCAAATATGTTATGCCTCGAAAAACTCAGACGTTAAAGCGCTTACTAATAATTGAATACTAAATATTATAATCTATATTTTAGAGTTGGCAACATAAACAAGCTGTTGGAATTTTGTTCTCTGAAGTAATGCTATCTATGTAGGTACCCTGATAGGCAAGCAAAGGTTTAGGTTTACCAAGTGTAAGTACTACACTTAAAATGAAAATAAAAACAATACAATTGCAATTTCCTTTACCTTAGCTTTCAACCGAAGCTTCTCTTGGGTGGTATATCATTAGTATAACATACATACCTATTTTGTTTGGGAATACTATAGTTTGCACATGTGAAAGAATTTAAATCGATTTAGTAGTTTTACAGATGATCTCTACTCATACAAACAAATTACCTCTTTAGAATGGTACAGATAGAGAAATCTGATATGAGTAGGTGTGTTATTTTTAATAGAGTAATATTTTTAGAGATCTGAAGACTTTAAAAATATATTTTCGTTGAAGCGTTAATATTCTCTAGATAAAGGTAATAAAGAGTAAACAGTGTTTCTCTTTCTTTATCTGTGCGTTTGCTTACGCTAATGTCCAAAATGGTTAAGCTAATATGGAGCTTTCAGTGATCTATTCAGATAAGTATGGTTTAAAATGTAGTAATTGTTTCAATGTCAATTGCATGCATATGCAAACGCAAGCATAGTCATATTTTATATTAATTAATTAAAGAATTAACTCACTTTACATATTAATATAGGTAGGTATATTTATAACTTTGACATACTAAACAAGTAATATTTACAAGGAACTTCATAATCGCTGATTCCACTTCCTACAACCAAGCCTTTTGAGTCATTGCCACGTAAGCATTAAGTATAGCGACACCATAATGTTGCTGACCTTACTCAAAACATATCGATTTGCAAATTCACAGATGATGTAACGCAGAACGGGTTATAGCGCGTAGTTTGTGGACAACGTCCTGTTTGTATTTAATTATATTATTAATTAGATAAGCTAACAACAGTCTCTATATTTGGAAGTATTACATACACACGCTAGTATATATAAGAAAAGATAAGCAGTTATGTATAATATTCGTATAAAGGAGTCGGTAATAGGTAAGACTAATTGTACAATCATAAATATGAGAGTATTTTGCTTACACTTGGGTAAGCTTGGGTCTTTACTAGGATCCGTGAAAAACTAAAGATTTCCCAACAGAAAATTCTATAACACTTTTTAACATCTAAGACCTCAAGATCGCTTGCAAACATAAGAGCCAATGTATGCAATCGCACTAGGAGGCATTTTTATGTTCCATTCCTAGGCTAGGCAGTGTTAGTGAGATTTTTATATTAGAAAATTCTGAGCGCTATATATCAGTGTGATCGTAACATGCCAACAGGCTCGCCGCGTTATATAACGTATGTTAAACCATAGTTGACAAAATGGTACTGTGTCGCAAGTCGCAGTATACCAGATACAATTTATAATCTATTGTATCTGGCCACCGGTGTACCGCTGCGACTCAATACTAATATTATAAAGCTGAAGAGTTCGTTTGTTTGGTTAAACGCGCTAATCTGAGAAACTATTGGTTCGAACTGAAAAATTATTTTAGTGTTGGATAGCCTATTTATCCACGAAGGCTCTATAAGCTATATAACATCACGCTACGACCCACGGGGGCGGCGCAGTAACGATAAACGCGGGTGCATATAGTGTCATATATTTGTTATTTACTATTTAGGGTATGCTTTAAAATTTGTTACGATTTTATTATAGATACACATTATAGGTCCGACCATGATCATCTATTCCTCATATGCTTAAGAAGATGCAATAATGTACACTTTTGTTTTATCATTGTCCTTGAGTCTATCCACTGTTTCACCAATGTGCTGTGTCATTTCTTGGCCATGAACTGCCGATCTTATCTGTGATACCTTTAAGATTTTCCTCATATCGACAAGCAAAAGTGCTATTCGCCATTTTGTTTACCCAGTTTAATTTTACCAGCTTTAAATATTGTGACCCATATAGTTAGTTATTTTGAATAATATTGATGTCCTTATAATAAATGTTTATGCAGCAGGACGGTTCGAGTGGCGCACATGTTGGCTCGCGTCCAGTGCCAAATATTGACGTAAATTATGCTTTCTGACAGTCTGCGTGTATGCATATATTTAGATTAAAAGCTTAAGGCTGAGACTGCATGTATAATTATGTATGTAGTCTCCACCACATTTCTATATTCTTTTTTCCCTTTGGGAATGCCTTGACGCAAACCCTTCCGCGGGGGCGGGCGGAGGGGTTATGTCGGACTCACCGGAGTAAAAGAAAGATATTGAAAAGATAATGGACCGCCCGGAATACCGACTAAACGTACCACGGTGTCCTTCGACAAAACCGCTCTCGACGGGGCCGCGCAAATCACTTGCACATGCGATCGCGACCCCACCGAGGTTTTGGCCCGCCGCCGCGCCGTATCAAACGGCAGGCCACTACACGATAAGATCTACCCTATAGACACTCACTCACTATAACCCTACTGTCCCCCCCTGCAGGAGGGACGGACTCGACACAGAGGCGCGCGTGGGAACACGGACGCCGCCTCTCGGACCTGGTGCTGATCGGATGGCGGTCAGGCCCACAAAGCCCACCACCACCCCCCTGAGGTTTGACCCCCAGGTCAAACCTCAGGGTGGCTGGAGGTCTTCTCGCGCCCTGCGACGCCCGGCTCTGCGGTTGGGGAGCGAGTTTAATCACTCCCAGTCCCGCTCTGCCGTCTCCTTGATGGAAATCACTTCCTCACAGAAGGAGGCGACGACGTTCCACGACCTCTTACTCCGGATCATATCCTGAACTACAGCCAGGAGCGAGAGGGCAACCAATTCGACTGCCGCGATCAACTCACGGCGCTGCGATGCCCAGGCGGGGCAATCTGCCAAAGTGTGCAGCGCCGAGTCCTAATCAACGTCGCGCGGCAGTCGCCGCAGTGATGACAACCGGGCGTCTCTTGCCGGCCTATGCGACACAGGAACTGGCCAAAACAAACGTGGCCAGTCATTACCTGTGTCAGCCGGAAGGTGAGGGCGCCATGCCGCCTCTTCAGCCACTCCTCAAATATGGAACTTACCGCCACGATCGTGGCGTGCCTGAGTCTCCACCACCCTAGGGTATGCATAACCAATTTCTTTTTACTTGTGTTATTTGCTAAACAAACAACTTATTATAAAATAATTTGTTGCCTTATGACTATATATATAGTCATATATACATATCGGTAGATCGGAGTAATCTTTATCACTGATTTTGGAAGTAGGTAACAAAGGATTTGACTAGTTCGTCGATACAAGTGTAAGTTCTAAAGTATTATAGAGTTTTCTATCTGATAATTTGGAGGTGCAGCAGAATCTGATAGACCATAACAAAACCGCTATTTTTTTTTTATAGCTTTTGTTTTAGACGGCAGCTCTCGGATATTCTCTCAAATCATCCTCGAAACTTGGACAAGGAATCAAGCCTTATGACTGGAGACTTCACAAACAAATAAATAACACACAGAAAATACACCTAGCCTGAGACAATGATTTGCGGATTGCACAAATAAATGGGATTTTAACCATGCATGGAGTCTTTAAAATATAGTGAAGATGTATTGCCATAGAAAAGCATGTTCACATTGCTTAATTAAATTTGTAGTACCCGTTTATATTTATGTATAAGCTATTAGCTCACGGTAGCGGCTTTATCTGCGAGTGCATTACTTGCGGTAAAAGTACCCTATTTTTAATGTAGGTAAATATCAACCAAATTGATCAAGATTATTATTTGTACCTTTCCAATTTTACTAATATTACAAACATGAACCCAAAGGGGCATACCAGTATTAGGCCCAGAGGTGCACAAGAACTTGGCTATACTAAACAAATATATTAATATTTATCTTAGTTTTTCCTTGTATTTATTATTCTGTACAAGTCGGTAATATTTAATAACATATTAAACAAGGAAACGAATAAACTATGTAATAGACTTGGAAGCCAGTACATTAACGTGAAAATGTTGCCTTTACACAAAATATGGTGACAGGTAATTAATCGAACTATACTCCATTTGGTTAGGTATTTAACTAAAGGTAAACAATCTTAATGTGTCTTTTTTATCTTTTTATCTGAAAACTCAATTTAAAATACAGATCAATGTAAATACAACAATAACGATTACTAAATCAATTGAACCGTTAGTTTAAGCAGTAGTTTATTTGTTTAACATGTGTTTGTGTAAAAATGACATCTAGATTGATTACTTTTAGTTAAATACCTAACCAAATGGAGTATAGTAATTTACTATTGCTATATTATATTATTATTATTTTAATCGTTCATTTCATTTTTTATACAAAAGTAATACAAAAACTAATAATAATGATTAGTTTTACCTTTGCAAGATTGCTTTGATTAACTTAAAGTAATGTTTATTATCGATGTATCGAGGTTTTGTGTTTATTATGGCAACACCATCTCTAACTTGTATGAAGCCGGAAAACGTAAATGTCAATATCATTGCTTGTTTTGAACGCCATTGTGACAGTTAGTGTTTATTTATTGCGGTTAAGACTGCGCCGATCGTAAGACAGATAATGACAGAGCTCGTGCGGCGCATATTTACATCGGCGCGCGACAGTCATAGTAAAATTGTATGGAGGATTTGAAGTGCTTTTTTGATAAATATGTATCTTTATTGTCAACCAATAACTTAAATATTTGGGACGGACAAATTGTAATATAACTATTTGTGTTTCGTTTAATCTGTAAAATAAAATAGATTTCTACAGTTATTCTAAAAATCACGTATCACGAGCTGCAAATTAACGTAATTTTGTAGGTGAAAATATTAATCATTTTAAGTGTTTTACACGGAATAATTTTAAACACATTCATTGTTATGGTAAATGTATATTTTATATTTGTATTAAACAGAAAGTGTTGATTTTATTCACTTAACTGTTTGTTTTGTTTTAACCATGTTTTGGCACATTTCGCTCGGCGGAGTCTTAATATCGACGACTTTTACCTATAAGCTATAAAATTGTAATGTACTCTGTTTTATTTAATGAACTCATAAATAAATTAAAATAATGTGTAAAATAATACAGCACATATTTAATATAAATTTTATTGATCAGATATAAAAGATTTGATAACTTTAAAATGCCAAGTTTTTTGTAAATCACTTCTTATGCTAACTAATTATTGAATTGCTTACTATTATTATCATTAGCCTTTATAGGTGTGCACTGTGGACCCGAATTACCCCTTAGGGATACATTTATTAAAAGCGGAGACGTATATATATTCTCCTTTAGATGATAACTACGATGTAACTACGGTGGTAGATAAGGAATCTGTGTGCAAAATTTCAGCGATTTGAGCTGTGCATCGATACTGCCAGTCATTAACTAGTTTCTCTTGTTTATTCGCCATAAAAATTTACTGCAAGTTGCATATCAAATATGGCCGTAACATTCAAGTAGAAAAAAGTTTATTAGTCTAGTCTTAATAAACTCGATGAAGAGGAGCCTGTAATATGTAGAACAAAGTATAAACTTACCAGTATCGCCGACAGCTTGGCTGAGCGTGTTCTCGGTGACAGGACGCAAGGCTTCCACAGCGCTGATGTAGCCCAGCCTGTCTGCGATGGCACACGCTGTCTGACCGTTCTGGCAAAATACAGATATATTATAATATACAGTCAATCCTTAAAATAATATAGATATATTATGTTGTACAGTAAATCCTTAAAAGTCGACTTTATCACATATACACACTTTATACATGGTATAAGCCCATAGGCGGCACAATAGATAATAAATAAAATGGACGCTAATCCTTACTAATAGTATAAATGCGAATGTGATTTGGTTTGTTACGCTTTCACGCCTTAACTCTAGACTGAACATCATGAAATTACGCATACAAGTTGTGAGGGGAACAGAAATGGAAATAGTACCTTTCATTCAGAAAAGTACTGTTACAAATGTAACGTACATTTACGCGAGCGAAGCCACGGCTAAAATTTAGAAGATAATAAATAAAATGGATGCTAATCAAATGTTCAATAATTCACAATGTAAGTATCTACTTATATGTAGTAAAATACTGAGAATAGTCACTAATCCAGATATAAGTTGCTTTTAAAAAATAAACTAATATGATCATAAAAAACAAAATTGGTATTAAAAAATTATTTAGTCTATCAAGGGTTAGGATACTAGACATAATTTAAAATCTATTAGTTATTTAGTCTATCATTATTCATACTTACTGCAGATAGTGCGTTTGGATCGGCGTTGCTCTTCAACAGCAACTGAATGATGAGTGTGTGGCCTTGCTGCGCTGCTTGATGTAGTGGCGTGAATCTGTTGCAATAATAACATAAAGTATTATTATCTATTTCTTAAATTTATCCACCATTGTGATATCGTAAAGATTATAATGATATCGACAAAGGCAGATAATTAATTATATATTGACATCAATACAGATAGCTGGTTTAATATGACGTAGCGCAGGTGCTGCGCGCAAGTAGCGTCTTTACTGGTCAAATTAATGTCAAACTAATGTGCACGTTATAATAAATATATAAATAAATATTAGGTACTTAATATGTTTTGTGCTTACACATTTAAACTATTTAAGTACATTTAAACAAGTTTTTTATTGATACTACCACAGTATTATCGATAAAACCTTGTTTCAATGTAAAGAGAAATTTGAAAGAGGAACGTCTAAATTCTTAATTAAAATAGGTGGAGACATAAGTCGTTAGTACCCGTGCGCGGCGCGCGCGTGCACGTCAGCGTTGGCGGCGAGCAGCGCCTTGGCGGCGGCGTGGTGGCCGTGGTGCGCGGCGGCGTGCAGCGGCGTGTAGCCGTCGCGCGTGCGCGCCGCCACGCGCCCGCCCGCCGCCAGCAGCGCGCGCAGCACGCCCGAGCGCCCCTCCGCCGCCGCCAGGTGCACCGGCGTCAGGCCTGCGCACACAGCACTACAGTGCCGCCTCTACTACTGCCCACTAACTGTGCTCACAAGCATTCTTATAAATAGAGATAAACAATGCCTTTTAACGTGAGGGAATGCATTGACGCATATCTCTCCGTGGAAAAGGGGAGCGAACACGTCATGTCAGGCTCAGGCCTTCTATTTTAAAAATATGCCCTGACGGTTCCTTAATTCAGTTAAGACCTCCGGGAGGAGACGAGCACCCGTATCCTCTCGTACAGCCGAAATCACTTTATATGCTTCGGCGAGCACTTCCGCTTCCAAATCCCACGTGTGAGTTCCGGCCAAAGCGCAGGCTGCGTCGGCCGATACCGTGCGTTATCCGCGTATGACCCTGACCATTATAACTCACTGCGGTCTCCACAAGAGAGTCCTACACTGGGCGGCCAAAGAGTACACCCACCAGTGCGCCGTAAAAGGCCCTCGACCGGACAACCCCCTCAGAGCCACCGGCAACTGACGCTGGGCCCGCACAAGTTTGGCAAGAGCCGCCCAAGAGCGGACGCCACGCCGAGGAGCCGAGGAGCGAGACGGCTGAAAAGCTTGTCAAAGCGTCATCGCACAAAGAGCACCCTAACTCAAAACAAATATTCGTTGGTCACGCAAATAACACAATCTTTTATCATTAAATTTTTTCTCCTATGGAGATCAAACCAACAACTCTCAACGTGGCGGCAGTAGCGAGGCGACCACTTAAAACGTAACTATACTCATAGTTATTGTTTAGTTTAATTTGTATATGTATATGATATAGGTAATAGCATAATCAATTTCCAAAAATAGATATAATCTACAGTTGTACTTAATAATCAGTAAAGAGATAAGAAAATATACATGTATCCAAAGATTTCCGCCACTCAAAGGTAAAGCCATCGAAATGGACAAGTACCTACCTCAATTCTACAAAACACCGCAACCATACATGAGTTGTTTCAAAATTTCTCAAAGAGACGCAAGTTAATAAATAATAAGAAAAAAAAATTAAATTTGTTAAGAAGTATTCTAGAAACGCTGTAACACAAATTTCGCAGTATTATGATAATTGGCAACAATTACCGTTTAAACTGATCATATGCCTACTATTTACCACAGTTGTAATAAAATAGAAAATGGTTTTTTTTCCCTAACGATGTCTGAAACTATGCTCTAAGCCAACATGCTCGCCACTCATTACGTGATACCTTGAACATTAGCTGGCGAAATGTGACTGTAGTACGTATGTATATAAAAAGTAGTGTTTATGACACATTGATGTCTGTTCTAACCATTATTGGCAGGTACGTTGACGTCTGCGCCGCGTTCTATCAGCATCTCCACACAGTCCTCGTGTCCCTCCTGCGCCGCCATGTGCAGGGGAGTGAAGCCAGCCTTTGACTTGACGCTTGGATCCGCATCTGTATCAACATACAATATCGCATTACTAAGAAATGTACAATCGAATTTCGTTAGATCTCTTAAAATGGCCGACATAATCGCTATGCAAACACACAAGGAAATAGGAAGATCGAAAAGAAAATCAGTCAAGTCAATCAGTCAATCAATACAATGGCCACAAGAAATTGAAAACGTGTCGTGGTCTCAGACACGCGTCTTTTATTCAATTACAATACAAATTATTTAACGTCTATAATGCATGTGAAATGCACGCCATACTTAAATGTAACTTTAAGAAGTTATGTTTATCTATATTTTCTCATTTATTGTTCTTGTTGATGAACACTGCTAATAAATATGGCTACGGTCCAGCGTGATAGGGATAAAATAGTAAATGGTTGTATTTTCTCTATATATGTTTGGCAACTTAGTACCAGCCGGATCGTTAAAGTTGTTAAGACTTCTATCTATTTTGCCAAGATCTCTGAAGTATGGGAAACCATGATATATTTGTATTAGATAAACCGATTATAGTCTGATCTATATTCTGCGTTTACAACATGTATTTAGCGTGTTAAAAAGACTTATACCGTAGTTCTGTCAGTTCAGAAACCTGTCGTACTTACACTAGCGGCACAACGTCCTAATTTGTTCTTTATAATAATTACACAACATACAAAATACCAGTCAAGTAGGGTGACCTTTATAAGTACAAAGTATGGCAGTATCGAAGCTGTAGCGACTCACCATGTTCGAGCAGTGCGAAGGCGATATCGGGATGGTTGTGTCGACAAGCGATGTGGAGCGCCGAGTGGCCATTCTTCGCCAGCGAGTGCGGCGATGCTCCTACAATGTAACAGGCTAGCTTACTAATACTAGCTACTACTTATCAAAGTGATGAGTACAAGTTTGGTTCATAAGGTGTTGGTAGATGTGATTGTTTGTTTGACATCTCGTGTGGTATCTCAAGAGTGCAAGAAACATTTTGTCAGAAAACAAAGCCTCCATTATAATAAAATGTCTGTGTTGTAGATACATTCAGATCGCCATTTTTAATAGTACGTACAGGAATTTAAAACAGAAAGAAAATAAAGGTTATGTTATTATTAATGAATCAAAAATCTATTGTGTCTAGCGATTGGTGTGCGTGTGCCCAAAATCGCGTTTTGAAAGATTAAAATGAATGGAGGTTTGGTTTATACAGCATGTTTATATACCCGTTGAGTTATAAAATAATAGTATTTGTGTATTACTTGATTGACGTATGTTGATACAACTGTTGATCACTAACTAGAATAGGAGATCTAGCCAGTGAAAAATTTACAAGTGACGGTTTGCGTTCTGGTCGCGTGAAGATGCTGAAGTATAATCTGTGGAATTTTTGGGTATTATATGTGACATTATACGTGTTGATGCATATTTTATTGTGAATTGCAAATACAGACATTGCATTTATTTATTTAAAAATCATTAAAATTATAATATATTAAATCATTTGGTTGCAAATAATTTAACCCAAATTATTTTTCAAGATGATCTCAATTTTTATTTGTCGTCGATTTATTTTTGAGAAATAGGATAAATTATGTTTAATCTTGTTTCTACAACGCTTGTCAGTGTAAACCTATTATCTTATTTTTACATAACTGTAAATGAGTAAATGAAGTGACTAGAGTTTGTTTTAGAATCAGCTTCATGGTTTGGTATGATATTTGGATGTCATAGATAAATTTTAGAAAACTCTTTTTCCATTTATCACTTCAATCGTCAATAATTATAGCCTTCATTGTTTAGTAGTTATGTATAGTTATTTACACAAATACAATGTACGTAATCAATAAATATATACAACGTTTTTATATGTCCCTTAAAAGTTACTTTTACGTCTATGATTATAATTACTTCTAATTCAAAAAGTTACTTATTCCGGTATTTAATAGTTATAGATACAGATTGTAAAGGATTACTATCCCCAACTAGCATCGTCAGTATGAACACGTTATGAACAACTACAAACAATAAAAACAAAAGTCAGTCGCAAGTCCTGCACGTGTCGCAGTCGTGCGGTGAGCGCTGGGCGCGTACCTTTGTCGAGCAGCAGCAGCGCGATGTCGGGGTGGCCGTAGTACGTGGCCATGTGCAGCGGCGTGATGTGGCTGCGGCCCGGCGCGTGCGGCGCGGCGCCGCGGGCCAGCAGCAGCCGCGCCACGCCCGTGTCGCCGTACTTGGCGCCCAGGTGCAGCGGGCTGAAGCCCTTGCGCGTCTCCGCCTCGATGGGCGCGTTGTGCTCCAGTAGGATGCCCGCCACTTCTTCTTTGCCTGGTTGGGAGAACGTGAGGTGCTGCTAGCGTGGCAGGTTTGGCTGTCCTTGTATAGCGAGGTGGGTGGCTGACTTAAAATTAGCTAGGTGGCTATTTGTTATAATTGAGGGTATCAAATAAATAGTAATTAATACGAGGAAACGATGAACCTATATGACAGTAATTACATAGCTATAGGAGCGGAATCGATTGGAACCATCTTTGGATAGTAAAATAACCTCAGTTAAAATATGACATATTTCTTACAATATCTCATTATCGCAACTAAAATATCATAATATTGTAGAATATTTTATTAGTAAAAAAATCGTAATGTAATGCTTTAAAAGCATTAGAAAACTACTATCATAATTGAATACAAATATTTTTTTATATACAACAAAAGACATACCTGATTAAGATATCAATTTACATAGTAATAATATTAACATTAAAAGTTAAATAAAAGTTGTCACCGCAATTCATATAAATATAATTATGTAACGCGCAACCCTACTGGATAGTATGCGCCGCACACGCACATCTCTATCTCGCTAGCCGCCGAGCGACGCGTGAGTCCCCGCTCCTCAGTCAGTACTCAGTCGTCGTCACGCCACAGACCGGGAACCGCACGCGCCCGGCGCGTGCGGGCGTACCTACTATTTATCTTTCTGTACACGGCAGAGCCCCAAATTACCCGAAATCTAATGTATAGTGTTAAGTTCGTAACATGTAAACTGCATTTATAAATAAAGAACTTTTTACCACTAAAATTATAATTTTCATTAAACACCATTGAATATGTCCCTTTTCAAACTAAATACTAAATACAACTCCCAAAAAAACATAAACAAATAGCCTTAAAATCTACCACCTTCAACTTAGAGATCTCCAACTCGCTATACAACTAAGCCCACAGTGTCTGTCGTGTGAGCGACAAGCGACGTAGGTGCCAGAATCAATTCTAAACAAAACATTTCACACAACTATATACCTGCTATATACTAGGTTATATAATATATATAAGTATTGCGCCTACCTTCCTTAGCAGCAATATGTAGGGGTGTATATTTGTCTTTCGTAGTGGCGGCGACATCGGCGCCATGTTGGAGTAGTAAAGCGGCTATATCGCCGTGTCCCAGTCGAGCAGCTACGTGTAGAGGAGTCTGTTCTTCACGGGCTCTAGCGTCCACCTGAAACATAAAAACATAATTGAATATGCAGATTTCGAAAGAGCATATCAATAACAACTACTTTTACTATTACTATTACTATTGGAAATTGAGACAGTATGGCGGCAATCCTAATTAACGTAAATGCGAATATGAGTTCGTTTGTTTGTTACGATTTGACGCCTTAACTACTCGACAAATCATTATAAAATTTTGCATACACGTTGTTATAGGTACCTTTTATGCAGAAAAGATACTGTTACTAATCTAACTAACATTTACGCAAACGAAGTAAACAAAGGCTAGTTACTCATAAAATAAAGCTTAAATATAATATTCTAATATATACATATATATATCCACTTATATCCAGATATAAGTGGATATATTAGAATACAGTACCCATTTCCTGGGAAAAGGGTACTGTTACCGTAGGATAGATATTTATTGACAAAATCAACTATAACGCGAGCAAAAGTTTAACTTTTAGAGTTCGAAAAACTTTTATACAACAGCTTTGTCCGTCCGTCTGTTATACAACTTTCACCTCAAGAACCGTAAGAGCTAGAGACTCGTGGTTAACGCTATTCGACTCAGCATAGTCGATATACACCCGAAATGACTATAAGCTTTGATCTCTGACCTCAAGGTCACGTGACACCATCTTTCAACTCAAGAATCGTAAGAGCTAGAGACTCACGATCAACGCTATTCGACTCAGCATAGTCGATTTACCCCCGAAATGACTATGTCCTTTGACCTTTGACCTCAAGGTCACGTGATACCCTTTTTTCGAACTCTAAGATTTGCGGCAATTCATGACCGTTTCTCACTTGTTAATCAATTATTAGAATGCCATATATAAGTAAAAACTTATTGGGTCTGGTCTCGCCAGTGTGTCACTGCAATGAAATAGGTTACGCTATCATTAAAGCGTCTTACGCGATGTTTATACAGTTACCTTGGCGTTGTTCCTAAGTAGCACTCGCACGAGGTCGGTCTGGTGCGCCCTGGCCGCGAGGTGGAGCGGCGTCTCGCCCCGCGCCGTGGCGGCATCAGCAGCAGCGCCGGCTCCCACCAGCACCAGTGCGATGTTCATGCAACCCATGAACGATGCCACGTGTAAAGGAGTCAGACCAGATTCTGTTGTCGCTGATTTGCCTGTAAAATTACAAGTACCATTGTTAATATAGATTGGCCATGCATAAACGCATATTTTTATTGTGGTTAAGTGGTAACTGCACTATTTTAACTGTTTGATTCGGAATTCTCTGCCAAAGCACAGGTTTCCTTTTTCCTTTGATCCTGGGTCCTTCTAGCGTGAAAAGCTACTCCTTAGGCCGTCAGAGGAGACACGTCGGCATGACTTCACGTGAGGACGTGGTAAGGGGGCTCTGGTCGTGGACCACACGACTGCTAATCATCAGGCGAAGTCTAGTCATTTTGAAAGACAATAACCCTAACTTAATATTATAAATGCGAATGTGAGTTTGTTTGTTACGTTTTCACATCTTAAAAACTTAGTGATTATCGTGAAATTTCGCATACACGTTGTCAGAAATACTAAAAAGGTCGTAGTGTACCTTTTATTCAGGAAAAAGTACCGTTACTAGTCTAACCTAAACTATATTATGTAATATAATAGGAAAGGAACATTTATCTCGGTATTTAATTTCGCAATACAAGATATGATGATAACATTAAAGGTTATTTAAAAAATATCTTACTAGCGCCATATTTCAGCAGCAACTCCACAACTTTGAGTCTGTTCTTCTTGCACGCGATGTGTAGAGGTGTGAATCCATTTAAAGCTCGAGCGTTCGCGTCTGCGTTACGATCTAGCAGGAGCTTTGCAACCTGAAACATTTATATTATAAGCGTAAACTTACGTACGTAAAAAATAACGTACAGACTTTGTAATATTAGTATTAATGTATATAGATGGTAGTACTTAGTGAATATCTTTTATTTTAAGCCGTAACCTGATCGGTATTCGGTATATGATAGGACTGACATATAATTACTTAATGTAAGTCCCTAAATACATGAAGAAGAAAAAAACTTACTATCAATCATGGACTGATCTTATAATCGATAGCAAAGAGTGACGTGAGTTGCGTGAGTATGGTATCATATATACCGAAATCTTATTCTCAAACTCACTAATGTCCTACAGACCAAATTTCGGTCACGGCGGCCAGTCGTAACGGAGACTGGCCATCTGCGCAGGATTAGTTAGTTATGTACTGCTAGACAAAAAACGTATATAGAAGCTAACAGTCTAAAATTAACCTTACTTACTAATAAATAGTATTCATTTCACTTTGACAACTTCACCATTTCTCCATCATCGTCTACAATGCAATATAATACTTATAACATAAGCAATAGAGTCGATTTTACCTTAACATGTCCACAATGTGCGGCGACGTGTAGCGCGGTGAGGTAATCGACGGTGACGTCATCGATGGGAGCACCCTCAGAGAGTAGAACCTTGGCCGTCTCCACGTGTTCGCCTTGCACGGACATGTGAAGAGGGGTCAAACCGTTCTGGAAATTAATAATAGAATATGAACACTTTCGAGCATGAACACATATTATAATTTATAAGGGCATACATGTAGCCGGTTAGGGTATTATTTCCTCCAGCGTTGATCGTAAAGTGTAAAGTCACAGTGTCATTGCTCTATGCACCAGATGGTTAGCGGTGCTAAGGACCAAATGTGAAAAATTATTTCAGATAGAAAGGTGAATTATTATTTATTTATACTAATATTATAAAGAGGAAAGATTTGATTTTTGTTTATTTGTTTAATTACAAATTAAAGACTACTCAACCGATTTTAAGCATTCTTTCACCATTTGAAAGCTATACCGAGTAACATAGGTTAAATGTTATTTAAAAATAGTACTATTACATAACCCAACCCAACCTACTTTTGCGCGAGAGAAGCCACGGGCAAAAGCTAGTTTAACAGAAGCAAACAGTTTAGAATTTATGTGCCAAAAGACAATATCGCTCTAGCCCGATCAAGGGCTAGCACCGGCGTTGATTTCTCCCATTGCAAAAAAGATTTATTTCAAGAGCCACGTCAAAAAGAGTATGTATATAGATCATGCCTTAGTTTTGCTGGTGATCGGTGCGCCATGTTGCAGCAGACGTGACACGACGTTGCTGTGTCCGGAGCGCGCCGCGCAGTGCAGCGGGGTCAGCCCGTCGCGTGTCACTGCCGCTATGTTCGCTCCTGGAAATATAAGAATAAAGAAAATTCATATAACCACTTAATCTGTAAAACACCTGACATAATTTAAAATATATTGTGTCTGGCTACCGTTGAGCCGCTGCGACTCAATAGGATAAAGAGGCGTTTCCATTCCTTAAAATACATTGCATAACAATATACTCAAAAAGTTTATATAGTAGTTCTGCTGTACGATTCTGTATAATGTAAAGTTACAAAAACCACAACAGAACGGTATCGTAACCGGCAATAATAGATGTTTGCTACAGCGATCGTTGAAGCGAGGATTATACTATAGTTCACAGTATAATCCTCGCTTCAAGGATTATAATATTTTTACCTATTCTGCAAAGAAATCATCTCGAACTGGTTGACACATAAGGCTGGCCAGTTTTATTTGTCTAAGATTTGCATTTCATAAATCACTAAAACAGTTAAGAACGGAACAGTTCAACAGACAAAGGACATCTCTATTTAACTTGTCTGTCTTTAGACATGTATAACACGGGCAACGAAATTAACGCGATCATGCTCAGTATTTACATATCTTTTTGAAAGTTCGTTTTACGTGATATAAATCATACAAAGCAAGAGTATCAAAGTTTCCCGCATGAAGCTTTAATTAGGTACACTTCTTCATAGGTACACTATGTAATAAAAGAAAACCACATAACAGATAGAAAAGCGCAAATGTTCCGATGTCAACAACCGACGGTACTTTCGCCGAAAAGTAAAAAAAAACATGACAATCCGAGCGTCATCGCGAGACAAATTGTCTAAGAAACACACACTAGTCTGTGTAACTGTCACAAGAGTATACTTGAGTGATTCGTGATTGACAGCATATCGTGCTGGGCAAGCAATTAAACTGAGAATTCCTGAGATATGATATAACAATCATATTTCACATATAATTATATCTTCAAGTGGTCGCGTGTGAAGCTAAAAAATGAAAACATATTATGTTGTTTCTTTGTAATTACATTCGGATTGCTGAAACAACGATTTTTCAGTGCTGCATTCTTCCTTTTTTATTTTGATTATTCGAGGCATCGAAGGTATTCACCTGCTTAATTGAGTACAAATCGCAATACAATACGTTTAATGTATTGTTTTTATTAGCAAAATACTACTTGCAATACTTTCACACATTAAAGCTTATCTTGGTTTTATGTTATTGCGTGAAATGTTTTTAATTCATTGGAGGCTCTCTAGTCCTTTATATTCTAGTATTTATGGACGGACAAGGAAGTCTTGCGCGGTGGTAGAGTCGCAGTTTTACTTCACCAGATAACTTATACCAAATACAAGTAGAACTTGTATTTATCAGAGCCAGATAACAAAACATATTGTCGTCTGGTATTGAGATGAGTGGTGTAGTAGCGAGGTCAGTGGTCTAGTAGTGGGATCAGTCGTCTGGTAGTGGGATGAGTCGTCTGGTAGTGGGTGAGTCATCTCGTAGCGAGGCGAGTCGTCTGGTACTGAGGTGAGTGGTGTAGTAGCGAGGTCAATGGTCTAGTAGTGGGGTGAGTCTTCTGGTAGTGGGTGAGTGGTCTGGTAATGAGGTGAGTCTTCTGGTAGTAAAGTTAGTCGTCTGGCAGTGGGTGAGTCGTCTGGTGGTGAGGTAAGTGGTCTGGTAGTGAGTTGAGTCGTCTGGTAATAGGGTTAGTCGTCTGTTAGTGGGGTGAGTGGTCTTGCAGTGGAGTAAGTGGTGTACTAGTGGGGTGAGTGTTCTGGTAGTGCAATAATAGTGAGTGCTACTGTACCGTTCTCGACGAGCAGGTCGAGCATGGCGAGCTGCCCCCACTTGCTGGCGACGTGCAGCGGCGTGATGTTGTGCTTGGCGGCGCGGCCCGCGTCGGCGCCGGCCGCCAGCAGCGCGCGCGCGACGCCCACGTTGCCGTAGTGCGCCGCGATGTGCAGCGGAGTGAAGCCAGACTTCGAGCACGCGTCCGGGTTGTGCTCGTTCTGACCACAAACATACTTATTATAAAGATTGGCTGCACAGATGGTGTAAGTGGTTTAAGGGGTCGCGTGGTTCGATACCCACTCGGGACAAACAATTGTATGATCCGCAAATAGTTATTCCTAGTCCAGGTGGTGTTTGTGTCTGTTATTTAAATGTTTGTAAAGTTCCCTGCGACAGGCGATTTAAGCTTAGTGCGACTGCGGACATTGCAAAAAATATGTATGAATCTTTACTTATTGTTAAATAAATACATTGATAGATGTTTATGATAATAAGCGCCCTGGTTGTGTTTAATTGCGTTCATCTTCTTTGTTTAGTTTCGTTCACTTTGTCTGTTATACGTAAAACTAAAGCCTTGATTAGGATCAATAATATAAGATATCCCAGATCAAGCAAGATAGCATAGACAATAGCGTTTAAAAACATAAGCTGAATCGCGTAATTCTATTCAGCATATCATATAGAAATATCGTAGAACTAGCTAAACTATCAAGAGCTTTCGTGCTTTGTATCTACTATAAATGTTACATTTCATTACAGAACATAAAACGGGCGCTGCGTTCTAATCCGACGACGCTTCTATGTTTAAACCACTTAATGTTTGCTAAGTGCTTATAGCATTAGTGTCTGTAGTTAGCCTTTAAGACTCACTTCCAAAAGCAGCGTAGCAGCTTTAACATCGTTCTTCTTAGCAGCGATGTGTAGCGCCGGCAGTCGGACTTTGCCTCTCGTGTCGGATTCCAGTAGTTCAGCCACCACTCGGTCGTGACCCTGTTGCATCGCCACTGCTAAAGGTGTGAAGCCATCCTGGAAAATAAAACATATACATAGACTCTCACGTGAATCCATTAAAAGTTAGACAGAGTATTTTACTAATATTATATGACTGTACGTAAATCGTAGTGGTTTAAGTTGTCAGATGCCGATGTCGCGCCGAGTGTTGTGAGTTAATAAATAGCTGTTCCGAATCTGGGTGTTCTTTGTGTCCGTTGGTTGAATGTTTGCAATGTCCATCGCGGTACAGTCAATATTCATAGTGCAGGAGTTGACTTAAATACTCAAAATAATTTTAACGAATCTGTTAGGCTAGAGTCTGTTGGCAATTATAGGCATATTTTAAGACCGTGCTGCTACTAAGACTTTCTGAACAAAAATATCCATTAACACTTAGCATCAAATCAGTTCCCGATCGACTTTAAATATGAGTAAAAACTTTCGCCGTGCGCTCAATGAGACAGTAAAAAAGGAGCCAAAACGAACATAGTTCTTACAATTTGCTTTAACGTACAAAAATAAAATGCAAAAAGATGCAAATCAAAACACTGATGTATTAACAATTATACTAACTCAATCATAATCAAAGATTACATAGTACTAAACCGACATACATTACAATCACATGTACCTACGTACAGGAAAACTTCAAACATGAAATGCTCCTAATTTTTCATCGATGATTAGTTATTATCATTGTAATTGATTCCAATCGATATCCAAACAACACGACGAGACGTCAACAAACATAGCAAATTAATATTAGCCACAACAATTTGTGTAATTCACAAGTCTGGGTGTCGTTTGTACCAAATATTTATGTTTTATTATTATTGACTAATGTTTGTCAAGCCCACTGCGATACAGGATTATTCCTAAGTCAAAACTTAACATTATAGAAAATCGGCAATATGTCTCTTGTATAAACCTTAGTAATAATCTACAATGATCTAAGGGTGTACTAATGCGGACCAATTAAAAATCAATAGCAAACTTAACCAAAGCTAAGTGGCAACTGCCACGAAGACTGTCGAACTATCCTGAGGTTGAACCTGTTCTATTCCGAAAGAAGGTCATTTATAAATTTATTCCTAACAAAATTGATTTGTGTTGAACATTGTTACATTTAAACCAAAGTATTCGAAGAAGTAACAGATTTAAAGCCAGCGACTATTGGGTCATCCTTAAGTCGCTATAGAGAACTCTATAGTAAATGGCATGTGAATACAGCCATAAAAGAGAACAAAATCAACAAGCAGAACGAACAGCTACAACGTCCAGCGACAGGTGCAGTCATCATTACACGAATTTAAACACAACACACGACATAACGACACGCGAGTATCTGCGCCGATGAGTTGTTTGTTCAACATATCACCCGTCATACACATTCAGAGACCTGTGTTCTCGATGCCCTTGTTATGTCAGTTTCGCTGTATACTATTGGATTTTATAAGCTTATGAAGTGATATTGTTATACTATTCTGTTTTGAGCTTAAACTATTTTAGATTTGCCAATTATTTGGTAATGGTACGAATGACACAGCTCGTCCGGTAATGTACCTGCGTCTTACAGACAACCGACAACCAGCGTAAGACGAGTGTTGATACTGTTACGCTATTTTGCTGAGTATGCAAGAGTTTCGAAAGGCCATTTCATAGCTTTTTGTCCCTAGGGTCGGTAACAAGTGAATGATATGACTAGTATTGCAAGCGATTATAGAGTCTATAGCAACCGTTTACCCATCAGCCGAGCGTTGTGCATGTTAGAGTCTGAGTGGAATAAAAAAAAACAGATAGCTAGGTTGAGGTCTTTATCTAAGAAGGTAAAACATGTACCAATGATACCTTACCACGGTATAGAGGTTTACCGTAACAAAATGTGAAAAATCAATAGAAGGGCTGCTCTTTTTACCCCAAGTACAGCTCTTATACAAATGAATTTGCGCTTCCATATTTGCTTTAATTAATATGATTATATTAATCAAAGCAAATAATATAATTAGTATCAAATTTACTTTATTTTCTTTTAATAATTGCAAGCATTTTGAAAGGACCATACTAATTTCGCGATGTCCCTACAACATTTTTAATTATATGCTCATATACCTTTTAATAATAGCTCTTTGTTTTTTTTTATTAGGTTTATTTTGGTAAATAAACAAATAGAATTTGAGTTTTATTCAATTGATTCATTTATTTATTCAATGTTGACAAATAAATGATAGTTGACTAGCAGATGATAATCCTGCGCTCGAAACACAGGTCATACAAAATCTGTCTAGTTTATAATAACAGAATCAACTTCATATCGTAATAATTTATATGTAAAGGTTCGCTCTCAACACCGCGGCGGAAAACTACGAGTGGAAATTTTGATATATCCGCCCGGCTTGGTTGGCACCCGGCTAATTATAAAGTATTAATAGCTGCTAACTTATGTAAGCCAAGCTTCGTTAAATTATAAATTAACAGGAGGTTAATTAGCTGCGCAACAAATACCCTAATTAAGATTATAATTTGTTTTTAACAAGCTTTGCCGCGCCTGATTGTTGCCGTCGTGTTTGGAACACCCACCCAGGAGGGAAAGTATTGGGACCGAGACGGTGATTGGATCTCCATCCGGCACTTTTACTCACCCAACGCAACAGTACAAATACTGATGTATGTATGTATCTTATGTGGGGGCCAGTCAGTGCAGACCGGCGACACTTCGACCCAGTGGGATCTTTTGTGTCGACACTCTCCCAATAACGACTGCCATAGCTGTTCATGACAGCCGGGACCGACGGCTTAATGTGCTCTCCGAGGCACGGAGCAGGCGATAATTGTCAATCAATACACACATAATTTCGAAAAGTCATATAAATTCCGAAAGTCAGAGGTGCGCGACGTAGGTGCGAACCCGAGACCCTCTGCATTGCAGTCTGTTGGTCTCCCCAGTGAGCTATCGTTTCTTTTTGGAACACCCACCCAGGAGGGAAAGTATTGGGACCGAGACGGTAATTGGATCTCCGTCCGGCACTTTTACTCACCCAACGCAACAGTACGAATACTGATACTTTACCTCCATATTTTGTGAGGTTTCTCTGGTCGAACCGGCGCATTCATACTAAAACTAGGAAATTACTGATACTTTTATCTACTGGTTTATTCTTACCTCGGTAGCCAATGTCTGGCTGGCACCAGCGGCCAGCAACATCTTGACGCATCCCGCATGGTTTTCCTGCGCGGCCATGTATAGAGGGGTGAAGCCGGCGGCGGATTGTGCGTCGGCCTTCGCCCCGGCCGCGAGCAGCGCCCGCGCTACCGCCTCCTGCCCTGCGAGGCATGCTATGTGGAGGGCTGTGTTGCCTGTAAAAGATACAATAATTTAGGACATGTTACTATATTTGAAAAATAAAGTTCAAGATAAAGTTAGTTTTCTTCTTGTGTAAGGTTTTACAACCTGAGATGTGACTAATGCGCCAACGGTGGTAAGTGGTAACTGCCGTTCGTGGATGTGACTATATTCCCTTAGCTATTCAGAAGATTCTAAGTATTGCTTCTTATAAGTTTAGGGAACATTCCTAGACGCTGCGTAAAGATGGCGTTGGCACAGCTAATCAGGTCTATAATCGGAACACAAATGCTAAGAATTCATCATCAAATCGAGTTACTGATTATAACTCAACTAGATCCGACTCCTCTTGAGCACACATCTGCTTATGTGCGACCATTATGGCGGATTGTATTGGACTATCCCGTCAGTGAACCAGACCCGAGGGCCGTACAGCATAAAACGTATGCGCAAATTTTGTTTCCAAGGAGACAATAATAATTGTCGACTTTGTACTTATATTAATTTAACCTGTCAATTATTGGACTGCTAAACATAATTGAAAACCTATTGCTACTGGTCGCCAGTGCGCCGCTGCTACTCAAGGCAAATCTAGTGCCCAACGGTACGCCCAGTGGTCGAAATAGGACCGTAATAAATTAAATTTAAAACGAAATATAATAACCAAATATTAATTAGATTTTAGCTTAATCTCCTTCCCATATAAACTTTAACTATACCAAAACGCACAGTTCGTGAGCGCCATATGCTTAAAAAGGGGTACAAACTTTTCTTCACATATTAATATACCTACAGTGTCTCCAAAGGTCACAGTTAAACTCTATTTAAGCTACAATGGATTTTCGTTATCCTTTAAGAAACTAGTAATAGCTTTTCAAGGAAAAGAGGTTCAAAGAGTTGTTAACAAAGACCAGTTTATGAGACAAGTGACTAAGTTTAAAATTGCGAAGAATTTAGCGAGGGTGATTTAGTTCTTACTCGAAAACTTAGGACTTTGAACAAGTATCATGAGTTTTTATACTTGTGTCATAGTTCAACTAAGTTCCATGTATGTCAGCTTTAGAGACAATAACTCATTTATACTATTTTATAGATACATACATAATCTCAGGCTTATAGACGCTAAGGGATAAGCAGAGGTGTATCACACCCACATTTCGCCAAGTATGGTTTTAGTTTCCATGTAATAGATAACTCATGGCGGACGCCATTAGGTTAGCCGCCATTGGGCATATTTCCAGACTAGTGCTGTTACTGAGAATTCTTTGAAGGGGTTTTCCCTTCAAGAAACATCCAACACCAATTTGTCCGATCCGGTACTCTGCCGTCTACTAACTAAAAGGACGTTAAGTGATATTGAACTCATATGGCTTAGCATTATTTTAGTTAGCGGACGGCAGTACTCGTGCAAAGTATGTATATTTACTACGGCTGCACTACCGAAACAGCGAGTATAAATATACACTACTAGCTGACCCGCGCAACTTCGTCTGCTTCATGTTAGAGAATTTTCCTCGTTTTTGCAACATTTTTCATTGCTGCTCCGCTCCTATTGGTCGTAGCGTGCTGTTGTATAGCCTATATCCTTCCTCGATAAATGGGCTATCCAATACCAAAATATTTTTTCAGTTCGAACCAGTAGTTCCTGTGACTAGCGCGTTCAACCAAACAAACAAACTCTTCGGCTTTATAATATTAGTAAAGATATGTATTTTCTCATATAAGTTTGAGCTCCACGCAAAGTCCTTTAAACTGTTTTCGATGCGATTTTCACAGTCTAGTAGATTTGTGTTCAATTTAAATTATGTTTTAACTAATTTTGGAATAGCCGAACTGAATAAACCTTTCAGAAATACCTGCTTTACAGACAGGTACTGGTTGTATAATATAAGAGTTATTACACAAATTTATGATACTATAGATTTTGCCCACGTCTTCGCTTGCGATAATCTAGATTATGTCAAAAAACATTCATCCCTCGGGAGGAGTACCTACTTTTATCCGGGTGAAAGGTACTCTATATCTTATTTTCATGATGATCGCTCGGTAGTTATAGCGGGGAAACGTAACAAAAAAGCAAACAAATCACATTTATTGTAATATTAGTTAAAATTAGGATAGACATAGATAGTATATAGCAGCGAAGTTTAATTACACTGCTGACCAACTATGGAAGCATAGGGTATGAATAGCCGTTTTCATTTTATTGGCATTGCTGAGGTTGACAACACTGCATTGCGACATTATATTACGTAGCGTTGCGTCGATGTAATGCAATAAAATAAATACCAAGTACACACTAGCGAAGTGCAATTGCTTTGAAAAGAGCCATTCAAATATTCGAAAATTGAATGATCTCGCCTCCGAATATTGAAAAATTCGTTGTCTTTGATTACAATTCGAGTCATAACCGAGAATTCGAATTTTGATTTGATAATGATAGATTAGTCGACAACTGCCTGCCTCGGTGGCGCAGCGGTAAAGGATGCGACTATTGTGCAAAAGGTATTGATTTCGTTCTCGGGTCGAGCAAAGTGTTTTTGGTTTTTAATGTTTTGAAATTCTGAGTAACATGGAATCTGGAAACTCGAACTCAGTTCGTGAAATGGTGGTTCGTGGTGCAATACACGTCTTACTCCTTCGGGGGTATAGGCGTAAGACTATATATTATAATATTTTGATAAATCACGTCTTACATACATGAGGCAGCATGCAGCAATCGTGGCAGAGTATGCAGCACATACAGCATAATCAACCACGGTTGATCATGCTGACAAAGTTTTCGTACGCAGCGAACGACTGTCATGACCAGTTTTTATGTCTTTCTTTAACCTAGCGGTATCTACATTCACATTTGCGTATGGTTGATATGTAATCAAATAGTAATCAGGCAATGTAGGTACAGTCAGCGACATAAGTAGATACACACTTGCAAAATTTTAATAGCCTTTACCTTTTGAAATTATAACAAATGTTATTATTTTACTGCAGTAGTAGTGAAGAGATAGTTAATAAAATAATAATTCAAAAATAGAGAATAATTATTTGGATTTTTAACTAATAAAATAATTTTACATATTTGTTAAATGTTTAGCTGCTTATGTCACTGACTGTACGTGTAAATCGCTGGTATACACATATACTTCTAGTTTGGTCCACCAAGAGGACTGAGGCATGAGTCTAAAACATGTCATACAAAATATGCCGCCACGCCAATATATCCTCGCTCTAACTCCAACATTTGGTTTTTATATTTAAGTCTGACTGCCTCGTTGGGCTCGTGGCAGGCGCATGCGCTAATATTTGCAGCAGATCGTGAAGACTTAAATAAGATTCCTAAATCTAGGCAAATTAAAAAATCTTAGTAGCAGGATGGAGGCTAAATGTAACTGAAAGACAGCAGTAGACATGCTCACTATTACGAGTTGTGTACTTAAAATACAGCCGGCGAAATTGAGGAGTGATACATTATTATATACTACATGTGGAAGCTTGTAATCGGCAATTATTGCTGTATCATATAAGTCCAGTTACTAGCTGAGCCTTATGCACGTACAGTGGCGCATTCTAACTCGCTTCTTGTTCGTGCACTAACCTTATTAAATATGCTTCTGACATCAGAATCTGAGTGTGATCTATTTGCTTCGGGATGGATGGATGTGTGTCGTAGTTGTTTAAAATTTTGTGAGATGATGGATATTTAGTTAGTTACTGTGTTACGAATCTTTTATTGTACTCAAGTAAGCTGATGTAATAATAATTTAAATATATTAGGGGTTAAAGTATGAAATTGCCGATTTGTACTGAAAAATTGAATCTCGTTTTTTTCTAAGATGTACCATATTTATTTAATCAAAATATTTACCCTCATTATCTAAACATTGCTGCCATCTAAACGGAAGTTCATTTATGCCTTTACGATAGAACTCCGGGGATCTAGATTCGACAAACTGTGTGAAAGCATTTTGTACTGGCTTCCGGGCAGATTTTTTTTATCTCGTAGAAAATTGTCCAAATCACTAAAAAAATGGTAGACCGTTGGAGCAAGGTCTGGCGAGTACGGAGGATGACGTATGGTTTCTAACTGCAGATTCTGTATAGTTACAACGGTTTTTCGTGCAGTGTGAGGTCTTGCGTTATCATGTTACAATAATGGTGAAGATCGATTCATGAGTCGAGGTTGTTTCACTGCTAGTTTTACCATCATTGTTCGAAGTTCGGCACAGTAAACATCTGCTGTTATCGCTTGACCAGACCTGAGAAAGCTATAGTGAATAACACCATGAAGAGACCAACAAATAGTTACCATTACCTTTTTATTGGTAAGCTTTGCTTTAGGGCACTGTTGCGGCGTTTGACCTGGGGTCAGCCTTTGCATTTTTCGTTTACGGTTATCATAAAAAATTCACTTTTCGTCACATGTCACAAATCGATCCAATATTCCTTCATTTCTGTATCGATTCAACAAGGCAACACAAGTTTCAACACGAATTTCTTTCTGCAGATCAGTCAAATCATGAGGTACCTACCCTTTTTTCATATTTTTTTATCTTATTGATTTGATGCAAATGAGCCGATATTGTAGGTAGGGTATCGTTAAACCATGTCGCTAATTCTTGGGTAGTTTGACTCGGATCGGCTTCCACCATCTCCTTCAATTCAGCGTTATTCACCTGTGTGGTCGGTCTTCCACGTGGTTCGTTCTTCAAGTCGAAGTTTCCATTACGAAAGCGTTTAAACCAAAAACACACGGTGCGTTGATTAGCAGTCTCCTCTTCAAACACAGCGTTGATATTGCGAACCATTTCTGCCGCGTTAGTTCCGCGTCGGAACTCGTATTTAAAAATGAATCGGATTTTCGAAGTTTCCATAGTTCCCGCCTAAGCAGAATAAAAAAAAATTGAAAGTCGAATATCGAAACTTGCACATTTTTTTTAAAAGAGAATCTTTTAAGTATCGTGTGAAAAAAGTATTTATGTCAATTCAAAGTATCTATTACTATACAACGGTAACTTCATACTTTAACCCCTATTACTTTGTATATTATGTCTGGTAATAAAATAAATATAATGTTAGATATAAGTTTTAACTGTAACAGTCTGTTCGCGATAAACTCAAAAACTAGTGCACGATTTTTATGCGGTTTTCATCAATAGACAGTGATTTATGAGCAATGTTTAGGTGTATAATTTGTTAAGGTTTTGTACTAACCCTGCGAAGCCAGGGCGGGTCGCTAGTTAATAAAATAAAATACACTTCTGCTGACCCTTGCTGGGATATAATGACGTGAATAATCTAGTACTAAATAACAATAACAGTTCTCACCTTTCTTAGTAGCAGCGTCGACAGTGGCGCCCCGTTTGAGTAGCTCTTCCACGACGGAGATGTGGCCATCTTTAGCAGCGAGGTGGAGAGCATTCAGCCCGTTCTGGAATAATACAAATTCATTAGTTATGCTGCCTTAGTCACACAGCAGTTAGTGCGTCAGTCAGGTTTGATTCTCGAGTCAAACAGACTGTTATTGGGATTTTTGTTAAGTATTTTGTAGTAGCAGCAGGAAGTCTGCCTAGTAGATGTGAGACATGGTGAAACCCAAAAAACAAAGCTGGCGGCAGAGTCAGAGTTTCGGGGATATAGGCTAAAGAATATTCTAAAGGTTATTTACCAGATACTACTAGAGATACCTGATATTACTAATAGATATATATATACGCTCTAGGTTCGAAGATAGTAGCATAGCACGTAAGATCCTGAATCTAGCTACGTAAGTATATAAGACAATAACTGTACTGTATATAGTTATATTTGCCGACATATTATGCTAGATAATATCATCCAATCCACTTAAAAAAAACCTACCTTTACCTACGTAGGTACACGAAAAACACAAACACTTTTTTCACAAAGGAAAATAGTTACATTGGCATTGAAGAAACATCTTACGTATCTCCATAAATAGTTAGAATAACAGAGTACATACCTATCATTTTCAAGAACTTTTAGTACTGATTAATCTGTACCGAAAGTTCATTTATAGCGAACATAGATATTACGATTGTTGTGTATGTATGGTTTGGTATGTTCTTATGTAGTATAAGTATATGCACAATAAGTAACGTTTTAATAAAACCATTCAAAATAAACTATTAGTAGAAAATTAAGATTTTATTTAGGTATGCGATAAAGTGAAAGAGTTGTGAGAGTATCTCGCTATTTCCCTCGTAGCGGTAACATCACATAATAGTATCTTGCCACAGAAACCCCATCTACCAGATTTGAGAGGCTTCTAATTTATAGATTCTTAAGAGGATTTATAATTCTTTGTTTTTTAGATTTTGTATAATAATTAATATTTAATACCAAATCTTAAACCTGAGGAAATTTTTATATTATTATGCATCACACAAACCTTTACTTATCCATTCGGTGCTATCTCCGAGTGATGTATGTAAAAGCCGTGATACTATGTATAGATGCACATAATGTCAAGTTAATATAAGAAATATATTTTTTCAGAAATTTATATTTACTCTTTTATTATATGTACCTTACCTTAAGTATTTAAATAGTTTTAACTCAAAGTGTTTCCACGCTACTTACTTACAATAAGCATGTTGTCAAACAATAGGTAATTGAGTACTACTAGATCGCACAGCGATAAGGCTCAAGTTCTGCACAAAATTATTCACGCTGGATGACAACAATGCATTCAAATTTACGCAAATATAATTTATCAACCTAGGCAGTCAAAGTATAAATATAAACTAAATATTTACATGTTATATATTTACATGGAAGACTTCACTACTGCACTTAATAGCTAAAAACTTTAAGCAATATGTATCATAATTGCTATCTCAGAGCCAATTCCAAGCTCACTTATAGATGTAGTGATATATATTTTTGAATTAATCTTTTTTATATTCAAATACATACACCTACATACTCCTCGAAGGGTTATGCTGTGTTGTTTTAAGCTGCCATTTCGCTACCAAGATTTAAGTTTAACGCAACATGACGTAATAGGGCGTGAGTATTAACGTTTACGAGGGACATTGCCAGCCTCTGTGTCGCTATTGAGATTTTCATAACAGACTATTCCAACGCTACCCTCGAACTGAACGTCTAATGTTTATATTAGAGGTAGACTTGTGTCTTATTATGACAGAATGAGGCAAATTGATATTAAGATTTACTATATCGGATGGCTTGCAACTAAACGTAATTCAATATTTAATAGAGCGAATCTAAACATTATAGATTGGCATAATTACAGTCATATCTATTATGCTTAGGGAAGGCCTGAGCATCGGATGGCCTAAATAAAAAAAGTTGGCTACTGTCCAATCGCTCGATTTACGAGTAATATATACTGTGGGTGATGCCGTTTAACGCTCGTTAAACCCTGCTATGGCATATTAAAATTACTGGTCTGAGTCGCACTACGTTATATGGACACATTTCTTG
The DNA here is from genome assembly GCA_930367265.1 of Catocala fraxini. NCBI lineage: Eukaryota > Metazoa > Arthropoda > Insecta > Lepidoptera > Erebidae > Catocala > Catocala fraxini. The sequence goes on from OV884050.1 coordinate 9,452,190, forward strand.
TGAAAACTCTGTCTGAAAAGTACATTTTATGAAGATGTATTTCGCATTCTTCCTAGCTATCTACTCTACGTTTAATTTCAAGAAATTACTATGAAAGTACATATTTAAAAAATAATGTACTTGCATACATTATTTTTAAAACATAACAATTACACATTATATTTGGGTAAAGAGGTAAGGTAATATACGTATACTTATGCTGGTTTTATTTTCTTTTTATAACGTAGTTAGAAATTTTACTCAGAATTAAAGTTCTCGACTCGAAAATATACACTGTTTGGGCATGTGCCGCGATAAATGTCTGCTCGGATGGCGTAGTGGTTTAGTGGTCGCCTAGCCACTGCCGCTGCACAGTGTCGTTAATTCCACGGAAGAGATAAACATTTATTTATCTCATCCGTGGTGGGTTTCATCCCCACACGGTACAAAGTTCTTTGTGTACGCTGTTTGAATGTTGTAAATTACTCCGCGACACAAGATTTATTCTTAGTCAGGGAATAATACGTTTTTAAAAAAAAAAATGTAGAATAGTGAAAAAAAAAAAAGCACGCTTTATTAAAAAAACAAAATAAAAAGTAAAAAATAATTTAATAATTTTAATGGAAAAGAGTGGGGTTATTAAAAATATCTAGAAAGCACCCCACGCTTTTTTTAATAAATCGTGTTTTTTATTTCTTAAACTTTTATTATTTATTTTTTTCTATATTATTTTATTGTCATCGGTCCTCGATAAGTGTGCAAAGTTTCAAATCAATCCGTCGGTTTGAAAGATGTGAAAATCACGTTCAAAGATTCCGTTACATAGATTTATAGATACATACCAAGCTAATAAAAGCGTGTTAAAAATGGCCAGAGGCGCAAGACTGAAACCTTCTAGAATTTCATAAATATACAATACACCAGGACACGAAGACAATAATCTAGAGAGGACTGATTAACAAAGCTTCCTATAACAGATATTTCAAACATGACATATTCAAAAGGAAACACCACTTGCATATCTTCCAACTACATTATAATTGCGCTCAAAACATTCCCTAGGGAGGAATTCACATTAAGATGTTTCCATACATAATTACTATAAGCTTCGTCGTCGCAGGATTGCCCCAAATAAATCATTTAGTACGTATATACCTACATATATAATAGTATGCTGTCAGTACGCCCCTTAGATAAGGAGTGACGGGACACAGGCGAACATCGGAAGGCACTATGGAAACCCATTTTCGTTTGTTGATTACACCGATTGTGCGAAATGATAAATGTTTTTTACATCTGATGTTTGTATTTCAATTTTGTTTGTATACACAACGCGTAATAGAAAGGTATCGTTATGTTTAAAGGCTGTAACTTGCATTTTACAGATAGTAAGTAGGTAGTAGATATGAGTATAAAATGAATTTTGACCTTAAAAATATACAATGTTTTTAATTGGTGCTTTCTTTTTAATTGCGCCTAATGCTTGCATGTAGGTAATAAACTCCTAAGGGCATCGTAATTTACCGTATCAATTTTAATAAGTGGCTGCCTTAAAATTGTACTATATTATATATGTATTCTTTCAATTATTTTGATATAGAAGCGAGTCATTACATGTTGCCTTGGTCTCTCTCTGTGATCGTGTGGGATTGCCGTCCCAACGGACTATGAATAATAAATAAAATAACACTCTTGTGCACCCTAATACGCAGCGCCTGCGAAGAGGGCTTCTCTCCGTAGAGAGAGGCAGCTGTGACTGAAATTCGGTCTGGACGGCATGATTTTACACAGACATTTTCTGAGAACAACACATACCGGCAACATTTCAATCCTAATGGGTAACTTCTCACTTTAGTTATTCATAACTGTTTTTAAATGCAATAAATCAAAATATTAATTAGTAAATTGTTTATGTAAAATTTCAATTCCACGAACATTAGTAGGTAATAGATTATTTTATAAGAAAATGTATCTATTTCTTTTTTGCATGTTGCCGGGTTTTACCTTATTTTCAGTATGCGAGCTTTAATGAAACATACAACTTCATATTACCCGCTAGATACCTACCATATCTTAAACCTCGACTTGAATGAAGACAATCAACGTACTAGTAGTGCAGAGGCGTATTTAAACTGAAAGTCGCGCTCGGCTTATCAAATTTGCTGCGCTTGCTAAAACGTGCCACCCTCAGTGCCTGAACTAAAGCAAACTTATCCATGCCTATAATTGTACCGCCCACGTTCACAACCTACGTAAATATATATAACAGTGTAAGCTGTAGGTATTTAATTTTTTCAGCTTTTACGGTAAAATTAAAGTGCCTAATTGGATTAACAGCTACAAAGGTATTGGTTTAACAAGGATAACATTAGTAAGTTATAAAATGCATTAGGAGCAGTCAAAATGTAATGTGTCCATGGCGCAGCATTAGTGTAGGTATATGCGACAACAGTGCATGAGTTCTTAGGTTCGATTCTTGGGTTCGGGTTAGAGTTTTTCGGTCTAAAATTCTTAATATCAGCAGGGCTTCTAGAAGTGTTCTCGGTAAACAGCAATAGTCAACAGCAATACGCCTGCCGACTATTATGTAGGACTGAAAACCACACTAGAAACGAGGACGTAACACACCTCTTGCACACTTCAAATGTTTATTTACAATTAGGGTTTCAAATGATTAGTGTCTTATTAATCCCTAGAGCTAAGCTAATATTCTGGATGCAAGTCGGTAGCCCAACGGGTGGGCTTTGTTCCTTCGATTCCCAATTTCCAAATTCCCTTCGATTCAATTGGCTACCATTCAAAAGCATTTTGTTAAGTCCTGTCAATGAGCCAGCTTTTATAAATAGTAAAGTATATTCTTTAGATAGTTTATATAATCCAACCCAATTTGAATATTCCTCTATCGTATAAATATGAAGTACAACACACGCGGCGCGATGCTGGAACGGTGGTCGTTAATGACCAGTCAAAGCCAATTACTTTATTATTGTGTTTCATTACAATTATAAATATAATTAGTGTCATCATGATAATATACCACACACATGGTCATATACCACACACATAGAACTCACACGTTATTGGATAAATCGATGCATAGCAAAAAGTGAATGTTTAGATAAGCACTGCCATTATTAGAACCTGTTGACCTTGGCTGAGGGGTGTGATTGGTCAAATAGCAACTCGATGCCTATAGAAGCGACTGCGCAATAGTTAGATATATATATATAGATAGTTTGGGAGAGGGACTGTGCTGCATGCGCGCAAACCATATTCTTCATACTTCTCTCTCTCTTTTCTCTTATACATGATTGATATATGGTTATTTTATTTTATAGCTACAACTATTCTTTATATAAGTACATATATTATTTAGTTGCAGTTATACTGCACCTAAATAATATTACCCTTTATTTTGTACCGGTACTGATAATTCATATAATTGTTGATAACAATATTATATCAGCTTTTTTGTTAACTGTATTTTAACTTATTTTTCTTGTGGTCCCGAAATACCACTAAAAATAATTATTTAATTTATAGGTGGAATCCGGGACCGCGGTCGCGGTCCCAAAGGCCCCCCGACCCGAACAAAGTATAGTTGTGTATGTCCACGAAGGCGTTAGCAAACGTATTATACAACCAAATTCCACCAATTATGCGTTTAGGTCGGTGAGAATGATCAAGAACAAGTTCATGTTCTTGAATATTCTTACGGGAAAAAGACAATCCATGAAGCAGTATTTGAACCTGGTACCCTGCTCTGCCAACTGAGATATTCATTGTCCTACAGTAGAGATTGAAAACTCAGTATTTTGTATCTAAGGCGATGCTGTGTATACCTACTACTAACTATAATAATAAAGCGATTGTGAGTTTGTTTATTCATTTGTCTGTTACGCTTCCACGCCTTTACTACTTGGTCGTTCATCATGAAATTTAGAAGTAATGAAAAGGATTTAGGTACCTATCTTTTATCCAGGAAAAAGTATTGTTGTTGAGGCATAGAAATTTATCTATTGACATCTAGATTAATGCGAGTGAAGCCGCGGACAAAATCTTGTATAGGTTTAGATTGGATGTTCTTTTTCATCTGTTATAACCTACATTCTACCTTAGCTTGTGAAATAAATTTAAGGTATCTATATTCTTACGGGACTTTGTCCAAACCAGAATAGAATGGAGAATCTCGGTTTATGGAGTTTATTTCATAAAAAAGAACATTACATTCACTTAAAATATGAGAAACTTAAAACAATTATTATAACATAACAAGTACAAACTAAAATTTTATATTCGATCAGTCGAGTTTAAGTTTGTTAATGTTAACAATCACTTTTATTTAATAAGTTAATTTTTTTCTACTTTTAAAATATAAATAGTTAAAGTGGATATAGTGATAAGAATAGAAAAGGGTATGTTAAGCTGGTTTGGGCATGTAGAAAGAATGGACGAGGAAAGACTGACTAAGAAAGTTTATAAGGCTAATGTGAATGGTACAGTCGCAAGAGGAAGACCTAGGCGAACGTATCTTGATCAGATCGGAGGCGTTCTGAACAAAGGCCAGGTTAAGAGCACCTTGAACCGACGGGCGTGTATGAGGAATGTGATGAAAGTGAATGAAGCCAGAGAAGTGTGTCAGGATCGTAGCAAATGGAAATCCGTAGTCTCTGCCTACCCCTCTGGGAAACAGGCGTGAATCTATGTATGTATGTATGTAAATAGTTAAAGAAATCTTTACGTTTTTAGGTAGCTTATTTTAAGTAATATAATATACTTAATCTTCTCTATCAGTCCCAAACATATCTAAGCACAAAGTTATGCTATGCGAGAAATGAGGCAGTCTAGTTTATAGTTTACTGTACTTTTATTTCACATTCTGTGTATCGATAGCTATGGTCAATAACTTCTCACCATGCCCTTAATTCAATAGCGCATTCATAAAGAAGAAAGGGAAACTTTCTACAAAATTGAATTCCGTGCTTGCACGTCCAATATGGAGGCCGGTATTGGAAGAATTATTTCTCGAATACTATAGCTCGACGTCTAACAAAGTAATTAATCACAGGTATGTAAATAATGTTACATTTGTACAGAAAATCGTTAAAGAGAACAATAATCGTCCGGAGCAATTAAAATACCATTGTGAATAGCGAGCTAGCGAGCTAGCACAAGTGAAGAATTTATTCAAATGTATGGACGTGCGTTTCAGTGATTCTGTAGATGTGATAGAAAAGTTTCTGATACGCTAATTGAATTTTAATGTATTTACAAAATAGTAGCATATTTTTTTCCGAGATATTTCGAAGAAATCTGCTAAGTATTTCAAAATGTGTCTTCTTGGAGAGATTCAGACTCAAATCTCATTATTACGTAATGAAACTTGAGTAACGTAATACCTACTTGCGTTTCATTGTCATTATCTTTTATGAAGCAGTAAGCTCTCAGCTTCTTTGTGAATGTAATGTCTGTTTTGGTCGGAGTATATATATAACAGGTCCCCTGTTATAGGTAGCCCAATGATTAAGACATCAGATTTGCGATAGAGAGGTTGTGGTTTTGATGCCCGCCCATTTTTCTTAAGGGTTAAGAAGATTGCTGCTGCTTAAATTGTTCTTCATATTAATAGTATATCAAATCAGACTGTTGAATGAGGCTCTCGAATGGCATACAGACATAATTATTTTAATTCATGCAAGTAGATTGCTTCGTTGGTCAAGTGGTGCATGCATAAGTGGTACTGCCGATCGCGAAGATTGGTTCCTTGATCGATCAAACTCTAGAAACTATACGGCAGTGCAATGTGTGGTGGCATTGCATCGATCTATCTATGTCGTAGGTGTAAACGACACGACAAGATGTATGGTTTGTTCAATGGTCTATATAGAACCCTAATGCACTACGCAGTATACATAATAAATAGTAGGTATAAGGAGCCGCGTCTTACTACAGCAGCAATAAGTACAGAATTTGAAACTTTTATTTTGTTAAAGTACCATTTGTGCGAATTAAATATCGCTGGTACATTTCACCTTTATCTATGTATGTGGTCAGGTTGACGACAAATTACATTGAAGTATCCTAACTAATATTATAAATACGAATGTAAGTTTGTTTTTTACGCTTGCACGCCTTAACTACTTGACCGATGACCATGAAATTTCACATACACGTTTCCAGGGGAAAGGCAAGGGTACGTTTGATGCAAAAAAAGTACAATTACTAATCTAGCCTAGAATTACGCGAGCGATGACGCGGGCTTATAGGTAAATAAAGCGTTACGGTAGAAACCTTACCTGCTTAAAAGTACCTATTAATACAACAAGAGTAATACATAATACACATGATAAAGTAGCACATAATAACATTTGCTTATATTCATATTATTACAATATCGTCAATAAAATCCATGAAGAACTAACAAGTGTATATTCAAAAACCTTTTTAAACTTCATTAATATTCAGCACCTTCTTAACCCAGGAATCTTTGTATGTAGATCATGTGCGATGCGTAATCTTGAGGTAAACAAACATTCTATTTCGGAAAACGTGCCAACATTCAACTGCTGTATCTTTCATAAATACTTTAACTTGTATGATACAAAAAGCGTATTATTTCCCAAGACCTTCAACTTAAGTTCATGTTACTTTTATAAAGTTCTCGCATTTATCCTGAAACTAGATTTTGCCCGCGGCTTTACTCGCGTATGTAGCTTAGGTTATATTAGTAACAGTACTTTTTTTCTGGAAGATGTATCTATGTCCTTTTCTGATCCTTGACAACGTATATACAAACTTTAAATTGATCGGTCGAATAGTTTAAGCGTGAAAGCGTAACAAACAAACTGACATTCGCATTTATAATATTATAATAAGGATAAGTATAAAATGCTTGTTTTTAGAATGTTCTCGAAGTCGCCAACTCACTCTGAACAAGCGCGGTATACCTACAGCTCAATCAATCAGTTGAGAAGAAGCACGTGTCTAGCAGTGAGAGCGCGGCAGGTTATAAACAGCGCTGATATAATAATATTAGTTTTATATAATATAGTCTGTTTCTATATTATTATATATAGAAACAGACTGGCTTACAAAAAATATCGTAATCAATTGTTCCAATTAAAGTTAAAATTATTTAATGTCATGCGGACACGATTTTACTCATGTATATTTTGTCTTGCTGCATCGTCATGCATTAAACAGTCTTATTAATATACTAGCACTGCTCACGAGTTCGTCCAAGAACTGCTTGCCGGCTACTTCATTTATGTGGATCACACTATGATCACATATGTATGTATGTCCGGTTCTACTGAACCATGTCGGAAAACGCGTGGCATTTTTTAATACAATAAATCTTCTTTATTTAATACTACCTGACCCGCAACTTCGTTTGTATCACATAAGAAAATTTACCCCGTTTTTGCAACATATTTTATTGATGCTCTGCTCCTATTGGTCGTGTGCATGTTATGCATATTATAGCCTATAGCCTTCCCTGATAATTGGGCTATCCAACACTAAAATAATTTTTCAATTCGAACCAGTAGTTCCTGCGATTAGCGCGTTCAACCAAACAAACAAACAAACTCTTCAGCTTTATAATATTAGTATAGATTTAAACTCTCTCTTTCTCTTTTCCTGGCTATATAATCTCGATAGTGTTGGAGTCAGCCTTCCTACTTATCGCCATGTCGCTCACTCCTTGACATAGTCTTCAGTTCGCATTCCTCTTTTCTCTTTGCGCTACAGCCTTCCACCTTGTTTTGGGTTGGCTTTTGGCTCTTAAGACCAGGGGTGGAAAGTTATAGAGGCAAGTTACCCATTTAGTCAGGTGGTATACTCTTAACATGTGCATACCATATCACCCTACCATTTAGCATCTTATCGGTGATGTCGACCACTACCAGGCTGATACTCGAACAAACAGACAGTATTATATCCATTGTCTTACTTTGAAACTCCTCTAAAAAGTCAATTTTGATTAATTTCAACACAGCCTCGTCACTGTTTTACATCTAGCTAGTACACAAATTGGTCGGCAATTAGCTAAAGCATGCTGCTGCGTTCAGCGTATAAAAAAAAATAAGCAGTTTCTAATGCTGTATATTTTTTTCAACAGATATTTTTTGGTTACACAGTAATAAGTCTCTATTACATAACAGTCGTTCAACGTTATTCTTGTTCGTGAGTACTGAGATTGGCTCTACGTTTAAGCTACTGCCATCTGAATTTTTCACGATTAGGACTATGAATGGGCCGGCTCGACCGGGGAAGGACTACCCACCCGCCCACAGAATATCGACGTGAAATAGCAGTATTCTTACTGTTGTGTTTCGTTCGTGAGTGAGAGTGCAGGAGGCCCAATTCCCCTCTTACCCTCTTGCCTCCTTCCCGCTCCTTCTCCTTCCCACTTCCATTTCTCCTCAAGGGTCCTTTTCCTCCTCAACGCGCAAATGATGCCTCTGGTGTTGCAGGCGTCCATAGGCTACGGTGACCGCTTACCATCAGGTGGGCCGTATGGCTATTTGCCACCTAAGTGGTATATAAAAAAACTACATTCTGCCCGCGGCTTTGATCGCATTAATGTAGATTTTGTCAATTAACTTCTATCCCACGGGAATAGTACCTTTTTTGGATGAAAGGTATCCTGTGTCCTACTCTGTATCCCTGACTACGTGTATGCGAAATGTTATGATGATCGGTGAAGTAGTTAAGGCGTGAAAGTGTAACAAACAAATACACATTCGCATAAATTATAATATTAGTTAGGATAAGGATTTACGCTCTCTCGCTCATTCACTACTAAAAAGCTAGTTGTCAGAATCTGACAAACCATATTTCTGTTTTTCATTCGGAAATTTCTCGTGACGTCTTTTAGTTGCAAAATCCTTAAGAAATATAAGTAGATATATATTTAGCATTTGTAACATTAGTGGTGATATCGTAAGTGTAAAGTGATATTAACACCCAGCAAAGCGGAACAGTTACTTGAAGGACAGTGACAATAGATATTATTGAATATTCATACAATCCTTTTTTTACTGGTCAGCGATCGCGCCTATACATTACTATAACTTTAGAGCAATACGATTAACCAGTTAATTGCTCATAAGTATGTTATTACGTAATTTATGGAAGGAATATACATCCTTGATTAAATTAATATTATATTTGTCGGCCTTGATGGCGTAGTGGTTAGTGTAACCGACTGCCACGCCTGAGGTCGTGGGTTTGATTCCCGCACAAGTCAAACATTTGTGTGCATGAACATGGATGTTTGTCTTGGTCTAGGTGTTTCTATGTATAATATGTACGTATTTACAAAAAAAGAACGTATTTATGTATGTTTATCCATTGTCTAGTACCCATAGTACAGGCTCTGCTTAGTTTGGGCTAGATGGTGTTGTGTGTATGTGATAGAATATTATTATATTATTATTATTATTAATTATTAAGTAAGGTTATTAATTCCTAACAGTATCGCCGCTTTGTTCTAAGAAAAATGGCTGACTCCATGTAGATATTTAATTAAAATAAATTTCTATTGCGGGTTAACGACCACCCTATAACCCATATTCGGAAGCTAAGTAAATGCCCAGGCTATGGAAGTATACTTAAAATATTATTAATATTAAGCCAACCTAAATTAAATAAGACTGAATTCAAAACGCTAGACATGAGCAGTCTACACGTAGCTTTATACATGCAGGCCATTGCAGGCCATCACGTATCGATCTCGTTTCAGACAGAAAAGTCGCATCGAACGCAATCGTTTAAAACGTTTTACCAACAGTATTAATTACATAATATATTATCAGTTAATTCAGTTTACTGCACGTTGGTTAAACCATAAAAGAGCTATTTCCTTTCGTTAAGTATAAATTATCTCTCACATAGTCCCCTCAGGAGATAACGCAATTTGTGTTAGATCTCAAACGCGCACACACAAGCTCTTGAAAGTCTGACGGGGAAATCTTATTAATTAGCCTACTACCGCTTAGAGTAATACCCTTTCCGTTAGAGAAAACATCGTTTAGGTCATAAACTGTTTACTTCTACTTATAAAATAATGATTAAGTTGAGCTTTAATTATAAGCGGTAAACGGCACCTGCAATCACTTAATTTTATTTAACATAATGATTTATTTAAGTGCCCATTTATCTTGTATAACTATGATTACTGCTGTCACCTCTTTTGCATCAGATCCTTTTTAGTAAAACAGTATTAGAATAGACTGTCTTTTATCCATTCATTGTCATTATTGAATATTAGATTTTAAGGAAACCGCCGAAGGAAATACATACATCAAACATAACACAAACCGTTTCGTTTCTTCGACAGTTCAGAAGATTGATGCCATTGTAAAAAAACGTGGGAAGAACTTACTGACTGGTTTCTTTAACGAAACCACCGTTTTAATATCTTTATTACTACTAAAATAGACATAATGTTACCACACATCAAGTATGTAATGAACTACACGCATGATGCTATTATTATTTATTATGATTTATGACTATTCACAAAGTTTTTAGAGTCTTCGAGACTCATTTGTCATACTGCGTAGACGGAAGTTGGTGTTCCGTCTACACATATACTCAGTTAGAAAACGGTGAGTGAAATACGATCTACAGACGTTGTTATCACTAATCCTCAACGATAGACAACAATGTAATATGTAGCAACGGTTCCTGCTGATAGGATAATTCTCGTAATTTCGAACGAAATATGACAAAGAAAGATATTGAAAGTACGCGAACAACAAATTACCTATTCACATTACAACAGACTAGACTGCTTGTTTATTCGTTTACGTAATACGACCTTTTTGCGTGAACTAGACTTATTTTTCGAAAATAAGTAGGTATACTCTATGATTATACAAAAAAGCAGCGATAGCTCAGTGGGGAGACCAACAGACTGCAATGCAGAGGGTCTCGGGTTCGAACCCACGTCGCGCACCTCCGACTTTTGGAAGTTATATGACTTTTAGAAATTATGTGCGTATTGATTGACAATTATCGCCTGCTCCGTGCCTCGGAGAGCACGTTAAGCCATTGGTCCCGGCTGCCATGAACATCTATGGCGGTCGTTATTGGGAAAGTCAGTACCCTCTAATATCCTGACACTGGTCTAGCCTTAGGGTATCGTTAGCCTTCGGGTTGCGGAGGTCAGGTGGCAGCCACTCCGTGTAAAAGCTGATATCCAGTCAAATCCGGTTAGACCAGAAAAGCCGACCCCAAGTGACTTGGGAATAATAAAGGCTAAGAGAGAAGAAGACTATGATTATACACAACCTCGTTACTGTATTAAAATAGTATTTATAGTTAGAAATACAGTACCTCAATATAAGTTAATGATTGTAAAGCTGTACAAACAATATAAAACATATAAATACCTAAGCTTTAAAATAAATGTTGTTCAACAATTTTATTATATCAATATCATTTATCTCCTCATTAATCAAAGTAGATACGTAAACAAGTTTCGAGTGCCAATATCTGATGTGATTATTGTAAAACATAATTACTTTCAAGTATCGGCAAAATATGTAAAAATATTATGAGATTTTTGTGATTCATGTCAAGTTAATGAATGATAGCACAAACACCAATACCTTACATATTATGGTACGAATCTATACTAATATTATAAAGCTAAAGAGTTTGTTTGTTTGTTTGAACGCGCTAATCTAAGGAACTACTGGTTCGAATTGAAAAATTCTTTCGGTGTTGGATAGCCCATTTATCGAGAAAGGCTTTATGCTTTATAACATCACGCTACGACCAATAGGAGCGGAGCAGCAATTAAAAATGTTACTACAAAACAGGGGAAATTCTCTTATATGAAGCAGACGAAGTTGCGCGGGTCAGCTAGTGTATTTTATATTCCAGCTAGATTTCCGCGGCTTCGCCGTAAATTTAAGTTAGGTTAGGTTACTTACAGCACGACTTTACTCGTCAACGTGTATACGAAACTCCATGATGATCAGTCGAGCAGTTAAAACGTGAAAGCGTAACAAACAAACAAACTCACATTCGCATTTATAATATTAGTTAGGATTCCAATTCAGATTGGTATGAAAATACACTGGTATTAAACAAATAAAATAAGCGCTTATGAGCTATCGGGATGTTAGTCTATAGTTTAACCTGTCAATTGTTGAAATGCCAGACATTATTGACAACCCATTGTGTCTAGCGGCCGGTGTGCCGCTAACACTCAATAGGTAAAGAACCAATAGCGCTTGACACGTGTCTGAAAATGTCCACGTTTTCTGAGAGGCACAGCCCATATTTTAATATGGCTGCAACTGTAAATAAATATGGGCCGATTAGATATACGATAGATAGCACAACTATTGTATGACATAAGCTCGCACATAACAAAAAGCCCACTTGAATGTGCCACTACTGTAATGTCGACCATGAAATGTATAATACGATGGATGCAACAAATAGTTGTTATCTATTTTTATGATGATGATTACCCCACCTGCCAGGATGTCCTCAATATTTCAACGTTATGTGCTATCTGATGGTATGCAGAGTAGCTAGGGTTGTCGCTTGTTACATTACTTCTGAAAAGGTTCGGATTCGTCTGGACGAAATAATTTTTAGTTTTATAACTTTAAAGTTTAAGTGTTTCTTTTTCTAGTGTATTCGAAAAATAATAAGTATATATAAATGGTTATTAAAGTAAACTTTAGTTTAAATATAAATGGTTAGCTGAACTAGAATAATTTGATATTTGTTGGTTTTTTTTTTATTCAACGTAGGTGGCAAACAATGTTACCTGATGGTAAGTGGTCACCGTAACCTATGGACGCCTGCAACACCAACACTTGCGCGTTGCCGACCCTTTAGGAAAGGAAGTGGGAAGGAGAAGGAGCGGGAATGGGGGAAAGGGGGTGATTGGGCCTCCGGAACTCTTACTCACCGAACGAAACACAACAGTAGGAATACTGCTATTTCACGTCGATATTCTGTGAGAGGGTAGTCCTTCCCCGGTCGAGCCGGCCCATTCATTCTGAAATCAGCGAGGCTTTTCTACTCTAAAAAATGGTAAATGGTTTGATTTACGCGCGAACTGATTCGACAGCCGTTTGTGTACTAACTTTAATAACTTAACGCCGACGCATTTATAAAATTGTGCTACGACAACAAAGCTGATCTATTCGTTGCGATGCACAACTTCCACTATTATGAAGTCTTCAAAATCTAATGTATGTTTTTGGATATCAATGCTGTTTACAAACGTCTTTAGTGCCAAATTTGTTGTTATGGAACCGTCCATATACGCTATCCAAAAGGTTCCTTAAAGCATAATGTCAATGTCAACGATGTTACCTATTCTTTTCTTGTTGTCATTTGTGAGCGATCAGCTGCAAGACCTTGGTATGCTTATGTATAAGGCAACAGTCCATTTAAGCTAACAAGAGGCGCTTTAAAGTGACATGAAATTTACTGAATAATATATTATCTGTTCATTCCGTGTTATAAGTTGCAAGATCTTGATATGCTTATGTATAAGAAGGTTGTTATCAACCCGCAGGCTGGCCTCAATGCCAAATTATAATGCTATAAAAACATATATGCTGATAGATTATATTATACATTAAAATTAAACTGCTATATACGGATTTTATCGCGTTGTTTATTTGACACTTTATTACAACATTTTGAAAATTGTTACACTACTACTACTATTAAACTTTACAAATTTTTAAGCTAATTAAATTATTATTAAACTATTTAGATTTAATTTATTTTTACACTTTCCCCGACGTTTCGGTTGCTTTTCAGCAGCCATGGTCACGGGGAGACTAAGATGGCAGTTGTCTCAATGTTCCAGTGTAGTTATTTCAAAGAACCCGAACATAATTTAATCATTGGTGTTTCTATTTACGCAGAATGAGCTCAAAGTATCATGAAGTCTAGCTGTGGTTTGCTTCTTCTTGGGTTTGACTATTTTTATTACTGGATCCCAAGCTGGTGGTACATTCCAACCATCTTCTCTATTAAAATTAGGATGTTTTTTGATTTCAATAGCCTCGCGAAGCATCCTTGGTAGGAATCGGTGTTCTTTAGCGAGAATCTGTGGTTTGTCAACATTGTGGTTGTGGTTTGTGGTTTATATAATAGTAATAGTCTGCCATACAGCTGTGTCCAGGGGGCGCTTCGATATCACGGAGTACCTTTTTACCTGGAGCGGCTGGTGGCAGACTATCTGAGAGGCAGGAGTGTCCTCCTCGAGGTTCGAGGCGAGGTTTGGCGGCGGCCCATGTCGTGCGGTGTCCCGCAGGGATCGGTTCTTGGTCCGGTCCTGTGAGACATGGGGTACGACTGGGCCTTACGTGCTGTCCTACCCCCCGGGCTGAGTGTCATCAGTTACGCTGACGACACTCTCGTCACAGCCCGTGGGGGTACCTTCGAGGAGGCGGCCCGTTTGGCCACTATGGGGGTTTCCCAGGTGGTCGGGCGTATCGAGGCGCTGGGTTTACGGGTGGCTATTAACAAGACGGAGGCCCTGGTCTTTCATGGACCTCGCCGCGGTCCACCCCGTGGCGCCTCGATGATGGTGGGTTCGACGCGCGTTCCCGTCCAGGCCCACATGAAATATCTGGGCTTGGTGCTGGACGGAAGGTGGCACTTCGACGAGCATTTTAGACAGCTCGCCCCGAAGCTTCTCGGCACTGCGTCCGCCCTCGGGCGGTTATTGCCAAATTTGGGCGGGCCTAGTGCTGGTTGCCGGCGACTCTACACGGGGGTTATCCGGTCGATGGCGCTTTACGGCGCACCGGTGTGGGTGGACTTCCTGACCGCTCAGTGCAGGACTCTCTTGCGAAGACCGCAGATAGTCATAGCGGTCAGGGTAATACGAGGATACCGCACGGTGTCGGCCGATGCAGCTTGCGCATTGGCCGGGACACCCCCGTGGGATTTGGAGGCTGAGGTGCTCGCCGAAGTGTACACAATGAGTGAGGAAGTGCGGGAGGAGACGGGTTGCCGTCCCCTTCCGGCTGTCATAGAGCGCGCGCGGAATCGGGCCCAACCAGGGCATGATTTTAAAATGGAAGGCGCGGCTGGAGGCTCCTATGGCCGGTTTCAGAACCGTTGGGGCCCTCCAGCCGGTGTTGGAGCGGTGGGTAGGGCGGCAGCATGGGACCCTTTCCTTCCGGCTGGTGCAGGTGTTGTCAGGGCACGGTTGCTTTGGCAAATACCTGCACACGGTCGCTAGGAGGGCACCGAGTCCCGTCTGCCACCACTGCGAGTGTGTGGAGGACACGGCGCAGCACACGCTCGAGCAATGTTTTGCTTGGGCGGTGCAGCGCCGTGAACTCGTTGTGGTTGTGGGTGAAGACCTCTCCTGCCGGCCGTGATCAAAGCCATGGTCGACAGCGAGAGGAAGTGGGCAACGGTCGCAGAAGGAGGCGGCGGAGCGGATCCGTGAGGAAAGTATCCTTGCGGATCCGAGCCGTCGCCGGCGGACCGGGCGGCGCAGGCGCGCATTAGCGCGCCTCATGCCACCGTAATGTGGGCCGCGGGTGGGAGAACGGGGATCTTCCACCCGCCAGCCATTGAGTCGGTCCGACGCCCTCTGTAGTGCCGGGGCGTCGTCCAGGAGTCGTAGTCTGCTGGGTGGGTCGCTGAGGTAGTTTCTTTACCAGCGGCCCATCCACTATACAAGGCAGCGAAGGGGCACACCGTGGGGTTTTAGTCCGTATGCCCGAAATACGGGAGAGCCGGACATAACCCTCTCTCCTCCCCTAGTGGCGGGGGGGTACGCATGAGGTGCATTTCCCCACGTAAAAAAAAAAAGTCCCACCTAAGCATCACCCGGAAGTCGTCGTCCTTAGGAATTGCCTGCGTTGGACACTGCTGTGAGGGTCGCTGACGTAGTTTCAGTTCGAGCGGCCCACGCACCATTCAAGGCAGCGAGTTGGCACACCGTGGTAGGTTTAGCTGGTAGTACCCGACTTAATCTCTCCGCTCCCATTTTCCGCGGAGAGGTATGCATCAAAGCATTCACGCACGTTAAAAAAGGTCCTGGCTAAACAAGCGGTTAGCCGGTATTGACATCGCGCAAATCTCAGAAAAATATTACTGTAGTAAGATCGTTAGCAGGCTGTATGGACTAGCTATAGTTGGATTGTGATTTTGAACTACGGAACACACAACAAGAAAGGACACCGTTGAAGTATTGTCAAAAAAACCGACACTGATTTGGAGAACATGTTTATCCAATGCAATTACCTTTTACTTGCTTTAATTTAGAAGAACGCAAGCCTTACTTACCCGTCTTGATTATCTCTATAGGGTAAAATTATATTGGCAATATCCTAGATATTAATAAACTAAAGCAAATGAAAAGCTGAGTGAAGCCTAACACAGTGGACTATTACCTAACTTTTCTTATTCCCGAGAGGCACGAAAGTTCATAAAAAAGCGAGGCAAGCCTACCATCTGTTTCATAAAGCTCGGCCAACAACATGGGCTTATATAACGAGATTTATCCCTTACTACAAACGTCTAGTTGCCGAACAGAATATGCGTTTACGTTTGCGGTTTCATCTGGACCAGAATCAATAATTGGTTTCCATTGGAAAGCGTTACGCAATGGGATAATATGATTCCAATGTTCAAGCAATTAGGTAGTTATTTAAAATTCATTGGACTGTTATAATTCGTATACAAATGTTAGCTTTAGGTATCCGACTAGGTTTTGCCCGCAGCTTCGCTCGCGGTAAAGTAGGAGGTACTTTATAAAAATAAAATATAGCCTATGTTACTCGGTGATAATATAGCTTTCTAATCGTGAAAGAATTTTAAAAGTGGTGTAGTTATGTAAGGTAAATACTTTTTATAATATTAGTATAGATAATAAGTTTTCTTCTATTTTCGCATTAATTGTATTCATGGATATCCTTAAATTTGATAGATAAACTTAACTATATGGCAGAGTCGTCAGGTGTCGATAGCATATGATTTTTACCTTGTGGAAGGCTTATGTTCAATGGACGTCATTTAATTAGGATAAAATAAAACCGAGTGCATTCGTTTTAATATCATTGTTGTGAGCATACAGAATAATAAAGACAACAATATATCTCTGCTAAAGTAATTTTATGTGCGAATACAATGGTCAAGGCCAGTACGTATATTAAATGTTTCAAAGGTATTTAAATTGAAATTCACACCGCAGCCAGAGGCAAAAAAGTACATTAATTTTATTAAGAGATCGGAAACCTACCCATAGTTCCCCGTCCTTGCCTTGCCTTGGCGATGCTTTAGTACCTACTGGTTCTACTATGCGGTCGACAATTTAGGCTGGGCCTCTGCCTACTTTTTCGAGGATATAGACGTGAGACACACATACATATGTTTTCACTCAATACGCATGTAATCTTTATAGAATCAACCACATATACGTTTACAGGAATCAATACAAAGTAGCATTCATATTCTTACATTTAAAAGTAAGTCCGTGTACTGACTCCCATAATTATATGGAAGTTTATCTAATCTATCTGATATAATTAACTTCATTATTGCTGACTATACATTTCAATATCTCATTTATTTTTTACGCTCGTACGCCCTGCGTCTATAAATTAGCCTCATTCATATCACACTCATTCCAATATTAAATTAAAACATATTATGAGGCCATTTCTTTTTGTTATTTCCTAGGGTATCAATTTGTCAGAGCATAATACAAATAATGGCAAAAAGAATTATAAATAAAGAGTTGTGTCATGAGCTGCTCCTACAATATAGAATAGATTTTGTCCTTTCCTCTCGACAATTAAATATATAATAGATTTTGTCCGCGTTAATGTAGGCTATGTAAATTTTTATACCTCGAGACCAGTACTTTTTCCTAGATAAAAGGTACTGTCTTTTTCTGTATCCCTAATAACGTGTATACGAAATTTTATGATAATCAGTCGAGTAGTTAAGGCGTGAAAACGTAACAAACGAACAACAAATAAATACACAAACAAACCCACATACGCATTTTTAATATTAGATATGATGTTTATCCGTTCAAAATACTGCGCGACCACCTAGTGAATCTCCCACAACGGCATCTGACATAGTGTTTGTCAGAAACAGCTGTCAAATGTTGATAAATGGCTCGTAACTGGACAAATAGGATCATACACGCCGTTAAAAGATGAATGAGTTATAGCTCTTCCTAATGTAAGATTTAGGTTTACTGTGCTTAAATCAGTTAGATTTAGATATATACCTATACAAGATTTTATACATACATTAACATTTTTTTATTCTGTTTTATTTAGAGGCTTTTACCTTATAAAGGCATGCCAGCCTCATCGTACCCTAAATTACATTTTCCTTATGTTTATTAATATGCTTGCCTTATTACTATGAGGGAGAGGCATATAGTGCTGCAGATACCATGTCATAAACACACCTTGCTGCCGGCGATAAAATTTCTGTCAAAATCCTTATAAAAACCCAACGTCATATTTATTTATGTATACATTATCTTGTAATATCGGATAATAGTAGTTATTATCCGATATTCCAAGTTAATAAAAGACTTTTAATTAAACTGGCGAAGTATTTCTTGCTACTTACTTATTTTACTTACAGTTTTACGTCTACAATTTGGAACTTTGGAAATTTGAAATTAAATAACTAATGGAATTAAAAAACTTGTAAATCCTTATAATTCAATACGTAAAATATTCAATATTTTTAAACCCTATTAAAATGTTTTGGCTCTTGGTCTCCACTTCTCCAGAAGGTAGCTCTTAAGTTAATGAATAGGTACTCGTTGTGTTTTTAGTAAAAAATCTATAATTTTGGGTGCATTTCACTTATTTTACTGATAATAAAGGCAAAAAATAAGTTGTGTCAAGTTCGGTTGTCAAGACTTGTTCTTTACTTGTTCCTGCCAGATTTGGTTTAAAAACCGTTGACAACATAACATTTTGATTAAAATATAATAACACAATGTTTTAAATAAAATGTTTTTCAGCACATAAAATGGTAAATTTTACACAATCAATTTAACATATCGGAACTGCGATATTTACAATAAGCAACTTATTTATCACGAATTTATGACAATGACAAGAACAATTTTTGTGTATCTCTGTGTTGATAGCCCTGCGTAAATAGCGACCTACTCTAGTACGTACGAACGTTAAATGCGTACGCGCATATTCATTCAATTTGCGTAGTTGCCGTTGCAACAATCAACTCCTAGGAGATTAGTGAGGGTAACACGGTTACAATCACTGGAGGCGTTCATAAACCGTTTCCCGATGTATGTTACTTGATAGGGTCATTTTAGAAATGGATATTGTTATTTGCACAAGATGAATTCAATGTCTGACATGTATAGGTTACTAGATTTTGCCCGCGGCTTCGCTCGCGTAAATGTAGTTAAGGTAAGGTTATATTAGGAACAGTATTTTTCTTTTAGTAATTAGTCCTATGAGCGACATAAGTTGATAAAATTTGTGTGAGTTTAAATTGTCTTAACTAATTTTATAAATGACGAAACTGAGATTGTTTATTGGTTTGTTACGCTTTCACGACTTTATTACTGGATCGATCATCATGTAATTTGACATACACGTTACCTGGGGTACAGAAATGGACACGGGGTACCTATCATCTAGAACAAAAGCACATTTCCGACCGAGTGAAGCCTCGGGCAAGAGTTAGATATGACATATACTTGCAAATAATCCTAACATATAGCTTATGCCTCATTCGCTTTTAGCACATTCTTTAAGCACGTTAGTTGATAACAGCTATGACGATGTAGTCAATAGTCCTGTATAAATACTGCCGTTTAGACATTCTCCATAAATTAGACTAGCACTTTGACAAACAAAACGAAAAATCTATGATTAAATAGGAATGAAACGACTCTTCAATATTTATACTTAGTAAAAACAATATCAGTCAGTGACATAACGACATTATGACGTCATCGTACATGACATAAAATATGTTTGGCTTTTCAGACAAACAACATACAGATTTTCTGCAGAAACTGAGATACATCGACGAATATTCCAAATCTGACTTAGTAGTTCTTGAGATTACGCATTCAATCTCTTCAGCTTTTTCTTGATGTATAATTTTCAAGCACAAATAATCTACGGTTTGATTAGGATCAACTCTAGTATGTGTATAAGACAATACACGAACACTAATTACAGAAGTCGCACCAGCTGTCAGATCCAATCAGTTACCTATGCGGCTGATTGGATTTACGATCGGTTAATTGGCAAATACGAAATTCAATTACTTGGTTACCTAGCTCAGGAAATACGGAAAATACCTACAAAATCATTGCGTATTACAGTTATAGTAAATAGCGTCAAGACACATATTTTGTAATTATGTGCATAAAGACTCACTTACGGCAATAATTTTTATCTCGATCGCGATTAGTGTATGGTCTTGATTTATAAATAATGTTCAAGTGGCGGTGAACTAGAAGATAAATTACTTTTACTCATATACTACTACTGCACATTAAAAGTGCGCAACATATTCATATATAATATACACTAGCCCCGATTTATGACGGCGTAAAAATATAGCATTGCAGCAGTACTATCTGTTAGTGACAGTGACATCTTTTACGGCGAAATAACATTTTAACTCATCAATAATGTCAAAATCAGACACAGTGAACGAAGTACGAGTATCAGTGCCATGTATCGTGAGCAGTCTCAGTGCCTCGGGGTACAAGTTGCTAGAGAGTTAACCGATTTTAGTTTGGATTGTATATGAAAACTCACATATATTAATCCCGGTCATAGTCTACCCGTGTGCCCGATAGTGTCCGATACGTTCAGTTTTTAAGTTCTACTATAGTTTACCGATATGTTTTATGTTATTAAGCAAGTAGGTAGTACATTTCGCAGATCAGATTCATCGATGCAATGGAAAGTCTTATAATATAATTTAAAGTTTTTTATCATATACACTTAAAACAATTACTGGACAAACATAAAAAATAATCTGATATTTTCTAGCTTTTTGTTTTGATAAAAATGTAAGAATGACAACGCAGATATATTCAATGTTGTTCTAGTCTTGGAAGATCGTAGGTAGGTGTTGGTGGACATCACCATTGGAATTATTAAACCGGATTTATATTATCCAACTATAATATTTAGATATCAGAATAAGGACTGAATCGGACTAGAGTTTCAGCGAATGTGATTACGAATTGCTTTATTTTTTTCTTTATACTTCATGGGATTTAATGTTACAAGCCAATAACGTTTCTGCCTTATTTCTTCATTTTAAAGTATTCTCATATAATTCGTTTAATTTTTTGATGCCTAAGTAAAATATATGTACCAAGTAAAGTAAAGTATATATACCAACTTACCGTAATGTTTATGTTTTCTTTTAGTTTAATTGGTAATGTAACCGTTCTAACTGAACTAACACATTGAACGCCATGTGAAAATCGAGTATTTCCATACAGGCCACGGTGTTCACCGGTGAGCCTTCTCCTACCGAACTGTGGTAGGTTTAGTCGCTATTACCGGGATGTCGCTCACCATCTTTCCCCGTTGAGTCCGACATAATCTTTACGTCGCCCCGCAGAGAGTTATGCGTCAAAGCATTCCCAAAGGTTAAAAAAAAAGCTTCCACAATAAGTAGATTTTTTTTTTGTCTTAGCCTGTTTGCTGCCCATGATTGGTACGTTTCGTTTTCTGCGTAACATTGACGACATGTTCTTCTGACTTTTCTAGCCAAACCGTCTTTTTTTCCAAGGTGTGTTTTACTCATTAAAAATAATTGATTGCCTGATTTTGGCTTGGCAAGAATGAAGTAGTGCGCTAGGCCCACCGGTGGGTCGTAAAGCGTTCAACGTGTTAATAAATAAAACAGGTCGTAAATACTTATAATTACATCGAAAAAGGTGCATAAATCAATGTAGACTTACAGAATTGCATGTGTTTATATCCTTGACTGCACCGGAGTCGAGTAGATCGACGACTGTGTCGAGCTGTCCGGCGCGAGCCGCTCGTAGAAATGCTGTGTTTGGGTCAATCTGGAAACAAATATGTCTACGT
The DNA here is from genome assembly GCA_930367265.1 of Catocala fraxini. NCBI lineage: Eukaryota > Metazoa > Arthropoda > Insecta > Lepidoptera > Erebidae > Catocala > Catocala fraxini. Next base: position 9,474,263 of record OV884050.1, read on the forward strand.
TATTGTTGTTTACAGTTACTCTAAGAGCAGTTAAAGGTACCTACTAGTGCACGGATGACAAATGGCGAAGTGGATGCCTCGCCACTGACTACCTAAAAATTGTGAACCACAAAGGGTTGTTCTGAGTCTGGGTGTTCTTTGTGTCCGTTGTTCGAATGTTTGTAAAGTCCCCCACATCACGGAGATTATTCAAAGAGCACGAGTTGTCTTTGTAAACGAAATAAGTAACGTCCGAGCCTTACTGTACCTAATATTTACATTAGTATGTTATTGGCCGAATGTACTTCGCTTAGGTTACGATGTTATACAAATTAGCATATGCTGTGCCACTATGCAGTTACAGAGATATTTACAGAAGCACAGCCCTATCATCCACTGTGATTTTGCCACTGTCTAGGTAGAGTGCTACATTTAATAATTTTAAACTAAGACATAACACAAAACAAAGATTTAATACGTTACGTATATAACAATAGAACATCACGCAACGTACTGTTGTCGAGAGACAGCATTGGAAGGGTTGGCAAAAACAAACAACCTTTGCTGTACGACATCTTTGAAAAGACAATAATTATGAAAACCTGTCTACAAGAGATCTATTACGATTTTAGATTCGATGCCTTTAGTACCTAATGTTTGTTTAGTATGGTTTGCATACCCCTTTTTAAACAGCATCAGTGACTTTAAACTAAAATATGTGGATAGGTACTATATAAATCATTATTTTGAAAAAGGCATGCTTATTTCTAGTAATTTATTCGCGAACTCATGCTCGTACCTATAAAGTCAAAGATCTAGACAGAGGTGTATTAAACTCACGTAATTTTAACTATGTTTATGGTGTGGCACCAAAAGAGGAAGCTATGGCCATCAATATATAAAAACGGAACTGTTACTAAAGAATTCTTACAGATAAACCGAATAACATTTTAGTACAACTTGAAGATCGATTTCGCGACGTGAGCGTAAACGAAAACTTATGCTACGAGGCTAATGAGACAAGTTCTCGTTATAGATCAGTGATTTATAATAATATCTAACTGTTTCAGTGGACACGCTAACTATTGCGATACGCAATTTCTACTAACTAACACACATACATACAGCTACGTACCCTAGTGATATCAATAAAGTAATAAAAATAACATAAAAATAATATTGGTACGAAAACAAAGACCCTGCACTGAATGGAATTTTTCTATCTTACAAAACCTCTGTATATCGAACTTTGCTAGCAATCATATAGTTTTATACATTTCTGACATCATAATCCAGTACTGCACCACAATATTTAACTAAATTATTGTTTGTTAGTACACTTTGAGCGTGACCGGACGAGTTGCCTGCACTTTCTATGTTCATTTGCCATAGAAACATTCAAAGATCGGTGTACGATTACAGCTAAGTATTAGTGGATTTCTCCGTGGATTATCCAGATGTTTGAGTCTCGGCCCTATCGGTTTGTTCATTATAGCTATCTCAGAGGAAAGCAAATAAATTCTAAGCACTGTAGTTCAATGGAATATGATATTATCCACTTAAGTCGCACTAATCGCCTCAATTTATAGCAGAAAGGGTGGAAAGCTTTATTATGCCACAATTAAAACCGTTATGGTTACGTACAGAATAAATCTAAACGTTCAAAATACACTGCCTACGCAATCTATCGTATCCCTAATTTTTTTACTTCGTGATACCACGCAAAGTAAATTACGGAACAGATTAAATTAATTTCCATTGCTATTACCTTTAGAACCAAAATTAATTTGACGTCCACACAATATTTGTCGAAAGTTACTTACAGTTGATATGCAAACATGTATTTACTAGCCATTACAAAGTTTCTCAAATTTCCATTTTATTTTTAATTAAAACCATAAAGGTATAATTTTTCCAGCCCACTTCCCATACTGAGGCTCATTTTATGGTGTTAAAGAGTCAGTGGTGGGTATTAATGGTTATTCGGCGTCGTGCCCTAAGATTTCACGCTACGATCACCGACCCGTCCGATCGCTGATCCGACAACAGATGGAAAAATATAATTTTGTGCTCTATTTACCCCACACGAAGGGCCGAATAATCTACCTAACCGTTCAGGTTAGATGCAAACACAATAAGAATAATTTTAGCATGCCATCGTTATATTGTGCAACGTGGTAACATTTCCTGCAATTGTTACCTACTTTGACATTAAAAGCAAAAACCACTAAAAAGTGGTAATGGTGAATAATGAGGAGTCTATGTCGTATGATTCTTTACACAGCTAAACAAACGCTAAAAAGGAGTTAGGTAACATAATAATGGAGATGCAATATAGAAATCCAAAGATTCTATCATCGTTCAGCACATAACTTCATTTACTCCCAATAAACCTTTAATGTAAATAACCATAAAAAATATGACATGCCAATGTATGTTATTATTTTATATCGACAATACGTCCTCATATTACAATATCGTCATACATAACATCTTTATCGTAATTTTATCAACGTCAAGTGAAAAGAAGAAGAAAAGGAGATGTTTCATTTTCGGCTATGAAATGTACTAATAGAAAAAAATTGCAAGAAGTACCAAGAATCGGGAAATAATATTATTTCCTGAATTTAAGTCGAATTATGTTTGCGCTTAAAAATAATAGTTTTATACTATTGCCATTATATTTAATATGGCGGTGGTTCTCGCTCATATAATTTTGTATGTGTTCATGAATCATATCGAAAACTGTACGAAAGTACTATATAATAATGTAAATAATATATAAATATATATGTCAACAATAAATATGTTTTAGAGTATCATTTATTAATTTCAAATATCATACACATCTTTTCAACAAACAATCAACATTAAAAATATATTCATATAATATAATACTGATTAAGCAGGGTGCACTCCGAAACGAAACATTTTATTTATGTTTGACATTAACTGGCAATGTCATATTGACTGATAATAAATATTCCAATGCTGATTTGGTGTTTCTTATTCTTTCCTAAATTCATACGATTTCCTTTAATTTTTACAAGAATTATCAATTCTATGGTAAATATTATTCCAGCAAGAGTTCTTTTACTTCTGACAATTCTAGCATTCTAGGTTATGTATAAATGTCATCTACCAACTTATCATAGATAGTCCGCACGACGAACGTCAAACATTTTATATTTTACTAGCTTTTGCCCGAACTTCGTCTGCGTGGAATAGTACTATACGTAGAGCAGAAAAAACTAGTATGGATTTACGAAAATATCTTGAAAATGTATTTTTTATTTACAACAAAGAGTATGTTTACCAATTTTCAGCTTTCTATCTTATCATGTATTCATTAATTTGTAGTAAACAACTAAAATCCAAATTTTCAAGTCACTAACTTCAACGGTGTAGAACTTTTATATAAAAAAAATTCACCTCTTCCACCCCCTTCGGGGTGGAATTTCCAAAAATCCTCTCTTAGTGCTCCCCTACACTCTCCAAGGAACATACTTGCCAAATTTCAGCTTCTTGCGTTCAGTAGTTTCGGCTGTGCGTTGTGAGTCAGTCACTTAGTAACGGAAGAGTTTTATATATATAGATTTTGCGCAATGAAAATACTAGAAATTAATAAAGAATTGCTTAACTAAATGTATTTAGGGGTACATTTCCCAGGTTTTCTGGGGATGTACAAGTTATAGCCGGAGTGCTATACAAAAGTGAAATATCTCCTTTAATTAAGGGGTTGTTAAAATTATACCTTGATACGACTCAGCACACAACATCTAGTAAACAACTCGCCCTCAACATATTATGTAGATAGCATGTTAATGTTATGCTTTTATGAATAATATTACATGGCGCCCTTTTCACTTTACATAATTTGTGCTATTATTGCATTTTTTGTCGTTCAGATTACCATATCAAGTTAATACACGACATGATATCTTTACGGCATGATTCACATGAAATGATCTTAGATTTCTACATAGGTACCTATGACTTGCTAAAAAGCAAATGACTTCGCGATATTTGACCTGTTCTATTGTCCATATGCCGTGTGACGTGTAGATAATAGCACATAACGTACGTATTTCACCTAGATTACAATAGCAATATTATTCTGACAAATAATGTAAAGGTGCCATAAGCTATGATTATTTAATGCGATTACAATTTTAATTGCATTTAGCAGTAACTAAATTTACAAAACGTTTAAATTGTCAAAGGGCCGTGTGCAACTCAAACATTTTAAACATACCACTAGTTATTATATACTTAACATGTGTACTATTTCGCATAATCTATTCACAAGAACTAGCTAAGTTTTATATAGAGTTTATACTGACAATTTTACAGTAATATTCTTATCTCATATCAATATTGTATCAAGTCATGGGATAGATATTATGAATTCAATAGGTAGTCGCAAGCGAGACAGCCAGTGTTAGAGTTGCGATCATTCTGTCAGAAAATTCTACAGACAATAAAGTATGTCAATAAAGACAAAAGTCTTTATTCATAACTGTGTTACGTAATCTAAACTACTAAAATGCGGCTTTCTTAGATCGCTGAATAGATTAGCATTACTCACCCTTTAGGATTATAGGCACTATGTTATGGAAAAAGGTTTCTAGCCAATGGTAATAAATAACTTGTCTTTTCATTGAATAGTCTACTAGAGATTTATATTTAAAACAGCTGCTATAGACCTGCCAAAGTATATCGTCTGATCAAACAAACGAAAGATGGGTTATGAACGTTGGCCTTAAATCAAATTATACTGGTAGCAATCTAGCAGCAGCACGTAACAGCCACCTCAGATGAAATTATAATCATAATTACAACGAGACGGCCAAAGGTAAAAGTACGGTTAATAGCCAATTTAGCTAAAAGGATCGGTTACTTTACTTTAAAGGACAATGCAATTACGTTGATTTCACTAAATTCACTTAAGAAATTAAAATGGTTTCAAAGAACAAACGGTAAGGGTAATAACCTGGAGAAAACACAGATATGATTGTGTTATTGCATGGCGTGTCAAACTGCGGTATTGGTGAGATTGTTTATGATAACAATCTGATTTAATACGTTATTGTTAGTTTCGATAGGTCGATTTCAATATAAAATCTTTGTGATATAAATAAATGCAAAGGGTAACAATAACAAAACTTTTAAGCGAATGCAATTTCAAGAAGGATTCTTGATCTTTTAATAAAAGAATACGCATTTAAATGACGCGCTATCCGATTTCAAAAATGCCTATAGCAACTAATTACCTTGAAATACCTACGAATTATTTATGAGAGTAAAAACTTTTGTTACAAAAACACCAAAGCAAAATAAAATGGCGACGCTCGAGGCATTGTTGTCTCAAACAAACTAAGTATAGAAAAGGAAAAAATATATTCTCATACTTTTGTATCATTATAATTAAGGGAAAGAGTGTATTTATTTTCAAGTTTACAGGAAAACTTGACAAGCTTTGCAAGCTCATAATTGAGCGTAGGAGGAAAAAGCGTGGATCACGATATAATAAGTGGATAATATTTCAGTCTACGAGTTTTGATTTCAGATAACAATTTATAAATAGACCGCTTCTGTGAGCTGATGTTGAGATGGAAGATAATTGTATTCGTGATAGTAACTTAAGCCTTCAGATCTAATCGAAATCTAGTATTGGATCTAGAATCTAGTAATGGGATATTAATAAATATCCCATTACTTAGACAACTCTTCCTCTAAGAATTACATGAATAGAACTTTATTGCTTCACAAGTATCAATCAGTCCAAGTTTTACCGGTTTTGCAGATTAGAGCCTATGAACGTTTGTGGTTAGCTTTTGGATTTGTTAACTCTGCATGTAATTGAGCAAACGTTATAATTAAAACGTTATGTCGTTTAAAATTCTTGTAAATACTACATAGCGTTGATTGCATATAAATCTATTGGACTGTTGATTCCGTAAAGAAAAACTCATCAGTTCGTGTTACGGTCGCGTGACTTGTGTTATTATAATTACTTACACACTTTTAATATAGATACGTGTTATTATTTTACTTTAGCGGTAAATATTATTTTTAGAATGCCAACTCCACATTAAAACGGTGTTTTAGAATATTTTTTTACATAACGTTACCAAGTAGAGCAGGCGACAAGTCACCATAAATTTTGATAAACTTGCTTGACCAATATTTTCTTTGAACACCTATTTTAATTAAAATTGATTTAGAAGTAATAACAGGACCTAATTAATACATAGACGCAAATTAATTTGTAGATATCCTCAAGTATAGTAGGTAATCGAGTTTTCAAACAATCACTCCAAAAGTAAACATTAATTATACCAATAATACATAAAATATGCATTTTCAAAATCTCCCTGAAAATATTTTCTGTAGCACAATGCACACACAGATTAACACCAACGAACCAGTTGACACAGATTGGTAAAATTATTCTGACATGAACGCACCACAAGCGTGATGGAGTAGACGCGGCGTTCGAGCGGCAGAATGCGCGCGCCGCACCACACCGCCATGGCGGCACTGGCTGCGACCGCGCAGGCGTCACGCGTCGACGACCACACCAGGTGACAACAGTGACAGACCAACGAGAGGACAACTGGGCCAAGTTCTGATGCGATATAATCGAGTTAATTGGCTCTCATGGTTTGAAACTGTAGACTCCTCAAGGAGAGTCAAGAAGCAATTGCCCGATTTAAAAGTTCAACTTACCATGGCAAAACACCGTAACATGTTTCGCCAAAAAAACCACGAACAAAACTTCTTTTAGTAGGTACCAACCTACAGTTTATTTATATCTTTTAAATTCTTCCAAGCCTTGACTACCGACGGCATGCAAATGTTAAATACTACACGAATCTATCTCAGCGATTTTAGAGATTAGGTGTTATTTAGGTTAAGTACACATAATGGTTCCTTCCGCGGTGAGAACCCATGACAATGATATATTAGTTCGGAATGCTATTGTACTATTAGTAACAGGAGACATTGGTAAAAGCTATTTGGAAACGTTATGTTGTTGTGGTTCAGTTCTTTAAATTACTTTCCTAGGGAAACGTTAAGCCTCTTTGTTTGCTACTAATGCTTCAAATTACATAAAAATTAACAAATCTATTTAAAAGATACACGGTCTCTACTCCAATTTAGGTAAATATAGCTAATAGTTACATTTATTTACAGGATTATAGGATTAGCCTTATTAAGCTTTTTGGCGTTTAGTGTGGATGGGTGTGCGATCTCAATAGTAATAAAGCTTTTGATTTCCATCTGTATTAGTATTAAGCTACACATTAAAATTGAACTACAGATTTAATCGCGGTTTATTTAAATTACAACTCGGATTAATAATATAGATTTATATATATTAAACTAATTATTTATATTTACTGAATCCACGACGTTTTTATTCAGTGATGGTCACGGAGAGACTATTAGTAAGGTGGTTTTCGTTTTAACCCATTCGCTGTCCCGAGATAGACACAAAAGAAAATCTATTGTTATGTATCATATGTGATTCATCGGACAGGTAACCTGTTAAACTTGAAGTGTGAAGTATTTCGAAACCAAACTTTGTTAGATTATTGACATAACTATTTACGTCGAAAGAGCTCGAAGTGTCATTAAACACAACCAAAATTAATGGTACCTTTAACCGCGAAGAAATTCGTATCAAGTAGTTAAACTAAAAAGTATTTAATCTTATTGGGATTTGGCTAAGCCCGTTAAACATCAGCAAAACGTTAAATAACTTAGTCATATTACACGAAATAAGCAAAGAATCTCGAACCAAATCAATGACAAATCGATAGGCGTGTTCACAAAAGACCGTGCGGCTCATACAGTGGGTACCTACATTCTGTCGCGGCAAAAAATAGCGAAGTCCAAGGCCGATAGCGGTGGACAATAATTGTGTCGGTGATCTATATTTGTGTTAGGTATAACGGAGTAACGGACATCCCATTCTGCAACGTGCACCGAACACTTATCGAGTATAAACCAACGGGACGAATTAACGGGAGTATCCTCGTTATGCAAGGCGTCTGAACATCTGCTTCATAATTTGCAGATATTTAAGAAATCTGCTACGTAGGTAGGTACTTCCTTTTTATAAACATGCCTACTATGGAAATATCAAGATATCTACAGCAGAGGATGGCAATAGCATAATGTCCAAGAAATTCAAACGAACCCAATCAAGAACATCTGTTTGTACCTAATACTCAGTAATTCCAAGCAAATAAGTACGTAGCTCAGAAATAAAATCAAGAGCCAATCGTGACTTGCACTTTTAGAATTGTTCTAGTTCTTACAAAGAAATGGTTTATATCAAAGGTTAAAAACCCAAGCATACCTATTTATAGTACATTCTTATACAAACAACAAAGGCGTTACTTTATATAGATATATAAAAATGAATAATGAAAAGTCGTATACGTAGACAAAGCAAAGTAGCTAAGCTTTAAAAGCTTTTAAAGAGTCAGGCCGTGATATATTTACCTTGTTACTGAAGACAACTGGAATGGAAGTTTTTTAGACAACCTATTCACGCGTTTCGAGACAAATTTGGATACTGCTAACTCTGATCGGAAAGTTTTGGTAGAGGACATTAACCATGACTTTATCTTAACTTTTTAAGGCGTTTAGTTACAGTTCGATGTTTAGCACACCACAAATTGCACGGTGACTTAGCTACGGAATTCTGTTTGCTCACTTTTTGCCACCGAACACTTGGATACTAAAATATCCTCGCAAAACAAAAGTAATTTAGAATTCGTCACAGAATGGCAGCTCCGATAACAATTTTCAATTATATTCACACATTTACAAAAGACAAAGTAGGTACGAAGAGAATGTAACCAATATAACATTCTGTAACCCGACGAACAAAATTTATGATTACGAGAAAAATATATAATTTGATGCAATAAGTATCATTATTTGTAAGAGAATAGTGAGTGCCGTTAGACAGCATCGTAATAAGAGAGACATGGGTCGCTGGAGTCGTGAATTCAATGGATGCACGAAACGCAATTATCGGAAACTTCAGAGAGTATAACGATTATTTAATTAAAAGGAAAACTGTATAGTACTTGTAAGTAATTAGTTTAGACGAAATTTCTGGTCATTCTTGCGATGTTTTACACAGAACCACATTCGCTGCGCCTCGTTAGTTTTTTAGCCGCCATAACGACATTGCTAAAGCGACAGACTAATTAAAAAAGCTCCCATATGCTGTCGTTTTGCTGATACCAATATGTTATACGTTACATATTACGTTTTAGCATTAAGATTTCTTTACCCTAACATTGTAGGAAATCGAAATGTACTTAATAATAAATAATTATACTTACCTAGTATTAACTCTATGATTTCAGTATTCACAAGATTTCTAGGCGATTATTAGTATCTAAAGCACGTACAGTAAAGTACTCGACATTTCTGCGGAACTTATTAAATTTTACCGTTAGACAATCTAAACGTAAAATGAAAGAATAGTTCTTTGAAAAGATTATCTCGTAGGGATACCAAAGAGAGAGGCATTCTGTACCGCTAGCGTAGACCGTACAAAAAATTCAATTGAATCTAAATGTAATCATAGCCCTTGTTGCTTTGTAGGGCGTGGAGACGTAAGTACTACTTCGACCCAACTAAGTAAGAGCTCTCGTTATTTGCCGTTTACTCTGTTTACAAGTGGGAGGCTAGGCTAAAAGACAAGAAATAAAAAAAGCATGAATGCAATGAAATATGGCTGAAAAACGGGTTTTAAAAGTTGCTGCAAATTCGTTGTAGCTACACATTTCATTGCTGTACATATTGCTTAAAGGCCCGCTGATTCATTGTTCGCCGGTTTTTTATTATATAGAATAGCGTTTGCTGCTTGACTCAAGTGTACTTTATTTGAGACCGAGTACCTCGTTTTTCTCACATATAAACGTACGTAACAGAGGAATGAATTTAAGTTTTAATAAAAGCCAGTAGGTAACCGATTTTATTTGAAACGATGTGAAGACTGTGTTTATAGGTTTTATGAAAGCTAAGATTAGGGCGATTCTGTATGGAACAGTAGGTACCTAATTAAAGTGGACTTCTTACCCGTGTCAATCCGAACAACTATTTGTAGAACATACAATTTTTACGCCGTGCAATCGCCGATTTTGCCTTGGAGAGGCGATCACTTAAACTACAGCGCCATTTGTGTCTTTGGTTCTGATAGTGTTAATCTTGCGCATTTCAATGCTGATAGTGTAAAATTATAAAAGAAGACAGGGGCACCAATGCAACAAAAAAATTTAATCTGCAATATTTCTTACTACATAATAGGAATTTCTGCAGTTTCTTACAGCATACAACAATTTAATCTTGAAAGAATTAAAAAAAACTTTTACTTTTCCTTTTTCTACAAACATGATGCCCGAGCCGTTTAAAGTTGTTCTCGAGTTATTTCTCACAAACAGTCTCGCTTGAAAACTTATCAAATTCTAGTTACGTGAAAAAGCAGCGTCTCGCAGAGATCATATACATAATACTAATCATGTTTAAGAGCTTGTGCAGAAAACTGAGGTGAAGGTAGGACGCTATGTGGACTATGTGAAAAGTTTTCGGTTTAAAACTATGAAGTGGCAATTAGCCGGGCGAATTACTGCGAAAAGAGGAAAACCAACCCGGTATTCATAGTTGGATGGATGGTATAAGAGTGTTTTAAATAAGGGTGCTATCTGAATTGTTCTAAACTTTTACCAGCCTTCCTTAGCAAATTTACCAGCGTGGACTGCTTGAAAAGGACACGCAATAATAAACCTGAAAAGATGTCGTTTTATTTGCTCACTAAGACATAATACGTACATATATCCATTTTTTGAGCTTCAAAACCACGTTTCATCTGTTTTACGTATGTAATAATGATTCTAGTATTAACGTTATAAAGTTAAGAACAAAGACTCATCGTTGAATTTATAATATTTATTAATAAACGATTGTATAAAGCGACTCGTTAGTCATTTATGATGGCGTACGATCGTTCCGGTTGTGATTCCCGTGAGCTGTTGTTACTAATGTCGGTCTAAATTATATTCCTGCTGCGTTAGAGCAATAATGTCTGAAATCTCTGATGCGTTATGTTACTAAGTTTTGCTCTCATTACTGGTCACGTAGCCTCTTTAAACATGTCGCATGATGTACCTTACTTATATAATAACCGATCGGGAGAAAAATTATGCGAAACGCAAACGATTTTTCCGGATGAAAAGATCTTAGTTTATTAATTGATAGTTCGTTAAGCCCCTCGTATGACAGGTAACAGTCCAGACAGTACGCCGATTGTGAAACAAGTCTAGAACAAAACTTCCGTCAATCGAAATACTTTCATGAATAAAAAAAGCTATTAACATGTCATCGATGTTACAAATGCACGGATAATAATATGGAAAATCCAATATGCTGAACCGTTGGCAATAAATAATTTCATCTCTGATATATTAATTGCAGTATGTACACGTATCTACACATTTTAATGGGGTTGTTTCGTTCGAATCACGATACCTCTTTAGTTCTTACGTCATGTCCATGAAATACTAGATTACGACTAAGGTATTTGTAGTAAACAAAGTGATTTGTACCTAAGTCCGCTTCAGAATGCCTATGAATTATTTATTTCAGTAAGGTGCCAAAACAAATTCAACCAATCTGAGTTGGTAAGCAGTTACCGTAGTCTATAGTACAAGCTCTGCTTAGTTTGGACTAGATGGTGTTGTGTGTATGTGGTAGAATAGTTCAAAATACATATGTAAAAGGTTACGAATGGACATTTGATCTATAAAAAATAATTCGTAGTTATACGGATTATCTTTAATGAAATGAAGTTTGTTCAGTTTTCAAATCCTAGAATATTCTTGGATAGAAGACATAATTACTAGTAGGTACTCCTAGTTTATAATTCTCGATAATTCCAAGATTATCATAATAAACATATAGGTATACAACAAAGTAATTACTTAGTTTTCTGCCTTAACTGATGTTCAGTCCAAAGTCCAGTTCCAAAGATTTCATTTGTTTGAGTCAAGAAAGAAATACTTTTAGTTTCAGTCACTTTTCCCTGGTCATTATTACCCTAGTCCTCTTCATTGTTGTCATACTGAAAAGAATGCATCACTATTATGATGTCGAGAACTATACGTACACAATAGAAAGCAGACGTTAAGCACCAGTCATTATCCTTCCTTCTTTGTCCCGCGTCTAAGAGCTATGGTTTGTAGACATCACGAGGTGAAATGAAGCAGATAACTAAACAATTTAAAATTAAAAGTGAAGCCAAGCGGAATCGTAATAAGCAGTGATTACAAAGTTAATTAAATCAACTGTGGTTTCACTGCCTATTCTGTTATGAGTGTTATGACCGTCTTTAATTATCTTTTTAATTAATTAAATTGTCTATTTGATCGTAATGAGGTATAGAGGCCTAGCAATTTGGTTCTTGATGTTGAACTGTAATTGGAAATTTCTTCAAGAAAATTGTTAGTAATTAATCTTTCAGCTTGTTACATGTTGAGTTTAGAATCGCATGCAGACAGGTAGCAGATACAGTTGAAAGTTCATTAACTTCATATTAAAAAGAGACTCGTATACAATGGAAAAAATCTGTTTCTTTTATGCGGTGAACGTTATTAAAGACCTTAAACATCGTCTGGTTCATTGCCCACCACAAACGATAGAAATTGTATAGTGTCTGGCGCATGGCTTTGAAAGTTAATAAAGTCACAAATTATAACAATATCTGCAATAATGTATTTCTGGGATATAGATCTAATAATTTAGCAACACGTTAGGTTTATAAGATACTCTTAGATTACTGCCTGTCGACAACTTATCATATGAATAGATTTATTGAAATCTAACGGCATTTCCATTGTCTTCAATGCCAATTCTACCAAACTATTGTATGAATTGTCGTCACACAAGATATGTCCCTAGCTAAAGGAAAGGTCCGATCCCAGGACATCAATCTTAGTTGAAAAGGAGTTAGCAAACAAAACTAAATCGTTCCTAGATTACATCCTGGGAGGAAGCCAGCTAGACAGTACAAAATTAAATAAGCATCGTATAGTGAGAACAGAAGATACATAATATTATAACATCGATATAATATAGAACTCATTTGTTTTCGAAAATAATATAATGTCCAATCTATTTCGCTAACTTTATACCAATATTTTGTGGCACATAATAAATTAATCAAAGACAGCAGGATAGCCACAGAAGCTTATAAAGGTACGTTAATTATAAATATTAATAAATTCACGACTGGAAGTAAAAAGGTGTGATAAACACATACATTAACGTGCTAATTGATTAAATGATAAATAGTGATCGTAACTTGCATGATACTCATAGTGTTGTGCATATGTTTCTATTGTTGATTTGTGTTTATAAAACTATTTGATCCAAATTGTTTTATTGAATGAAATTTCAAACAAGAATACAGAGAAGCGCCTTTTATAAAACTTAGGTATATTTTGCAGGAATGGAATGCATTATCTAATTGTTGGCAATCTCTATAAATATACCTAACAGCAATATCATATAATAACAATATCATAGTATTTATTGTCCTATTAAGACCACAAACAAGCGTATCATTTGCGCGTTCCTGTTCCTGCAAACTTGTTATGCTTTTGCTGTTTTGAAAGACCCCATGGCATTAGCTCTTGGGAGAACCTTGGTACGTCCGTTATGCTCAGTAAGTGCAAATAATTACGTGTTGCGCTGTACCTGCCGCCTACGCTTCGAATCTGTGATTCGTACAAATGCTGCAGTGAACCACAGTTCAAGGAAACAATCAGCCAATTGGATAAATACGACAAGCGACAATTGAGCAGTTGACCCATTAATGTGTGTCAGACTGCGCCTTATCGTAAGAAATTATCACATTGACCACTTTTGAATGAAGGAGGATTATATGCATTTTTCTCAACAGCTCTTTTAAATATCATTACTAATAGAATACTATGCAGGAAACACGGGAAGTCTTCATATTTTCACATTTACGATACTAGTTTACAAATGTTGTATTGTGTAAGGAATATATGTAGTATCTAAATTGTATGAATAATGTAGAATTTCATTAGTTATACATCTCGAATTGCAACATGCTTATTTGGCATATTTATTTATACTTAAAATGCAAAGTAATCGCTATCAGAATATGTGATTGAAACAGTATGTAATGATTGATGATATACATACTTAGTTGCAATTTCTTTAATGATAATATTTTGGGCAATTGTTAGCATGATATAATCGCCCAATAGATATACATTTTATTGCAAATGTTAAGGCGTAAAAAAGAGTAATTAATATAAATTAATAACTTTTGAATAATATTGTCTTCTGTTTACGCGAATATTATTCATTGAAATTAGACTACTATATACGGATTTTTTCGCGTTGTTTATTTGACACTTTATTACATAATTTTGAAAACTGTTACACTACTACTACTACACTCGCGTGCAAGTAAATCGACTCAAGCCTCAAGTGCGCATAAAAAGTGATATAACTTAAAAATGCCTTATTATACCTCTATATAATGTTTTACATAATTAAAGCCTAGTAATTGAGCTTTAAAATGGTGTAAGTTGCATGAAAATCGATTCAGTAGTTTAGTAAAAAAGGTTAATGCCAATGATAATGTAAAAAATGTTGAAAATTCATACAATTTCACAGTATGGGGTATATTGGGGGATATTGTGTTTAAATGAAACAAAATGTGCGTAAGATAAAAAATTTATTCGTATCAATATTTGGTATTTCCTCCTCTAGCTCTGATCACTGCTCTCATGCGATTCTTCATCGACCTTATCAACTTTTTAATGGATGATTGTGGTATTCGACCCCACTCTTCTACCAACGCAGTCTTGAGCTCATTGATGTTTGTCGGAGCTGGATTCCTCGCTCTAACTTTCCTTTTGAGCTCGTCCCATATGTGCTCAATGGGATTTAAATCGGGGCTGAGCGCTGGCCAATGCATAGTGTGAATTCCAACTTCGTTCAGGAAATCACGTGTGGCCCGAGCAGTGTGACATCGGGCATTGTCATGCATCAAGATGAAATTTTCCCCAATAAAGCCTTGATAAGGGACAACTTGATCCAGTAGAACATTTTCAATGTAACGATCACTGGTCAGACCTCCTCCCCGGCCTCCCCCAGGAACGAAAACAAGCTCCGTTTTGCCTTCTAAGGAAATTCCGGCCTACATCATGCAAGATCCGCCACCATATGCAACGGTTTCCACAAAGCAGCACTGTGAAAACCGTTCACCGGGACGACGGTATACCCGACCTCTCCTGTCGCTGCCATGGAGACACATCCTCGTCTCATCTGTGAACAGGACTGACTGCCATTGCTCTATGCTCCAATCCAAATGCTCTCGAGCAAAGTGAAGGCGTGCTTGACGATGAGCTGTGGTCAACTTCGGGCCTGTAGCGGGTCTTTTCGGAGTAAGGTTAGCTTCTTTCAACCTTCTTCTAACTGTCCACTGACTGACAGTCACCCCGCGAACTTGACGTAGCTCCTGCTGCACATCTACGCCGGTAAGGTGTCGATTTCGGAGAGAGGTCGAGACCAAAAACCGGTCGTCACGCTCCGAGGTGCACCGGCGTCGGCTGGTATTAGGCCTCCGAGTGAAGGCACCAGTCTCTTGAAACCTTCTGTATACTCTCGAGACAGCGGACTGACTCATATTCAAACGACGAGCGACTTCTCGCTGGTTCAACCCTTCTTGCAATAGGGCAACGACTTGAGCGGCTTCTTCAGGTGTTGTATCCATAATTTTCTTCAAATGACGGCTTTAATTTGCAGAGATGTGTTCAGGTCAACGTCTAATGAGCGACTAATAAGAAAAAACTATTACAGAGGGTTTTTATAGGGGGTTGTGTCGCGCAAGTTGTGTATAGAGCGCAGAGCAGTTTACGGGAGGTTGCGTTCAGTTGCATTCTAAGTACAAGTGTTTATTTAAATTACTAATATTATGCTACCATTTGAAAGCCTAATTACTAGGCTTTAATTATGTAAAACATTATATAGAGGTAAAATAAGTAATTTTTTAGTTATATCACTTTTTATGCGCACTTGAGACTTGAGTCGATTTACTTGCACGCGAGTGTATTAATCTTTACTAATTTTTAAGCTTATTAAATTATTATTAAAACTATTTAGATTTAATGTAATTCTCCTCGTGACCATGGCTGCTGAAAAGCAACCGAAACGTCGGGGAAAGTGTAAAATTAAATTAAATCTAAATAGTTTTAATAATAATTTAGTTAGCTTAAATATTAGTAAAGTTTAATAGTAGTAGTAGCGTAACAGTTTTCAAAATTATGTAATAAAGTGTCAAATAAACAACGCGATAAAATCCATATATTGTAGTTTAACTTTTGAATACCTAAAATAGAACTTTCCTAAAATAGCAAGGGAATCTAGACCTGGCCTTAGAATCTGAGACTTTTAAAATCGAAGTTTACCAGTTTACTCATTAGGCAATCACGGTTTATGGATACGAGACATTAAATCAAATCGAAGTAGCGTGTGAATATAATGAGTTTAGACGATTAACTCGTTGACTAGACAAACACAGTGTTAAATCAATGTCAGCTAGCAAAATTTGATGGATGCATAAAAAACTAGACATTGCTCGATAATATCTAAGAATTCTGTCCGCTTGCGTACATATGTAATTACATATTTTTTATAATTTATGTGAAATTTACTGAAAGACGTAAGTTAATTGTAATGGGGTAGGGGTAACTATCATTCTTTTCCTTGATTGGAACATGACAAGGAATCCACCGTAGAAATATAGATATGTATATAAATTTATCGCGTTCAAATTAAAGATTATATAATTTTACTACATTATAGGTAAATATGCATTTTACGATATTTCCTGTCATATAGAGCACATAACCCATCGGTTCCAGCTGTTATACATTTAAGGCGATTAGGAAGATCCTGCAATATCCTAAAATTATTGTTCAATTCTTTGAAAGCCACACTTTTAAAATAAATGTTACCTAGACATTTTCTATACAAAATACCTACAAGAAAATGGTGACGAGAAAATGGAACATTTTCTTTCTAAGAAATTCTGAAATAAAAATCCGCAGGTAAGTGAACATGTGCATACGAGCAATAAACAGTCAACATCGAGTTCACGTGTCCTACATTCTGATATGGATAGCATGCTACCAACATAACGATTTGTGGTTCCGAATTATTTGAATACACATGCTATAAGTATAAGGAGCTTCTCAAACCAATGCCTGAGAACGTGAATTACTACATGAAATTATTCATGTGTGAACTAGGTAAGTTTAAGATGGTTAGCGTTTATCCATTATGCCGACTGAATAATTTATAAGCAAGCTTTTAGTTTACTCAAAGCATAACCTCAAAGTACGTTCTGTTTAAGTATACCTCAGTGCGCTTTGAAATATATGATTACATAGAATTATTAAGTACATATCTCATTTCTTGTTGTCTTTACTTCTCTCTCTTCTAAGACATTCTATGCTATCATTGCATACTTATACTAGGATATGTCTTCTTGTTCTCACTGTCCATCATGATTTATTAGACGGTCGTGGTAAACTTGGCGTTGCCTTTTATCTTTCGTAACCAAACATTTTATATCTAAGAATATACAGTAATTATATAATAGTGCATTTTTATCAAACCTATCAAAATGTTTACTTGATTTGCTCATGCCTGATGCCATGCCATGCTACGGGTAATTCCAATTACATAGTTCACTCGGTCTGTTTCTAACACAGCTCTATTACCAATTTCAGTAAGTACATGTTTGCCTTTTCTGAACATGTAGGTTATACTCAAACGTGTTCAACTATCAATAAAACGTTCAGCCTTTAGTCTGTTAATAAAATTTCCTTCCTTCCTGCTCTAGATCTTTATTGGAGCGGATATCGTATGGATATCCTCGTAACCGGAGTCTACGGCCCAGTGCACGGACTCGCCTTGGTCGAGTCAGCATCGTATTACGTCCCATGAGTATTGATTGCCACCTGCAAGTATCCGGTAACATCGGGCTTCTGACGAACCTTATTTTGCAATCCATATTGACTTAATGCAAATACTTGAGAGATACGGAGCCGCAGAACGCTGTTTTAATATTTATACAAGTAAGATGAAAACTGAAAGGTAAATATCGGAAAAGTAGGTACCTACTGATTAAATACTTTATGAACACTGTGTGAAACTATGGGTTACGGACGTCATTAGGTTGCTCGTACGTCACAGCGTCAATGAGGGAATGACGTAGTTTCGATACTTATCGCAGCTGTGTAGAAATTTTCATTACATAAGAAGGACCTCACAAACTAATATTCAACTGTAGGTACATCACATTCAAATTTGGTGTCAAAAACAATAAACACTGCTCGAAACCAATTAAGTGCCTGAGGTCACAGGTGCGAAGCCAGAAGGGTTTTGATTCTAGAGCAATTAACGAAGAAGGGAAGCTTAATTTCTTAGAAGGTTTCTGAGCCCAACAAATTGCGTTAACACGAAATATTGAAATTGGAGCCTAATTTAGTATCCGTATTTTTTTATCTTTTATGTCTTATTTTTATTCAATCATTAAGTAAGTATAAAATGAATGTAAAAGTATTCTCAATTGCATTGCAGACATGCTTCTATATTGTTTGCACAGCGTTCTAAATTTCGACCGCATACTCTTGTTTCTCCGCATTGATTAAAAATGCTGCTCTCTGTACAGTACGGAGAAATATTTTGATTCAATCATTATTATGCAACTGTTTGCAATTCATTTAAACAACGTCTGTCTGCTTTTGTATAAAAATACATCATATATTTCGTAGAACACGTTCCGACAGATGGGTTGAGCAAATGAAACAAAAATACCACAACGCAATTAATGTTTATGTATTTCAGTTATGTACACAGTCCGTCACACCTTTTCCATGTCTGTTTGATATATGGAGGGACAATTTTAATTAAATTGAACGTAGCGCCTGCAGAATATAAGCTGTGGTGCAGCGCGGTTGACTCTGGTTGCCTGTAATATTTTCGCAGGCGTTACGACTACGAATATAACTAAATTGGAAACTACTCCGTACTAGTTAACCAATTGTTAACTATTTCTGTTTAGGAATGGTTTTTGAAGGCGATTATTTGTTGATATTATTACAAAACTGATATATTCTTAAGGTCTATCGAATTTATAAGACCCATTTGTGCGCACTGAAATAACAATTCATAATGACGATATTAAATATGTATTATTTTCCTTTTAAAGAGTAATAGAAGTAGGGTGTAACCTTCAATCGATTGAGGTGTGAAAGTTTTATTTGCTGCACTAGCATTGAGCTTTCAGATCATACCTATGTATAGCTACATAGAGAATGTCAAACAAAGAATTTTATATATATTTGTCATTTGCTCATTCTCTTTTATTTTAAAGTGTTATATTGAGAATGATTGAATGCAGCTTGAGTTCAAAATTTTTATTAATTGATTGTATTTTCTTTCATTCAAAAGAATTACACCACTAGGACTAATGCCTGTATGTGTATTTATTCTAACTTAAGCTTTACTATAAGAATTTACGTCTGAAATAAAAATCAAAATGTAATGTAAGAAGACGTTTACATAATTATTCACAAACAAAAGTTATTTTAAGATACAAGTAGTCAATATATTTTAACGTATAGAAATGGCTACCACTCAGTTGGAATAAGCACTTATAACCTGTAGCAATTTATTATTCTAACAATTATTGACATGTTTGTTTCCATTTGTATTTTTCCTTATACACAATACTGATTGACTTCAATTGTCAAGATAACACACTGATGCATCATCTTAGTATGCATACAGCGTCGTTTATAATATAAGATTGTACCTATCAACTATGAACGTATACTTAAAGATAATATCGGACACTTTTAATGTGACTTTAACGTTTAAGTGTTGGAAACTTTATAAAACATTAAATTATATTTAGTCGTCGATTATCGATGCCGTTTAGATTACTATCATACAGCTTAAGAGTATCCAGCACTTTAGACTTCACCAGGCGTGTAGGTAGTTGGGAAAGCTGCGTAATTGGGTCATGCCTAGGTCGTGCAGACAGAAGGCTAGGGATTTATTGCCTTAGAACTGTGCTCATTCGTCGACTTTCATCCGGCGTTTACTGTGAGATTGCAATTATACGGCAAGATTAGGCTTAATAGTCGACAAACACAATGTTTTTAAACGTTGATAGTCATCTTTCCTTTCTGCAAATTAGTGCTGTGAAATCGTGGGACAGTTTAGATAAAACGCAGTTTGCATTTAAATGTATATCATTATTTTTATAAGAGTAGCTTATATATTATTACGATTGTTGTAATGCTACTTTTCAAATATCATGGGTTAGATTTAAACGATGGTTTACCGTCGTTTTCCTTGAAAGTTGGAAATTCTCAAATTATTAAAGACGCATGTGAGAAACGATAATAATATGTAGGTACAGTTAGTACTTACATATTAAATTATACACAGATACAAAGGACAAGATGCCTTTGCAAATGTATTTGAATTCCTAGCAATAATTTCGTTACAGTTTACACATCTCGTCGTCTCGTGTTTTAACCTTTAAATCCTACCATTTCTATTGCAAAAACAATACACAACGGACGTGTTTTGGTTTTCTTAGCATACAGGGTCCTTGTAGGCGTGGTGATTACGTCACCCGTCTGAAGTTTTGTACGTACCTAGTTACTTGTGTTTTGCGACTGCAACAATGCGTACAAAAGTAACTAACAGAAAGTATGTACACGTATATACCTTTACAATAGAAATATATAAGTATAACTTTCTGCAGTATATTTGATTTTTAATTATGTTTTATTTGGGGAACTTACGGCTGAATTTACAAAACACATAAAATCTTAAACAAGTACTTGCTAATTAGAAGCTTCCACATAATTATGGAAGTAAGAGTTTATTTAGAGCATTTATGCCAATTTACTATTATTTTACGTAGTACGTGTATACCTACTTACATTATTACTACCATTATATATTCTAATTATAAAGCGCATTACATTTTCATCATGCTATAAACCGTATAAAGATTTTAAAACAACTGTAATGAATGAAGATCTCTTGAAAAGCAATTACAACGTAATCATATACCAAAATATCTTCTTACTTGAGCTGTCTAAGTACCCACATTCATAAATAAATTTAATCCTTCAAGACTCTTGCTTCTTGACCAACATAGCCAGATTTAGATTTGTTCTTAAAATAGCATCGGTGCTTGAGAGTTGAGCCGGTTCATAATGAAGTTGGCAGTCTTGGCAGTTTCAGTTCATGCATCATTGACGTCAAATGCTTCCTGGAAGTTTGCTTATAAATCAACATTATAATATATCTACTGCAATATTCAGTCAAAGCATATTAAAGCTTCGCCAATGTCTACAAAGACTTTTATCGAACTTATTAATTATTTTAGATTTATGTATTTGTGCTTCACCTAAATCTACAGAATCTGTCACTATATAATTATATACAAAGTAGAAATATAAAGCCTTTCTCGTTTCAACATACCTAGATTTCATTAGCCTCAGAAGTTTACAAACATTCATGCATAATTTTTGACATGTTCTTTCATCTTAATCTGTATAATCAAAACGTTGAGTAATATAGCACTAAAGCTATGTTATTATTAATCTCTGTGTTTAAGCCGTATATCAATGATTTCATAAGATTTTATGCCGCATTGAGGCATCATAAAAAGAAAGAAAATTACCACTGGGAATTGAATGCGAGCACACGTATGAAAAAGTTAAGCGTTGGAAGATAAAAATAAAAAAGGTAAGGCAAAGGCACAACAGGTTAGAGAGCTTTAAGTATAACAGAATAACCTTTGACGCCGCGTCTGTTTGTCTGTCTTTCGCAATAAACTCAAGAGCTGCTGAACAGATTTTCATGCGGTTTCCACCAATGGACAGAGTAATTAATTCATTTATTCATTCATAGATTCACGCCTGTTTCCCAGAGGGGTAGGCAGAGACTACGGATTTCCATTTGCTACGATCCTGACACACTTATCTGGCTTCATTCAGTTTCATCACATTCCTCATACACGCCCGTCGGTTCAAGGTGCTCTTAACCTGACCTTGGTCCAGAACGCCTCCGATCTGATCGAGAAACGTTCGCCTAGGTCTTCCTCTTGCGACTGTTCCATTCACACTAGCCTTATAAACTTTCTTAGTCAGTCTTTCCTCGTCCATTCTTTCTACATGCACAAACCAGCTTAACATACCCTTTTCTATTCTTGTCACTATATGACATGTCATAAGGATTAGGTGTATAATTCGTTAAGGTTTTATACTACCCGTGCGGTAAAGTCTCGTAATATTGTTTTAATTATTGGCGTACCAAATAAGCTCAGGGTTTATAACTTATTTTTAAGAGTACATTTTCTGTCTATCAAGAATAATGGGTGATCACACTAAAAATATGTGAATCAAAAGACTTAAGCGATCTTGGAAACATTATGAAGGCCACTTAGGCGAGGTCGCCTCGGTATATTCTTAATCGATAAAGCATTTTATGCTTCATATTATACTAAGCTTTATTATGACAGTTACTCCGTGCAAGTACTAGTATATTTAAAAAGAATTGATATACAAAATAACGAGTAAGTAGTAAAATATAGGGTTACATATCTATCTACTTACTTAAATATCAAAGCAGTATGCAGTCAAAATGAATATATTATGTATCTTTAGTGTAATTCCAGTGAATTACACTAAAGATATGTACATAATATATTCATTTCTATCTCTAGTCAGTACTCTTCTCCCTAGCCTTTATTATTCCCAAGTCATTTGGGGTCGGCTTTTCTGGTCTAACCGGATTTGACTGGATATCAGTTTTTACACGGAGCGGCTGCCACCTGACCTCCGCAACCCGAAGGCTAACGATACCCTAAGGCTAGACCAGTGTCAGGATATTAGAGGGTACTGACTTTCCCAATAACGACTGCCATAGACGTTCACGGCAGCCGGGACCGACGGCTTAACGTGCTCTCCGAGGCACAGAGCAGGCGATAATTGTCAATCAATACGCACATAATTTCGAAAAGTCATATAACTTCGGAAAGTTAGAGCTGCGCGACGTGGGTTCGAACCCGAGACCCTCTGCATTGCAGTCTGTTGGTCTCCCCACTGAGCTATCGCTGCTCAGTTAGTACTAGAGATAGAAATTTGACAGAAGTTCCATAATAATAAAATCTAAAACCAAAAAATCCATCTTTATTAGGCCATACATTTATAATAATAATAATAAATATTACTGGCCTTATAAAGTTCATATATAGATAGTTTAGCAGGTTAATTTCTTTTATTAAAGCTCTAACTTACGTCATCATCAAAATGTTAAATTTTGATGCATACGGGGTCCGCATTTCTCTCATTTTCATTTTAGCTAGGTAGTATTATTGTCCTCGAGGATTCTAATGATTTATTCATTCAGGTCAGATAGTAACATTCATAAATATTAACGTTATATTTATAGATGACGAGATCAAGCAAAGCAAGAGCTATGTCGGTTTATGTAAATAACGCTAGCAAGAATTTCTGTCGCCAGAGTGTTACAATTTTGTCTACAGGTAAGATCAAACTCTATCTACAGGTAAGGCAAACATTTAAGCAATAAATAATAAATATAAATCTAAAATTGTAGTGGGTAGTTTAGCCTTCAGCGGTATCCTAAAATGGAAGCGCCCACTTACCTACCATTGTTTAAGAGATTAAAATCCCGATGTTTGTTATTATACTAACAAGGTGGCAAATAAACAGACGACCTTTGGTGGAAATCGTTTACCGGCGCCTAGGATCGTTTGCTTTTCCATAAAGTCAGCAAAACGCAAATGATACTTCTCTTTCGCGCTTTCCTGAGTTCATGTAAATGGAATTAAAGGTGGGATCAAAGAAATGATATAGTAGAGGTATATGAGGCTCCGGAATTTTTACTCGCCAGGCAAAATGAAATTAACTAATAACAGTGTTACTACTCTTACGCCGGTCTCCAGTAAGAGTGTGTTACTTTCTCAAGTACAAAATATCTATTGAAATTAAACTACTATATACGGTTTTTATCGCGTTGTTTATTTGACACTTTTCACAACGCGATAAAATCCGTATATATGTAGTAGTTTAATTTCAATGAATAATATTCGCGTAAACAGTACGATATTATACGAAATATTTTTCAATTCGTTCCGCCTCTATAAATACTTGGCGACGGCGGACTTTTCTACTTGTGAAAGATACACGTATAGATCCCCAATATTCGTCGGTGAACTTCAGCAAATACATGCGTTACTTTCCCTTCTCCTATTTCGCATCTGCAAATTGATCTTACATGCGTTCACATGAAAGTGAAACAAGCGTCGCGATAAACGCTCCTGCTATGGTTGTAGGTAGCGAAGTAACGTTACCTTCTCGATTACACAACCGAAGAGGTAACAGCACATTGTCTCCGTAAATTGATTGGTTACGTGTCCTTGACACTGACACACTTACAGTTTGTTGATCGATTCATTACGGAATGTTAGGTAAGCACAATTAGGTAATAATGACTCAGTCTAGAACAAGGTTATGCGTTTAATGTTGCATGAAAAAGATGACTCATTGTTGAACTATTTACTATTTTTATATTTTGGTAGTACTCGAGAAAGATTAATTCAACCTTGAATATAAAGGAGACTATCTGAAACTTCATCAAGTAGATGTCGCTAGACTCGTCTCCTTACTAACTGCTCTAGATGTAACCGTCGAAATATGACTACATCTTATAACATGCATCATGTCATCTCCCGTTATGTCATTATTCAATACCTAGACAACTCTGAGAGGAAGAGACAAGTTTATACAAGGCAGTCAAACTTGTTTGTAACAAATACGATGAAAGTCAGGCTGTCTAATTAATTTTAATATTGCGCTTCAGATGAACAAGCTCAGTTTTAAAATTAATCAGTAACCATCTGTAAAGTACATTTACATATAAATAGTTATTGACAGTACCACAATCCCTACTTAACATTATAAATGCGAAAGTAAGTCTGTCTGTCTGTTACGCTTTCACGCCTAAACCACTTAACTGATTTTGATGAAATTTGGTACAAAGATAGACTAGACCTTGGGAAAGGACATAGGCTACCTTTTGTTGTAAAAAAGGGCATGAAGGGGTTCAAATAAAGAATGAAAGTTTGTATGGGAATTCGTCTTTATCGCGCCTAAACCACAACCAATTTTGATGGAATTTGGTACAGAGATAGACTAGACCTTGGGAAAGGACGTAGGTTACCTTTTGGTGTAAAAAAGGGCATGAAGGGGTTGAAATAAGGGATGAAACTTTGTATGTGAATTCGTTATTACCGCGCCTAAACCATAACCGATTTTGATGAAATTTGGTACAGAGGTAGACTAGACCTTGTTAAAGGACGTAGGTTACCTTTTGGTGTAAAAAAGAGTATGAAGTGGTGGAAATAAGGGATGAAAGGTATGAGTATTCGTTATTATCGAAGATAAAACCATGAGACTTTGTATTGAGGCACTTGATAAGAAGGCAAGAAGTAAACATTGATTCCAGCAATTTTGAAATTTCGATTTACATGGGGATGAAATAGACAACGAAAGTTCGTGTGGAAGCCCAAACAAATCTGTCTATATTTTTACAATACGTATATTTATCGGAAACATTTATAATGAGTAAAAATGCCGTCTTAATATATTATACACATCGCAATACCATAAGTTAAGGCTAAAAGTTGGTATTCTAGTTCTGTTAATGAGAAATCTTGACGCACCACGACTATTTAATGGTACACAGCAACAAATTACTCATCTAGGACGCAATATAATAAAAATATTGTACGCAATATCATGCCTAGAATGGCAAAAGGAGAAAATGTTTTAATTCCCCGTATTCCGACCGATTTGCCATTGCAGTTTAAAAGAGTGCAGATTCCCCTAAAAGCAGCAATAATAAACAAAACTGTTTTCCATAGGCATCACTCACGAGTATCAAACTCGCAAAATCTTTATGTTTAAGCATAGGATGGAAAAACAAAAACGTAGTTTATAAAAATGTATTACAATAAGCTTTTGCAGTAAACCACAACATTTATGAGAAAATTAATTGCAAAAAAAGTTTCTTAAAATATTAAAAATGCTCGCCGAAGTAACTATTCCACGCGGACGAAGCCGCGGGCAAAAGCTAGTACAGTATACATTAGATTGGCATTAGCCATCAAGTAGGCAATATCAACAATTAAAAAGAAGCACGTATGTCATAACGGTCGAGTGTTTGTGTTCATTATGACGACGACGCACGGTGTAAACATGATTATGATAATTGTATAGCCGTAACTACTGCACGTCTGCTACTCAAAATTCACGGCGTGTAGTGTGTTTGTTTTGAGATTTCAACCAGTTACCTAACACTAGAATACTTCACGGCACGACTGCAAATTGTATCACACATTTTAACGAGAAAGGATCTTGAAAAGGCTCTGGTATACCTACGGTTTGCTTGTATTATATTCTGTTCTAGAGTTTTAGTAAACGCCATTTACAACAAATCACTTGTAAAGATGTGAATAAATGTCGCATCAGAAAACAAGCAACAACAAGACAATCAGAAAATTACTATGCATAAAATTATTAGATATATACTACTACTAGATTATGGTCGTGACTTCGAACGCGTGGACTACAGTTCACTAGGTCATTTGCGTGGATCAATGTGCATGCAAAGATTCACGCAATATCTCTATTTCTTCTAAAATGAATTGTATGAAACATGGGTGTGGAAAACCGCCTCAAAGATCAGTAGATTTTCGTGAAACCGACATTACCGAACAAGAGACAAACAACTCTAAAAACCATAGTTTTGTCTTAAGACATCAGGTAATACTTGATCGCAACTAGTTTTATATATCTTGATTGTACAGACAGTACCTCGTTACAATTTTATAATATTATATGCTCAAGAGTCTTTGTAATATGCCATAAATCTTGTGCAGTTCACTAACCTGCACTTGGCTTACTTAGAGGTTTCTTATCATGTTGAGAACAGGCTCCAGCTCAATGTTGGTACAGCAACAGATTAATATTATTAACAAAATGTTTCCTCGCATCGGGTACAGCAAAAAACACGATGACTGAACACGATTACTGACACCTATCGTTTTCGTTATATTATAAGAATGTCTACTTTTTAAAAACCGGTTTATTAACCCGGTAAAGGAACAAACATAAGTTACTCATACAGCCTTAATTTTTCAGTAAATATAGCTAGTATTTTATACAACTAGCCTTAAACAAACAGAGAAAATAACCAACAGAAAACAAAAATAAAAGATGGGAAATGTGAAACAATGGGAACGCCTACATCCATTTTAGTATTCCTACAAGTATTCTCGTACCACCCACTCCTAAGTTTGGTCGGAAATAGTTTCATAATATTCTATAGAACTTGGACGTATGATTAGAAACTTGAAGGAACCGCATTCGAAACTGGGACAAGGCAAGACGTAGTTTTGAATTGCGGTGACGCGGAGCAGATTGCACTATTTTCTTCGAAGCTTAAAGTACTTTGGTGGTACAACAGCCGAACAAAAGGAACAATTAAATTGTTGTGAATTCATAGTGAAAATTACACCGATCCACTTTTAGTGTTTTGTATTAAAACAAAACAAGAACGTAAGTCTGCAAAATAATAGCCTGGCTTCGCTCTTACACGGAAAAATTTATATTGCGAACTTTGAGCGAGGAAAAGAGAAATGTAAATACTATTTTATGAATTCTCGAACAAGATTCTAATTAAATTTGCGAAGCAGACATTCGTCTTTATTACAGAATTATTTCTCTAATGAAAGTTTTATAAGGTTATAATTTCTTTTAAACGTTTGCTAGAACTGTTTTGCCTTATTAAAAGCAGTGTAATATTACGACAGTTAAATTACCTTTTACGTATTTACCGTGTCAGATATGGATCTAAATATTCAGTTAGTTCATATATTTAGATCTCTTACATAATTTCCAATACCTAGTTACATACATATAGGCACTATGGGATCATACTAGTTTCGCCTTGAATTGGCACGTTAAAATAACACTCGCTTTCAAGAACTAAAACACAATGATAATTCCCATTACAGTAAAACAAGATTTATGGCAACAATACAGAACTAATTTACGCCGCAAACTCACTTTCATCTTGTTGGAAATTATTGTTTTCGTCGAAAAGCAAATTCCTGCCATATATCTTCCCTAACATCAAGGTTTTTGACGTTAGTCCATAACGGTACTTCCATTATTTCATGCTATCTTTTAAATGTCTGATGTGCAAAATAGGTTTTATGTATTCCTTATTTACACAGACGAGGTCAAAGGTTGTTAGAGGTCGAGTAGGTACTTATGAACTGTATATTCAGGTGCTAGGTGTAAACACACGCATGCATGTGAGCAATCTGCTAACTCTTACAGCGAGTTACAGAAAGATGGCCATATTTTAAATTCATGACATTCATGAGTAATTTAAATCCTGAAAATACAATGTCTCTTCAGGCAGACCAGCTAAGATAAATAAGATTTCTTTCTTTAAAATGTTAATCTGTAAAACATATGGAAATTAAAAAATAATTATAAAATTAGGATGTCTACAACCATCAAAATGTATGCATCGTCATACAAAGGTAGGTATAAAAAATAGAGTATTATAAACTTTGATTTGTTGATCAAACAAAGATTCCTTTATATTTAAACCTTACTAGACTGTTTACTTATATATTTTCATGTTAATAATATTCAACTTTCAAATACAATATAATAAAACCCAATTCGTCTAGTTAAAGCATTGCCGAAACTATTCAATCAGAATAAATTGCTGTTTGTGTACTCCAAATGTGTATCTTTTCCAACGATCAAATAAAGTTGTTATGTTACGTTATCACATCGTTTTAATAATATATGAAAGCCGTTTTGTCCATAACGCAATTTTACTACTACCTTACTTTTTATTTATTTATTTATTCAAAACAAAAAAAATTGTGTTGAAAAAGTTTGTTTAAATTAAATTTATATTATTATTACCAATATATCTTTCTTTTTACCTACCAGAGTTCAATTATGGGTTTGACTAAAAACCCGTCGAATTAAAACGCATTGTCTCAGTAACTGGTTTATATTTCGGGCGCATAAAAGCTCTCCAGGGGATTAAAAGAGTCTGGAATTCATTATTTCATTTTTTGTTGGAGTTAATGGTAGTTCCGAAGCTGACGCAACCAACAATACCTGTGGGTTTGAAAAGATTCATTTTAATTGCCGCACAAAATACAATTAGTGGATGCTTTGTTATAAATTTCCATTCTGTAAATATAGTCGTGCGCCTTTTCTGTAATTAACGATATGGTACGGACAGTTAGAGGGTATAAAATCCGACCTTGCAAGTATAGTCTTGGTACCTATTAACTTATCAATCTAATGAACACGCGCCTGTAAGTTATTACGTCACCATACAATAACTACCGACAGTTATTGTAAAAAGTTATGCTTCGATAAACGTTGAATGTGTTTCTAATTAATTATATATTTTTGGGCTTTAGGCAGCGTAAACACTTAATATCTGATTATTAATTTTAATTTTTACAGTCCCATATTTTGTTACTCTTCATTTTGTTCTATTTATAAGTGGTTAGTTTTGTTAACATTAGTTAAGTTGTAAATTATGATTGTTGCTTTCTTTATGTAAAAAATGAAGTATACCATTAAATTATTATATCTGATTAAAATATACACAACAATATACCTCTATGTACAAAGAGGTATATTGCTTTGTATATTTTACAAAGGTAAATACACGGGGAATTTTTTAAGAGATTTTTCTCTATCCCCTTACATGTTGATATTAAATTTCATAAGACAGATACTTAACAATATTTTCTTATGGTAGTTACAAATACCTTCTATTCTAAACGTCCTTAGACAGGTATGTCATTCAATAAAAAAAATTTACGAATAGGGTAGTTGTGTATGTTTGATTTTGTACATTATTTTACACACAGAGCCAATAGCTCAATCAAAAGAAATCTTTTTGTGCAAAGTGTATCAAAATTGGTTGTAAACTAAGAGGATAATTAATATTTTAAATTTGGATATAAAAAAGGTAGGGCTGTAGTGGGGATATCTCGCTATCACCCGACAGCATTTAAATAGCGTAAATAGCGAATTTAGCAGACCAGATATTTAAATGCAACTTTTTTTATTTTTGTTTTCCACTATTTCGGTAATGTACCTGTTTGATTTGAATAATAAAAAAATGTGAGTCAACTACCCTATAGTGGCCTTACAATATTAACTTTACAACTTCAGTGTCTTTCGGCATCATCCTCCTTACATTTCAATTCTTCCAAGCCGGCTAACACAAAGCCTTAGTGTATTGATTGTGTGAATGGTGCTAGTTCCGCCACAACACAACCCACTACTTGCACTGCACTTTCGTCCTAGCGGCGCATCGGTCCCGTCAACCAAACCAGTTTCCATGCATTTCTCTCAGCTGGTCCGCCTACGTCGATGTAAAAGCCTTTGATGCTCATAATGTGGTTAGCTTTGCTCGTCTCGAGATACAAAACGGGATATTAAATTGTGTTTAATTGTTACTTTTTTACGATGTTATAATAGGTACCTACCGCTTTAGAGTTTTCTTTTTCCTGTTGTTCATTCAGATAAATGTATGAATGTTATGTGAAATATTTGTTGTGCTTACGAAACATATTTCTATGAACAACAATTGAAACATTATTTTTAGATCTCAACAAAAATAGACTTAAGACGAATCCTACACAATATTTATAATAAGACAAAGTACGTTTACAGCTAGTTTAGCCAGTAAACTAGTTGGAGTATAAAATTACATTATTATTCGACATGATTAGGCCTTAGCTGAGTCACTGGCTGGGCCACAAGACCTGTCTGCCCACGCGCACGCTCCGGTAGACGGAGAAGATGGCTGTTTGCTTAGTACCTGTTATGTTCGTGAATCCTTATGCAGCTAGCGGATGAACATTGTAAATAAGAACTGAATGGGTTTCTAATACGTCCGTGCTTTAAGGATAGCTATAGATCAACCATTAATCAAGGTTATTTTATATAGATAAAGGCTATAACGCTGTATGTATGTAATGTATTTCTTATGTAAATGTCTTAATAGCAATATATATTTTTTTATTTTTAAGAGTGTCAAGTTTTTATACTATAGAGAACCTCTCAAAAAAGTGAAGCACCCAGTCCGCAACATGACATTCCAATCCAGTTTTACTGTCACGGTTTAAAGACCTTTCAATCATCAAGATGGGTCCATAAAGTGTAACAGGGATACCGAGAGAGTGACGTGAGGCACACGCCCGAATAGCCCTTAAAACGAAAGGGCTTGACGCGACACGGTCGCCCATAATGGTATCCATTTGGAATCAAATTAAGTGGGACGAGTGTGAACCATAAAATGGAATAGTTTCGTGTTTCTTGTTAATTAACATTAACATATTAGAGCCGATACGAGCTCGCGAATAGCTGTTAATGTCGAGCAGGAATTAGCATACGCTGTAATCTATGGTCACATTTTTTTGTTTTGTTCGATATCTATTGTCACATACTTCCAGAAAGAACGCCTTTTACAAAATTTAATTACATTTAGTCGAAAATGTGTCTAGAGTTAAAAACGCTGCATAATTTATTAATCATCTGAACCATAAGTGACTATTATATAATTCGTTTCAAAATATAAAATGCAAGATTAAGTTTCGATTGCAAGCTTCGTTGTCCATTTCAAATCTAATTATGTAGTGCTCTGCTTTATTATAACAAATTCCACCAGTTTAATATTAAACGATGTACCTGATGATGATGAACAGTGTGACCGACTTATGTGTGGGGCATAAAAACTATATTGAATTTGCTTCCGACTCTTAGGGATAAATTGGTCGCATTGTACCGATCATCTCTACTCACAAATACGAATAGAATTAACAAAACAATGATGTCAATCATAAAATCTGTAAAAAATACACGTGACGTAATCCGACCTTGAATGTTAATCTTTTATGGTAAGCAAGTAAAAAAGATTGGATACCAGATTATTCTAAAGCTTGATCAGATAAGTAGAATTTGTAATTCTTTAAGCGTTTGTTTTAGCCGAATTATAAGTCCGAAACAGATAAAAAGTAATGTGAAAGATCTCATCACTTATGCTCTATTGTCGGCTAGTGTTCGTTGTAACTAACAATATTAAACTTAAAGTATATTAAGCATTTCGGCTTTTCAATTAAATCTTCTTAATAGTTTGATAATGAGTAATCGTGGAATAATTCATTTGGCTTGTGCCTAATCTTAGTTTTACGCTTTAAAGCAATTTACCTTTCTTAAAACCTATTGTAAGTATATAAGTGTTCTACCTGTTGTAACAGACGGATGTCCAATACCACAGTTGTCGGGATCCAGTTACAGCTGGTCGTATTCGGGCCATGCCCATAGTTACCTAGTAGGGACACGCCTTGTTAGACGCGATATATAACCTACATTAATAAGTTGGGTTGATATTGTTTTTATTTTAATAAAGACAGTCCTAGTAAGCAGACTGTCAGGCTGCAAAGCCGTAGTGCGAGTTCTATTCCGCGGTACTCACAAAAGCTTTTTATACAAAACCAAAGATTTAAAATACAAATGCTAATTATGATTTTGTGGAAATGCGAAAGGTAAAATACATTTCATGGAACTTCATAATCTTATTATGCTGCATAATTTCTGGCCAGTAGATTTTGGAATAAACGTAACATATGATAATTTCGAATATGTTTAAAACATTCGAATGTTTTGAGTTGTGATTCGGAATTGTAATAACAAAGAAATGTTTGCATTGTTGAGAAATTACAGCGATTGCACACTCGCCGACCGCATAGAAATAGCTAATACATGTAGAATTTTAAATGGAGTAAGAAAAGGAGTGGTCATAGAAATAAGTGTAGACTAAAGTCTTTTACAAAATAAACCGTAATAAAACGAGTTTAATTTTAAAATATATATTTACAGAGTAGTTCATTCATATTTACCGTAAGTCACATTTAATATTTATACCAAAATATTTACGGTAAACAAATTAAAATCAAGGTTTTATACATAAGAATGTGCATTAATCAACAAATATTTCAAACATAATTATATCATGTTAATTTAAATATCTCCTTTCATTCGTAGATCCCATGATCAAAATTGGATTCTACATCGAATATAATATGCCTACTACTGGCGAAAAAACGTACGGTCTCCCAAATTACGTGAAAATAACGAGTCTAAATACCAAAACAGAAAAATAATTATTTTAATACCATAATTTGAAATCATTTTATTTTTATTTTATATACTACCAAGGTGGCAAACAAGCATACGGCCCAGAAGGTCACCGTAGCCTATGGACGCCTGCAACACCAGAGGCATCACTTGCGCGTTGCCGACCATTTAGGAAAGGAAGTGGGAAGGAGAAGGAGTGGTAATTAGGGAAAGGGGGTGATTGGGCCTCAGGAACTCTCACTTATCTAACGAAACACAACAGTTAGTAGGAATACTGCTTTTTCACGTTGATATTCTGCGAGAGGGCAGTCCTTACCTGGTCGAGCCGGCCGATTCATGCTCAAATCAGCGAGGCGAGCTTAATTATAATTTCTTTTGTTTGTCAAAATGACCACACACCGCCTGATGGTAAGTAGTCGTGTGGTCTAAGAGCAGTGGCCTCCACACCGTCCTCATAGCAGCCGAGGCGATATTAAGGTCTCTACTTTGACGGCCTGAGGTGCTTTTTCACGCCCCGCTTAAAGGACCCAGGTTTGAAGGAAGAAGGAAACACGTGCCTTGGCACAGAATTCCATGCCTTGATCGTTTGGCAGAGGTATGAGGATCCAAACTTGTTGGTACGCGGTCTAGTCGACTCTACCGTGTAAGGTTAGCATCTGAGCCCAGCACGCGTTGTTCTGGATAGGAAAGGGGAGGGCGGGATAAGGTGGAATAACTCTTCATAACATTATTAAGCTGAACATGTGATATTTAAAATGTAGATATAATTATTGTCTAGCTGGTCTATTTCTTACCCAATTAATTCGTAGGTTACTTTTAAATATGTAAAAGTAGATACGTATTTTCAAATATATATTATGTACAACAACGATGAAACATACATCATACACTTACGATTGTAAGCGTTTATCGAAAGCCTATAGATGCGGGCAATATATAATATCTGCGATGGCAACCCTACGAAAAGAATTTACTGTGTCACGAGCGCAAGGAGACAAGACAGCTGATAACCAAGCTAACAGTACAGGGCCTACTGAAGGAAATATGGCAATCCTACCCACCCATTGAACATGACATAAGATTACATAGCAAATAAAAAAGGATAAAGAAAATCGTATTTCTTAAGGGTAAAGCGATTCGTTAATGAGTTGCTCCCGAGCTCAAGCACAATTGCAGCGGTAGATATGTGACGGGAAGAATCTTTTAAACTACTACTGTTTAATACTGTTACAAGTTACTGTTTAATACCATTTTCGTAATTCTCTTCGTGAAGGAGGCTGCTGATAAGCAACCGAAACATCGGGGAAATGTAAGCTTAAACCTAAATAGTTTTAATAATTTATATAGAAATAAACAATAACCAGCAACAGTGTCCAATACTAGTAGTACATAAATTTCAAAATTGTGTAATAATAGTGTTTCAGAATAAACAACGCGATTAAATAAAGTAGTTTAATGTCAGTGTATAACATTTGCGTAAACGTAAGACAATATTATGAGATGAATCTCATAAGAAACTAAGCCTGCAAACCATGTGTTACAGTTTGTATCTAAACATTAAAATGTGTTATCATAAATGTATTACATTCGACGTCATTCATGTTTATTAAAGAAGATAATGCCTTAAAATACTTTAGAGATTTTGTATCTGACTTAATTTTCTCTATGTAAGGTAAAATATGCACGAGGTAATAGAAATTTAACCTTGACCCGTTGTGTCATTTTAATACACGTAAATATAAGTCACGCAAACTGTACTGTAATTATAATTACCGTCCATGTTCTAATGAACGGTATTAGCATATTCACCATAAAAGCATAATGGAGCTTGTCAACTCTACATGTGAGTATTATCTGTAGAATAATTAAAAGAGCATACTTTTACTCATTACTTAGAAGTCATTACTTACAGTGACATCTAATTCTTGAGTTTTATTTACATACTAGATTTTGCATGCGGCTACGCTCGCGTAAATATAACAGTATTTTTTCCTGGATGACAGGTACCTATCCTATATACTTTTCTGTTTCCTCCCTAATTTTATGA
Source organism: Catocala fraxini (assembly GCA_930367265.1). Taxonomy (NCBI): domain Eukaryota; kingdom Metazoa; phylum Arthropoda; class Insecta; order Lepidoptera; family Erebidae; genus Catocala; species Catocala fraxini. Next base: position 9,509,738 of record OV884050.1, read on the forward strand.
TGACGTGATGATGCGTAACCAACAAACAAATTTATATTCGCATTTAAATTTTTTGTCAGGATTGTATTGTGCCAATAGCGTAATTTTAAGTTGACGCCCAATCCTGAGATTTGATAACCGGATTATATAAAGTTTTAGCATTAGCTCTAGTATTAGCACTTTTGTCAGAAAAATCTACATAAATTGACTGAAAATGTACCTACTCTGTATAGATTATAGTAATAGGTCATAAGACTAACATATAGCTACCTCTATAAACTTCTGTCTCGGGGATAGCATACCGTATTTGTAACACAATATGTGAAAACTAAAAGCCTTTATTGAGATTTTCTGTACAGATAGGTACATTGTCCGATACAGGCATTCGACAACGCATTACGCCAAAAAGATTCTAAATAATACTGTATCGATCTTTCATGTCAAATGCGTGGCAGATGTGTGTGATGCACTTAAAAGCTCTTAACGAAGACATTCACTTTCATGCCCACACAATATGCCTAACGCTTATTGACTTTCTCTTCAGCCATTTTTAAATAAATCGAACCTTTATAACGCTAAATATATATACATAGGTGCATGTTACGATAGATAGTAAATAAACGATAGCGAGTTACTGATGAGGAAATGTCATGTCTTGAGTTGCGGGTAGTACGATACTGTCACATGTCACTTTAGCACATACCTAACTGTACTCCATACCTTATGTTAGAGCACAACATAGTTGTCTCGAATGGTTCACGGATGGTTTGTCGCCCAGTATAGAGGTATAATTTTGCAATAAAGGTGCGAGAGCGAGGCGCAACAAGAATAATTCATGAGCTTTTTAAAATTTCAATAAATCTGTCTCGTCGGCGCGATGTATGAACTTTCAAAGATGTTTTAAGTATTTGCATACATTTTACATTCGCATACGGAACCACTTGTGTCAATACGTTCGCTTCTTCAGACTTATTCTCTCTGTGGTACTTTGTAGTTTCAATGCATCTTTTATTCATTAGGGAATGCGTCATACACTTAATATTTGCTTAGCATTCGGTTTTTACCATAACTATGAACGCGACTTCTTATAACAAATAAATTGAATATATAGAAGCCGCAACTTCTGGCTTTCTTCAAATTTAACCATTGGAGAATTAAAATTACGTCCGAAATAGGCCAAATTTTCTATATCACCGAGCCTTGCGATTCCAACTAAGGATTCCAATTACAGGAGTATCGGTAGTCCGACTCTGTAGGTAGGAGTTTCTATGCTATTGGCATAGCTGACAAACACCACGCTTCACCAGTTATCAGCACAGCCCTTGTCGTTACGTGAGTGGAAACCTTATTCCCAGCAGGAATGTAACACTAGGTTATTTTATTAGGCTGCAGTCTTGTTTCTACCATCTTTGGCCAAGGATGTTGCTGTGCTCTACCTGTCTTATCCACAATATGTTTCGCACGCCGGCTCATAGAAAAGGAAAAAGCAATCTTGATAAGGTATGTTAAATGGCTTATCGATCGGGCGTATGAAGCATCAAAATACATTGCAATGTCCAGTGAAGTGAGTCACGCAGTGTTATTATACACCAGGTAAAGGCGAAAGTGTTCAGCGAAAGTGCTTGATGTTTTTGTGAACCACAAGCTCACGCCCCATACAAGTATTGCTTACCTTGTCTGACAAATACGAAAAGGTCGAATTTCACTGACATTTTATTTTTTAAACTTTATAAACAGCACATGTTTTATTAACGTTTAAAATTTACCTTGAAAAGGTATGATTTATGGCATACAGTTTACTCTTGTGGTGTACACCGTTGAAGTTAGTAATACTTACATTGAAAACATTTTATTAGCTCGCATGTTGGCTTGTCACGAATATTCAACTGAAGCTGACACTTGACAGTCCCTCTAATGGAGTAATATAATAACAATATTTTCTATTCCATTAGCTTTACTTACATTTATTTTATCTGTCATGGGTATGAAAGCAATTTCAAATAGTAGCACATGTGGGTAGGTAGAGAATTAGGCATACATAGTACTCCATGACTGTATGACTAATATCCATATTTTACCATATTGTCTTTAGTGTATTTCTCTACGTCATTGCTTAATTTCGTGGTAGGGGATGATGGTTGCGCCATTTACCTATTCCTAAAAAATATCCTCTTTTTCTGAAAAGCTCCGTTTAACAAATTGGTAGCATCGCGTTGTAAATCTAGTCATTTTCTTTTTTTTTTGTATATGCCTACGAATAGAAGTACCCTATCGACTAATACACATGGAACACTTATTATTACGATAGTTAGATAATTACATGGTTGTTCAGACATAATAATCGTTTTTAAACATCTGATTTCTGTTCTAAATTGTACCATAGACAATAAAGAGAAAGGACCAAAGCATCAACATGAAAGTGCAAACCATGGTTGGCAATAACAATTTATCAAGTTTATCTGATGTCTAGACAACTCCTTGTTAATGAGCAATGGTGTTATTTAGAGAAAGTAAGGCTCCGACGTGTAGTACGAATTGTTTTGTTATTGAACAGTGTAATTGCCACAATCATCCTGTCACTTACTAATTATGTAATTTCAAATAAAGAGAAAGGAAATGCATGTCGAGGAAATAACAAAAAATTAAACAACCGACGTTTTTAAATACGTGTCTGACTATTGACGGTAGTTGACAGCGACATTTAAGTCATTTGGGTAAGGCTGGGCGTGATATGACGTTGGCTTATTTCAGCCTGCCTGTATTAGAAATCCCATTTTTAACTTGACATGCAATTAATTTTTTATTCGACAAAATCAGTTTACATTATGCTTCAAAACAAAATATAAAAACGGCATCACAATCATAAAAGGACGAAGCACGAGAGCTTTATAGAATCATCTCAACAGAATGATTACTTAGGTAATAATCAAATTTATGACATATCAAATACACGATGATTAACATAAAATGATCTTAAAAGCTTAGTTTATTAATCAATGAAATCAGAAAATGGTTAAATAAATACCTTAAACAGCAACGTTTTCTCATTCCATAATGAAAAGGTTTTTATCAATATGCAGTGGAAAGCGATGGATGTATGCAGTTTGCATGACAATGTAGGTACCACCCGCGCTGCACTCATGAATGTCACACAATGGGGTTACTTCGGTGACGTCACACGCGAATGAGGACACGGGGTTGGTTCTAAACCGCTGTTAAGGAAAGTAAGTAGAATGTTTTAAAGCTTTGCTCTATTCGTGTAATTAAAAGATTACGTTCTTTTCGTTGTTTGTCGACAAAACATGGTCTACTTAAACAAAGACTGACATTTCTTTTGAGTAAAAAAGGATGGATGGATTGCATGCTATATAAAAGGACTCGAAATCTTAGGATGACCATGAGTAGAAACAATGTACTGGCCCCAAATACGGAGGAGATCAAAACTACCATAGTATGCAACGCAAAAATACAATCCCACTAACGCAATACTGCAAAATAATTACAGCTTCATTCTATAAGGATACTGGCTTACAGTACAGTAGCACGGGAACTAGCTACAGAAGCAAAATAGTTAAAATATTAACTCAATCAATTATAATAAGAATTGCAGTACTCGTAACTAATAACTCTAACAACTATTAACGTATAAAAACTAAAGACAGAACATTTTCTTGAAGAATCCGCGTTGAGGCCTGCGTGTGCACACAACCTACATTCACGCGGCTACTTGACGCGCATGTTTTGTGAGCATCGCCATAAAAGATCATACCGTTCATCCCAGCACGCATTAGTAAAAATGGTCAACAAACTGTGCAAACGGTACTGTGTAACCGACTCTAGTTTATGGTTTGATGAACACAACTGGATAATATTTTTAACTGAGTTCAATAAAGGACTTTACATTATCGATGTGTACAAATTTATTTGATACGATTGGATATACATTTCACTCTTTGAACAGAATAATGTTAAATCTCGGAATATACAATATTCCAATCACATTGGATAACTTACAAAGTCCCAAAAGATCATACAAGTGGAATACTAATTCAGACATTATTGTTCGATATGCAAAACATTGAGAGGTGATCCGGCCCTAACTTTCGGCTGAGAAAAACACTCGGGCAAAACACACAAATAGCAATAAATAACTCAGAACTGCCAAAGCCAGAGAAGTTTCTTTCGTTCGACATAAACATAATGCCTCAGACACAACAACCAATTATGTTACTTACGCATTCGTTTCTACTGGTGATGCCTATGTTACGTTTCATAAAGGTATTTTGGTATTTTAAATGCAGTACAGTTATCTACCAAACTTGAGTATTATGGTGATATTATGGGACAAAGCCCGTTAAAAGATTAATCTTCGCAGGAATCGCAGCCTTCCCATTTATTGTAATGGTTACCATTATACCGACATGAATAAAAGAATAATTTTTATGTTTAATAGTATTTTACAATGTTTTTGCAAAACGATTGCCTAGTTAATTTGACTGACTTAAACAGTACAATAAAGCTTTGTTTAGCAAATTGATAATCTTAAAAAAGTTGCCTGAAATTTAATGCCTGAATGGTGTCAATAAATTATAATATAACGAATACATAATTTGAAAAAAATTTGGGCGTTATAGGGTTTCCAAAATCTACCTAGCCTCTAAATTTTAATTACCACTCGCATAAAACAACTTTAAGCTACAATGGTCAAAGTTTAAGTATTTGACTAATCTTTTTGCCTCTTAAAGAGATTTATTTCTATCAAGACGTTAACAGAAATAAAATCGCTGTTTTATGTTCATTATTCTCTAAAAGACACTGAGTACTAACCTTTTGTTTTGGAAACGTGAGTTGAGTGCTCGAGTAATGTCACTGAATGACGATACCATATGGCCAGGAATATTTCCAGCTCAACGTGTGGGAAATAAAAATAGTAAAAAACGTTGCTATGTTTGCTTGACTTATGGTGGTAATAGGACAACGTTGTGAAGTAATGAACGATCTTATATAAATCTAAAATTCGAACACCTCATCATGACAACCAGAGTACTCGCCAAAGTATGTTACAGTACTGCTGAAAAGACTCAGAACAATGGTTTACTCTTAGCAAACCGCGACAGAAGTTCTAGGGACGTATTATATCAATATCCTTTTCAAGTGGCTTGTGCTATTCTTTTACGAGGGTATGATAAGAGGTTTACAAATAGGCTTGACACTATTCCGATTTTTCTCACTAAGCTTTTGTTATTGGAAATAGGGAGCGTCCCCACAATTTAGTAAAAGTCCACACGTGTTTGACCTAGTTACGAAAACGTTTACGCTTCATTTGTATAAATTATGACTAAAGACGTAATGCATCATACCGAATTTATAAAGACCATAATATGTTATGATCACACTGCACAGCCGAGTTGTATTTACCTCTAAATGATAACTAAATAGGACGGTAATTAAAAACGGTAGTAAAAAGTAATGATTGATTCAACTTAAACTGTACACATTTATCTACATACGTCTTACGTATAAACTTTTCTAAAAACCATAGCAACTGAAGATTGTCTGACAAACGGTTGACGGATCACATTAATCACGTCACGAACTTTCTTCAATGATGGCGATAGGCCTCTCTAAAATTAAGCTTTATACCAAAACGTTCGAGCGCAGCTGTTATATCCCACAATCGAGATTAAAAAGTAGGTTAAAAGTGGTTTCGAATCTTGGCATCAATCTAGACAGTCCTGTGTAAATGTAGGTCTACACATGACTTGACGCATGCGCGATCTAAACTATTATCCATACATATAATAGAACAATCGTCATGGTATTCCCACGGTAGAATTCACCCAATGACTATTATTTTGGTTATAAACTAATTTCTTAAGGCATTAAGTTATTGTTAGATATTAAGATTTAACTTAAATTTGAAGTCCACCATTATACTCCTTTTAGCCAAATTTTTATTTTATTTTAATGGTCTTAAATGACCTGACCAATTATGAGGGTAGAAATTAATTAAAGTCGGTTTAATTTGAACGGCATATTTCTCCTGATCATTAGATACAAGTTTGAGCTGGTGCGTTTAATGCACTATGAAAGGAAATAAATTATTCAGTGAATAAGAAAGATTACATTCCTGCGCGTGCTGCTCTCGGAAGCGAAAATAAATCTAGATGAGGTAAACGTTCTAGACTAGGTGAGTTTACGCCTGCTGTTGTTGTACTGTGCTAACTAACACCAGACGCAGGTCGCTGGCTTTAGATGCCAATATAATACAGCAAAAGTTTAAGACCAGTCTAAAAAGTATGAGTCAGTTCATACTATAAACTTGTGCATCTGCAATAAATAAATATATATGTAAATATATATTTTCAGATTAAATAAAAGGCATGAACAAAAGTGAATGAAGCCAGAGAAGTGTGTCAGGATCGTAGCAAATGGAAATCCGTAGTCTCTGCCTACCCCTCTGGGAAACAGGCGTGAATCTATGTATGTATGTATAAAAGACATGAACATATTTTAAAGAAAAAAAGAAAAAGTTAACAAAATCCTAACTAATATTATAAATACGTTATATATAATAGAGTTAGTTTTTTTGTTCGGATTTCACACTTTAACTAGTCGATCAATCATCATAAAATTTCGCATCATATAGAAGAAAAACACAGCTACTAACCTAACCTACATTTACGCGAGCAAAGCCGCGAGCAAAATCTAGTTTTAAATCAATCAAAACGCATATCTTTCAAATAACATACAGTATAGAGAATTCCTTAATCCTCGCGTTACTTTCATCGCCCTAGTTATATCAGAAATTGTTTGTACCAATAAATCCCATGACAAACGGCCGGTAAATTATAGCGTTCGTGCATTAGACTGTGACGACATATATTCAATATTCGATTCTTTTGCATGGTACAATGAAGACTCCATGCAATTGTCGCAGCTGTCACGCTCTAGTGCGCTACAAATGTGAAATTAAAATCTACCGTCATAGAAGTTGTAGTTGTGCATGTAAAGCTTCAAGTAGTAGTCATGTTATGTGGTACTATAATTAACTCCATAACACCTAAAACAAGAATATGTTTGCTAATTCTGACGCCACGCCATAACAAGTTTTGAAGGTGTTTGGTAATCAGTACATATTTTATTGAGCTGGTGGAATTAGATCAATTTCCGGTAGAAGCGTCGGATTTTCCTCGAGCTATCACCCTCGGGAATCGGTAAGCCACATTCCGGTATTTGTTTTGAACACAAATTCCATATTATACATGTCCTGGTATATCCTGAACTGAACTTCTGATTGCTGCAGGTATGAGACACATTCACTAGTTATGATTGCTTATGTAACTTACAGCATTATAATTAAAGTTTTATATTTTTTGCTATGTCTGTCTGTGGTAATATATGTTTTTTTGGCTCAGTCGCATTATGACCACTTCTCAAAATGACTAAGGGTAGCAAAATGTCCCTTTCGCACAATGTCCGTTTCGCAGAATGTCTCCTTCCTCAAAAAGGCATTAATTCCTTGCATCAGTAAAATGTGTAAGTGTATGCACATAAACTTAAATAAATAACAGAAACTTTGTGAGATTTATTGTGACAATGTCTCTCAAAACAAAAATTTAGACAAAAATAAAATCTAAACATCATGCTTAACCCACATAAAAACATAAAAAATGCAATGTATCATTTCTTGTCTTGATTACGTCACAAATTACAGTTATTTTTTAAGTTTATTAAGTTTATAGCCAATAGTATGTACTTTATATTTTTTGTCGAAATTAATGTGTAACCCTTCCGTGTTTTACACCTACTGGATCTTGACCAGTGTTTTTTTACTGATGCAAGGAATTAATGCCTTTCTGAGGAAGGGGACATTCTGCGAAAGGTACATTTTGCGAAAGGGACATTTTGCGAAAGGGACTTTTTGCGAAAGGGACATTTTGAGAAAGGGACATTTTGCTACCTGTAGTCATTTTGAGAAGTGGTAATTCTGCGACCGAGCCGTTTTTATCTTTTATTTCTTTATTTGGAATGCAAAATTAACTCTTGTCTGTTTCTTACGTTAAAGCTAATTCATTAAACAAAAATAAAGCTAAAATATTTGAAAAATATTCATAAATATACATAACAGCAGGTATACGCTGCTCTTAAACTCAATTTTATCGAACAAATGGCATGGCTTTTTTAAAGGTCGGTCTACCACATTGAACCTTATTGTTTTTAGCGAGTACGTAACGGATTCTATGGCTCAAAAAGCGCAAATTGACGTTATATATATACTGATTACCAAAAATGTTTTGATCGAATACATCATGCTATGCATATTGTCGATGGGTATTCGCGGCAATCTCTTCAGATGGTTCTCGTCTTATATTGACTAGTACTGAATGAGTAGGTACTCTTCCAGAGTGACTCACATTCTCTCAGGGATTCCTCAAGGCTCCTTACTAGAGTCTCTTTTGTTTAACATTTTTATTAATGATATCAATTCATGCTTCACACACTCTAAAATATTATGATATGCGGATGATATCAAAATAATTAAAAAAATATCCACCCCTGTAGACACTCTTTTATTACAGGACCATCTCATGCGCTTTCAAGACTATTGTCAGTTGAACAAACTAGAGCTAAATGTCGCTAAGTGTTACGTGTGTTAATTTACACGCAAACCTAGTCCCATTCACTATAATTATAAGCTTCTCCACACTTCCTTAACCTGAGTCCACACTATTAGTCATCTGGGAGTGATGTTCGACTCTAAGCTTTTATTTGATAAGCATATAGATAGTTTAGTAAGTAAGGCCTCTAAAGTGCTGGGATTTCTTCTCAGAGTTTCACCAGACTTTAGAAATTATTAAGACTCTAAAATTGTATATTTCTGTTTGGTTCGTAGTCATCTCGAATATGCCTCTCGAGTGAGGAATCCGAACTATGATATATATGTAAGTCGACTTGAAAGAATACAAAATAAAATTTTGAGGTGCATTCTATATCGGGCTATGTCTCTAATTATTTTAACCGTTGCAAAAAATGTCACCTTTCTATCTATGAGCGACGAAAAATTGCAGATCTTTCTTTTCTATGTAAAGTGATGAACGTATCCGTTGACATACCTGAGTTGGTGAGCAAAATCGGCCTACGAGTACCATCTGCATTCCTACGCAGATCACACCTGCTGTACACTCCCTTGGCAAGAACAACATTTATAGCCAAAACCCATTTTTAATTAGAGCATGTCGATGGTACCTACAATGCAGCGAGCCAGGATGTTGATATCGATATTTTAAATACTAGCATTTACGGTATATGGTACTTTGGAGTCGGCACCTAAAGATGTACTTACCTATTAAGTGTAAATAATAATAATGTGTCTAGTCTAAAAAATGTTTTTTTATCATGTGAGTAGGTTTAATGTTTACCAATGTAATAAATTTTTTAGTCATATAAGTATCTATAAGTGAAAACTTGTATTTGGCCTTCCTTTTTATTTTCCCTATTTATTACTTTAATAGCTGTAAGTTTTCTTAAAATGTATAATAAAAAAATAAAAATTTTGTTCAAATCTGTTATAGAGATAGAACCCGAACCTTAGCTAAGAACATAAACTAAGTTCCGGGTAACACCTATATAATGCGTTACTATGGCTATATATTTCTTATGCTTATCAATTAGAACAATATTACATAAAAATATAGAGATATTTAGTTATAATTTTGCCTTTTATGCAATAATATAATCAACACTAATTGTTGTTTGGCCATAAATACTTCAACTTACATAAAAGTCATACGTCTGGCGTACACAGTGATTACAGTGATCCACCTTAACATATGAAACTTGTATTTATACTGCTATAACGTTACGATGTCCGCCGAACAACCGGTTATGTTAAAATGTTTACATCATTCGCTCGAAATACATATTGTTTGGCCACACTATGGTGTTTGTATGCTTACCGTTTTTCTTCAAAAGTATAGCACATTCTCATTACGAGGATATGTACTACTAAACAAACGAACTGCACGAATGCTATAAACACAGCATCATTGGAATACAAGACATTCCTACCTTGCTAGTTATCTTAATTTATTCAAGTTCGTATTTACCGACGACAGGGCAGAAAAAACTCGATAGGCTATGTACAAACTGATCAATATTCTTATTCTTTGACTAAGCTGGAATCCTTGTTTTATATAATTTATATATATACTGATTCAAAGCTACATCTATCGTAACCTATATGAATCAACCTAAGATTAGCGAATGCCAAAAATATTTTACAAGTTCATCTATTAGGTAAGCAAGCAATTTATAAGTTCTATATGTGTATTGCATCACAAGTTTATTTGCGGACTTGACACGGTCGAAATGTTACTGATTGAGCTGCGCGCACGCCGCGTATATGGCGTCACACTCACATAAAGTATAATAAATAATACTCCAATATTATATACTGATTATTTATAAAATGATAGGAAAAATCCTTTGCTTTTAGACACATAGACATTTTAATTTCTCGAATTGTGAGGTAGGTAGGTAACACGTAATCTATATGGTAGATTCTTGGAAAGGTAGATGAATAAGGAAATCTATTTGACATCTAGTCTATTATTGACGTCAAATCACATTGTATCATTCCAGTAAAGTTGCAAGAAGTCATAATATGGTCCAAAATTCAATAGACAGTTATTCGATCTTGATAGGTAAACACAAGCATTTCATAGCAGTGTCATAATATCCGCTGCAGATGATTAAACTGCGACGTACTGTGCCGTTGCGGAGCGTTCGTTTTTACTAGATACTATATGATGAGGAATTGAATTAATATCCAATATTGCCTTACCGCTTCTTCCATCCACACGTAGCATAAATACTAACAGTTCCTCGGAACATTTTGAAATTAAAACAATTGGATATATTGCATGTAATAGTAGTGTCAATTGGAGCAGTATAAAATTTTGCAGCGAGATGCAGTCAAGGACCTCTCCCGGTGCCGGGGCATAGTGAGCAATAAAACAAATGACAAAATTGTGCAGTATACGAGGTCCGGGTAACAGGATGAAATAATTTTTCTTATATGATCGAGCACACGATGGGGTCGATTTATTGTCCTCCCACTCCGGTGGTTTTCGTTAATTTCCGGCCAAATCTAGAGCAATTTATTACGAGTTACTCTCGCATTCCCAACGAGACACCCCTTCTCCGTTTCAATGAATACATTGTTAATGGTGACGGCGCGGCACCGAGATTTTTAAAACAGAAATGCACTCTCCTTCATTGTTATGATAATTGAATTTCGAGCTTAATTCTATTCCAGATTAAAAACCCACAAAGCTGTTTTTATAAAATTCCTCTTCGGTAGACGTGTTCGGGCATTAAGTCGGGTTGTTAGGAAAGTTTTATTTGTTTTAAGCCGTTTTCATCGCCCATACGAATTCATAAATTAGATGCATCGTCACGATGCGTAACTATAAAGTGGTATAATAAATACTACGATGAATCATAGTAGTGGATTTATTTATAATAGTTCAAAATAATCACTTTTATCATAATGAAATCTTAAAATATGAATTGTAGAGAATATGTACTCCATAGGGTCGACCCTTGCGGTACTTCAAAGTACGGCATTTCCAGCACAATGAATGTTTATTTACAGATAATTTATCTACATATAAAGAGAGTAAGTAAGCTTTAAGTAGTACTGAAGGGCAAACAATAAAGAAGTCTATTCAACAAAAATAAGGTCAACCTTATAAAACGCCTCGCACAAATCAAAATATTATAATGAAGATAATACAGGCCTTCATGGCTAATATTAGGAACTGACGTCATGGTACCACTTGTTTTTATAGTCTATTTTGTTTTGAAGCTCAAGTCATTTTCGTAACACATATTCGTAATGGTTTCATAATTTGGGTCAACATAGCTAAATCTTGGTTTGCTCACGCAACGGGAGTGTCTATTCTATTATACAATTAGCGTAATTAAAAACTTACAGCAACATTCTCAACATTTAACAGACAGTACTTACTTCCGTCAACTAATTAGCCACTACCCACTAATATACGGAATATAACGAACTGCAAAACTGTACTAGGCACATTTTCTTAGTTAGTTCCTTCAAGCGAGTAAAATTTTGATGAGCTAAGAAAACATCATGTATAGAATAATATGGGCTACAACGGTAAAGTTCTATAAGCTAAGACGCAGACCGGAAGGCATTACGTGACCGGTGTTACCAGTAGCCGTCTCAATGCACTCTCTGAGGATGACTTCGCTCGTTGCAATATTAGCTTACAATCTCACACCGTCACACCCAGCTGCTTCCGCAATGCTGCTAAATAGGACTCAAATGAAAATGCCACTGCGCACAGCTATTTTAAGTCGGCTATTGAATATAACACGTCTTTGATCTAAAGGAAATATAAAATCACGCTAATATATAAGTTCTCAGAAATTAATTTCAGCCTTGAATGTGCGTAAACTTGCTATTTCCTTTCAATATTATTTATATTCGTTTTAGATAGTTTTTAGATTAATACTTACAGTGTGCAATCTGTAATATGCATTTTAGTAAGCTGACTGTAACGTGCAAACCTAGAATGCTCTTTGCACGGAAATAATTCTTGGCATAGTAGCTAAGTCGACAACTACTGCATACAGAACTATTATCGAATCGTAAAAACGAATAAATTATTACTCCGTCCGTATAAATGTTAAATCTCGTTGTTTTTTAATGTAAAAAGGAAATAATCGAGATTGGAGTGCAGTTAAACCATGGGGCCGGTGGTAACCATGGCGTATTGTTTTATTTCCACTCGGCTGCCCATCTGATGACGTCACGCACTGCCACCTTTCGTTAAAATGTGTACCAAAAGGAGACCACGGCTGCGGTCAACTACAGCAAAGGGAACAGGTTATTCCCATTATTTCTGATAACAATTCTAAACTCGACTTGCGGAAAAGAGCACGTTATAATCGCTTTCTACCCTATTCTCTAACCAGTCATTTATCATTATATCCAATAGGCGATTTTCGTAGCTAGTCTTCGACTGAAATTAGTGTACAATAGCGCGGTTAACCATGAACAGTAAAGCTAACGTCCTCATTTGGCATTGCTTGCAGAAATAGCTACCATACGTCTAGCAAAGGTCGTCTGCCACGTATAATTATATTGAATTGCTCTACAAATATAACATATATTGATTAAATAATGAGCTGAATGAGAACTTAGTGTGAATAAAACACTTTCTGAGAGAAAATCAGGTTGACATTAACGGGCAAGTCACTTGATATACGCAATTGTGGCTGAACATAAAATGTCAGTTCCAATCGCCGGGATAGTTGACGTTTATTTATATCGCCATAAAGAAAGTACTTGATTCCACGCGTATAAATTACGTGGAAATATACGATCTGTAACATTCTACAGAACTCAAGTAATTATTGTCCTGAACAGCCTTAAAAATATGTGTAAAATAGCCGAAAACGTAATTCTCTGACATTAGCGGTGTTATAAAACGGCATAATCGCGTTAAATTGATAGTAGGTCAGTAGACAAACTATTTCCTTCGTGTAAAAATGTAAACAAACCGACGCTCGTAAAAGAAACTAATTTAGTCAGGCTCCGCCGTTACTGACGAGACTTCTCAAATTGCTAACCCAAACGACTTGAAGAAGTCTTTGAAAACAAATGCGAGTTTAAGTAAACCGGATTACCTACTCCTCTTATAGACATAATAGTTTGTAGCACTCGGTCACTTGAGTACGTTTCGTAGTCACGCATGCAGTTACATCACGACATGTAATTACACAAATTGCTGGAAACTGTTACGAGCTCTCGTAGATAACTTTTTCATAGAGTCTATTATTCGTTTGCGATGACAGATAGCAGTAGCAGGTGATTAAGATCAAGTTATATCGGCAAGTGTGGTGTGTTTAGATAACACTACCGAAATAACCCCCACTTGTTACACGCGTACGGCTACTAGCAACCGATCGATTATTTTCGTCGTACCTCATAGCACGTCATGGAACTTTTTCCTGTTGTAATTTTGCTTGCAAGCTTACAAGTTTTAAAGAAGTATTACATTTTAATTTGAGAAAGGTTGGCTACCCGCATCGCGGTTTTTGCAATGTATCGATCTGTCATGACCTTTGCGGCATAACAACTGCCTTTTAGAAACGAACATTAAAGTACTTAACATATTCAGTAGTGTAAACGGATAAGTGGTGCGACATTTTAGAAATGTCGTTTGTTAATCTGCCCACTACTTTTTGCTTTCATTATGTACTAAAATAAACCAGCAGAGCCGACAATAGCAAAATGTCAGAGAACGCTTTCACTCGAGCAGAAACATGTTCGAGCGAACACAGAGATATGAAAATAAACATACTAAAACCAACAAACAAAAAGGTTCAATTGAAAAGGTCTGTTGTCTTTTATAATAAAGAAATATTATCTACCGTCGCCCAGCGCTATGAGAAAGTTATTTAAAACAAAACATCCATTTGTGATTGTTATCTTTTTAATTATACATTACATCATTAAAAAGTCAATGTTTTGTTTAGGTATACATATGCAGGTGACAAATAAAGAAGGACGACTTATTTAATTAACGATCAAATAGATAACTTTATCGATGCGCCGGCGGCGGCGTAGAGTCGTTTGTCAACAATGGGCCCGCTATCGATTAGAGTGCTGTTACATACTTGTTACGGCTTCAATGGATCAATTGATATGCATAACTGCTCTGCATCTAAACGACATACATTGTAGATAGCTTCGTACAAGTGAAACTCGTGTATACATTAGCATTAGATTGTCCAATCATAAATAAAATATCATTGTATCTGAGGTGTAATACATGCGCGTTAATTACGGTAACTGCATGGTTAATAATGAACTTCAGCGGCGCATTACAGATGGGTGAGTTGCTATGTAGTGGAATAATCAAATTCATTCACGCTACACTCTTCCTCTTCACTGTGAGGTATTTATAACTACTCGCTGGCATTCGCTACAATTTCCACAAAGTGTTAGTAAACAATAAACTTTCTCAACTAGAAATGATAAGTAATAAATTGTTTCTATCGAAACAATAACATAATAATATAATGCTTTATTAAACGAAGCCACGATTAAGCTGTAGGGTGCGTACGGCTTCGGCAACGCTTCGAATTTCGTGGAAGAAACATTAATTTCCTTTCTACCCTCATGCGCATCCAATTTCACTATAACACGTAATTCTATTTCAAAATTATAAGCTTGCTTTATTATAAACAGGCATACAACTATCTCTACGTTCATGGCAATAATAACGATCTATCTTTTAAGTTCAGTAGGTAATATCTGTTTCTGACAACCATTTATTGGTGAACTCCCCTGAACTGCGGATTTATATGAAATTTACACGGACATTCTTTCTTATAATCAATGATGACAGCTCTTCATTTGTTGGCTACAGACCAGAGGGGATTGTACTTATGTTAGAAGCTCGATCCCTCTACCCTCTTGTAGGCTGACGTCACGTCGAAGAGCAACCCTCCAAGGTCGCACGAACTGTTTTGATTCGATAAACGTCTTGAAAACATTTAAAAGGAAAACCTTTTTGTTTGGCGTTTGCTAAAATTGCCTAAGTTATGTTTTAGATAGAAAATTCTTGTTATAAATTACGTTAAATGGTATTTATATCTTTTCCAAAGCAATTCTCTGTGATTGAAGTTATTGCTCGTTTAGTTATCAAGTTCATGGTGCCATTACGACTGGAAATAACGATTTTTCTAGTGAATAAACCGCAAGGTGAGTTGGCCACTCCCTGTGGGTACCCAGTGTCTAATAGATACTGCCATAACATCATGGATCTGCTACATTAGCCTTGACCGAAGATGTTGAATCATAACAGTATCACTGTGAAAATAAAGGATATGATCTATTTAGATAATATGGTCTACGTTACATACTGCATGTCATACTCAAATTTAATTTGCGATAATTTAATATGATGGTTGAACGTCGAGCCACTTCTCGCATATTACATAAGAAACACGGTGCATTTATTTTTATATGAAAATTTAGGCTAAATCTATTAAAAATATGAAAATGCAAATAAAAGTACATACATATGCAAAAAGTCAATGAGACCTTAAAATTAGTTAAATTTACTACAGCTTAGACGACTTCGGGCACGTCACGATCGTGGCGGTAAGTCCCGTGTTTGAGGAGTGGCTGGAGAGGCGGCATGGCGCCCTCACCTTCCGGCTGAGACAGGTAATGACTGGCCACGATTGTTTTGGCCAGTTCCTGTGTCGTATACGCCGGCAAGAGACGCCCGGTTGTCACCACTGCAGCGACTGCCGCGACGTAGTTGAGGACACGGCGCTGCCACTTTGGCGGTTTGCCCCGCCTGGGCATCGCAGCGCCGTGAGTTGATCGCGGCAGTCGGATTGGTTGCCCTCTCGCTCCCGGCCGTAGTTCAGTCTATGGTCCGGAGTGAGAGGTCGTGGAATGCCGTCGCCTCCTTTTGTGAGGAAGTCATTTCCATCAAGGAGGCGGCGGAGCTGGAGAGAGAGCGTTTAAACCCTCTCCCCAACGCAGAGCCGGGCGCCGGAGGGCGCGAGACGACCACCAGCCACCCTGAGGTTTGACCTGGGGGTGGCGGGCTTTGTGAGCCCTTCCCGCCATCCGTTCAGCACCAGGTCCGAGAGGCGGCGTGCGTGTTCCCACGCGCGCCTCTATGTCGAGTCCGTCTCCCCTCTAGGGGCGACAGTAGGGAGTTTTAGAAGTGCCTATAGGGTAGGTCTTTCGTGTAGTGGCCTGCCGTTTCATACGGCGGGCCGAAACCTCGGCGGGGTCGCGACCGCATGCGAAAGTGATTCGCGCGGCCCCGTCGGTAGTGGTTTTGTCGAGGAACACCGTGGTAGGTTTAGTCGGTATTCCGGGAGATACTTTATCATCTTAACATCTTCTTTTACCCCGGCGAGTCCGACATAACCCCTCCGCCCGCCCGCGCGGAGGGGTATGCGTCACGCATCTCCCCATGTTAAAAAAAAATATATATGCGAACATTACAAAAAACTGTTTACGAGTACATTTTACGAAGAACATTAAATGCTATTTTAACTCGGAGTAGCCGAGATGAGAAGACAACTGTCAACCAAGACTCGACTCAACCAATTATAAAAGAATTGCATATCGCGTATTATTTTGGCACGCAACCGCCAGATTTACTTCCGAACTCTACGCCTGATTAATTTCCAGCTATCATCAAATAACAATCAAAATTGCGGTCAGCCCCCATACTATCCCCTTTTACAAGTGGATGGTTCATCCCTCTGTTCCGTATTCGCACTGCATATAATATTCGTGTCGTCTGTGAATTCTTTTATAGAACTATATTGCCGAGCTTCACGATTCGATTTCACGTATTAACGACCCTAAAGCCGGGTTTGCAGGATACCAACAAGGTTGGGCTCTACCCACGATGCAATAACACGAGTTCATTGAATCAGGTTGCGCCATTACGCGAATTGTGTAATAATACAGCAGATGTTTGGGGAAAAAATCAGTGACGGTCATTTTACGTCATTTGTGAATGGAGTAATCCTCTTTTGTAAACCATTGTGTTTGGAGCAGATTTTTAGGGCTATATTTACAATGTAAACATTATCAAAGCATACATTTTGATGGAAGCAGAACATCTGCATGCAGTTTTAATACGATTAAAGTTTGGCTTAGTTCACTATGAGTCATTCCTGTGGCTTTTTATTATTTCGTTGTTGCTGCCAGTATATTTATTTCTTTAAAACGATGAGAAATCCCGCACTGGATATAAGCTTGGCGACGCGGGGTAATTGATGTGACTAATATCACCTAATTTCGGTAAGTACTACTGTCTGTGATTCACATTCATTATACGGAGATCGAACACATTGAGCTCTGCAGATAAAAAAGAAAGATTTATCTCACAATCTAATAACGGTACTAGAAATCGTAAAATAAAATGGATAAAGTAATATGTTTTCACCATTAACACTGACAGATAATGAGAATCAATTAAATCATTACAGATGACGTATTGACTATAATTAAGCATTATTACTTGCAATAATAGCAAGGACTTCCACCGTGAATGCTGGCAAGCCTTGTCAGTGATGTCATGCTAGTGTCATACTTCTGACTTGTTCATTTCATATGTGTGTATAGTGGGCTGATGATTTTGTTATTTGATCTTCTTCTCTACAGAGAGACTATTTTAATAATCTAAAGATTATTTTAATAAAGTTTGTGCATATAAGTCCTTGGCTTGTGGCACAAGGTTCTAGAAAATATGTTCAGCCTTTTACAAGAGCTGCCGTAAGAGACTGAGTAAAAAATGCTTGTAGGAAGAAGAGAGTAAAGGGTTAAATATTGGGCCCATTTGTAAGTTTCTTTGTTTTCTTAAATGAATAATGGGAGATAATTTTTCTGATACTAAAAGCTTTAGGAATATCCCTTTTTTAACCACATTTGAATTTGATACTTCTCTTTGCTTACAATTGATTGCCAAATTACTCTAAATATTGTTTAATAATGGTCATAAGAAATATTTAATATATGATGTTTATCAGTTTGACATCCCATCAAGACAATGCAAGGTTCTAATTGGGACGCTAGACTGGGTCAATTAAAATGGCCTTATTAGCACTTGCCTTAGAAGCATTACATCAGGTTTATAAAAGGCAGGATTTCCTACCTAATATAGTGATAATTGACATTTTTATGTCATGCAATATCTTTTACTTTATTTATATCATGAATGACTAAGTCTCTGGGAAAAAAATTGGGACAATAGCACATTAAATTGAAATATGGTTATTATGGTCTTGAAACACTCACAAGAACAACATTTGGTGAATACAACTTACAGATTTTATAAATAAAGCTGAGATAAAAGTAATCTTCATTGTATCACATAAAATATTCAAGCAAATATTATGATAAGGAATGTAGATCATTGCAAAGATTTAATAAAAAAAATCTTAATCTTTAAATATCTGTTTTGTATGCAGTCTGTTTACAATACAAAATAAAAATAAAATACCTATAGTAGTAGCACAACCTTGATTTCCACAGCAGACCATTAATGATTCAAGGCCAAACTAGCAAAACATATTTTAACTAGATGTTATCAATGACAATATATAGCTGGGCAAAATATACATAGACATGTGACTACACCATTTATTGACAATGAAAGCTATTTGATGAAAAGTTAAATAGAGTCAAGAACAATAATCTGAATAACATTGTTGTTAATGAAAACTCAAGTATTTCAACATTTTGTTTCGTTTTTGCAAAACAGATGAATAACGAAGATTAAATAGCACTGGCTGGTGAGAAACTCTACACAGTCGGGCATAAAGAAAATATGTAATAATCTATGATCTACAATGACATCATATTTAGTACGAAAATCGGCAGTAACCTAGAAAATAACGCCGCATAGTTACGCCCAAAATAGGTCATATCCCCGTTTAGTGACCACCTATCCAGAGTAACCCAGTTCAACACATGACGATGCGCGAAAACACCCTAGTCTTCCGCACTGTTTCGATTAACTTGTACTATCGGTCAATAACAGCCTAGTAGAGTAATTAAAAAAATACAAACCGCACTCTGTATGTTCGTCTGACCAAACACCACGGCTTTGAGGTCAGAGGATGTGAAATATCTCAGTAAAAAAATAAAATAAGAGTCGTATCGGTACCTGTTTACTTTTGTTGTCGATCCCGTTCGCCTTGCCGTCTGGTACGTTGCCGTTGTTTTCCTCACTTTTTTCACTTTTCACACCCTCCAACGCCATATTCAAATGGTTATTTTATTCACTGTCATGCGAGAAATGTAATAATTTCTCTTATATCACTGGACATAAAATATTTTGTCACAATTGAGTACGAGCAAACACTCCCATAGACAACGAGCCGTCACAACCCACAACGCGTCGCAGTGGCGGACGCATTGAGCGCGAATGAAAAATGAAACGGATTCGCTATGGGAGAGAGAGAGCGAACCAATCGTGGTGCCGGGAGCCAACCAACCGTCGCATTTCGCCAAACCTGGAGATCGGGAATCGTAAGGAAATAATAATCCTTTTGTGTTACATACTAAACCGAATTGAATATGTTGTTTTGGTCAAACAAACAAGTCTGAACCAAATTCATAGATTATTTATTATTCAATTAATGTTAGCAGGCAAGCAATATTAGATTATCTGACTTATGGCAAAATATTTATAATATACTAATACAGTAGTTATTCGTAGTGCAACAATCACAGATAGTTTAAAATTTATAAATTTTGCAATCTGCGTAAACTGCCACCCCATTATTACAAATTGTCATTTTTTAATTTATTGTACTTTCCCGCTTGTTTTCATACTTTGACGGTTATTGCCATTGCCACAGACAACAAACTACAAATCAGGATTAGCAACAAGATAGCTATATACGTTATTTATTCTTTTATTTGTTAATTTTATTTAATACTATAAAGTAACGCAAGAGTCCTATTTAATACATAATTTTAAATATAATTTATTTTAAATATGTGTTTGAACAATAATGGACACAAAATAATTTATTTATTTTAGTGAGTCCCGCCCAAGAGTATGAATCAAGACCGAATTCTATTTGAAATAAGCGCCATCTATGTTCTAACTTCTTAGTTGTACTTTACATTAAATCCGATAGAGTGCGCTATTAATGGCACAAAAGTATCATTTCATGAAGTGAAATTATTGTTTTTATTTGGACAGTTTTAATTATCCAAATAAAATACTACCTAATTATCTACCTCTTATTTTATTTTATTTTATTTTATTAAGGAAAACAAACAGTAGTATATTATGTATTAACAATCGATGCTTAAAACTACATTTAAAACTAAAAAATACACTACCCATAACGTTATCCACAGATTACATAAAAGACTTGCTTACTGTAAGGATCAAACAGGATTTAATTTTAGACTATCTACTACATATCAGAGCATTTCTACTTTTTTTTGCCAATACCCACTTTTTGCATGTCCCACAAAGTAGACAGCTAATATTTTTTTTGTAATATCTAATTTCGTGATAATGGTTTTAATAAAATCAAATATACAATTTCATTTCCACAAAAAAATAATTAAATATCGTGTATGAATTGATTTTCCATTAAAAAAATGCTTAAATAAAAATCATCTTAAATGCCAATGTATAGAAATTTGCATGTCCCATTCTAAAATTCGTAACTTCAAACTCAATTATTTCATATTTATAATATGGTAACTATACCAAGATTTTGCACTCAATTTATTTTGAATTGTAGGAGATTACGCTGCATGACTTAAATATTAAAACAGATAATTTATATTTTAAATAAAACTAGTTTAATCTTGTCCCAAAAAAAGTTTCCCAAACGAATTTCCCCTTTTGTTACCAATTTTAAGGGTGTTATAGTGAAATGCTACCAATTTAGTATCGTTATTTCTATATGGCAACTATTTACGTGTCATTTCGTGTCGCCATATTAAATTAACAGTCATTTTCAAGCTGTTTAGCGTGTGGCGTAGACGGTTTTAGTTTTTCATACGTATTTTGTTCCCGCTTTTGTTACCACTGTTTCTCGGTAAGTTGACAATATTTTATACTTTTTTAGTCAAATTAATTAATTAAAATATTTAATCTCAAATTTGTGGCACAAAAGTAAACGTTACATCAACGTTAACCATTAAATTATCAGTGTTGAAAAAACTAAACACTAGATTCGTTACTTTTTCTTTTGTTACTTTGATGTGGTAACGTATAAGTGGAAAATGTAAGTAACAAAAAGGGAATTATAAGGCTCTGTTTATATTTGACAGTACAAGAAAATGCCACTTACTCCGGCAGAAAAAATGAGACGTTACAGAGAAAGATTAAAGCAAAAACCAGAAAAATATGAAGAAATTAGAAAGAAAAATTTAGAAAGAATAAAATCCAAATATAAATATTAAAAAATATCTGAAATGACGGAAACAGAAAAGCAAATACAACGACAAAAGCGGAGAGACAAAAAAAATAAAAAAAATGAAATAGCAAGTAGCGCGAGTACTACTCCAATAGCTGCTGTACGCACTACTTCATCTGGGTCATCAGCGTCGAAAGTAATACTTACAGGGCTATCAACTGAAATGTCAACACTTATGATATCAAATGCGACAAAGACAGCATATCTTCAAAAATCCTTAAAAATCATCAAAAACGATTATCATAGAGCACAAAGTCGTATACAGCAACTAGAAACGGCTAATGAGACTTTAAGAAAAAAAGTTTACAGACTGCAGAAAAACCTAATGGAAGAAAGAAGGAAATTTGAAACCAATTTGTTAAAAATGAAAGCCAGAAATGAAGTTTTAGAAGCATCTTTGAAGTCAACCTATAAAAAATGTGAAAATAATAAACAGCGAAATTTAATAAAGAAGATAGCAATTAATAAGGAGGCCATAGAAAATAAATCAATAACATTTATTTCAGAGAAAATAGGTGTAAGGGTGAGAAATAATAAAAATAGGAAGATTAAACGTTCGTCGCAAATAAAAAAATCTTTATTAAAATTTTACGTTCGAGACGATGTCAGTAGAGCTACAGCAGGAAAACGCGAGTGTAAAACGTTAAAAAAAAATAAACAGCAAATTAGATACCTTAATTTTTCATTGCGAACTTTATATGATAAGTACAAAAAAGAAGGTGGCATTGCAGCATTTTCCACATTTTGTAAATATAAACCATTTTATGTTTTAAGTCCTTCCGTACACAACGTTTCCGTTCTTCCGTGTTTGTGCCATATACAAATGTTCCTAACTAATTATAAATAACTTGTTATATTTGAACAGTAGTCGTAATAGTCAGTATGTACCTAAAACACATTTGAGATTGAAGTAAAGTCCTTGAAATTATTCAAAATGTCTATAATAAATGTTGATTGGGCCATAACCTGTTATTTTGTTTTTGTTATATTTCAAAATATTAGCAAGGTACTATTCCTTTCAATCCTTGATCTACCTGAATTTTATTATTAAATTAAAACTATCTTGTGAAAACTGTAACTTAAATGGGCATCATGGATACAGCTTTATATTTTTCATTTTGTTACCAAAGCTTCCTTTTTCGTTACTGTCCCAAAAAACAAATTTTAATTTTCGCAATAAATCGTATTTCTGTAATAATATATAATATATTGCTGCTATTAGAGCTCAAGAACGCTATATTTTTTAAAAAAAGTAAGCTAAAATGGTCAAATTATAGATGGTTTTAATGAAATTAAAACTGTTGAACTAATTTTTGCCTAAGGTAACAAAAAATAAATTAAGAGACTATTTTTAAACGATTATATTACTTTCATCTCCTTTTTTTTGCAATACTTCTATAAAATCCATCAAAATGTGTAAGTAATTCCATCATTTTAGAATATTGCCTGAACTTGATAGTTCCAAATTAAACACCTAAAGAGTAACAAAATAGGAACGCGTTAGACTACCTTGGTAAGGTTTTTTAAGTTTTTATTATAAATACCCCAAATTACACTAATTCCAATGTAAAAAAATCAAAAATAGTTAAATCATCTATTTGTTGGCATAAAGAATGCCCTAGTTTAATGAAAAAATATTTTTTGTGGATTTTTTAAAAGGGTGGCAAAAAAATATAGAAATGCTCATCAATACAAAAAGAGAAAATGTACATAAAGTTATGTTGCCAGAGTCAATAAATAAAATCTAATGCTGTTTTTGGAGTACCTTGAAAACATCATTTCTGAATGTGTGCTTATTCAAGAACAATATATCTATTGTGCTAAACCGCTTATTATAATCGTCAACCATACGATGTAGCGGTGAGCGTAAACCAGAGTTGGTTCGACATCGAGAGGCGACGAACAGATGCCTCGTGCGAACCTCTCGTCTGTGTGTTGTGCGAGGGACCAGGTAGCTCAAACTATTAACTAGTTCAGGACAGTCAAACTTATTACGACATAAATTGTACAGAGTCATTAATTCCAGTAAAGTACGCCTAGACTGTAATGTTAAAAGATTGTACTTTGATAATAAGCTTTGAGAGGAACTCTTATAACGGCAACATCGAAACTGAACACTACGCAGGAATTTACGTTGAATTACTTCAATAAGCTCGATATACTTTCTGTAATAGGGATTCCAAATGCATACTGCATACTCCAATTGAGGGCGAATTATTGATTTATATAAATATAAGTTATATGTGCTATTCAGTATAATTATGTCTGAAACATCTGCCTTACAAACACCAGACCATTGATTTAATATTTATGGGTAGGTACTTATCTAAAGGAGGCATCTATGTATACTTATAATAGATTTTATTTGTAACACGCGTTAGAGTAGAGAGCAAGTTCTCTAACCCACTCAAGTGATTATTGCTACGACACGTTTGAGTGCCATCATATTATGTATAACGCTACTGCTTAATTAATATTGCACTTTAATCTAGTCGTTCCAGTAATCGCTTAGCTCAGACTTAAGAGTGCGCCGAGCGTAAGGGAGCTACCAGACCAATCGATCGATCGTCGATCGACGGCATCAATCGATGGTAAAATGGATTAGTCGACGTCGATCGATAGTTTCTACCAGCCCAAACGAAGTCGACAACTTCGATCGACGTCGACCAATGCCGTCGATCGACGATCGATCGATTGGTCTGGTAACACCCTAAGACAGATAATGACAGAGCTCGTGCGGCGCATATTCAAATCGGCGCGCGGCCGACATAGTAAAATTGTATGGAGGATTTGAAGTGCTTTTTTGATAAATATGTATCTTTATTGTCAACCAATAACTTAAATATTTGGAACGGACAAATTGTAATATAACTATTTATGTTTCGTTTAAGCTGTAAAATAGGATAGATTTCTAGTGTTATAATCTAAAAGTCATGTAACACGAGCTTACGTTTTTGTATTTTTCGTGCAAATTTACGTAATTTTGTAGGCGAAAATATTTATTATTTTAAGTATTTTACACGGAGGAATTGTAAACACATTTATTAATATGGTAAATGAATATTTTATATTTGTATTAAACAAAAAGTGTTGATTTTATTCACTTAACTGTGACCGCCTGTTTTGGCACATTTCGCTCGGCGCAGTCTTAAGTTAAAAAGCATAGAAGGTAGGTATGTTTTAAGTAATTTATTTGAGATGTCTTCTTTAGTACGTAGTTCTTACTAACTCAATGCACAAGACTAGTATCGTCACACAAATCTGCTTGTAGGTCTACCATGAAATCGTCTATTCGAAACATTGGGCCAAACTAAGAAATCCTGCAACGAATTTTCTTTTGATTTTGTTCTTTCAAAATTACAAGACTCGTTGACGTTGTTCAAACTGCTTTATAAAAAAGTTTAGGATAGTCAAAGAGGTTCAGTATCGAAATTTAGGCCCAATTTTGAAATAACTGTGTTACACGGTACGATTTGTCGGTCCGAAACTTTGGCATTTACGTTTCATAGCCTACTGGTAACATATCATCCTAAAACGCACACTAATATTACATTCGACTTGCGTCTGACTGTGTAGCTGCGCATTTTTCTAAGTGTAGAGTTTCGACCTTTTGTATGAAGTTTATATGTAGTACTATTTTTTAATATGTCAAATGTCCCACATAGGTACCTACGTAAATAGCTAATAAAATCAATCCTTTTTTATAAATCATGCAATTTTAACGCATATGTATACCTACCTTATTACTTACTACTAATATCAGCCCTGAATAAAAACTGTTCTACTGCTGGGTCCGGTCGTTTTCTCAGTTTGAAAAGAGTTAGCAGATAGTCCACAACTCGCCCAGTACGGGTTGTAAGTCTTCATACATATGTATATCTTCGAGAACATTAAAGTACTACTTTCAGACGTGCAAGATCCCTCACTATGTTTTCCTTCACCGTTAAAGCAAGCGATAATCAATTATTTAATATACTCATATCTTCGTGTAGTCAGCTGTTTGTAACGTGGGGTCAAACTCGACACCCCAGCGTGGCAGTTTATCGCTGCTCGCTACTACTTACTAAACTCACAACTTTTAAGTAAGTAGTAGGTATTATAAGAATAACTCATAGGTTCTGTAAAAGGTGAATAGTCAGGGTGGCGGCGACAATGAAGACACAAGTTGTACAGAAAATCACTTATATTATCTTGAATGCACGTTTCAACGCTTAGAATATGAATATCCCCAAAATATACTAACCGCCGGTATTTATACAAACATTTGACCTAATTTAATACAAAATTCACAAACTCAATAGATAATATTAAACATTGTTTATCTTAATTATTCTGATGATTATTTACATACAATTATTATTTAATAATACAGGATTATGTAACAGTAAGGATTTATTACACCGGAAGCAGAGGCGCCGGTGTGACAAAATTATGCCTAACCCAAAATCAGTAAGAATCTAATAGCTTTATCATTATATTATACATAGTTCGAACCAATAGTTCCTGAGATTAGCGCGTTCAACCAAACAAACTAATAAACTCTTCAGCTTTATAATATTAGTATAGATAACCGCGACGCCGTGCTAGCTTGCCCTCTTTAACCTCTTGTATGCCGGAATACCAGACATAATAGAAAAAGCATTGTGTCTCG
Source organism: Catocala fraxini (assembly GCA_930367265.1). Classification (NCBI taxonomy): domain Eukaryota; kingdom Metazoa; phylum Arthropoda; class Insecta; order Lepidoptera; family Erebidae; genus Catocala; species Catocala fraxini. The sequence goes on from OV884050.1 coordinate 9,536,403, forward strand.
CGTAGATCCACGTTCCGGCATACCACAGGTTAATCCTAATCGTAACTAATATTATAAATGCGAATGTGAGATTGTTAGTTACACTTTCACGCCTCAACTACTCGAACGATCATCATGAAGTTTCGCATATAAGTTGTCTGGGGAACCGAAAAGGACATAGGGTTTATCCAGAAAAAGTACTGTTACTAATCTAACCTAGCCTACAATTACGCGAGCGAAACCGCGGGCAAAATCTTTTAAATAATATAGTGCTATATGCTATACACTTAAACATTTACTATGATGTTATCAGCGTAGGTTACAGACGCTTGATACAATATTAGACCTGATAATTATCATTAAATAGAGCCACTACGCATTAAGATACGCATGTAAAAATAATATTTTAGTGTTTTAGCTGTACTCTGTTTATTGATACTCGTCGAATAATAGTTTAATTTGTAGGATTGGATTTTAGGAGCGGTTGCCGATTCAATTTATTTTGCAAGTGTAATCTTAGAACTACGAATTCTAACTATGGTCCACGCGATTTTAAACTTATAACCTATCAATTGTTGGAATACAAGACATAATTGAAAACCTATTGTGTCTGGCCACCGGTGTGCCGCTGTGACTCAATAGATTAAAAATTGCTGTCGAAAGTATTGTGATATGCTAGAGATAGAGTTTGTTGCACTTATAAAATCTACGTCTGTATTTACACTGCCCCGCAGCCTTCTAGTTTTCCCTATTAGTAAATTTGTTACTTTTAACACGTTGACAGCGGCACTCATTTTTGTATTCTTTCCATTCCTGCGGTAAGGGGTGTTTAAGACCACGTTTTAAAACTATCATTATGGCGGTAAGGGGCTTATTAGACCCCGTAACGTTTAATAAACTAAAAGCTTTATTTTGGCTAAATAAATAAAACATATAGTAGTTTTTGATACACTTTTATCAATTATGAATTGATTGACCTGAATCTTAAAGCGTACATCAACGGGTTGGTTTATTTAAAATTTGTAGGTAAAAGAAAATAAGGGGTCTTATAGACCTCGTACCACACTCAATAAGGAATTTAGGGTTTTTCATAGATTTTAGTGATGGGAAAATATCGGTGAATATTATTTAATTTATTTTTAATTTACTAATTACAAATGTATTTCGTCAAAACAATTTAAACTTAGAAATGTTTGACATTGAAAACATTGTGTGACGATCTTTTTAACTTTTTTGACCGCCTTACGACTATTTAATTATTTTCGCATAGCGTAGCATGCGGCACATTTTCTTCTCTTCGAACACTTGTCGAGATGATATGTTTGGTTATTTGATGCTGTTTCTGAAAAGATAAAAATGATTATCTCTAGGTACATTCTATAAAACAATAATTTCTGTCTGTGAAAATGTTATGAAATTATAAAGAGGCTCGGACGGTGTCAAATTACAAAAAATTACAAATGGCGCACGGCACGCTCGACATTTATAACAATGAAAAGAATATATATTGACGACTTATCTGTAATTGTAGACTTGTCACCTTATCTTCTTCTGTTTCTAACACAATTTTATTCGACAACGTCTCGCCATGATTACTGTAAGCTGTTAAAATTTAACACGTGTTATCACGGCCTGCGCTTGCATAACACTGGTCGACTGGCGACTAGCGCAGGGTGCGGTACGGGGTCGGCGGGGTACGGGATCCGCTAAACCCCGTTTCGCACTGTGATAAAATTTTATTTCTTCATTGCGGTACGAGGTCTAAGTGATCCGGTATTAAAGTAGATACACCACTGCATTCTGTAAGAGCTAGAGACTCGCGGTCAATGCCATTCGACTGAGCATAGTCGATATACTCCCGAAATGACCATGACCTTTGACCTCTGACCTCAAGGTCACGTAGTATCACGTGACCTTTGCATGTATTGTTTTTCGAACTCTAAGATTTACGGCAATTCATTGCCGTTTCTCACTTGTTATTAATGCTTTGCTTTTTCTTTTTATTTTATTTTCTTTTCTTCATGTTTTGGGTGTGGCCTTTTGTGTGCCAAAATAAATCATTTTTCTTTCTTTCTTTCTATGTACTTGCATAAGTTTATATCTATTGGAACTTCAAGCTTTAAGCAGAGGCTATAACACACTTATAGGCCTTAAAAGCTATTTTAAATTCCACGTTATAAAGAGTGAGCCTGATCCGACTGCCAAATTGCCTTACCTTGTGTGCTATTGTCGAGTATCCCAACAAACCTTTGGTACTCAGGTATTTAACTATATTGTTCAAAGCCGATTGGCCGCAAACATACAACTATGTAGTTTCAATCAATCATTCGTCAAGATAAACAGTTCATTACCTTTTTCACCTCTGTTTGTCAACCGAAAGCATTTTAATGTGTTTTTGTTTAATAATTAAGTAATAGTTCGTTTTTTATATACCTATGTATTATAATTTCTAATATCAGCTCTGTTATAAACTGTCCCACTGCTGGGCACGGGCCTCTTCTCAGTGTAAGAAGGGTTAGGCCATAGTCTACCACCCTGGCCCAGTGCGGATTGGCAGACTTCACATATCTTCGTGAACATCATGGAGAACTCTCAAACAAGCAGGTTTCACTATGTTTTTACTCACGATGGTTTTCTTCGCCGTTAAAGCGAGCGATAATTAACTATTTAATACGCACATAACTTTGAAAAGTCAGAGATGCGTGCGTTGGGATCAAACTCGACATTTTTGCGTTCGCTGCTTGTATTATATAACCAACTTATATTTTTTTTATAAAATACCAGAGACAAGCCTAGCTGGGGACACACCTACCTTAAAATTACAGAAAGGCGCAGTCCAGCTAACCTTCTGTTTGATTCCTGTGGAAAGTACCTAACGTTTAATAGTCCTAAATAATAAATAAACGAATTAATAGAGACCGCAGCACTCTTTGTCTGAGTGAGTATGTAAGCAGCATGTAAGTCCGCTTGGGCACGCTTTATCTGTGAAAACGGAATTCCAACCGGCAATTCCTTATTTCTTTATGTTTTAAACGTTAATGGTTACGATAACTGTGCACTAATTACGCTTGCCGTATGTTTATCTGCCTCGTTACAAATGACAATACAGAGTAATTATGTATAACTAAGTTTTGCTCGCAAATTCGCTCGCGTTAATGTAGATTTTGTCAATGAATTTCTATCTCTCGGAAAACTAGTTTCTTGATAAAAGATACCCTATGCCCTATAATGTACATCTGACTACCTCTGACATGAAATCTCTTGATGACCGATCCAGCAGTTAAGGCATGAAAACGTAACAAACTCAAATTCGCAATTTTATAGCATTATTTAGGATGTGCTGCCATGTTAAGTTAAATAGTGTATTCATTATTTAACTTTACGCAAAATGATTGTCGTAATCAGAAATACAAATGTAGGGATACGCTAAATACCTAATAGCCAACTGATAACTCTTTTAATACCTGCCACCAAATTCTAACAAGGGTTGATATCACCATGTCGTCAGCTAAATTATTAATCGCACGTAGCAAGGGATTAGCTTACAGCCATCATTTTATATAGGTACTGATGAGATAGAACTCTGCAATCACACTGATCGAATCGGTAATGGAATCCCCACTACTGCGTTCACAGTACTAACAATGCGATGTAAATATCGCACTCTTAATAAAACAGCGACTTAACTCAAAATTTGAAAGTAAGGCAATTTGAACTCTAATTGTATATGTTAAATTCTAATATTATATTTGTGTTAAATCATTGCAATTGAGTTCAAATTTGTTTAATCCAAAATACTGAGATAAGTCTCTGTTTTATTAAGGATGCGATATGTAGTTACATTTCACAAGCTTAAATATTGTTTCTTTACGTTTCTCACTCGATTTAAATACATTTACAGGTATTTATAGGTATTAGTCTCCTAATGTCTTTGGTAGGTACTAGAGTCCGCCCAGTAGTTGAAATCTACCAATATCATTATTGAAAATTTGAAGAAAACAAACATATATAATTTTACTTCTTGCCAACTTTGCTTTTCAACTATTTTAAATTCATCGGTCATTGTACACTTTTATAAACAGAAGAGAGTTAGTGATTTGTTTTTATATATAAAAAAACTGATACCACATTTTTATTGATAACCCTAAAGTTCGTCAAAAAAACTAAACTGTACAAAAAAAGTCAAAGAAAATCGGTTAACAAAAAAAGGTTTTGCTTTTTTTTGTCTTTGCCTATTATACGAGTATGTTCCAGCTCTAACATCATAGATCTGTGGTTCCTTACGAAAAAGAAATACATAATTTTACATATATTTTCTTATTGCGAGGAGTGGTCGTTTTAATTAAGGTTCAGTGCAGGTGCGCTGAGTTGCGGCGAAGAGCACTCATCGGCACTTGCTGAGCACACTCGCGTGGAAGGTCTAAAGCCGCAATGGTATGTATGTATGTGGCTTCGATTAAATTCAGCGTGAGCTCAAGCAAAGAATGTGTTGTAATATAGAGTTTAAATTATTAGGTATTTAATGTTGTCACTTCGAAATCGCTCAATTCGATTACACGGATGGCGTAGTAGATTAAGTGATGGCCTCGCCATTGCCGCCGCGCCGAGTATTGTGGGTTCGATCTCAGACACCGGATAAAAATTTGTGTGATCCACAAATAGTTGTTCCAAGTCTGGGTATTCTTTGTGTCCGTTGTTTAAATGTTTGTAAAGTCCCACGCGACACGGGAATTATTCCTAGTGCGGTAGTTATCTTTTTCAAAGAAATATAAAGAATTGAGATTCTCTTGCCTTAGAAAAAGTGTATTTCCCGCTCTGTGTCCAGCCCTGTGTCGCGGTGCACTTTACAAACATACAAATAACGGACATAATATACACCCAGATACAAATCAATAATGTGTGGCATTAGAACCTATAACATTCGTATGGAGAGCGAGACGACCACTTATCTATATATTAATACGTGAAGCAAAAACATTGTACCCCTTTTTAAGAAAATTGCACGGACGGAGGAGTATGAAATTTGGCACAGTTAAAGTTTATATGGAGTGGCGAATCCTAATATTTTTATAAAATATGCACTAAAATACATTATATTAATGAAAAAACACGACACGCACACAACCATGCATTTGACACAGGCAGGCGAATCGCGTCGTACATTTCTTCGTAACTATGGTAACTAGGATAACTAATATACCTTATTTATATGTAATAAAAAAAAAGAAGACAAAGTAGGACGCTTAGGAATATAATCAATGAAAGAGTATAGTTAAATAAAAAATAATTTGTTTGAAAAAGATAGGTAAATTACCCTGTATAGCTTTAGCAAAATCTAAATGAAATATCATTAGGGTAAAGTTATAGACAATAAAAAAATATTCATAAGGGTAAAATTATAGACAATAATACCTTAATAACGATCAAACTTAACATTTAAATCAATTAGGTATGGTCGAATTTTGACCACTAGGCGACCGCTAGTAGATTCAAATTCAGATGAATTATGTCTGAGATTTGTACCCACAACACTCACCACGGTGGCTACTTAAACCACTACGCCATTTCAGTCATAATTAAAGAAAGTAATACATCTTAGACGTACGGATGTGACAGAGACTTTCCGGTTGGGAGTTTCGCCAGATGCCCCGCGGATGTTTATCGCAGACTCGCAGATGCTTTGCCCCCTGCTTTAAGGGATTCTGTTATTGTTCTCCAAGGTTAACATACGTAATACATAATGAAATGAGTTTTAAATTTGTAAAAATTTGTTTAAACAATAAAAATTTAAAAATAATTTGAAATATGATATATTGCATTGCTTAAAGCATGAGGACTAGTCTTGCCTTATGCGATATTATAGCGACGTTTACGCTTACACTTAGTAGAAATCGATATGATTAGTAGAAACAAAATATTGTTAAACTATTTTAATATTAGTAACTATGTAAAAGTATTATGCTAAATTAATTTAATTTAATAGAACGTCATTTTAAAGATTACACTTTTGTTGAACTGTTTTCTTATAGTAGATAACTATTTAAATTTACAAATGCCTCGACAATTCCATTGCTTTTAGAAGCCATGTTCATGGTGAGACGAAGATAGAGGTCGTCTAAATGTTTTATAGTAATTTCAAAGAAACAATAGTGTATTTGAAAAGTAACCGCAATGAAATTTGTATAGGTACCTATAGTAAATGAATTTCAATGTGTAACATTCGCGTAAACATAAAACAATATTACCGCATACTTACGTTTCATATACGGACCCAGCTATTTCACCTCCTTTAAGAATATTTAGGATGGAAACTAAAACTATTCCTGGTGACAGGCTACCCTTATATTATGATTGTTCCACCGTTGGACTGCCACGCAAAGGTCTTCAGTTAGAACACCAGGCACCACGCATCTCGGCCGTTTCGAAAAGGCAGAGGTGAAAATAATTCTTTATCGCTCGTTTTAATGGTGAAGTAATAACATCGTGAGGGAACCTGTATATGTGAGTTCTACATAATGATCTCGAAGATATGTGAAGTTTGCCAACTCGCATTGGGCAGCATGGTCAACTATGGCCTAAACCGTCTCACACTGAGAAGAGGCCCATGCCCAGTAGTCCGAGAGTTTAATACAGGCTATATTATTATGTGATATGTGTAATATTAACGTGACCTTAATACATTACTACCAACCTTATATTTTTGGTACATACCTACACTGTGTTATTGGAATACTTTTTAAGAATATTCAGGAAAGACCCATACCTTGTACCTGAGACAAACTCGCTGTCTATTATGACCGTCCTGACGATAACCAAGTAAAAGAGACATACACCTCTGTTTACCCATTATTATATAGGCATAATATAATATATTATGTAATATATTATATAACATGCAGGTAAAGTCCACGCATTAGCTCACAAGGGAGCCAGTGTCGACAAGGGTCGCGTCCTGTGGCGGACGCTAGGACAGATATGAGCTATCGTACTATCTATGTACACTCATCGCAATAAATGTACTACTGTTTAGCTTTAAATATTATATTTTGTAACTAGTCATTGCACGTGACGTTGCTCGCATTTCTTTAAGTAACGTTTGTCCTTTTCCTTTAAAGTAGGCTGTATTGTAGATATAGCTGTAAAACGTAAAAACAGGCGAAGTGACTTTCTCGTGCATAATAATTAATAATATTGTTTGGAATATATGGATATTTGTTGGTGAAATAATCTTACTGAATATACGCCTCAACACTGATTATTCAACTTGATGGAATGAATGAATAAATGATGGATGAATGATTATAATGAATTCAATTATCTAGTGTTATGTTACGCAATTTCAGAAACAGTATTTCTAAAAATATAATTAATGAACCTCCTATTTCTAACAGTAAATACATAGAGTATACATAGAATAATTTTAAAATGAATACAATATATTACAATTACCATATTGATTTATACAATTTGATAAAATGAGTTAAATATCATAACAAAATTATTTATGAGGGAACCGTGCATCACCACTAAATAAAAAAAAAACTTTCCTCTGTTCTATATTTAAACAAGGCATTTCATTTTTCATCAACTAATACAACACAAGATTTTATAAGTAGAACAGTAAAAGGCATTATTACAATCACAAAACCAATATGTACTTTTGATAAAAAATCGTGTTTGTAGTTTCATATCATGACAGTTGTTTTTTATTCTTCCTTGCTTTCATACTATTCAAGAGTTTTAGACTACTGCTTATACACCTAATTTTATTAAAATACGTGACAGTACTCACGCTAATTAAATGGCCAATTATTAATAGTTCATTTAGTCAATGATATTACCAGGATGTTAAATAAATAGTGATCAGTATTATCCTCTAGTCATAGGTATATTTCCCTGTGTGTACTTCATATCGCAGTGTATTGGAGCAAGCTGGCCGGTGCGTTTATTTAGTAACAAATGCACTCGTTGTATGGCCACAACGCCTCATCATAATACTATTGTTTATAAATGTGTTTATAATAGTTTTATTAAAATAAATTGTTATAATAAATTAGTGAAGTGTTATTTAGTTGGCAAATACATAAGTAGACGTTTAGAAGTTTTAATAGAATAGTGAATTTTAGAGTTGCAGAATGATCAAATGTAAGTACTTAAGCAAGGAATTTTTTTTGTATGTTTATGGTGTTGTTGTATTGTATAAGTACTTTTCAAATAATTTATATATATTTTTATTATCACCTTAGCTCTACTTGTATGGTCTCTAGGTACAAAGCAACAAAGCGTATGGTATTATCATAATGAAGAAAATCTTAAAATGACTCCATTCTTTTATGGTATAATTATCACAATAAAGAAAATTTTATTCTACGGGGTATTTTGAACCACGTTTTGTAAAATAATTAATAACTAATTTAATCGATGTCATCTTTAACTTTTACTTCCATCACTTAAATCGTTCAGTAACACACCATGCTAAGGTCAAAATGTCCTAATTAAGTAAATATATATCCTAACAATTCCATGGGAAACATATTAAAATTATATAATAATTCACCAATAATTACATGTAAATCCTATTTTACGCAATTTCGAAATAATATTGAAACTAAATCTGTTGCGTACACTCCCATAACGAACTACATTAAATTATTCGATTATTCTTTATATATTTTATTTTATATAAAACGTATTGATTGCTTGTTATAAAGGCGCCTTTGTTTACCACAATCTTAATAAGCTTATGTACATAAGTTATGTAAATCGATACACTCATACAAGTACTTAGTTGATGCCTCAGTACATAGAACATTATTATTAGATCTAAGATCAAGGTCCAAACATGCTAGCGCGAGCAAATTATTTATTAAACGTCTCAAAGTGGTAGCTATGCTAACAACATTATCATTAAAGATAAATAGAAATCAAATGGAACTGTTTTCAATCGAGATAACGTTGCCTTTACCTATTTTAATATTCTGTTTACATCTTGATAATTGACGACGCAACAAACCGAATTACACAAAAATATATTTAAGTCTCTACTCAGACTTAAATATATTTTTGTGTAATTTGTTTATTCATTTATTCAGGCGTCGAGATTTATCGAAGAATATTAATTGCTATTAAAATAAAGAAAATTAATAGTTCTTAATAAACTGAGGTGTATCAAAATGGAGTTCTAATTCCGATAATATACGTTAAATCTATATTATATTAATTGTGAAGCATAAACTTTGTACCCCTTTTTATGAAAATTGCGCGGACGAAGGAGTATGAAATTTGGCACAGTTAAAGCTTATATGGAGAAGTGGGGAATCCTTATATTTTTGTAATATATAAATATGCATTAGAAATACATTAAATTAATAAAAAAGCACTACACGCACTCAACCATGCATTTGACACAAGCAGTCGAATCGCGTTTGTAGTATTTCGGCATTATTCAGCAGATGTCGTAGAATTCTTAGTAGGTAACTATGGTTACAACTATGTATGTGGAGTAGGTGACTAAATGAAATGTGATTATAAGGGTGTGATTATAGACAATAAAACGTTAATAATCGATCAAACTTAAAATTGAAATCAATTATGGTCAAATTTCGACCACTTGGCGACCATTAGTATGAATTAACATCACATTTGATGTTTAATTTAGGAGTAGGTATACTATTTGAGCATGGAATTATAAGTTCTTATTAATTATATGCATTTAAGATATTTATGACATTGAAACTAGAGCGGTACTCTATTTTGAACAGTTTTTACTACGAGAATTGGTATTCATTTTTGGCATGCACATAATTTGGTAATATTTTATTTTGTTGGCTCTACAACAATTGTTAAAACCACCGAGATTACAAAACATAGCACCAAGCTTTGTATCATACTTATACTTTGTACCATAGCACAAGAGATATTTATTGCAGTGTCTGTAAGTTATAGTTATAAACTAAAACAAATTTAAAGGTATCAAAGACTGAACGGTTTCCATTCCACGCGTTATTATTTCATTGTAATTTTGGTTATTTATCTTAGCTTATTTAAGAATCTTTAAGATTACAAAGGTAAACATCAGAATTAAGAAAGTAAACTAGTGTTAGTAGATTACCTACAGCTGAATTCGGCCAAAATGGAAAATTACATTCGCTTGTCACAGATATGTTTTAGGTACATGTTATATTATTTGCTCAGTTTAGACATGTTGTTTAAGACACGTGAGAAACTTGAATGTTTTTCTGTTTATCATGGAAAATTTTGACTCGGTAATTACCTTAATTGATATAATTAATAATAATAATAATAATAAATTTCTTTATTTTGTTCTCTCACACAGAAATTACAGGTTGAATGTACATACATAATAATAAAATAATATAGTGCATCAGTTTATCTATGTGAGAGACTGGTATCTGCACTAGGAGAACCTGTATGACAAATTACCAGCCTCTCCATTCTCTGGACATGGAAATGGTATCATTTGATCAGAGTGTACTTAGGTATTACTTAACTCATGTGTGAGCGCGCTTACAGTTGACGCGTGAGTGTGTGTGTTTATGCGTGCGTGTTTGTGTGTGTCAGTGTATGTATGTATGCGTGTGTATGTATGCGTGTGTATGTATGCGTGTGTATGTATGTGTGTGTGTGTGTTCGTGTGTGTGTGTGTGTGTGTGTGTGTGTTCGTGTGTGTGTGTCTGTGTGTGAGCGCGAGCGCGCATGTGCGTGCGTGTGTGTGTGTGCGTATGTGTGTACTACGGACCTACTAGAATCAATATTTCAGTATCTTCGTAGTTCAATGACTTAAGCCAATTAGTTAACACTTCTCTGCATTTAATTTTTGTTAGAGGGTATATTTTAATTTCTTTATTAATTTTATTATAAAGATATCCTCCCATAAACCCAAAAAATTTGTTGGAGAAATTTGTAGACCAATGTTTATCTGAAAAACATACTTTATGTTTAAGGCGTTTGTGTTGGTTCAGCAATGGATCAAATTTGAATGCAGCGTGCTGTTTCAAGACGATGTGTAAAATATATAGTTGTCTGACTGTTAGTACATTCGAGAGTTCGTATAGGTCTTTAGTAGGGTACAGGAAGGGCAATGAGAGGCTGACTTTTAGAACAGCTCTTTGAGCTCTTTCTAATTTTATCAGGTTTGTCTTACACGCGCCACCCCATACTGTGATACAATATGACCTGATGAATTGTAATGTGCTGCTTTTGAAACGACCCCTACTGTCTGTCTTTTCTGTAATATTAGTGCGAACTCTCTTAGATTTGCATAAACAAATCGGTTTGTAAACTATGAAGATGGTACATAAAGATAGCAGGTTTCGTTTGTTCTAAAAGTGAGTAGCTAGTAATTAGTACATTATGATGTTGGTACATGATGTTATTGTTTGCATCGGAGTTGTAGCTCGCACATCTGTCCTACCGACCCTGTTGGGTGGATCGCTGAAAGTATTGGCGTACAGGTAATCCATCCATTCCAAAGCGAAGAGGAGGCACTCTCGGTCATATCATCATCATCATTTCAGTCGAAAAATGTCCACTGGTGGACATAGGCCTGCCTCAAGAGTTTCGACATAGGCCGGTCTTGGGTCACCCGGATCCACACAAAGTTCGCCAGCTAAAAGGTATATAGGTATATAGCTATAACTGTTCTAATTCTATAACAATGCCGATTTATATTCATCTCTACTTTTCTTATCAATCGCCGTAAACCAATATTAGCGGAGAATATTGCTATAAAATACGATACTTGTCGTATTATACCAAAGAATACAGGTAGTCAAGCGAGGTGCTTTTGTTTGATTAGACTGGTACTATCTTTGATCCAGACACCGTATGCTTAACCGTGATGTTTATTTATTTACTTATTTATTTGGACATCCAGTAGTTGCTTCATTATTTTTACATAACTAAATACGACTATATATAGTAACTAAATGTACAACATTTTAAAGTGTCACAGCATGCAAAGAGTTAATTAACACTTATAAGCTTTAAAAATAAATGAATGTGTGACAATAATAATAAATTCATGTGTATTTACGTACCTACATAATCTTATGCCCATATTCACAAAAGAGTTGGCAGCCGTGTATTACACCCGCATACTGCCGAAAAATTCTTTAGAGAACCTCGATACCCCGAACCTGTATTCTTGGCTAGGTTTAGCAGTCGCATATAATACCGCTGTGCCATAAAGGCTTTGATACCACTACATATACATACATATTATAAAACAAAGTCTCCTGTCACATCTGTCTGTATGTTCGCGATAAACTCAAAAATTACTGAACGGTTTTTCATGCGGTTTTCACCAATAGACAGTGGACCAAATCACAAGACCAAATCACATGATTTGTTCTGGTTTTTCGACAATATATATTTTAAATCCTAGCGTGGTACCTACCGTAATTTAGGTAAATAATTTTAAAATGTATATTAACCACGGCATTCTTGAAGATATCCTATACCTTACATTTTCCTTTCTTGCCATCGAATAGCGATGATTTTTCTTGTGATTTAAATGGCCACGGATGGGAGTTTGCCCGAGTGAAATGTGAAATGCATATTATTTTGTGTCCCTTGGGAAATTACGTTGACCTGATAATTTTATTATTAAGCATTAATGTAGAATATTAGTTGTTTTGTCTGTTTATATCAGATGCAAAAGAGATTTCAAAGTAATTTGGCAAGGAGAGAATAATAGAGCAAAACGAAATCGCAATCATTTTCTAGGGCCGAAATCTATTTGCATATATATTACCTATTCTTACTAATAAATATAATAATAATAATTAATATTCAGACTAATATCCATTGTGTTAGTATTAGGTACCTACTTGAAACCTACAATGCCTTATACATCAATATGAAAGTGTTTTTTTTATTAAATTTTTAAAAAGCAAGACGGAGATCGACCTGTATTTTTTGCATTGGTGTCTATGTGTCTATAGTAAATGGAATATATTTACAATTCCGGAAAATGCACAATGCAATAGACTCTTAGAAGTTAGAACCATGACAGCGAAGCCAGAAATTTATAAGTATCTTTACAAAATTATGAAAACTAGATATATGACAACTTACTATCTAGGCATACTAAAAGCAGCGATAGCTCAGTGGGGAGACCAACAGACTGCAATGCAGAGGGTCTCGGGTTCGAACCCACGTCGCGCATCTCTGACTTTCGGTAGTTATATGAATTTTCGAAATTATGTGCGTATAAATTGACAATAATCGCCTGCTCCGTGCCTCGGAGAGCACATTAAGCCGTCGGTCCCGGCTGCCATGAAAATCTATGGCAGTCGTTATTGTGAGAGTGTCGAGACAAAAGATCCCACTGGGTCGAAGTGTCGCCGGTCTGCACTGACTGGCCCCCACATAAGATACATACATAGATACATCTAGGCATACTTATCGACAATACTACGACCGAAACATCTACCTTCTCACTTGGATTACATAAATACACGTGACCAGACTATAAAATTAAATCTATAATAACTTTAACTCTTAAAGAAACCACAGAATGCTACGGACAAAGGTATTGCTATCATGAACAATACTAATGCATACGATAAACAGTATCACAACAAATATCTACGTAGTTTTATTAATACATGTTGCACAGTAAACTAGCCACAAGCGCTACAAGGTCGACGCGACGAGTAATTGTGATAATAAACAATATTTACCATAGGGTGTGTTCTTACTTTGTGTGTCACATATTTTACGGCATATCGATGATATTAATAAACAATATTATCTGTAAATATATAGGGTTATAGTCGAATACCATAATATTCTTGATGATATAAATATACATTACTAGCTTTTTCCCGCAGCTTTCGAAGTCACTACCCACCACAAAGAAAAGAACGGTAACAGAAACTGCTATTCTGCCTTTCATTTCACAAATTTAATTAGTAAGCTAACATTAAATGGAGACTCAAAATTAGTAGTAGTAAGTCCAATTTACTCACGTCCAGGACCAAGAGAGAGCCATGAAGAGTTCCCATATTATGTGAAAGGGTGAGCGGGTATGATGGCTCTAGTAGTCACTTGTATAGCGACAAAACAGACATTAATATTTAAAAAAAAGTTAAATTCCGCATTATTAATAACACTTGTACCTTGTGTCGCGTGAGACTTTACTTAGGTTAGGATATGTTAGTAACAGTACTTGTACAGTATGGCTTACACTTGTCACGGCGAGGGGTAAGTCGCACCGGGCAGCGGCCATACTGGCGACCGCTGGGGTCGCACAAGTCGTTGGTCGTATCCGGCGGTTGGGCCTGGAGGTGGCCCTTTCTAAATCCGAGGCCGTTTGTTTTCACGGTCCTCGGAACCGGCCACCTCCAGGGGCCCATATAATGGTAGGAGGGGTCCGCATCGGCGTCGAGTCGACCCTGAAATATTTGGGTCTTTTGCTCGACAGCCGGTGGGACTTTACAGCCCACTTTCGTCGTTTGGCTCCCATTCTTCGGGGCGCTGCGGGAGCGCTCTCGCGCCTGCTGCCCAACCTCGGGGGGCCAAACACCTCCTGCCGGAGGCTCTACGAGGGGGTCGTGCGGTCCATGGCCCTGTATGGGGCCCCAGTTTGGGCGGACAACCTGACGGCCCGTAACTTTTCCGCGCTTCGTGCGCCACAGCGCGCCATGGCCGTCAGGTTGATACGAGGTTACCGCACGATCTCGTTCGAGGCTGCGAGCCTCCTCGCCGGATCGATGCCATGGGACCTGGAAGCGGCGCTCCTGGCGTCTCTCTATCGTTGGCGCCGGGAGGCGCTAGCTCGGGGCGAAGGACCGGCTCTTCCCGCTCTCGAGGCGGCGAGGTCCGAGCTCCGCCAGGTCCTAGTGGCGAATTGGAAGGAACGACTTGTGCACCCCAGTACCGGGCACGCCACGATCGTGGCGGTAAGTCCCGTGTTTGAGGAGTGGCTGGAGAGGCGCCATGGCGCCCTCACCTTCCGGCTGACACAGGTAATGACTGGCCACGGTTGTTTTGGCCAGTTCCTGTGTCGTATACGCCGGCAAGAGACGCCCGGTTGTCACCACTGCGGCGACTGCCGCGACGTTGTTGAGGACACGGCGCTGCACACTTTGGCGGTTTGCCCCGCCTGGGCATCGCAGCGCCGTGAGTTGATCGCGGCAGTCGGATTGGTTGCCCTCTCGCTCCCGGCCGTAGTTCAGTCTATGGTCCGGAGTGAGAGGTCGTGGAACGCCGTCGCCTCCTTTTGTGAGAAAGTCATTTCCATCAAGGAGGCGGCGGAGCGGGAGAGGGAGCGTTTGAACCCTCTCCCCAACCGCAGAGCCGGGCGCTGGAGGGCGCGAGACGACCTCCAGCCACCCTGAGGATTGACCTGGGGGTGGCGGGCTTTGTGGGCCGGCCCGCCATCCGTTCAGCACCAGGTCCGAGAGGCGGCGTGCGTGTTCCCACGCGCGCCTCTGTGTCGAGTCCGTCTCCCCTCTAGGGGGGACAGTAGGGAGTTTTTAGATGTGCCTATAGGGTAGGTCTTTCGTGTAGTGGCCTGCCGTTTCATACGGCGGGCCGTAACCTCGGCGGGGTCGCGACCGCATGCGAAAGTGATTCGCGCGGCCCCGTCGATAGTGGTTTTGTTGAGGAACACCGTGGTAGGTTTAGACAGTATGGCTTGTTGAGGACACGGCGCTGAACACTTTGGCGGTTTGCCCCGCCTGGCCATCGCAGCGCCGTGAGCTGATCGCGGCAGTCGGATTGGTTGCCCTCTAGCTTCCGGCCGTAGTTCAGTCTATGGTCCGGAGTGAGAGGTCGTGGAACGCCGTCGCCTCCTTCTGTGAGGAAGTCATTTCTTTCAAGGAGGCGGTGGAGCGGTAGAGGGAGCTTTTAAACCCTCTCCCCAACCGCAGAGCCGGGCGCCAGAGGGCGCGAGACGACCTCCAGCCACCCTGAGGTTTGACCTGGGGGTAGTGGGTTTCGTAGGCCTGCCCGCCATCCGTTCAGCACCAGGTTCGTGCGTGTTCCCACGCGCGCCTCTGTTTCGAGTCCGTCTCCCCTCTAGGGGGGAGGCAGTAGGGATTAGGGAGGGAGTTTTGCCTGAAAGGTAGGCCTCTTCGTATAGTGGCTTACCGTTTCGTACGGCGCGGCGGCGGGCCAAAACCTCGGCGGGGTCGCGACCGCATGTGCAAGTGATTCGCGCGGCTCTGTCGATAGTGGTTTTGTCGAGGAACACCGTGGTAGTTTCAGTCGGTATGCCGGGAGGTCCTTTTTTTTACATCGTTTCAACATCTTTCTTTTACCCCGGTGAGTCCGACATAACCCCTCCGCCCACCCCCGCGGAGGGGTATGCGTCAATGCATTGCCCCAGGTAAAAAAAAAACAGTATGGCCTATGTTACTCAGTGATAATACAGCTTTCTTATGGTTAAAGAATTCTTAAATTAGTTGTGTCGTTTTTGAGTTAAATCGTTACAAACAAATAACAAGCTATAAATCAAATCTTTCCATTTTATAATATTATCTAGTATATATCTCGCAATACTTGGGTTAACATCTAAATGCCATATTGTTCTTGGGTACTGCCTCGATGTCGCAGCGGTGGTGTATGCGGCTGTTGTGCATAAGATCTCAAGTTACTTTACCGGGTCGGGTCAAGTGATACTGGAATTTTCTGTCAAGAAATCCTCAGTCGCAGCACGGTGACTGGTCTGTGCCCTTTAATCGTCAATAGGCGACAACTATCAGGTAGGACCTAAGGCCAAAGCGAAGGAATATGTAGATAGGAAATATGGTTGAAATAAAACTCTGCCTTCCTTTGGGTATAGAGGTGTAATATATATATAGATACCTACTACTATATTACTACTATATCTATACTAATATGTCTATATCGATATATTATATTATATTATATATTATATATCTATACTAATATTATAAAGCTGAAGAGTTAATTTGCTTGTTTGGTTGAACGGGCTAATCTCAGGAACTACAGGTTCAAATTGAAAAAATATTTTATTGTTGGATAGCTTATTTATCGAGGAAGGTTACAGGCTTTATAACATCACGCTACGACCCACGGGGGCGGCATAGTAATCATAAACGCGGGTGAAACCGCGGGCACATTTATATAATATTATAAAGCTGAAGAGTTTTTTATTTATTTGTTTGTTTGGTTGAACACACTAATCTCAGGAACTACTGATTAGAATTGAAAAATCTTTTGGTGTTGGATAGCCCATTTATCGAGGAAGGCTATAGACTATATAACATCACCCTGCGACCAATAGGAGCAGTGCATAAATGAAAAATGCAAAAGCGGCGAAGGAAGCAGGCGAAGTTGCGCGGGTCAGCTAGTTGTGTATATACATATATATTCTTAGGGAAAAAGCCACAGAACAGATAAACGGACATGTTTCTTTGCGCGTAAAATAGCGTGATGTAGCATTCGCGTTGTTTACTTGCACGTTTCGCAGATAATTTATTATCTAATATGTACCTATTTGTTTCCTTAAACATATTAATAATTGAGCATAACGTTTACCGTAATTAAACAGATATATCGAAGTACGGAAAGACGATTTTAAGAAGACTACTCTGGCCGTAATGACTAACGATAGACCTGTTTAGACGGTTAACTCTACAAAACAAAATAATACATACCAAACCAAAACCACTATTTATTCACCTACTAGATGCACGCGGCTTTGCTTGCCATACTTAATGTAAATTTTGTCACTAGACTTCTATCCTTCGGGAACAATACCTTTTTCTGGATGAAAGGTAGAAGGACCTTAGGTCCTTTTCTGTACCCCTGACAAAGTGTATGCCAAATTTCATGATGATCGGTGAAGTAGTAAGGGCATGAGAGCGTAACAAACAAACAAGCTGACATTCGTATTTATAATATTAGTTAGGATTTGCTATGTTGTATGGAGATCAAACCCACAACGCCAGTGGCGAGGTGCCCATTTAACACAGCATATACAAATACATTATAAAAATACATTTGTTGTTGTTTGCAAAAGATAGACGCGAGCCATGCGCCAGCAACCCCTATGATGAACTCGTGCATGTAACCCGTACTGGGCAAGGTAAGTAGGCGTCTGGTATAAGTAAGTAGGTACCAATTAAATATTAGGGATATCGATCCTATGCCAAATCTGGAAGAAAGTAGTGGCAGCACTGCTTGCAATTATGTTGGCAGAAAAATTTTGGCAAACCAGCGTTTCTTTACTTTGCTGAGAACCCATCTTCAAGGCTACAACATAAGGCGTAATCTGCAATTTTATATTGCTGTCGCACTACAGTTACGTGTAGGTACTTCTGCGCAGATTTCTCGAGTAATATGCTCCAATTTTGATGTGGTTTTAATGGGGCTTAAGTAGCATCGTCATTGTTTGCATGATAACAAAAACGAAATAAAGGCACACTTTTTAATGCACTGTCACATTCAAGCGCATACCCTGCTTAAAAATGTTTCTTCTTCTTCCCTAGCCTTTATTATTCCCAAGTCACTTGGGGTCGGCTTTTCTAGTCTAACCGGAATTGACTGGATATCAGTTTTTACACAGAGCGGCTGCCACCTGACCTCCGCAACCCGAAGGCTAACGATACCCTAAGGCTAGACCAGTGTCAGGATATTAGAGGGAACTGACTTTCCTAATAACGACTGCCATAGATGTTCATGGCAGCCGGGACCAACGGCTTAACGTGCTCTCCGAGGCACGGAGCAGGCGATAATTGTCAATCAATACGCACATAATTTCGAAAAGTCATATAACTTCCGAAAGTCAGAGGTGCGCGACGTGAGTTCGAACCCGAGACCCTCTGCATTGCAGTCTGTTTGTCTCCCCACTGAGCTATCGCTGCTCCTTAAAAATGTTTCTAGCAGCGGAAAAATCCTTATCTGTTTACTTTTACTGAATCACTGGTAGTGTGTGCTGTGTTCGGAGAGTAGCGATCAATCACTTTATCGAGCTTCTGATAAGCGATTAATTCGCTGATCACTGAGGCTGAAATTCTTACTAGTTCTAGAGCTTAGTATAATAATATCAGCACTGTATGAAGTCTGTCCCACTGCTGGGCAAGGGGCTCTTCTTAGTGTGAGAAGGGTAAGTCTTTGGATATAATTCCTGACAAATAAATAAATCATTAATCTGATATGTATTTGCCGCTTTATAAATTCTAAAATAATAAATCTAAAGTTTTTGTTCAGGGTTTCATACCAAAATAGTAAAAGAGAAACCAGAACAGTGCAACGTTGTCTTTTATATTATACTAGCTGACCCGCGCAACTTCGGCTGCTTCACATAAGAGAATTGCCCAATTTTTGCACCATTTTCCATTGTTGCTCCGCTCCTATTGGTCGAAGCGTGATGTTATATAGCCTTCCTTCCTCCTTCCGCCTTCCCCGATAAATGGGCTATCGAACACTAAAATAATTTTTCAATTCGAACCTGTAGTTCCTGAGATTAGCGCGTTCAACCAAACAAACAAACTCTTCGGCTTTATAATATTAGTATAGATATATATATATTAGATTTTTCCCGCGGTTTCGCTCGCTTAAATGTATATAGGTTTGGTTAGATTTAACAGTACTTTCTTCTAGATGAAAAGTAGGAACCCTTGTCCTTTCCTATAGGAATACACTCTTGACAACGTGTATGCAAAATGTCATGATGATCAGTAAAGTAGTTAAGACGTTAAAGTGTAACAAACAAACAAACTCACATTCACATTTATAATATTAGTTAGGATTTAAAACCGCGTTTTGCTGCGGTCTAAACAACTTATACGTGGATTTTGTATCTTGTTTATACGAATGATTATTAATATCATATTTAAATAGATTTATTACATACATTACATAAGTGAAATAACCGTCGCTTGCCGCAGTCGCCATCTGACTGGGGGCTTTAGTAGCAATGGCTGATGCATTATGACGTGTAGGTACTGTGTGTGTTTAAGCGTATCGTTAACCCATTTTTAAACAAATATATGCATAATAACTGCGTTTTGTTAATAGCAACATCAACTGTGTCGTTTAATTCCAAACAGAGGTAAATCCAGTATAATAATATGTGCAGTGGATTTACCTTTGAAATTAAGCGACACAACTATAACCTCTTACAGTTACATCAAAACTCATTGCTGTTTTGGTGTCTAATCATTGACATATTCCTTAGATGATGTCGGTTAAGAATGTCAAAATATAGATGAATGTTTTATAGATATTATAATGGCAGTGAAGGATTTATACAAAAATAGGTTTCGTAAATTGATGGTAATAGTAATAATGAAGAAAACATGGTGTATAATGAATTAATGAAAAAATCAAGTAAAAATGTTTCTTTGAGTAGGTAGTAAGTTTTAAGAGAAGTTCTGTATGAATGCAAGATTTCGCTTAAATTATTTTTATTATTAATATTAGTGATAGAAATTTTCCTATTCTCTAAACTATATACGGCTAAACAACATTATGTTGTGTTTCTGCGGTGTCTACACACCGCAAACCCTACGGTTTGTAGGTTCCTTGACGAAGCGTTGTGCTGTTTTAGGAACAAACATTACTCCAGTTATCTCTATTCTTTGTGCAAGAAAAAGCTCATTTGTTCAAGAAAGAGTAAGTATGTCTAGCTCTGGACGTTATGAATAAGACAGAATAAGGTGTTTCATCATATGAAATATAATTAATATATTAAACCCACATATCGCCAGCTATGATTTTAATTGGCACGGGCAGTACCATGTGCCGTGCTGTGTATGGAAGACCACAATAGGCTATTGCGGTCTACTGGGCACTGTTCCGGCCTTCGTGATGCTACTGAGAATGTCTGAACAGAATAACCCAATAATCACTTATGGCGAAATAGAAATCGAATCCGACATCGCAGGCACTATGATACTAGACTACTAGATAAATTAACCATATAAGTAATAATGTCTTCTGTCGCTGCCAATCTCATTCTGTCTCAATTCAACTTTATTTTTAGATCACGTGCACAAATTATACCCTTATTGCCTTATGTTAAGATAAAAATATTTAGATTTAATAACCATGACAATGTTTTTGTTTCATAGCATGAACAAACCTTTTGAAACATTATAATTGATAGTCAATTGAACCAATTTGTTACCGTTGCGTCTTGTAGGACATTAGGCGTTGGCAAAGTAATATTACTAACTGATGACATCTAAAATAAACAACAAAAATACTGAACAACGCAACATAAATGACAACGACAACAATGACAACAATGACAACTGCTTAAAAACTACTTTGATAAAGATTAGCACTACTTATTAACAAAATACTGAAGCTTCATCCTAACAATGTGTAATGTAGGTAGGTACGATGTAACAAATGATCACTTGTATTGATGACAAATATGACAATAATCTGTTGTTAAAAGATAAGGCAGATAACACATAACCTCTGCTAAGAGCTGTTTCAATCATTACTTCATAATACTTCGTTCTTCAGTCAGTAAACGTGCGTCGTAGAATCACGACGCTACTTTTCTCACTTCACCTTTTCACGACAGCGGCCGTGAGTTTCGTAATCTTTTCTATTTTTAGTCTGTCATTTCTATTCTGTTAGTATTGTTTCAGGTCTAATTGTGTCCTAAAACTATCTTTAAGGAATCATTTCGCAGATGTGTTATGATTACATTAAATAATTGGCGGTTTCATCACGTAGATTGACTTTTCAGGGGTTATCTAACATTAATTTGGATGTTTATTTGACGATTCTCTCTATGTTACATATTAACTATACAATTTTTATTACAAAGAAGCATATTCTCAATAATTATTCATACTTATTTTGATAAATATTTTTATATAAGTTAGGTTTGATATTATTTTATTAGTTCCTAATTATACCCACACAAGAATTTTCCATTTCAAATCGTTATATAGCTATATGTACGAGTATGCATTAAAAATCCCATTTGGCAGAGACGTCAATCATAAATATGGCTTGCTTATATGAATAACGATGGGTTATGTTTTGTTACAGTATCGTTAAGCGAAGTCATGAAGATCGGCTTTATCGGCGGCGGCAGACTAGCTTTTGCCTTGGCTAACGGTTTCATCTCCGCTGGTAATTATTTCTTTATTACTTTTGGGTATTGTAACATCAGCCATGTATTAAACTGATGGGCACGGGCGTCTCAGTATGCACATAACTTCGAAAATCAAAGATGCAGGACGCATCTCTGACATTTCGATCTTTTTCCTTGGGATCGTTGAGCTTTTAAGTACACCTCTTTAAATGCCTGCTTTGATTGCTGAAGTTGAGGCTCTGTATTAAATTTCCGGGACTGTTAAGAGGCGTAATTGGATTCAGAAAATCGGTGGGTCTTTAAACTGATGACTAGTAGATGGCAAATATGACAAAAGCCTATTATAATTCGTATATTTCTTTTTTATTTTACCATTTATTACAAAAATCAAAATTACTTATAAAACATTTGAGTGAAATAAAGTCATATTAAGCATAAGCAGGTAAAATAATGCAGCCATTGTAAGACAAGCCAGTTTTCGTTGTTTCCATGGCACTAAATCAAATGGAATATCATTATTATGAAAGGCTACCATTCGTATATTATAGTACCACATAGTGTTCGAATTATGCTTAATATTGCAAAATAGTTCCATACAGAGACAAAATAAGTTCAATTTTTTTTTAAATTTGTTCAGATTAGTTTACTAGGTAACACTTATAAATGTCAAAGTCACACAAAAATTGTTTTGTGAATTTACATATATTGCCAAATTCAGCAAAGCAAGGGTGTAGGGCTCATGAGAAGAACGGGCAAGAAACTCATGGCCACTCTTTTTAATCGCCAAGTTTTTGTAAACAAAAACCGTTACCGAGTTACCGTTTTCAAATAAATACCGATCAAGTGCGAATCGAACCGAAAATAAGTAGGTACTGATGAAAGTGACGACTGAATGAAAGTCGAAATTCGCAATTTTTGGATGTTGTCCTTCTTTCTTCTGTTAGACTGGCACCTTTTAAATTTCATAATTTTAGATTAAGGAAAAGGTTCCCTATACGTTTTTCATTCAGAACGCCAATTACCAAATCTTTTGATAGCGTTTTTACGTCTCCTAGGGACCATAGAACTGAGAATTTGATATAAATTTAAACTTAATACCTCTACTTCATAAAGGTGATAAAAAAGCTTGACTGATCGGACAGACGGAAACACGGACAATTGTGTGATCCTATGAAAGATCCGTTTTCTTTATGATATATTAATTAAAGCTAAAAATAAAAAAATATTGACCAGAAACAATCTTAGTTATGGGTCTGTATTAAGGCGTGATAGATTATGGCTTAACATTTTTCACACTGAGAGAAGAGGTCCTTCTCCGATAGTGGTACAGTTTAATACAGGGCTAATAATATATTATGCAATATTGAGGCGGTACTTGATGTCACAAATCAGACATTTAATATTTAAATATGTATATAATAAATTTAATAGATACATAACATCCGTTAAATCGTTAAAGTTATCTTAACAAGGATTTCTTAATAAAAACACTTCCTATTTATGCTTAATATTTTAACCGATAAATACAATCAGTAAATAGCATATTCATAATTAAAAGTATTATATTGAAGTTCAATCGTTATCAGTATAACATTTATTTTATTTTGTAGTTTTGTTAGTAAAACAAACATTGAAAAGTATAATTTAAAAGGCCTTGTTCTTTGCTTAATGGTGACAATATATTTCAGTAATTATATTCTGAAATAAATTCTAGTCACATTAAGTAGGTTAGTCAAAATTTTTATCAACTTACGTATGAGCTCATTGTTGCATAACTCACGATAATTGATGAGGTAAATTAAGCATAACTTGCCATTTTAATTAAATATTACTCCCTGACCCTAGCGGAACCGAGGTGCATTGAAGTGTTCGAAAGAAGACGTCATAAAAAATAAATATAATCAATCGCAGTGCCACCTACCCTTGCATCTAAACAGAATGGTTTAGATTTAATTAGAGATATATATAGATATAGATACACTGCTGCCTTACCCTAAAATAAAATATAGCTGGCGGAATGTGGACATGTTACACTCACACGTAATAAGGCTATTCCGATATAATGAGCATATTGCCTAGCATTGATTTGCTAAGAGAATTTCGTACCAGAAAAGTCATTATCATTAGACCTGACCCACACAAACTGGCTTTTGTTTTATCGACATTGACAGCTTTACGATTAACCGCAAACGTTTTTTTTGGTTTTTGAATAAACTAAAAAGCCCGGCTAGAATGTATAAAATTCAGTCCAGCGCTCGCATACCTTCAGTTCGTTTTGGGGAATTTAATCATGAAATGCTAGTAAAATTAAGGAGTTTACTTCATTTAGTGTTCAAAGCATATATTGGGTTTACTTAACATATAAACCCATGTATATGTCTGTACGCAGTTTGAGCATTGAGGTAACAAAACATAACTGACATTAACATTTTACAGGATTGGCAAAACCAGATGAGATCACCGCAAGTGTACACCCTGCTGACTTGGCCAGCGCTGAGGCATTTAAGGTAAACCATATACAACATTAAGTATTATTTAAATACTAATAAATCATTTGTTTTTGTATACAAATCCATTATATGATATCATTGGAGAAAAGGTATAAAATTTATCCTTACACGACCGAAATACGTGCCGGTTTATTAATTAAATTTAGGTATTACGTGCCCATTCGGTATTTAATCAATATTTGTTAGTTACTTAGGAATAGTATGACTAATATAAGTATACATTTAATAATTTTATATATGAGTTAGCATTATTTAATGACTACTATTTTCTTATTAATATTTCGTTTGTAAAAGAAGAAAAGATAATGTCGGTAAATTAAGGAGGTATCGTAATTGGTATCAAGGCGTAGTAATTCAGTCTCCTATCCGTCAGCGATGTATTTCTTAATTTTAAAAGTTTTGCCCTCGGCTTTGCTCGCGTAAATGTAAGTTAGGTTAGGCTAGTAACAGTACTTTTATCTGGATGAAAGGTAACCCTATGACTTTTTCTGTTGCCCTAACAACGTGTATGCGATTTCGAATTTCATGATGATCGGTGAAGTAGGTAGTTAACGTGTGAAAGCGTAACAAACAAACTCACATTCGCATTTATACAATTAGTTTTGATTAAGGTAATTACAACGGGTAAAAATCGAAGCATGATCCTTATAACAATGCAATAGGATTTTGTACCGATTGAAACCCGCACGTAATCACACCGTTTTTAAGTTTTAATTTCATACATAGACATATAATTTAATGTACAAAATCGCGTTTTGTAGTCTCTTGTACGTTATAACACTAAAGGAATTGCGCTATGGTCAACTTGCCATACTATTTACCAAGTGCGCCGTGTTCTGTGGCTTCCCCATACGGGACAAAAAGTGATACCCACAAGGAACTTTCGTAAAATCCCTTACGATACAAAATTGTATCAAAAAATAAAATATATATCACAAAGTATATTAAGACTGCGCCGAGCGTAAGACAGATAATGACAGAGCTCGTGCGGCGCATATTCAAATCGGCACGCGGCCGCCATAGTAAAATTGTATGGAGGATTTGAACTGCTTTTTTGATAAATATGTATCTAGTTTTTGCTTTTCTCGTACAAATTTACGTAATTTTGTAGGCAAAAATATTAATTATTTTAGATTTTTACACGGAGTAATTGTAAACACATTCATTGCTATGGTAAATGTATATTTTATATTTGTATTAAACAAAAAGTGTTGATTTTATTCACTTAACTGTGACCGCTTGTTTTGGTACATTTCGCTCGGCGCAGTCTTAACGATCCAAACTTAAATATGCTTAGATTTTACATATTAAACGACATTTTTGATATGGTGAAAGATCTCTACTTTACGTACTTTAAACTTACAAGACACTAATTATGAATTGGACTGCACGTATGACGTAGTGGTTTAAGTGGGTTCGATCCCCACACGGGACAAAATTTGTATTATCCATAAATGGTTATTACGAGTCTGGATGTTCATTGTTTGAGGATGTTTGTCTTGGTCTGGGTGTTTCTATGTATAATATGTATGTATTTACAAAAAAGAAAGTATATATGTATGTTCATCCATTGTCTAGTACCCATAGTACAAGCTCTGCTTAGTTTGGGCTAGATGGTGTTGTGTGTATGTGGTAGAATATTATTATTGTGTCGCTTCTTTGAATGTTTGTAAAGTGCACCACGAAAAAGAAAAAAATAATTATGCTTTTCTCAATTGATTGCTGTTACGACAAAAGATGCACGCGTAGGGGTTTTTTGTGAAGCATGTTAAGTGCACTAACTGATAACTGGCTAAAATAGATACAAGCTATACCTACTTAACATTAATCGTTGTGATGACGTAACAGATAAGCTATTCAAACTGATATGGTAGAAATAGACCAGCATAATCATACTCATCACCAGTAGATAGAATACCGTCTGTAAGATGTAAAAGAACCTCTAAAGGCTGATTTACACGTATTGAGTTGTTAAGTAGTAACTACATTTTAACTTAATTTTAAGTCACTTAATTTTTAGTAAGTGTTCACACGTACTTAATAGTTAAGCTCTTTAGTTCTGTCAAGATGGATGGAGATTTCAGGGAGATTCTAGATGAAGTTAAAGACGAAATAATAAGAGAAATGTCGATACCGAAAAGACTGTGGGTGAGAAATTGGATAAGATACAGATAAATTAACACTAAATAAACAAACTGAACTCGACCGTTCCGCTAAATTGTTCCTAAATTTTAACTAAATCATACCTGTCCAAACGTGGTAAGTAGTGCCACGCCTACCAACTTAACCGAAAATTTAGAAACATTTCTAATCTGCCTGTTTAGTTCCACGCAAAATTTTAGCTTGCTACTTATTTCTAAATTCATTGTTTACATGCATTAAGTGACTTAAAATTTAGTTAACTACTTGACAACTTAATCTATATATTAATACGCGAAGCAAAAACTTTGTACCCCTTTTAACGAAAATTGCGCGAATGGAGCAGTATGAAATTTGGCACAGTTAATGTTTATATGGAGAAGGAGGGGCAAATCCTAATATTTTTATAAAATATGTATTAGAAATACAGTAAATTAACGAAAAAACACTACACGCACACAACCATGCATTTGACACAAGCAGTCGAATCGCGTTCTTAGTATTTCGGCATTGTTCGTAACTATGGTTACATATGTAGGTATGTAGAATAGGTGAGTAAATTAAATGTGATTTAATGTAATTTATTTAGTTATAGACCATAAAACCTTAATAACGATCAAACTTAAAATTTAAATCAATTATTTCGACCACTTGGCGACCGCTAGTAGGTACGTGTACATCGGGCTTAAGACTTGCGAATGCATTATTACAACATTTATATTTCTAATCTGTCAATTGCTGGCATGCCAGACATATTGAAATACACAGATTTACTGCACGGATGGCGTAGTGGTTTAAGTGGTCGCCTCGCCATTGCCGCTGCGCCGAGTGTTGTGGGTTCGAATCCCACACGGGAGAAAACTTTGTGCGATCCACAAATGGTTGTACCGAGTCTGGGTTTTCTTTGTGTCCGTTGTTTGAATGTTTGTAAAATCCCCCACGACACAGGAATTATTCCTAGTACGGTAGAAAAAAGTAATAAAAATATGTGTTTATGGTCGCCGAAGAACCGGTACACTTCAAGACGTCAAATTAATTTAGGATAATATAATATTACGTAGTTATTGTCTTTATATTGAAACCATCTTTCCTTAAGACTGCGCCGAGCGTAAGACGCGGTTGGACTGAATGACAGAGCTCGATATTCAAATCGGCGCGCGGCCGCCATAGTAAACTTGTATGGAGGATTTGAAGTGCTTTTTTGATAAATATGTATCTTTATTGTCAACCAATAACTTAAATATTTGGGACGGACAAATTGTAATATAATTATTTATGTTTCGTTTAAGCTGTAAAATAGGATAGATTTCTACTGTTATAATCTAAAAATCACGTAACACGAGCTTACGTTTTTGCATTTTTCATGTAAATTTACGTAATTTTGTAGGCAAAAATATTAATTATTTTAAGTTTTTACACGGAATAATTTCAAACATACTCATTGTTATGGTAAATGTATATTTTCTATTTGTATTAAACAAAAAGTGTTGATTTTATTCATTTAACTGTGACCGCCTGTTTTGGCACATTTCGATCGGCGCATTCTTAACTGATCTTTAGGACTTGTAATAGATGTCTGTCGAAACGAATTATGTTTAAAGCGTGTATACAGTCATTAAGTTGTGCAGCGCGCAAGTTTCTTGGTCTGTAGACTGGTTTACCCGTTGAATGAGATTTAAGTATTGTGATTTATTAGCAAAATAATTGAATTCTTAATAAGAAAATATGAATAGGTAATTCGATAGTACAGTCAATCGAATGTGTACCTAACATGATACACTATACCTATCCTTATTTAAAACACGGTAAATGTTTTAGCTTTACCACATCATCGAAAAGCCCAAAATACATGTAGTATCTAATGTTTTACTTAAATTACAAAAATAATTATTTATTGGCTTACATACCTACGTCACTTAATGTTAATGTTATTTGAATCTTCTCCCTTAGCCTTTATTATGCCCAAGTCACTTGGGGTCGGCTTTTCTAGTCTGACCGGATTTGACTAGGTATCAGTTTTTACACGGAGCGGCTGCCACCTGACCTCCGCAACCCGAAGGCTTACGATACCCTAAGGCTAGACCAGTGTCAGGATATTAAAGGGTACTGACTTTCCCAATAACGACTGCCATAGATGTACATGGCAGCCGGGACCGACGGCTTAACGTGCTCTCCGAAGCACGGAGCAGGCGATAATTGTCAATCAATACGCACATAATTTCGAAAAGTCATAACTTCCGAAAGTCCGAATTGCGCGACGTGTGTTCGAACCCGAGACCCCTCTCATTGCAGTCTGTTGGTCTCCCCACTGAGCCTTCGCTGCTAAGTATATATATATGTATCTTATGTGGGGGCCAGTCAGTGCAGACCGGCGACACTTCGACCCAGTGGGATCTTTTCTGTCGACACTCTCCCAATAACGACTGCCATAGATGTTCATGGCAGCCGGGACCGACGGCTTACTTATAATATATATATATATATATATATATAAGTAAGTATTTGAATATAAGACTGGATTTTATTGATTTGATTACCCTACATTAATTAGTTTGAAAGCCACGTGCAAATGTCACTCATGATTTTTGTACAATTGTAGGAAAAGAGTGCCTAAACCACTCTTATTTCTCAACAATTATTTCACTAAAACTAAGCTGTTCGTTAAAAACTACTTTTTAACTAATGAACATCATTACTTCACAGACGTGCAGTTTTTAATTATGCACACACAAACATACGAACAGACCAATAAACTTATTATGACGTCATGCGGCCTTGACTTTGTTGACTATTGTCATGTAGATAAGAAATTACGACTTGATCTTATTAACCGGTCGTATTCCGCCGGCTCGCATACCAACCGGCAGATTTGTACGGCTATTCGTAGCCAATAGGCAATCAGTTTTGATCGGTAAGGTTGGTAATATACGGTTTTAAGCGAAGGCGGCGCGCGGCGTTTTGGCGCCAATTTGGTGGCTCGCATGCGAGCCACCGGCCTACGACGGGTACAAATCTGCCGGCTGGTATGCGAGCCGGCGGAATACGACCGGTTAAGCCAACATTTACGTGTTATTTTTTAGAATGAAGATAACGTTTTATATTTACTGCTGCCGTTTTACTTAATTTAGCAAACTTATTCATATTATCTTTTAGAAAGATATTTTATTTTTATTTATTTATTAAGGTTTACTCACAGCACATACATACATGCTATAATTAAATATTTTAGAATTGGTACATATAATATCATGCATGCATGTTATGAGTTAATACAACATTCTCATATACAGGATGTCCGGTAATTAATGGATAACCTTGAAATGTTCTATAGTAGAAATGACGGCCGTTCAGATAAAAAAAGGGAAAAGGAGTGTTAACGCTAGTCATACTTTTGACTATCTATCTATTAGCATAATTAGTGTTTAATAATAAAACATCAAAAAACCGATGATATCATTC
Organism: Catocala fraxini; assembly: GCA_930367265.1. Taxonomy (NCBI): domain Eukaryota; kingdom Metazoa; phylum Arthropoda; class Insecta; order Lepidoptera; family Erebidae; genus Catocala; species Catocala fraxini. The sequence goes on from OV884050.1 coordinate 9,566,547, forward strand.
ATTTATGGTCGTAGCGTACAAGAAAGTTAAATATGGTAATTAAAAAAATATATTTCAGTTGGTAGTTAGGATAGATTTCTTTTTAATTTTTTCGGACTGCTTTTCCCCGATACATTTGATTTGGTAACATTTACTAACAATAAACAACATACAGTTGTTTGTACACCAGGCTTGAATTCTGTTTATGGCGCTCTGTAGTTTGGCAGCATCGTCAGAAGATGTTACTGTTTTATAAATTTTTATGTCATCTGCGAACATCAGATGTTTTCTGTGTTTTATCTGAGAAGAGATGTCGTTGATGAATACAGAGAACAGGACAGGTGAGATTCACATCCGTTCACTGCTAAATTCTGCGATCTACGTTCAAGATAAGATTTAAACCAGGTCAAGAGTGATCCATGCACATCGACCCCAGCAAGCTTCGACAATAGTAGTGAATGACTGACTTTGTCGAACGCGCTGCTGAAATCCGTGTACTCGGCATCCACCTCTAACATATTATCTAATGCACGGGATACATGTGATAAAAACTCAACTTAGTTCGGTTCCACTTTGCGGCTTCTTTTGAATCCGTGTTAGCAACGAGAAATATGACGATCTACTTGATAATTTAGTATGGGTGTTACAAGTGAGTCTAATATCTTTGCAGTACATGATGATATCGAAATGGGGCGGTAATTATTTACTTCTTTGGTGTCCCCTTTTTTGAAAATCGGCACGACTCTTACAACTTTCCATGCTCCAGGAAAGAGTCCACTGCAAAGCGAAAGATTAAATATTAAACAAAGTGGTTGGGCCACAAATTTACAACAACGCTTTAAAAATTAAGGTAGTATATTAAGACATATCATGCATTAAGGTTTTTCCCTGTGTTACGGTGACTTTACGAAAACAACAATGTATACAAAGAACACCCAGACTCGAAGCAACTATTTGTGGATCAAGAGTTTTTACTTCGTATGGGAATCGCAACCATAACAGCGAGCAGCAGTGATGAATTGACGATGTGGTCGCATCAGATATATCAACTATAATATCAGTTTTGATCAAAGATATCTGTCATTTAGTTTGGCGGGCGGTGTGGTATCTGTTCCATGCATCAAAACCACGGCGATTCCTCGATCTACTTCTCCTAAAGTCAAACCCCTAAGGTTATAAACATCTATAGGATAAGGCAACTAGACCACGTGCTTTACCTTGATAATAGGTATAAGAAAAATAATTTTAGGTTTTACTACTTAATTAACAAAGTAGTTATATTGTAATATTCTGTGTTTACTCAGAATTTAAGAATTCAATCTCCCTTAATAAAAATAATTCACAACTTCACACACACAGCCTAAAATGTGTCAATCCTGTATCTTTCAGAAACTTGGAGCTACTGCGGTCTTCGACAATAAGCCGGTAGTTGAACGGTCAGAGGTGGTGATCGTCTCCGTGAAGCCAGATGTTGTAGTACCAGTGCTGAAGGAGGTCAAAGACCTGCAAGCTTCCAAGAATAAGCTGTTCATTTCAGTTGCTATGGGAGTCAGTACGAAGGCTATTGAAAAGGTGAGTGTAAAAAAAACAACTAGGGCATGGCAATCCGAAATGCCGGCATATCGTATTTCCGGAATTTCGGACGCTTTTTCCGATATTTTAATATCGGAATTGAAGACCCAAATATAATATTCGATATCCAAATCCGATATTTATAAATAATACAATGTGCCATTTCTAAATAACATTTTTTGTGAACAAAACACTCTTTAAAGTAATTTATTAAAGTAGTTAGGAATGAACTTTGGTTGGTATTGTCCATGTTTGGAGTGAATAGTAACCTCACGTGAGCGCTGAAATGTCTTTATGACGATTCTAGAGCTTGTGTTAGGATAAATGGGACCTACACAGATTGGTTAAGTATCGAAAAAAGTCACAAGGATGCGTAGCGTCACCCTGGCTGTTTAACCTATACATGGACAATTGTTTGAAAGATTTAAAAGATTACCAAGTAATGCTTGCGTCGGCAGAGAAGTTGCAGGCGATGGTAAATATTATGCATGGTGCTTTTGAGAGTAAAGAAATGAAAACGAATGTAAGCAAGACGAAAGTAATGGTATTTGAAAAGGAGGAGTGCATGACGATGTGTAATATCATGATTGACAAAGAACAAGTGGAGCAAGTGAAAGAGTTAGTGTATTTGGGTACTTTGTTTACGAAGGATGGTAGACATGAGGGAGATATTGAAAGGAGAACGATTGCTGGCAATAAAGTGAATGGCGCTCTACGCGCTTTTATGAAAAGTCGAAATGTATCTGAAAAGGCACGTTTGGCTGTTCATAGAGGACTATTAGTGCCGACACTAATGCATGGAATTGAAAGTTGGGTATGGCAAAAGAAGTATGAGAGCAGAATAAATGCTGTAGAAATGAGAGCGCTGAGAGACATATGTGGTGTGACGCTGAAAGATAGAATAAGGAATAGTGTGATTAGAGAGAGATGCGGCATGAAAGTGGATATAGTGACAAGAATAGAAAAGGGTATGTTAAACTGGTTTGGGTATGTAGAAAGAATGGACGAGAAAATAATGACTAAGAAAGTTTATAACGCTAGTGTGAATGGAACAGTCGCAAGAGGCAGATGTTTCTTGATCAGATCGGAGACGTTCTGGACAAAGGCCAGGTTAAGAGCACCTTTAACCGGTGAGCGTGTATGAGGAGTATGATGAAAGTGAATGAAGCCAGAGAAGTGTGTCAGGATCGTAGCAAATGGAAATCCGTAGTCTCTGCCTACCCCTCTGGAAAACAGGCGTGCGTCTATGTATGTATGCATAAAGATAAAATAGAATCCTATTCATAAAGTTTTTATATGCATTATAAAATTATATTTAGATACTGATATTGATAATTTTGTTTTTGTAAATATTGAGATGGTTCAAAATTAATGACTAGCCATGAAAACGAGAACTCGGCAGATTGAAAAGATTTTATAGTAATAGGACAAATTTACTTCTAGTCTTTATTTTAAAAGCTGTGGAAATGGAAACAGCAACACATTTTAAGAAGAAAAGACATTACAAAAATCTTGAAATTGGCGGTGACAATTATTGGCAATGTCTCAATAATCATTACATACAAGGCTCTTTTTAAAAAATATAATTGTTCACATTTATGAAAGTCCTAACTCTTCCTTCAATGTTTTATTATATAGTCGAGAAATGTTATTTTAAAATAAAATCACACTGATGGTTTTAATAACATTATAGATGTTTTAGTTATATTTATACGAATATTATGTTTAGTAATAAAAATAAAACAATACAAAACGATAGACAGTGAATATTATTTCTAAAATAAACGCATTTAACAACACTTAGCGTTAATCGATACTTAGATACTAAAATACAATCGACTAATCACGTACATTAATGATTATGATAATCAGCTCATCGCTCTAGTGTTGTGCACATATATGTATGTTGTGTTGTGTGTGCGTGGTGATTAGATTTTGAGATTTTGCGATTTTGTGGGTATGATACTCGAGCACGCCACATAGAGTTGCCAATAGAAAACAGTTTTGTTTATTATTATCGTAGATGCTGCTTTTAGAGGAATATGCACTCTTTTAAACTGAAGTGGCGAATCGGTCGGCATTTTCGGAATACGGGGCATTAAAAAATTTTCTCCCTTTGCCATTCTAGTCATGATTATAGCTTTTGTAATATTGCGTCCTAGATGCGTAATTTGTTGCCGAGTACCATTACATAGTCTTGGTGTGTCAAGATTTCTCATTAACAGGACTGGAATACCAACTTTCAGCCTTAACTTATGAAAGGCACTCCTGATAATTCTTAAGAGTTAAGATACTCTATAGGGTACGATGTCACTTGTTCAGTGTCCATAACATTGTCTACTGAGAGTACATCTGACATTATTTGTTCGTTTATCTGACCTACTGTCTCAGCTTTCGGCGCAGAATACACGTCTTAGTGTAATCATGCCGTTACTGTCTGTTAGCATACAATCTTCTTCGACTTTTAGAAGAGCAGCAGCATATTGCCCTGGGTGACAATAGCTGTGTAGGTTGTACTCGCATATTTATTTGTAGTCAGACAAAACTTTTTTACTTGTACCAGTAACACAGACGCCTTCAAACAGGCATTTATTTTATCTGCCGGTGTACCTCTTGTAATAACCGACAGGCTCTGTCTATAGTCACCAGCTAAAAGAACCAGCATCACGCCCATGATACCCTGGTTGCTCTTGATATCTTTCATGGCGCCATATAGTGCTACGTTGATTGCTTTTTTGTGGGACATCGTACATTCATCTCAAACCCAACACCTTAAACTGCTGCAACATTTTTGCTAATGTTACAAACTCCCCTTACTACGCTGCGCTGCACCGCCTACGGCGCATCTTTCATTATGTGTGGCGCTTGGCGTGTCTAGTACTCTCGCGTCGTGTATATATTAAGACGGCATTTTTACAAATTATACAATGTTACCAAAAAATATACGTATTATAAAAATAGAGAGCTTCCACACGAACTTTCGTCTCCTATTTCATGCCCATGTAGGTGGAAATTTTAAAATAGCTGCAGCAAATGTTTACTTATTAACTTCTTTTCAAGTGCCTGAATACAAAGTCTCATGGTTTTTACTCTTTCTTCGATAATGACGAATTCCCATACAAATTTTCATCCCTTATTTCAACCCCTTCATGACCTTTTTTACAACTAAAGGTAACTTATGTCCTTTCTTAAGGCTTAGGCTATGTCTGTACCAAATTTCATTAAAATCAATTGTGGTTTAGGCGCGATAATTATGAATTCCCATACAAAATTTTATCCCTTATTTCAACTCCTTGATGGCCTTTTTTAATGTCCTTTTCCAAGGCCTAGTCTATCTCGCTACTAAATTTAATCGAAATCGATTGTGGTTTAGGCGAGATAATGACGAACTCCCATACAAACTTTCATCCCTTATTTCAACTCCTACATGTCTTTTTTTAAAACAAAAGGTAGCCTATATCCTTTTCGAAGGTCTAGTCTATCTCTGTACCAAATTTCATCAAAATCGGTTCTGTGGTTTAGGCGTGAAAACCTAACAGACAGACAGACAGACAGAGTTCCCTACTTTATTAGTAGAGATTTACTTTGGCCGTCAAATTATGCGGGATATATCAGGGCGCGTGTAGCTCTTTGATTGGTTAAGAGCTTGGATCGGGCCAATTGGAGCGCAAAACGTCATAAACGTGTCGATCGCGTTAAAACAAATTCCCACTAGGCACTCAGAACCACCAGCAATGCACCAATTTCGTTAAAGCATGTCAGAGAATACGGAATTATTCAATAAACAGCTTTATTTAATGGTAATTTGTAAGTTAAAAAGCAAGCGTGCAATAATATACGCTAAAATTTGCGTAACTATGGAATGGTTTCCTATTGCAAACCTGATTGTCGTAGCTATCGCAAATATTTAAACCTCTACAGTATCTACAGTCATATCTGAATGTCTGACTACATACCTACTGTCCATTGTTTTCAAAGCATAGTTGATGATCTATTTGGATGGGGAATAATAAAACACATAAAATATATTCTCTCCATGATATCATGCGCTTACAACGACAGTTTTGAGTCTAAAATTAATATAGCAGTACCGTAATAGAGCAAGCAAGCAAGAGCAGCGATAGCTCAGTGGGGAGACCAATAGACTGCAATGCAGAGGGTCTCGGGTTCGAACCCACGTCGCGCACCTCTGACTTTCGGAAGTTATATGACTTTTCGAAATTATGTGCGTATTGATTGACAATTATCGCCTGCTCCGTGCCTCGGAGAGCACGTTAAGCCGTTGGTCCCGGCTGCCATAAACATCTATGGCAGTCGTTATTGGGAAAGTCAGTACCCTCTAATATCCTGACACTGATCTAGCCTTAGGGTATCGTTAGCCTTCGGGTTGCGGAGGTCAGGTGGCAGCCGCTCCGTGTAAAAACTGATATCCAGTCAAATCCGGTTAGACCAGAAAAGCCGACCCCAAGTGACTTGGGAATAATAAAGGCTAAGAGAGAAGAGAGAAGAAGTACTGTAATAACTTAACGCTCCTGTTTACAGAGAATCTAGTAGAGTTACCTTGTCTAGTACTTAGTATATATTAACTCAATATTAGTAATATACATCTAGAGTATGTAAAACGTTCCCTATCTAGGTACTTCAGATAGAGGGATTATAAATCATATTGCACCAGACCACCACTATATGCAATTGTTACGTTTTAAGTGTTTACCAGACAAGGATTAATTTAAACATTATAATAAGCCTAGTTAATAACATTATTATACTTATTGTTCAAGTGCCTAGCGGTCCAAGATAGGCTTTGATCATTGCCACATGTAGGCCTATCTGATACCTATGATTTGATCTTTTGATCACCTACACATACTTACAAATTTAACACTAGACAAAGTATGTTTTCATAAATTCAAAATTAAATAAAAATTATTAATAAACTTTTACTGTTTTACCGTGACTTCTTTACATCATAAGTAACAACTCCAGCCAACTTACAAAACTTAATACTCTTTACAAAATAGCTTTGTTTGACATATTTAAAATTGTATGCTGTGTGTGTTGTTTGGTTGCTCTGTTACTTACTTTTGCGACCACGTACAATTTTAAGTCTTAATCGTGAAATTAGAGCAATCCATTTAAACGTTTTATATACCTAATTAATTATAATTATTGGTAGAACAAATCTTATTAAGCAAGGTATACATAAGTCACGGGTAAAATGCTATTAGTATTTCTCAATTAATCCTATACAGAATTAACTTTAGTGTTATTTTAAAGTATGGTATAATTTGATGCATCATATTATGTAAATGTTGTCGCCACCAATTATAGGACCACCCAAAAGTGTCCCGCGGGTGTCATGTAAAATGATCGATGTAGCAAAGTAGGCCGTGAAACATCGCTTGTTCAATTATTCAGATGAATTGCTAGCCTGCTCACGTAATTTTAATGCATCTTTTAAAATACATCTATCTATATATATAAAAATGAATCCCTGTTTCCCTTGGTCACGCCATAACTTAAGAACGACTTTACCGATTTCATTCAACTTCTTTTTTAAGTTTTCTAATACTTTGTGGAGTTAAGAAAATTGTGCAGAAAATTGGCTAATTTTAGAAAACTTAACGACTATTTTAACCTCTCGAGTTTGTCAGTTCATCTAAGACAGGATAACGTCTGTCGAGTCAGCTAGTACCTACTCAAATAAAATGCGTAGATAAGCAATTGTTATTCCTGCCCACAGTTGCACCGCGCGAAATAAAACGGACTTAAACAGAGACGTGGACGTACTTCGATTTCGGCTTAAATCTGGCGAATGCAATAACACTGGAGAAACGAGAGTTGTATTCCTATCTATTTTAATGCACAACTCTTGTCTTTCGAGGATTCTTAAACATTTGTGACCACCATACTTCATGTCGAGAACTGAGCGGGCGGCGCTCCACAACTTAACAGATAAACCGCTAATGATACTGCTAGTTATTAAATTAATTATTAATTTGTCAAATTCAAAGTATAAAAAGATATTTTCTACAATTTCAGGTATTACCATCAGAAGCCCGCGTCATCCGTGTGATGCCGAATACTCCTGCATTGGTCCAGCACGGTGCTGCCGCGTTGAGCCGAGGTTCCCGAGCCACTAGTGACGATGCCAAGCTTACTGCTGAGCTGTTCAAGGCTGTGGGCACCTGTGACGAGGTGCCAGAGTATCAGATGGACGCTGTCACTGCTCTGAGCGGAAGCGGGCCTGCTTATGTAAGTATCTTATTGGTTTTCGAGGAAGCTTTTCAGAGGTTACCTTTTGGCTGAAGTCTTAAGGGTAGTGTGCAGTTTCAAGGATTATACATCTTAAGCTAAGTTACCTATTTCAAATGGGTGTTTATGCTATGTTTTGAGCATTGAGTGTTGGCTACACAAACGGATGTTACGTGTTCAGGCAACGCGTTCCTATTGGTAATGCATTTTTTACCAACACCCATCATATAGGATAACTACTGAACGAATTATAAAATTGATTTCACTAATAGACTACTATTCTATTAATCTTGACTGGAGCCAGATATTATTTTAAATTTTCAATTTCGGTTACAATTTAGTCACAAGGCATTCATTCTTGTTGATCGCTCTAGCTAAGGTAAAGTAATTTTTTTAGGACTTAGGAGTGGGATCATGTGGATAGTGCATTAGGATTCGAATCTACAGCCTCTTGATCGCATGGCAACTTCATACCCATTGAGCTACCACAGACTACTGCTTCAACCATACCACGTGAACGAAAACGTGGTCGGCCGCGATAAAATATCAATCAGTAAATGGTAATATATTTAAATTCAAAGCAAAAATAATTTATTGTTACTTAAGAGCTTATCTTATCGCGGGCCTTGAAAAGTTGAATATAAGTAAAAGGGTTAATGTGTCATTGAAACATCATGTAGTAGGTACGTAAAGAATTACCAAATAGATAGCACATAGGTACGTAAAGAATTAGCAAATAAATTGACAAGCTCGTGTAGGTCCTTCACCTGCTAATACCTATATCTATACGAAGAAAAGATAACAGCTACATTTATCAATATTTATTGTTTATTTTGGTAATCAAAAACAATAATATTTTCACATGTTTATACTCTCTGGAAAATACCCATGTTAATTAAAAAAGTACCTACAAGTATTTTAAAAGATATCTATTGGACATGGCAGTAATCTCACGAATTGTATTTAATACTCATTCATTGGTTTTCTGGCAAAGAAAATCATCTATTATTTTAGTTTTCTTATAATTAGTTCATTGTTGTACGATGCTACTTGACTCTCAGCTAAATGCTTTTATAAATAATTCACTGTACCTAGAAACAAGAACCTATACCTACCTAGGGGTAGGTATAGGTTCTTGTTTCTACCATATTTTCACAGCAATTAGGACATTATAATCATTCATCATCTATATATATACAGTAGTATAGTATTACATATGTAGGTAAGTTCATCTGCGATAATAACGCGCGAACACTTGTAAAACAAGTTTAACTTAGCACATCCTATCTCCCTTACAATATTGCTTTGTGAAATTCTTCTTTATCAATGTATCTTGAAGAAGAAAATAAATATTTATTTATTTCAGCCTATATTGTCCCACTGCAAGGCTTATTTTATGTAAACACATATGTAGTCACCTTGTAAGGGTCGCCGAAAGCGGTTGGATGCCAGTGGCCTAAGACCGGTCTGTGTAAAAACCTTGGGGAGGCCTATGTCCAGCAGTGGACGTCTTTCGGCTGTGATGATGATGATGATATGTACTCAAACCTCTTGTTCCAGGTGTACATGCTAATAGAGTCTCTGGCGGACGGCGGCGTGCGCTGCGGTCTACCGCGGGACCTTGCGCTTCGCCTCGCCGCGCAGACCACGCTGGGTGCCGCCGCCATGCTGAAGACCGGCCACCCTGCCGCGCTCAAAGACAACGTCACCAGCCCCGCAGGCTCCACCGCAGAAGGCACCTACCACTTGGAAAAGAACGGTCACTACTTTAACATATTTTTGACTAAATTCATACTCTCGTAAATGTAGGCTAGGTTAGGTTAGTAACAGCACTTTTTCTGGATGAAAGGTCCTTGTCCTTTTCTGTTCTACTGACAACGTGTATGCGAAATTTTATGATGATCGATCGAGTAGCTAGGCGTAAAAGCGTATCAAACAAACAAAGTCATTTTCGCATTTATAATGTTAGTTAGGATTTAACCCATCTATATCTATCCTATGCAGGCTGTAGCTAAATGTGGGATACCTGCAATGGTTATCAGAGGTATTAATGTCCTGTTTATGGTGTAAATTAATTATAATCATCAGCCCCAAATACAAGCTGTCCCACCGCTGGACACGGGTTTCTTTTCATTGTGAGAAAGGTTAGACTATTGTACACCACGCTAGCCCAATGCGGGTTAGCAGAGTTCACATATCTTCAAGAACATTATGTAGAACTCTTAGGTTCCCTTACGATGTCTTTCTTTCCTTTTTAACAGCTACAGTGAAGGTTAAATTGGAGTCTCTACTTGGTATAATTCGACGTTGTTAGATCAACAAGCCAACCATTTTGATTAGTTTTTCAATTGTAAAGCTAATTTTCCTAGTAGCCCATCCTGTACCAGCCTATCCTATTTGCGGTATTAGTGGCCTATTCATTTTAGAACGGATCTCTGACAGAAGTGAAAGCTCCTAGCGCAGATGACAAGGATTAATCAAAATTCACACTGAATCAATCAGGAGTTCTGAAAGAGCTATAACAGTACACTACCATTCTGTCTATACTGAGAGCTATCACTGAGAGCATATATGCATTCCGGCTGAAAAGCTGTTCCTGTTTTATTACAGTAGGCATCGGTTTGGTGTTTCCTTGGCAGGACCTGCAATGTCAAAAAACAGGCCATGTCCATGAGCGGAGGTTACTGCTTGGCTGGGATTGGCTGCTATCTCGTTTTCCTTGCCGCAGTCCCTAGTATTTATAACTTCTCGATAAACGTTTTAATAGTTTTTGGCTCTATGTGCTGATTAGCATGAACTTTTATATTTTTTTTTATTTCTTCTGTTTCAGGTTTCCGCTCGGCAGTAATTGGAGCCGTGGGCGCAGCTGCGGATAGATGTAAAGTTGTAAACAGCCAGCTCAATAATATACCATGATGATCATGCAATCTGTACCTACTTGATTATTGTAATTAATGTGAATTATATTACTTTAAGAAGACATTAAATGTTATTTTTCATAACTAAAGATTTTTGTTTAAGGTAAAATAAGTATATTTAATTCCACAGCCATGAAAACATGAAATACCTAAATATTAATGATTAAATCATTTTTAAAGATTTCAACTCAGTTTGTTATATACTGCTAGTTGGTCTCGTAGCTGGTTTGCTCTTGCACATTAGGTACCTACCACCGATTGTAAAGTCTTGTATTCATATCTTGCGGTTAGGCGAGATGTTAGGTATCTATTGGGTTTGGTATTAACTATTCAGTAAAGAAATGTTCAATAACAGCATGGTGTGTTGAATGATACCGGACGGTAATAGTCTCGTTTACAGATACGTGCTGAAATTTGGATGAAATAGGTACGTTTTTACCTGCCGAACAAACATTGAAATAATAAAAATGATTTTGGAATCGTCATTAAGCGCTTTAAATACAAGCTTGATGAATTTTCTAAATAACTAAATAAAGTCTGATTTGCGTAAGTATCTCCGTCCGTTTTATGTTATTATCTATGAATTATTACTTAAATGCTGATACTGATTTTCAGAATTGTGAGGTACTTTAGATACTTTAAAATGCGTAAGTAGTGTATTACTGAATTAATCGTTCGCAAAATCCTTGCTAAGAATGAACTCTACAGCGTACATAGCTCAGTATATAGTGTCTTATCTATGGTACATAGGTACTATGTAGTTGGTGGAGGCCGAGTAGAGTACGCTTAACTAATTTCGAAAAGCGCCACCTAGTTTTAGTAAATGGTAGATATAAAGACATAGACAATTAGGTCTTTCATAATACCCACTCAAACTTTTCCAATTTTATCTAGATGGCAGCACAGTCAATAAAAATCTGACAGGATATTCCATTAATTATCTGTGAAAACTTGAAAACGAGTTTATTGTCTTCCGTTCTGCTGTTCCCAACGGCTAGTGAATAAAATAAAATGAAACGTCACTCGATAAACGGAGAAGACTGAATTGAATTAAATTGCATTCAGGCTGGACATGAATTAGCGACCTTGTGTCGCCATAGCCAATCGCATTGTGATCTGTTATTACGGCCGGTGCTTCTGTTTACATCTTATCAATTGAACAGACAGTGTAATTCTGTCTCACAAACGCCGCGGCCGCGGTTGTCGGCGTATGCCAATTGAAAACACAAAAATAGAATGCAAATACCGTGTAATGGTGCGAAGGCTCCGTGGTTTCGGTACGAGGAGAGCTGACCTTCCATCTGAGTAAAGAAATCGACCCACGCCGCCTAATAAAGAGACTCCTACGCGCCACCACCAATAATACGAACTGCGTCGCCTAAACAATACAATAAGCGAAATTATGAAAAATAGCTAGCACTCGTCTAGTTATTTACTGCTGTGCACGTTTGATTATAAGTAAAAGTGATTATTTGTTACAATTGAGTATTTTTGAAAGTGTATAGTTCCAAATCTTTGCTGTTTCGTGCACAATCCAAACACCCAAATTCCGTCAACAATCAAGGCTATAAAACCTGCTGTTCTTCAACTGTGCAAACTCGTAAGTAAATCTCAATTATTGTGTATGTTGTATTTCAATGTCACCAGGTTTATTTGAAGTTCGAATCATAGCAGTACTGCATTTATTAGCACAGTGCAATTTTTATTTTGTTACCGTGTTCATTTTTTGTTTAGAATATGTTAGTATGCAGTAAAAGGTCTGATTAACATCTTAGTGGCATTAATACGAAATCTATTAACTAGTTTTCTAATTCATATGTTAATTCTTGGAATAGGTTTGTAAAATCTATGTTAACTAGCTCTGATCTCAATCTTTAGTATAATTTACTTTTTTTTAATAAAATGTATAAATGCTTGATTATTTTATATTTTTATACTGTGTAGAGAAAGAGGCTTTAATGTGTAACTATTTATAATTACAACTTTGTTTGCTTCTTCAAAGTACCAATATCTTTCTCCAAATATATCACACCATCCTAAATTCCTTTGAATTGGTTCAATTACGAAATTAAATGTAACAAAGAGTTGAGTTGTTTATGCATTTATAATATTAGCACAAGGTGTTATTATTGGAATATATCTTGTGTTGATTAGAATGGCTTATCTGTAAATTATCATGCTATTATCATATACTTAATAATTAACTTGCAAAGGAAAAAAACTTGATGGAATACAGTACTGCCTACTCTTTCGGGGCAATAACAAAGTTTAGTTCTATATATTTTTAAATGGACAACCCAATAATAGCAAAAGATATACTAATAAATAAACAGTAAACCCTATAAATAAATACTTAACTTGTAGTTCTAATGGTTATACTTACTTGGTATTAATCAGGAACACACATTATATCACCAACCTGTACCGTAATTAACTGATTGTGCTACTTTCTAACTTGTGGTCATTTTAGGTAAGTTACCTACACTTTAAGCTGGATGTAGGTGGCTGTTTTAAAGTCAGTAGTCTTAGTAATACTTGGGTGACTAAGACTGCCTTATTTGAATGTTACTTACTAGTAATCTTTAATTTCAGTGTTTAAGTTGTACAATACAATTTTATTCAAATGAATTATATTTTCTTGTAAGTGATGATTCAATAGTAAAATTATTTCGTATTTCATTACTTTAAATTGTACATAAAATAAAAAGCAATGTTATCCTGGTGTGCTATCAAGATTAATCTGTCTATCTTTCATATTCATAAATAATATTTCGATTTATATCAATACTTATTTAATACTTCATTAATATTTACCTACTGTATCTGCAAAATAAAATGACAATCAGGATACTTTGTTAAATAATAAACATTTTAACAGACTTAGGTGTGTGATCACTGATCAACAATCAATTAATGTTTAGTAGCTTAGCTTAAATGCCTAGGGTTTCTGAATAAGGCAAGCCCAGATATGTTTTTGAACAGTGAATTAAGTAAAATATCTTTCCACTTTATTCTCCAATTTCACTAGTACAATGACCTTACTCAAGCACAGTGCTGGCATTCTAGTATTACATTGAATATAATAAACTATCGAAAATTATTCTTGATCAATCATATTAGTTTAGAAGTCTGGTTTTCTGGCTTATATGAAGATACTGCTACAAGATGGTAAAAATTGTAATGCATGACCATACCATACAAAAAAGTAAAACTTAACACCAAGTTGTTACATCAAATTAATCAACTCACATTCTTTTAAACAATAGGTACAACACTGTGTAGTCACCCTGTGTTGACATCTCTGAACAGTAATACCTTGTATTAATATATAACACAATGATGCACAAACAGTATTTATTACATCAGCACTAAAATTAAAAGGAGTGCATTTAGTTTCCAAGGAGAATTATGTCATTATCAAATTGATATATTGCTGTTGTTGTATCTTGTATGTGTTTATGTATTAAATTGAATGGTCAGCTTAGTTCAATGTGTCTGAATTGGTTGCAGCTTGTTACGTACCTAGCAACCTAATTTTGTCAATTGTCGTAATAGCGCTGCATATATTGTAGTTGGCATTTTAAATTACATCTATTCCATACTGATTCTTACAAATACTCAAAATGTGCTGCTTTGTTTTTTTTTAACAGCTTTTGAGGCAATTTGCTATTGAAATAGCTTAAACTATAGGAAAGGATATAGCTAGCTTTGAAACCCATAAATCATTTTGCTGGTTATGGATTACCTTCCTGGAACAAATTCTTTTTGGATATGCTTTATCTCTAAACATTGGAATGACCAACCAAAACAACCTGATTTGGGATAATACTCTGTAGATTATATATATTACTGTCTGTTGTTGGCCTACCATACTTGATGTGCACATAAGTGATGATATAATACAGTGTCAATTTATGAATTATTGCTGAATCGGCACAAATATTACTATGAACTGTGAAGCTGTATTATGTGGATAGAATGATTTGCCTCCTTCCCATGTAATAGATAAATTTGTCTCCTTAAATGAAGTTTAAAGAAAGTATCCATAGTAGGCAACAACTTATATCCTTTATATTGTGAAAGTCCATGAGTAGCTTTACAATTTACCGTCAGATGGACTGTTAGCTTTTCTGCAATTTAAGGCAATATAAAAAGCTCTCACTTAAGTTATACATGTTTTAAATACTAAAACATTAGCATTCTCATACCGGTTGTATACTGATTTAAATTGTAAATATATGATATGAATGCATACATACCTATGGATATTTAAAGAGATTAGTTGTCAAAAGAAATATAAATAACCAACAGTTTTTAAACTTGTTTTAGAAAATATTGTATGTTGGCAATGTTTACTTAAAATCTGAGCATCACTTTTTTGCCTTGATAGCGGAGCGGCAGTGAGTCTCGGTTTAGATTCCCAATTGTTATTAGGTAGTTAACACGTTTTTAGTAGCAGCATGGCATAGCTGGTGAGATGTGGGTGTTATACAGTCTATCCCTATCGGAATATCGGCTCGTGGCTATGAATGTATTATTTACAAAAGATATCTCAATCGATCATGACATTCAATCATTTGTGATTACAGATCATCGTATTTTGCAATACATTGTACGTCGTGCAGAATAAAGTACTGTTCCCGGGGGGTAGCAGTTTGCTGCCAAAATCTACATTAACGCGAGCGAAACCGCTCGCAAAATTTAGTTGTTCAATAAAGACCTCGCTCAAAAATTCCCATAGTATGCAAACCAAGTAGGTTATTATGGTAATTGGCATGGTTACCATCAGCTAACCAATTAGGCATTCATGCAGAATGCAGTTTGTCTGATGAACCATGAACCATGAATCATGACTATGACTTAGTTACATGCTTACAACACTATATCAGTACCTTTTTTTTTTAACCTATTAAGTGGTAGCAGCGCACCTGCGACCGGCCTTAATAAGCTTTTGATTATCACTGGCATTCCAATAATTGACAGAATCAGACCTCGTACCTTACTGATGGCAGTTTTGAATCACGTTTTCACCACTTGTCAATAGGTATATCGACGATCTATACTTCCATACTGAAATAATATATCCGAAATTAACTCTTTATTGCATTTACAAACCTAAACGGTTGAGCCGATTTTTATGTAATTTCATTAAGAAATATCATGAATTCAGGGTACTTTAAAGAAATGAAATTCAAAATTGGCTATCAGAATATGCACAACCTCGTTGATCTTGTGGCATATTATATATCTGTTGTGAATATCTCAATAGCAGTAAGGAGTCTGGAATTGTGTCTAGGAGACGGAATGGTTTCGCTCCCTGTGACATGAGACCTAAAAAATAACTAGCGACATGTCTGTACGATATACTTCTTCTTACTCCTGCAGGGATATGTTCAACTTCTAACCATTTTGTTTTATTTCCAGATGCCCGCTCGAATTTTTGATACTCCAACCGTTTACCCACCTACCATGGTGTGAATGTGTGGCGATCAAACATTGAGGAGTCATGTTCTGGACCTGTTGAGCGAACACCTTCAAGATAAAGAAATCAGCGGCACTGCTGTGTTACAAAGCGAGAATGGATGAAAGTGATGTCATCATATCATCTACCGAAATTATAAAAGGTAAGTGTTAAGGATACGTATGTATGCAAGGCCATATTCTCGGTCCGCTCCAATATGGTCTATGGCCTTATTGTTTAATACATTCGTTGGTGATTGCTCTGGTATTGAAGAATAAAAATGTTTTAAACTTCGTGAGTTAAAAGGACTTGATTCGTAAAGTATTTGATTGGTATAAATAACTAATTTAATTTCGCATGTTAACATGATATATTATTCAGCGGATTACTTAATCTGTGGTCATAATTAAAGGTTGCGCGATTAAGGCAGGTAAATCTACAAGATTTTATGTACAGAATTTCTCCAGAAATACTTTTTTTTAATAACTAGAAGGACGAATTTCCGTCTATTATCTTCTCATAAGGAGCAAGTAATTAATAATTCATGTCCAACGATTTTCGGGAATGTTGCTAAACTATCCAATTTCGTCATAAAATGTCCGTGTAATCATTATTTTCGACATGATAAATTATGATTTTTATAAACTATGTTTGCCAAATCCCTTTGAGATGAACCATTTGCATCGCGTGTCTCTACTCTTTGAAAAACGTATAACACCACAATGTAAACCGAAACGGTATTAAATCGGACAATGTTGCCGTGTAGATTCATTCCGTTGTCTGTTTCCTAATTACTCTACGTCGAATCTTCACAGCTTACTTAGTACGATGCACGAATAGAGCAAGTTAGCTACTATTTTCGTACGTCGTATATTATCTCAACTGTATAATGAATGTACGCCTAGAATTTTATGATTGCATATGTGTTGTGAATTCGCATATGTATGTGTGTATTTTACTACAAAACGAGTTCTCGAAGTTGTAAAAGTAAAGGATTTCTTAAACAAACAAGCGTTACTACTGTATCTCCGTGGCGCAGAGGTAGTGAATGTGACTGCTGTGCATGAGGTCTCGGGTTCAGATCCCGAGTCGGGCCAACAAACAGTTATTGAGTTCTTCAGTTAAGAAATCTCAATAGCAGCCCAGAGTTAGGAAGCTGGCGGTGTAAGACACCCCCGTGCCTCGGAAAACACGTTAAACCGTTGGTCCTGCGCCTGATCTCTCTCCGGTCGTGTCGGATTACCGTCCCATCGGATCATGAGAGTTAGGTAACAGAGAGTGCACTTGTGTTTGCGCAAACACTTGTGCACTATAATATTTCCTGCGTATTTGACCAGTCTGCGTTAAGACTGGCCGCCGTGGCCGAAATCGGTCTTGAGGATATTATTATTATTTAATACATACATAGTACAGGTATATATGCCCAAAAAGTAGGTATAGGTGTAACTCACCCACTTTTCGCCAGATATGGTTTAGGTCTCACGTAATTGGTGGTGAGCTTATTGCCGTCAACTGGTTACAGTTCTTGACTCACCACTGAGTCACTGGTACTGGCAATTTCTTAACAGAATAACCGAATAATAAGAGGGAGTAATGACCTGAGTAGGTAATGACCATAGAAATCCCTTAACGTTGGTTTCTATATACCATATCTCCATTTTTACTTAAAATAGTTAGATGTAAAGTTATATATCAACCCATAATATCCTTAAGTGGTTTTTGCGTGGGATTAGGCGCACAATAGCACATTCGCAAAATTACATATTGACGCAAAATGTCTTTTCTCAATATGCCACATTAGCAAAATGCAACACTAGCGAAATGCCAATGCCAGATTGTTAAAGTCACTTAGTGACTTCTAGCAGTAGGCCCATGAATTATGAATAAAAAATAATACGGATTTGATTATTTCAGTATTTAATCACATTATTTATTCATGTCCATTTATTTTAACATAAAATAAATTGAAAATGTGCCCTGAAATTATGAATGCCGCTGAGAATCATACACGCAATAACAAAATATTGTATCTTTTTTCAAAGAAGCATAATTTTTTGTATCTGCATAGGTACATTTAATAATTTTTAAGATTCGGTAACTATTTAGTTGCACAAGTGTCAGCAGATTGTAATTTTAATACAATAAGTATAATTTAACCTAGAAAATGGCTATTTATATAATTGTGAGCAGTGGGCAGGCAGCAGGGGACCCTTTCCTTCCAACTAGTGCGGGTATTGTCGGGGCATGGTTGCTTTGGTAAGTACCTGCACAAGGTCGCTAGGAGGGAACCGAGTCCCATCTGCCACCACTGCGAGTGTGAGGAGGACACGCGCAGCACACGCTCGAGCAATGTTCTGCTTGGGCGGTGTAGTGGCGTAAACTCCAGGACGTTGTAGGAAAGACCTCTCGCTGCCGACCGTGATCAAAGCCATGGTCGAGAGCGAGAGGAAGTGGATAGCGTCGCAGAAGGAGGCGGCGGAGCGGATCCGTGAGGATAATATGCTTGCGGATCCGAGCCGCCGCCGGCGTACCGGGCGTTGCCGCCGTAGTGAAGGCCGCGGGAAATGGAGATCTCCCACCCGCCAGCCGTTGAATCGGAGCGACGCCGTCTGTTGTGCCAGGGCGTCCTCTAAACGTCGTCGCCCGCAGACACAATATCTGCATCTGCATTGGGCACTGCTGGGTAGGTCGCTGATAGTTTTAGTTCTAGCGACCCACCCATACAAAGCAGCGAGTTGGCACACCGTGGTGGTTTTAGTCGGTAGGCCCGCAGTCTCGTGAGAACCCGACATAACCCTCTCGCCTCCCCTTGTGGCGAGTGGGTATGCATAAGGAATTTACGCAGGTAAAAAAAAGGTGGCGTTATTCTTAATAACATATTAAAATCCAAAATTAAAAAAAACTACTTTATCTGAAGTGACATTTCGAGAATTTGACATAATGTGAAAATGGCATTTTGCTAATGTGATATTTTGCGATATGGCGTTTTCAGAATGTGACAATTTGGGAATATGACATTGCGAATGTGGCATTGTGCGCCTAATCCGCAATTATAAACAAGATATACATATTCAATTTGAATCCATTTTCACGAGGGGCACAGAGTTTATGTATAGGTAGTAGGTATAATAATAACATTGGTCCTGTACTTATATAAATTATTGGGCAAGGCTCTCTTCTCAGTGTGAGATACAAAAAATTATATAGATCATCTAAAGCAATATGTAAATAGGATTTTTTAATAGTCTGAACGTCACTTAAAATAGAATACGTCTTAGATAACATACTTAACACAAGGTCGGCCCATGAGATTGGATTAAAAACTGCGTCGTAAACTGTTCAATTTATCCACATGAGTTCTAAGGTTACATTAAACGACGGAAATGGGTAATCAGACTCCTCTAAGTCATCAAAAACTATTATTTTTATGGTTAACAAGGCCTTTTCAGGTCTAGACAGTAAGTCTCTCACAAGGGAATAGTAGAGCATATTTTTTATTTTAAACAAGGATAACTAGAACGGGACTAGAAATAAATCCTGTGTCGTGGTGGACTTTACAGACATTTAAACAACGGACACAAAGAGCACTCAGGCTCGGAACAACCATTTGTGGATCACACAAAGTTTTGTCCCGTAGGGGAATTGAACCCACAACACTCGGCACAGTGGCAGTGGCGAGGCGACTACTTAAACCACTACACCATACGTGCAGTCATTATTTAAGTTATCAGTTTTTAAGATTGTGTGTTTAGGTAGGTTGGTTTTGTGTAGGGCCCCGTTGTTTCACACGGTGGGCTGAAACCTCGGCGGGGTCGCGATTCGCATGTGAGAATGTTTCGTGCGGCCCCGCCGGCTCTGTTTACGTTGAGGAACACACCGTGGTTGGTTTAGTCGGTAGGACCGTGACGTCGTAATCTTTCCCCGGCTGAGTCCGATACAACCTCTCCTAACCTAAAAAAGGCATATGTAGTAGATAGGTAGGTTAAACAGGTCCCCTAGCTGTAACCAATAATTCTAATAATTTCTGAATAGTGGAGGTGTTACAATCATTCAAACAACGGATACGAACAATACCCAAATTTACAACAAAGGAACACAATAAATAACTAGATACGGAACAACAAGCGGCGGTAGCCCAATGGATAACGCATTGGGCTTGTGGTCGAGAGATTGCGGGTTCAAATCTCATCCATTGCACAACGACGCGAATCCACTCCTGACACAAACATTCTAGCTTAGCTGAAGGGGTTAAAAAGAATATTAGTCATTTGTGAACTACTTAAGTTAAATAGTGAGAGCAGCGATAGCTCAGTGGGGAGACCAACAGACTGCAATGCAGAGGGTCTTGGGTTCGAACCCACGTCGCGCACCTCTGACTTTCGGAAGTTATATGACTTTTCGAAATTATGTGCGTATTGATTGACAATTATCGCCTGCTCCGTGCCTCGGAGAGTACGTTAAGCCGTCGGTCCCGGCTGCCATGAACATCTAGGGCAGTCGTTATTGGGAGAGTGTCGACACAAAAGATCCCACTGGGTCGAGGTGTCGCCGGTCTGCACTGACTGGCCCCCACATAAGATATTGTTATTATTATTAAGTTAAATTGTAGATCACACAAATTGATCGGCTTGGAAATTGAACATAACCCTCGGCGCACTGGCAGTGGCGAGGCATCTATTTAACCTGTACGGCCGTTTTTACGGCGCGATTATTATACGAATCTTTATTACTATCCCAACGCTGAAACCGCTTTCAGCATCCCAAAGGAAATTCTTTGTAGATTTCATAGTTAACTAGCGTGACGATGTTGAAATTGCTAACATATTTGATTCCGTATATACATAGGTATTTGAGTAACATATTAATAGGTTCGTTGGTCTAGTAACCAGTGTATAACTAGCTAACCGGAGACCTCATGCACAGCAGTCGTATCACTACCGCTGCACCCGGGTCGGGCCAACTAAAAGTTATTGGGATTTTCTGTTAAGCAATCTTAATGGCAGCCCGGAGTTTGGAAGATGTTACATACCTCCGTGCCTCAGAAAGGACGTAAAGCCGTTGGTCCTGCGCCTGATCTCCCTTCGGTCGTGTCAGATTATACCTGATTTCCCTCCGGCCGTGTCGGATTATCGTACCATCATGAGAGTTAGGGAACAGAGAGTGCACTTGTATTTGCGCACACACTTGTGCACTATAATATCGCCTGTGCAGATGGCCAATCTCTGTTAAGGATATTATTTAGATGTTATTATAACAAGCTGCTTTAAAAATGTATGCGGGTAAAATCGTGGGGCAAACTTGGTCTTGCATAAACAACGGTGAAACATTCACACGGAATTCGCAGTTACGAAGTAATCGACATTTGAATCATGTTAAATGCAGCTTAAGGGCACCAGTGCCTCAGTAAAACACCTGCGCATTGTGTAAATTATCTGTAAATCACATAATATTTTTAAATAACACTCGGTAAATTGATTACGGCAAGAGGACTGTTCACAGCGACGTGCGTCATCCGTGCAATCAATCAAATGTTTAAACAACACAAATGTCAAATTAAAAACAATAATCAACTCTTTATCTGTTAAGTTCAGAAATCAATTATACTTGCTATGCGAAAACTATTATTAAATTAACTAAGTCATATTTTTTAGTGCATAACTATCTACAAATATTATAAAAAATAAATTACAATTTTGTTGGATTCCGATTAGGATAAACTGTCATCGTCCTATGATTAGGCGAATATTGTTAACACATTAAAATTGAATTACTTCATATGAATTTTCCAATGTATCGGTTGTTTTAGCAGCTATGGTCACGGGGAGATGAAAATGGCATTCGTTTCAACCCTTAAGTATAATGGGTAATTTAAAATAACTACCAATGACTTAATATACTGTTCATGAAGTATAATTTAAAATGAAATATATAATTTCAATTGGTTTGTTCACGATAAAATAACATACTGTATAAAACTTCAACTTTAAACTACTGCCCATAGTACTACAAAGACCGACTGTTACATAGTAAAAAGAGGTTTCTTTAGTCTACAGCTTTACCAATTTCGACCCGAAACACAACGAAAATTGCCAATAACTCCGCTGCTTCATAAATTCCCGGGACGGATAAAAATCTCCCAAACGTCCTTAAAAAGAGGTCACTGTCCAGGGAGGACAGTCTGCGTGGATATTCAAATCCGGCCCCCGAAACAAGATACGGAAAGTTGGCTAATTAAATCTGTTGTAGGCAGTAAAGAGTCTCCAAATTGGAGGATTAAACAGAGGAAGTGTCGCCCAAGTCTCCTCCCACTTGGTTTATTTAAATAATTGAATAATAAATATGAAACTTTTCGTACCCAAATACAGATGGAAGCTGACCATCTGGTTAAATATCAGACGTTTTTGTTTGTTGTTGTAGGTAAATTTTGTGTTGTGACGTGATATTATTTGCTAGTCGTGTTAATCAAAATTAGTAAAAGCCGATAGTACTAGACCCCAGAGCTGATACAAAGCTGATTTATTACATTGAATGTGTAATGTTTAGGTGAAAAACGCATGAATGCTCGCTAGTTTAAAAGTAAGGCAGATATCCGAAAAGCCAATTAGATCTAAGAACAGAAGAATGGTCTTACTTAACAAACTAGGTAGCATGCATTATTTACCTACAGAATACACATCTACGTAAACGTTTTTAGACTTGCGCGATTTGTAGACATACTTAATACAATACTAGGTAACGGGTCTTACACGCGATGAAGTATTTAAAAGGTAAGGTAAACCTATTGATTGCCCGAAGTTTAGACGGACTTGAATTGATCGTGGTCACCATGGTGGATTATTACCTTATTAATTACCGTTTATTACCTACCTTTTAAATACTTCATCGCGAGTAAGACCCGTTACCTAGTATCACATCTACGTAGCTCCGGTGGCTTTGGGATCTCATACTACGACTGCCAGCCCATGACGTAATTAACTTAGGGTTGATGAATAATTCATATACAAGCCGAGATTTGTTTTACCCATGTCAACACGGCTTCTGAAAGGCAAATCAACGACGCAACCAAATCAAACTTAAGTCAACTGACATTTATTCTTGTTTTAAAAGATTACTAGCGTTTGCTGTTGCTAATTTAATCAGCCAATCACAGCATTTGACATGCGTTTGACTGTTAGATAACAAATTCTGCTGATCTACTAATAATAATGTCCTCCAGATCGAATTTCGGCCACGCCGGCCAGTCTTAACGGAGACTGGCCATCTGCGCAGGAGATATTATAGTGCACAAGTGTGTGCGCAAACACAAGTGCACTCGCTTTTCCCTAACTCTCATGATCCGATGTGACGGTAATCCGACGCGGCCGGAGAGAGATCAGGCGCAGGACCAACGGCTTAACGTGCTTTCCGAGGCTGATGTATGTACTACTCAGAAATAGAGTTTTGTTTGTTAGCTATGTTTCGAAATCTTGCGTAAACCGATCAAATTTTCAGACCACGTGCTAAAAATTGTCCAATTGGAAGCCCAATTACGCTACTGACCTTTTCGTGACTAGATGGTGTTATGACTAACTTATGCCTGATCTGGGTATTGACACGGGACCTCAGGACCGTTTGTCACAATTTACAATGAGTCAGGCCCATTTTATAATTGTGAAGTAGTACCGTAGCACAAATTTATAACAGTGACGAGTAACACTACTTCAAAAAGAAGACAACTCCCGCACTAGGATTACTTCCTGTGTCGTGGGAGACTACAGACATTCAAACAATGGACATAAAGAACAAACCAGACCCAGACTCGGGACAACCATTTGGGGATTGGAGTGGAGGCACAAATTTTTGTCCCGTGTGGGATTCGCGCACAACACTCGGCGCAGTCGCAACGACATATTTATAAAGTAGTACTGTTCGCATTATTCTAATGTTGCCTCATTAGTCCGATAAAGGAGGTGATTAACTAACTACTATAACAGGATTTCTATTGCTTCTTATTATTTGAATATTACTAGGTACTTACTCCATCAAAGACTTCGTGATACCTCAATGATCATTCTTAAATTCATTGCGTCGACTAATATGTATAACCACATCTTGTTATCATCGTGTGGTTGTATTAAAATGGGCAATAGTGTTTTGATAGCCAATAGTTACTTATTGAACCAAGTAGGTAAAAGTAATGTAACGCTTTTACAATCCGTGAAGCAGCACTTGAGCTTAAAAACTTTACAAATGGTGGCGTTGTTTTAACATATAAGTTAATGGTAGTTCTTCGCCATTGAGATTTTGCATCTATATCAACATCCAAGCTGTTGGCTTGTTTATAATTATACATCCAAGCATAGCACGTGAAATGTATTCTTTTATCTATACAAATAAAATAAAAATGAAGTGTCTGTTTGTAATGTCAAAATAACAGCTTTTTATTAATGCATATGAAAGTATATACTGTACATATATAAAAAAAATCAATGTTTAAAATGTTTGTCTGTCTGTTTGTTCCGGCTTATCTCTGAAACGGTGGGACCGATTTTGACGGGAGTTTCACTGGCCGATATCTAATGTTATAAGGAGCAACTTAAGCAACTTTTATCTTAGAAGAACTAGGCTACCGCGAAAAAATAATCTAAACTTTTTCGTTAAATTCCACGCGGACGTGAATTTACCGCATTAATATAATGCGGTAAATTCTATAACGACTTAGTGTTTTTGGTATGAGCTGCAGTTGCAAGCTTGTAATGCGCAGTTCATACATCAGCCAATTAACACCTACGTAATAAGTCTTAATAAGCGGAAAATAAGTATAGATGATCATTTGCGTATAAGTTTTCTATCGAATTTATACGACGCTTGTACACCTGAGACGAAATAGTGCCAAAAATCGGACGTTGGTGAACAAAACGGTAATCCATTTTCTTCTTTTCGTGTGGTTAGTGGCTAACCTGTTGTGAAGAGTTGTTCAAGCCGCCCGTAGGCCTCTGACATGGCTTAACGACTGCTGTCAATTTGACAACAACCGGGACCGACTTTTTACGTGCCTTACTAAGCACAGAGACACTCAGATGAAATACCACTAAGCGGTCACCCATCTATAGACTGACCGCACCCAACGTTGTTGAACCTCGCTAATCGTTTACCGTAATACGGTAATAGACCTGTCGTGTATTACATATTACTAGTCTTACTGCGCCTTTCGACTAAATCCAACGCCAGAAACAGGTACAAAAACTACAATGGCTGGCATTTAAAACCGCAACCTTTCCGTCCGTTGCGTTGTATAGCGATTAGATATTTTCACTGAAAGCCACAGCCTTATAATAATATCAACCCTGTATTAAATTGTCCAACTGCTGGGCACTGGCTTCGTTTCAGTGTGCGAAGGGTTAACTCATAGTCCATCACGCTGGCCCAATGCGAGTTGGCACTCTTCACATATCTTTAAGAACATTATGTAGTACTCAGGCATGCAGGTTTCCTCCTGATGTTTTCCTTCACCGTTAAACCGAGCGGACTTTATAATAAAGTTATAAATAAAGTGCATTAAGTGTGCACACAATTTTACAAGTGGTGGGCGTGGTTTACGTCCGGAATGACATCAATACAGCCAGTTTATGATACGTCACGGTGTGGTAGCGACGCCGCCCGGCTCCGCGCGGTCTGACCTTCACGAGATGATTAATCTGATACTTTACTATTCTGCTTATAAATAAACTGTTTAGTTTGTATCTTTTTCCATTAGTATACTTATTATATTGTATTCGCTTCTCCCCGTGGTTACCATAAAAGTGACCTATGTGTTTATAGAACATAGATTATCCGTGTGCCAATTTTCTTCCAAATCGGTTCAACAGTCAAAAAATTAGCATTACTAGCTAATGTGTTTCCCTGGTGTTCAAGCTATTATGTCCATGCAAATTTTCATCAAAATCGCTTGAGTGGTTTAGTTTTAAAATGTGACAAACAGACAGCTATGTAGTCAAAGTCAAAAATCATTTATTCATTTAGGTCACAAAGTAATAGTTCTGAACGTCAAAATATATAGGTTAGTGAGATTACTAAGTTACTGAAGCTACATTTAGGTTAGTTGCTAGGTTCAGGCAAAGGGTTGAGCCTATGAGAAGAAACCTGCAAGAAACTGAAACTGTATAGAATTATATGCATAAATTCGAATCTAGGCACTGACATTTTACGTAGTAGTTTAGTTGCCTTATTAATACAACTGCCTTGATGGCGCAGAGGTAGTGAATGCCACTTTTGACGTTCGATTCCTGGTTCGGGCAAAGTGTTATTACTTTTTTCTGTTAAGAAACTCACCAGCAGCACGTAGTCTTAAACTGTGTCCGGTAGACAGCAATACGCTCGCTACCGTGAGACCTAAAATCATAATTGGCGAAAAACAGGTGTAATTTACTTTGGCCTTCCCCTTCGGGTACAGAGGCTATATACTGTAATATTATGTATAAATTAATCTAAATCTGCTTCACTTTATTGTGTAACACGTGCGTCTAGTTTTTGCCATCGTACCGTTCACTCACGGCAAGGATTCATCCTCACACCTTTGAACTATGTCTTATTTGTGTTTATGCGTTTTTTATTTGCGTTGCCTAACGATGTTCTAAGTGTTTCTACCGTCGGATACTTGTATGATATCGCTGCTTATACTAATGTCTTCTAGACCAAATTTAGTTCATGGCTGCCAATCTTAACGGAAACTGGCCATCAGAGCAGGTGAAATTATAGAGCGCAAGTGTGCTCTCAGTTCCCTAACTCTCACGATCCAATGGGACGATAATCCGACACGACCGGAGATAGATCAGGCACAGGACCATCGGCTTCAGAAAGAAAGAAAAATGATTTATTTTGGCACACAAGAGGCACATACACCCAAAACATGAAGAATTAACCAAAAAGAAAACAATAATAAAAACTAGAAAAATAAAAACAAACATATACTAACATTTTAATAAGAATCATTTAATTTCTGCTCACTGGCAACATCACACCTTCCGCTTAACTAACGTAAACCGACTGCCTCCATTCAAAGTTAAGACTAGTATTGTCAGTGAGCAGCGATGCAAATAATGATCTATTAAAATATTTATGTTTAACTTAAATTTAAAAACTAATGTTAAAGTGTATGTCCCATCAGTGCCAACATTTGGACAGCGCTCAGCGTACGTTCTGCGAAGTCTAAGTACTGCTACACGTGCTTTCCATGCTTTCCGAAGCACGAGAGTGTCCAACACCGCCAATTTCCAAACTCCAGGCTGAGATTTCTTAACAGAGGTATCCAATAACTTTTTGTTGGTCTGACCCGGCATTCGAACCTCATGCACAGCAATCGCATTCTCTACCGCTGCGCCACCGAGACAGGTGCTTTTACTACAAGTGGCAAACGAGTATACAGACCTGGTGGTGGTACGATGGTTAGCGGTAACCGTAGTCAATGATGACTTGTAATAGCAGAAGCATAATTCACACGTTGCTGATCTAAGGGAACAGAGATTATAGATGGAATTAAAAGAAAGGATAGATGAAGGTATGTTCGTCTTTGTGACTCCTACGCCGGTGCCCTTTAAAATATGGTAATTCCCGGGCGCGGGCGTCCCGGCTTATTTATACAGTCACCAGATTCTTGGCAACTCTCCCACTCAAATCAGTTCTCCACAGACACATTTTTAATAGTTAATACTTGACTTTTAATAATATAATTAAAAGTCAACCTGCTCTTACTTTGTTTTCGGTGTCATGGAGGACTGTACAAACATTTAAATAACTGACGCAAAGACCATCCAAACTCGAAACAACTGTATGTGGATCACATTTGTTTTTATCCCGTTCGAGTATGTAACCTACGGGACTCAACGCCATGGTAGTAGCGGGGCAACCACTTAAATTACTACGCCATCCGTGTAATTACTCAACTGAATTAAATCCTAATTGACTGCCGTATTAGTTCTTTAAAATAAAATGTTCTTATAGGATGGGTAATACGCCATTATACTCTCGGTTTAACAAGCAATCATTGTCAACAATGCTCCTATCATCAGGTTATATGCTTGTTTGTCGCTATATACCATAATTATATTAATAACTATGTAAAAAACTATATGAAAAACATAATTATGTATTTAAAACACGCTAGTTATATATCTATCACGCATACATATACTTCTATGACTTTATTCTTGAGATGAGAAATATACGTTTATCCTTGTGTGCGTTATTATTCTAAGATCGTAGTTTACAAGATGTAAGTCAGTGCTACATATCTTGTAGATTCGTGTCACGCGTCGTGTTCAACGCACCTTATATTACTTTTTAATTACGCTAAATGTGCTGTTTACATTACGATAATGAACTCTTGTTACGACTGTGTTGCCATAGCAGTTGCATCGCTTAAACTAAATACTTAACTATAATTTTGTTCAGTTCATAATTTATTGAAATTGCAATAAGAAATGAGGCCGCAATCGCATCTAACAGTTAGTATTACAAGTGATATCTTTTTACGTGGGAATAATCTTAAGATGTAACAAGCCTTGGGAGCCGGGATATAAATTAAAATACCCTGTCTTCTTGCATGCAATAACAATACCTTAATACACGACAGCAACCATACTGATATTGTTACACACAGGATCATAGGCCACTATGCTTCTGTTTTTCTTAGTAGGAACATATAATGACAGGTCTAGCCAAGCTTTTCTTACTTTTGCCTTACGTGTGCTACCTTACTTACGATTTTGTTCTTACGTGTCCAGTCGTGGTACGCGTCAATGACATCCCGTATGCATGTGCTTAGCCTCATTTTCTACCCTCAATTTGGGGACAGATACTGGTAATCTAATATGAGTTTGAATATCGCCTATCTTTGGCATCGCTGGCAGAGCTATTTCTCATAATTATGTATAATGCAATTTTAAAGTGCACTGACAGAGACAACACTGGATCCAATTGTATACAATGTTGTCTCTGTTGGTGCACTTTCAAATTGCATTTGAAAGCCTAATGTAACTACATTTTTAAATATAAACCCATTTGTGGGATTACCATTAAGTAAACATCAGAAAGGCCGCTAGCTCACTAGTTTAAAAGGTAAACGTCTTGCTTAATACATTAACATCATCTAGTAAACCTAACATAACGATATTCGTTGGAAACTAGCCCATGACCCTGAAGAGTTGACCTCAGGAAGTAAACGGCTCCGTTTTGGAGAAATATAGGTTTGAACTTGAAATACTTCTACGAATAGCCACTATAAAAGGGCATACATCAAAGTTATTTATGCCCTTGATAAGCCAAGGGCGAGCTTTTTACGAAGATATCGATCAGCTAAAATAAGTTTACGGTTCTTATAATTGGTACTTTGTTTCATATCGTAAAGTTGAAACGTCGTCAATAAAAGTTTTTGACACAACATTAATTTGATTACGACTTCATCCGTCAAGGAGGTTTACTATTTTTGATTGTGTGTATTAATTAGTTGTTGTGTTGACATTTACTGCCGTTGTTTTATGAAGCTTACAACTCATCATAGAATTTAATTAATAAATTTATCGCGTCATTTTACTGATTAACTAATTTTGATTTTATTAAACGTAAGGCTTAACGGTTATTTGCAAGTTTTATAAGATAAAGCTCGTTTTATCTAGAATTATTAAGAGTATCTTTTCTTACATTTTATAAACGGAATAGATTGAATGATCCGAATTTTTATTTCGAAATCCTCCATCATGGTGATAGTTTGAAAACTGGCAAGGCATGCATTGGTTTAGCCTTAAAGCGGAGTTACAACGTATTTTTAAAATATATTAGTATAGACAGTATTTAAAGTATAATTATAATTAAGATCTTAGCATTAATAAAAAGGACATTGTCAGTGTAGAACCATGCTTTGTAAAGATATTTTTAAATTTATGTTATAAAAGCATATTAAAAAGTTCACGTAAGGACTTTGTTAAACAAAGTTAAAATTGTTTCAAGCTGTGATAATAATACGAATAAATGAGTTGGTCTTGGATTCATTTACCCTGTATTATAACAAGGCTTAATATCTATCGATAGATGTGCTGAACCTATTATATGGATCTTAGCGAAATATGTATGTAGAGATAGGCGCGATTATGCGTTAGTAAATTATGAAATGAATAAGCTCATGGAATAAAGAATAATATAAAGTATTGTTCGTTGCGGATGGTACGAACATTTTCAAGTGCCAAGTATTGTATTGTTGAGGAATATATTGTTTAATCAAATATACTAGGCGAAGTCGTTAAACTAATTAAATCCATAGAAGTACGCCTAAGTAAAGTACCTAACAATTTAATTTTATGCTTAAATGTATTATTTTCATTATGGGTCTTAATGGAATAATATAGACACAAGCGACGCCTGTCTATAAATTAATTGTAAAAAATATTGACAAAATATAATATTTGCATTTAATAACAAGTACTGAAAAGAGATTAGGGCATTTATGAAATTCTTAAACCTACCTTTAAATACAATTACTTAACTGAAAGTTTATTTATTCCGCGTTGAAAACTGAAAGAAATACGTGCCTTTACTTCGTCAGCCATGTTGCGTATGAAATTTTTACCATTTTATGCCGCTCAGACGCTTATTACTCTGTGCCATCGTTTCTCAACCTTGTGCTTACTCCTAAGACGTGCCATTCGTAATCAATTTGACAACTAAAAATCTTCTAAAATTAAAAATTAATCTACCATATTTGAATTCTAAGATGATATATTTTGACTACAATGTTTAGAGCTAATTAAATTTTCTTGATTTTTCACTGAAGTTTTGGTAACCTTTTAGTAAAATGGTCGAACCCCGGTTATACGTGTCCATATCCAACAGACTTTGGTTTTATCGAGGTGTAAGGGTCCATATTCACAGTCTGTCCAATAGACTAGGGATGGCCAATCTTTATCGGTTAACGTGCCATTTTTTTATGAAATACTGGTAATATGGTTTTAACCTTTTAGCGCCAACCTATGCCGAACGCGATGTGTCCTCCAGCGCCAAGCTATAAATCTATAACAGTTAAAACTTTTAGCTACTTCAATTTTGTTGTTTTTAAAATAAACAAAGGCAATAAAAATGTAAAACTAGAGTAAATAAACAAAGGCAATAAAAATGTTAAAACAATAGTAAAAATACCCACAAATTAAAACAAACTATGTTTGTTCGTATTTTTTAAATACATTTTACCATTAGACATTGTCTTCTAATAAAGACGTGGCGTGGAGGGCACGCAAACGTTTGTCATCTATACAAGACCGTGGCGCTCAAAAGGTTAATGTATTATCAAAGAAACAAAAAATATGTTTCGTTTTTTAATCAAGTTGGTCATAGATTCAATTACTGGCGTGCGGAAATTATTTTGTCGAGTGCCAGCACTGCCATTGGTTCGCCATCCTTGCTATACTTTACTACCATCACCATGAACAACAATCAAATACAGCTCACTAAAAAGAACACTAATTCGTGAGTAGTATGACTAAGTCATAGGGGTCATCTCACTAGTAAAAGTTTGAGCATCGATGCGTAATGCAATGCCGCCATGAAAAGCTTATTACAGAGTTTTATTACATGAGCTGCGCTCAAAGAATTCGTTACTGACCATTAAATTATAGTTGCTGTATAACTGTGCTTTTTAACAGTAAATTACCTAATATTATATGCAATTTATTAATTGAAAAAGCTTTTACAAAGCAAAGAGGGAGGAGTATACAGCCGTCATAAGAAAAAAATTGTTTGGTATCTACTACAAAACAACTTTTTTAATATACGACATGTAACATAGTAAACGCACATCCTGAAAGTAGTTTCTTCAAAATCGGCTACTGAATCAATTCCAGCAATTTTTAATGTAGGTAAATTTTTATCCCTAAAATAATTAAAACGTATTAAATTATAGTTACCCATTTATTAAACAGCTAAAATAAACGAAAATAATAATATAATATAATAATATACCCATACTATCCGCGCACAATAAGGAGAACTAATTCGTTAAATTAAAATAGTTAAGTACATAAAAGTCACATTTTAACGATTATATTATTACTAGCGGTCGCCAAGTTGTCGAAATTCGCCCATAATTTAATTAAATTTTAAATTTGATCGTTATTAAGGTTTTATTGCCTATAACTATACCTTATAATCACATTTCATTTAGTCTCATACTCCACATACATATGTATGTAATCATAGTTACAAAGCATTCTACGAAGTCAACCGAACAATGTCGAAATACTACGAACGCGATTCGACTGCTTGTGTCATATGCATGGTTGTGTGCGTGTAGTGTTTTTTCATTAATTTAACGTACCTATTTGTAATGCATATTTTATAAAAATATTAGGATTCACTGCTCCTCCTCCATATAAACTTTAACTGTGCCAAATTTCATACTCCTCCATTCGCGCAATTATCGTAAAAACGGGTACAAAGTTTTTGCTTAATAAATTACGATTTAATCATCTAATTGGGGTGTTTGAGGTTGTGCGTTATATCTGTGACATGTTGTATATACTGGCAGATTCAACTTTTTTTACTGACTCCAAATCGGTAAAAGCCATAAGGTCGAAAAAATTTTTAGATACGTCTGATTCCCTTATGACGGTAGTATACAAGAAGTTGAGGTGTTTCATACACGATTCCTACCGAAAATATGGCATAAGGAGCCTTGAAATCAATACGTGTAGTGCGAATCTTAAAATCATGTCTGTAGGTTCCAAATGTTTGTCTGTAGGTTCCAAATGTTTGCTGTTAGTTATTGTTTGTCACAGAATCATTTAACCTGTCCATTCTTGGAATACTAGACTTAATTTAAACGCTATTGTGCCTGGAATTAGGTGCGCCGCTGCGACTCTTGAAAAATATATGATGCATCAAGATATTAGACATATTTTTTATCGGTGTGTCAAATTGCTAAGTACCAGACTCAGACAAACACACTAAACATTTTGTCAAATTCTTATTTCTAGTAAAATTATATATAGAGATGGGAATCATCTTAAACATGTTGGAAATATATCCAAGCTTCGTGCCGATACTGAGAATTTTATTTCCTCCCGATAAAACTCAATAACACTTTCCCGGTTCGTAAATCGACCCCGGGCTCTTCATAACCACGCGCCAAGATATGCTCAAACTTATGCCATAACTACATCGAAGCAATCACATCCGTGTACAAATTCAAGTAAATTTCTTGACAGCTTACAGACATATAGGTTTTCTAAAGACCTAAGTTCAGTTTGGTCTGCTTGTGACCATGGCCAGTGCAACCTGGCCGAATCGTCAAGCCTTTCAAAAGAGTATTTAGATACTGAGCATGATCGCGTTGATAGTGGTTTAAGTGATCGCCTCGCCAATGCTACTGCGTCGAGTGTTCTGAGTTCCATCGATCGAATCGACAAAAAATTTTGTGATCCACAAACAGTTGTTCCGAGTCTGGATGTTCTTTATGTTCCATGTTTGAATGTTTGTAAAGTCCTCCGCGACACGGGATTTATTTCAGTTATATAAACCTAACTTCAACCAAAACACATACCTTTACTGAATTAAGAATAAATTTTACGATACAATTGATCCTTTACCTACTTAAAACCAGTCCATTGACCCTTAACACAAGAGGCGACATTAAAACACACATTTAACTAAAATAAAAATGTATTTTCCATATTAAGATGCAGTAAGCGTGGGTCTAGTTACGATGGTTTTAAGGTTATACGCGGGGGTGGGGCTCCTCTGACGGCTTTACATGTGATATTGCATTTCGAGTGTTTCGCTTCAGATATACTGTTTACTAGTGCATACATCATTAGAGATAGGAACGTTATTAAGCTTTAAAGTGGGCCAGGGAAATCGAGGATAGCATTGGTGGATATACATACGTTACATGGATGTTGGAATGAAATAAAGATAAATAATTTTTCTATAGTACTTATGGCGTGCAGTACTTGAAACTGAAAAGGAGTTATACCTTTTCAGTTTTCCATAGCTATTCCATTCTAAAATCTGCACTAATTTTAAAATATCGTAAACTCTGTTGGATTCATAATCCTTTTATTTTATGTAGTATGATAACGTAGCCAATATACATGCTACGTTATGACTGTATTGGGCATCCGTTTTTTTTCGATATATTATTATAATTATTAATATTTCTTCATTACTACGACCTTATCAGTATCCTGAGAAACCATAAGGCTGCTTGAGAAATATTGTAACTTGTAAGCCAGGTCGTGTACACTGACTAGCAGTCGAAAACATAATTCAATTATTTTACCCCGAATCTATTCTATTTATGATGTTAGATCGGATTCATTATTAATTACGACCTTGATTATATAAAATCGACGATTCTGGAACGTTATCAGTTTCTACGTGAATAAGCAACCCATATTTATCCCAGATTATCCCTATCCCTCCGGTTTGCAGAGACGCGATACCACAATCTGTGTAGACTAGCTTCCGACCTTAATACGCTTAGATTCTATAAGCCGGAGATCAAACGCATATATCGTTCGTTGACTGGATGAACTAGAATCGTATAACGTAGAATATGTCTTTTACAATTTGTGTACCTAAAGTTTCGAAGTCCAACCGCCCCATATTCGGCAAATTAAATGTATTCTAAGCATAAGTTTTTGATTTACGAGTTTTCGTACACGCTCTGATACAGATATTGCGTTTTGTATACAATTATTGAGCAGAAAGAGTCTGTCGAGATTAATCAAACTGACAAGGTCTGGATCAAACTTGTAGCTTGACTTTTTGAAGTTATAGATAGCGTGGGTATTAAAAGGTGAGTATTAAACATTGCTCGCCTTTATGATATAGAAATACCTCCTGAAAAGTTGCATATACCTGAGTGTGCGAACACTCACTCATAGTATTTTTGAAATGAAAGTGCGTGAAGTTTGTCCCTTCGACACTTGCCATCTCATACAGTGATAACTGAATCTTATTCTGCAAGGAGGCACGTGCCGAAGTAAACCAGGGAAGAGAGCAGACAAAATTTATTCACTGACTGCTTTAAAATATAACTTGCAATCACTCACTAGATTCCTTAGTCCTCCTTACTATCCCCTAATCCTGTGCATATTCGGTGATAACGTGCCAATGATGCCTCCGATATAGCAAGTATATTTACGCTGCGGTAAACACCTACCATCAGAGAGGCCGCGCACCTATTTACGTTTACCACATACGAGGTAAAGAGTTAGGCAATGTTTTAGTTATGTTTCCTTAAAATTTCTTCTATGGTGTCAAGAAACCACAGCCATATCCATGCGTGGCTACCGCTTATCATCATGTGAAAATCTGGTTCCCACCGCCAACAGCAAAAAATAATTAAATTTACTTTTTACTAATATTAATTACACAGGCATAAAAACCCGTCTTTATCAGAAGCCAGGTTTTTAAGCCATCGTATTACATTACGTTTTTTTTTTTCGACCAACTATTTTCGACAGATAATTAGTAATACATCAAGAATATATTTATGTACCTACATCTTTAAAATCCAACGATACCAGCTGTTACTGTAGCAAATAAGCCGTGAAAACGCGTTTTTCTTTTAATACCAAGTGAGTGTTTTCCTCTAAGTGAGGTGTAACATTGATTGACAACTTGACTGACTGGCTGAATATCGAATTTGATAAGAAAATGATGCTACACTTTTAACACGCTACGATGCTTTCTCATACATATTCTCACGCCTCTTTATCTGATGAAGTAGACAGCGTATTTCATTTTCATTTCGCTTACTATGGTTTTAGGTTCCACGTTCTATGGGGCCGGTCTATTGCTGTCTACCACATGGCAAGGCACGGACCAGACTCAGGGCTGTTACTAAGAATTTATTAACAAAAACACCCAATAAATAACACTCAGTAAGGAATCGAAAACGAGACCGCATGCGCGCTTTCTAAAAATAACCGAAATTAGATTAGAAACGAAATAATTCTCTATGTTAACTCTTCATGACTTGAATGACCGAAAGACGATTTATTAAAAGGATTTCTGTTCATTATACGATTAGGCTAGACGACTTGAGTATATTGAAGGACATTTAGAACGTAATGTGATTTATTACTATTTTAAATTACGATCTTAATAAGGTTCAGTTCGATAAAGCAATACGAAAACGAGCGTATTTATATTGTTGTACATAAGCCCGCTTGTTGTCTGTAAGGATCACTAGTAAGTACATATCTCTATGTACTATTCTGATATATCTCTTTTGTTTCTATCATGCTCATTATTCATTCGTTCGTGTATTTTCTTAACCTGGCCTTTCTCCAGAAAGTCTGGTCTGGTCTGGTCTGAAAAATAGCAACATCACTCCTGTGTATCCCAAAGGGTTTGGGTAAGCTTATAGCGCGCAGATCTCTCACGGTCCATTACAACGAGCTAGTTTTTGCTGCTGTGTACCAAAATAAATGTAATTTTACTCTTTATTTTACCTTTGAATCGTTTTTGATATACTGCTAGTTTAGTCCCTTGACTATTAGACACAAATGGAAATAAATTGATTTTGTAGCTTCCATTTGATATATTAGATTTTACAATGTTTCCATCAGCGCTAAGATACGATACTTACATAGGTACGCATGCTTTATAGTTTACTTAAGTATACCCGAAAGAGAACCTATCGGTCGCTTGTAGGTAACAAAAATAACTTAAAAGCATCTACGCTTTATGGTCGGTTACAGTGTCATAATTTAAGGTTTTTAATTGTAATAAATTTATTTCGGATTTACTTTCAAAATTTTTTCAACACTGACTAAGGTGTATCATGGATGAAATATAATTATATTTGTAGTGTTTAACAATGTAAATATTCGGTTAAAACTTTTCAATTCGTAATGTTTTTGTAAAATGACTACAATTATAATTATATTCTATCTATGATATATTTTTATTTTAGTCTATAGAGTAAATTAAAACATTTTGAAAAATCTTCATCAATTAATTTATATGGGTTTCATTTTCAAAATATTTTACTTATTAGCGACGTTACCATTCGAAACAGTCCACAATGCGTAAACGCTCTGAAAGATATTGAAAAAACAAAAATACGTAAAGAAACTTTTGCTGACCTTTTCCTTTGGGAAACGTAACCAAGTGTAATACGAAACCAATTACGAGTCGACAAACACCCACCACAACGGTATTTCTGTCACCGTTTGACGTTTTCTCTATATTTCAAAGGTCAAATAAAATAGATTCCAATTACTATTTAAATCATATTATTCGGTTTCTTACGCTTCGGTCGGATCATCCCTCGAGATATCTAGTAAAAAATAATATCTAAAAGTAATAATGTTTATAGCAATCATATTTTGCTGAGTAACCGTCTGTACGGACTTTAACCCCGGTTGACTTGCCATAGTTGCAACATAAAATATGTTTGTTATAAGGAATTGTATAGTAGCAAAAATCATGCAAATAGGATTTAGTAACGTAATAAAGCCTTTTTGAATTTGTTGTTTTATTGAACTTGCGAATTTTCTTTATAATTTTAAAGTAGTAGGAGCTCAGTGAGTGCCTCCTACAGGCAAGCGATGTAGGAGCAGGCTTGTTGCTGCGTTGCCCAAACTAAAAGGGAGATTCACACATTTTACAAATTCATACCACTAAACTAAGCAAACCAGCTTAATAAATAACAAGACAGCTGCACGGGTGGCGCTGGTGTAGTAGTATACAAAAGTGATCGCCTTGCCACCAAGTATGGTGGATTTAATTCCGGCCCACACGGGATATAAATTTGTGTGATCCACAAAAAGTTGTGTGTTCTGTGTCTGGGTGTTCTTTGAGTCGGTTTTTTAATGTTTTCTTATTGTACCCCGTGGCACAAAAATTATACAAAGTATGGGCAAAGATAAAGAACATACAGTTAATCAAAATAGCATATCAAGGACTCTTTAAACGGAGTCCTTGTAACTCTAATATTAAAATTCAACCATCAGACTGACATCAGACGAACAAATAAATTACAAAAGATAAAAACTGTGTCTGTCTTTTCTTATCATGAAGTCTTCGATAACCTTCGCGTTAGATCCATATCGAAAGTTCTCTCTGAGATCAAACCGACGATAAATAACTAAAAAGTCGAGTGGTGCCATACAAACTTCAGATTTATTGTCTACTGTTTTGGAGGACGGTTGATGAGTTATGACTCGGCTTACAATATGGACACACCGTCAATAAAACAACTATTAAAGAGTTCAACTTAGAAGTTCATAATTGATTGCCGTCCAAAGTTGTGGAGTCGAGTAAATAAATTGGTTTTATGACAAGGTAAATAGAAAATTGGCTAAAACTGGAGTTGATGGATGAGGTTAGGTGATTTTATTATTACAGTACTCTTTGCTGGATGGTTACCCCTCAGAATTGTTGTAGAATAACATTATTACAAGTTTGGAAAAGCGAAATCGCATTCAGACTTAAGAGCCCGACTGGAAACTTAGACAGCCAATTGACCTTATATTGTGTGCCTGCGTTAAGTATGGTTTCTAGAGCTCATTATGTTTTGAACTGTCGGAAACACGACCAGGAGTTAGTCTTGTTTATTTACGCTGACACCGCAGCGATACGTTTTCTTTTGCAGAAGTGATAGTTTTAAGCTTGGTGTATCATGGTGTTTACTACACATCGTACTATAAAAAAGCAGCTATCTAAGTCGGTATTTTTCACCTGACAATGTCAAGAAAAGCATTTTAATTAATTTCTAATAATTCTATATGGTTGGTGCAGTAATCTTAAATGAAATTTAAATTTTTTGATCCGTTATCAATTATAAATGATATTGATGCGGTTTTGTGTGTTCTTCGTGTTTGCTTTTTTAATGTTTGAAAAGCTACTTAGACTTATGAATGATCGCTAGAACAGACGCCTTTTGAAATAAACTTGTAAGTAAAGAATACGCATGTATTCTGTAATAATAATTAAAAGACACATCAAAGTATTAAGAATTTGATGCCAACCGTTTGATGGCAATCTCTTTGAAGCATACGCAAAGAGATTTTAAATAGCATATTATATAAAATCGATTGTGATCTGAATGTTAGACATTTTTATACAAGATCATACCATAGTTTGTCCTTTAAAATACCTGCTGAACTTTAAAGATATTTTGTAATCAGAACACGTGTCTAAATATAGTAATATCGAAATAAGATATTCTACATACGGTATGAGGCGTCGTATAAAAAATTAAGTATTATCACATACATACATTAAGTACATATGTATATTACATATATTTTTCTTACGAGAACCTATAATACGGTTTTAAATGCGAAGGTAGCTTTGTTGGTTAAAATATT
This sequence comes from Catocala fraxini, assembly GCA_930367265.1. NCBI lineage: Eukaryota > Metazoa > Arthropoda > Insecta > Lepidoptera > Erebidae > Catocala > Catocala fraxini. The sequence goes on from OV884050.1 coordinate 9,606,080, forward strand.
TTTACAGCTAAATTGCTGAACTATCTAAATATTTTTATAAAATTTGCTTTGAACATAGTTTTATTAACGGCTTAACCTGCAAAATTGCGAATGATCGCAGATAACAACTACTATAATATCAAATAGACTTTATTTTTGGTAGATATAGATTATTTATTTAATATTTATTATTTGATGAATATAATATTGCCATGGTGTGACGTAACTGTCCCGAACATCCAACTAAATTGCTGTATCCTAAATATAAATACTACTTATATTGATTAAAAACTTTCTACTTGTTATTTAATTTTTGGTATTAATATACGAGGGTGCGTTTTTAAGTTCGCGGAATGGAGGGTATGGAAGGTGGTGGGGGTGCTTGTTTAGTCACTAACGTGTTTAGCAACTAATAATTAGTATATATACCGAGTATTATCATAATGAGGTCATTAGTCTTTGAACTATCGTCCCTCAAGCAACTCAATCTGGAAGAAATTGTGAAGTATGGAGAAAATCGAGTTCCGCGCCGTTATAAAGTTCCTTACCAAGCAAGGAAAAAATGTTCAAACCATTTTGAAAGAGATGTCATCTGTATACGGGGACTCTTGTCCAGGAAAAACCATGGTATACAAGTGGCACAACCTCTTTAAGCAAGGCAGGGAATCAATTGAAGACGATTCCCGGCCTGGGCGGTCTGTTGAGGTCACCACTCCAGATCTTATCGAAAAAATCGAAAAATTAATATTGGAGGATGCACGTTTGAAGAAAAAACAAATCGCAGAGATGGTTGGAGTATCTGAAACGACCATTTTCAAGGTTCTCCATGATCATCTCGGCACGACAAAAGTCAGTGCAAGATGGGTGCCTAGAATGCTCACACCGCCTCAAAAACAGAAGCGATTCGAGTGTTCGCGTGCGTTTTTGAGCCAGTGTAATGAAGACAAGGATGGTTTTTTGGAGCGAATTGTTACTGGGGATGAAACTTGGGTTCATCACTATGAACCTGAGTCTAAACAAGATTCCATGCAGTGGCATAAAAAGGGTACACCACCGCCTAAGAAATTCAAGGTGTCGCAATCGGCGGGAAAGCTCATGGCGACAGTTTTTTGGGACACAGAAGGAATTTTGTTGGTTGATTACAAAAGAAAAGGTGTTTCCATAACCGGAGAACACTACGCTTCAATTTTAGAGCAGTTAAAAGAGGCAATCAGAGAAAAAAGAAGAGGAAAATTGACCAAAGGTGTCCTGCTCTTGCACGACAATGCTCCTGTTCACAAGAGTCGAGTTGCGTTGGCTGCTTTGCACAAGGTGGGCTTCGATATCATTGATCACCCACCTTATAGCCCAGACTTGGCTCCCAGCGACTATTATCTCTTTCCAAATCTGAAAAAAGAGCTTCGAGGAAAGAAATTTTCAACCGATGAAGAAGTGAAGGATGCAGTTTCGGCGTATTTTTCAGAGAAAGACAAAACATTTTTTTATGAAGGTATTCATAAGTTAATTCATAGATCTGAGAAATGTATTAGGGTTTCAGGTGAATATATTGAAAAGGAAAAATAATTTTGTAATATTATTTCATCCCCTTCTATTCTATTCCGCGAACTTAAAAACGCACCCTCGTACCAATTAAGATCTTATTCAAACAGTGAAAACGTAAATAAATTTGCTAAAGCAATTAAGAAGTTTTAATTGTCAATTAATAACTGTTTTTAGATAAAACAAAATAAGCGAGCAGTGATATAACAACATCGGAACGCTGCATTTGCTAATGATGTCTATTGTAAACGTAAAAACATATACTGACTATAAAAACGTATGATTACGTTATTTGATCAAATCAGTTTATTTTATAATAATAATAATAATAATAATATTCTACCACATACATACACACAACACTATCTAGCCCAAACTAAGCAGAGCTTGTACTATGGGTACTAGACAATGGATAAACATATGTACATATATACTTTTTTTTGTAAATACATACATATTATACATAGAAACACCCAGACCAAGACAAACATCCATGTTCATGCACACTAATGTTTGACTTGTGCGGGAATCGAACCCGCGACCTCAGGCGTGGCAGTCGGTTATACTAACCACTACGCCACTGAAGCTATTTTATATTCGTTATTTGCCGCCACTGATTTACTTGAACATAGATTCGTTGTATCTACTAATTAAACCTTATATCAATGCTGTGTTATGATGAAAATGAGATTGAAAACATAATGTCTGTATGTGATTCGGATAGAAGGACAATATCATAGAGGATATTACATATAGAACAAAGGTTGGCATAGAGAAACATAGGTGGCATGTGTGAAACAGTAAATGATATAATTAGAAAGGAAGTAAATTCGCCGATGACGTCCAGTCCAGACGAATGGAAAATGCATTCTGCGTAGACGCCAAATAACATGCAGTAGATCATGAAGTTATCGTTCAAGCCGCCGTTGAGGCAGGGATTGCAGATATTTTAAAGTATTTAAAATATCTGCAATATATTTTAAATATTTTGGCTAAAATTGCATTTTCAGCGGCTATTAAAGCAAAGCAAGGCAAAGTGTTTTCTTTAAGAAATCTACACATATACTTCTTTAAAATTATATAAGTATAATGCTATGAAAAATTACCGGTTAAATTTTTACTTTAACCTGTCAGTCGTTAAAATGGGCACTCCGGCGTCCAGACATAATGAGTTTCAATTATATCTGGACGCCGAAACCATGCTGCGACTCAATAGATCAATAATTACTTGCTTGTAAAGTCTTTAATTTGCTAGAAAAGTGCCATACTTACACAAGGGTATTATATTTTATTTATGAAAATACTGCTCAAGCATTTATTAGCCAATAAATCTAAATCCCACGTACCTAGCATGCATACAAAGTTTCATTATTCTTTCGCACAAACACTAGTTTCAGTGTGGCTATTTCAGTCGCGCTGTTGAATGAGTTATTGTTAAATAATCTAAATATGCATAGTTCAGTGCTTGCATAAATTTTGTTCTAACAATATGAGCGTTGCGTGCTTGGCTCTGACATTTAGAATACGTAATATGCTTTACGTGTGTTACTAGCAAAAAGCTGCGTTTAGATTTTTAATACGACTAATATTCGCGCTGTATAATTTTGTGAAAGTCGTCCTTGACTATCATTTATCAAAGAAACTTTGCTACACGAATCAAATAATATCATAACTTAACGGATTCTTGGGGAGTGCGGTCTTTAAAACAGTTTACTGTAACGAAACGGTTTTTCACTTATCACACATCGCTGGTATAGCAGTTTCAGTTACACCGAGCACACAAAATTCATAGTGTAAGATCGTATTTAGTGTTTGTAAAATTATTAATTAGTGAGTCACTTTCATAATTTAAAATTAAACATATTTATTTTAACTTTTCTATTATAATTGCTTACTTATCTTTAGACGGCTGTCCTTTTTAAACTACAGAAGAGAGAAACTACGTAGAAAAAGGAAAAATAGAGTAGGACATACAAAAGAGTATGTAGAGCTGTATACAGCGACAACTAGTAAATCAGTCATTAAAGGATTTTCTTTTTATTATAATAATATTAAGCAGTGCCTCGGAGAGCACGTTAAGCCGTCGGTCCCGGCTGCCATGAACATCTATGGCAGTCGTTATTGGGAAAGTCACTACTCTCTAATATCCTGACACTGGTCTAGCCTTAGGGTATCGTTAGCCTTCGGGTTGCGGAGGTCAGGTGGCAGCCGCTCCGTGTAAAAACTGATATCCAGTCAAATCCGGTTAGACCAGAAAAGCCGACCCCAAGTGACTTGGGAATAATAAAGGCTAAGGGAGAAGAATATTAATCAGTAATACTATTTCCTAAGGCTCTTTTTAAGATATTCTAATCGCAAAATCACTACATATCTAAACTAATATTATAAAGCTGAAGAGTTTGTTTGTTTGGTTGAACGCGCTAATCTCAGGAACTACTGGTTCGAATTGAAAATTTCTTTCAATGTTTGATAGGCCATTTATCAAGAAAAGCTATAGGCTATATAACTTCACGCCACAGCCATTAGCAGCAGAGCATAACTGAAAAATGGTGCATAAGGGAGAAAATTCTCTTATGTGTGAAGCAGACGAAGTTGCGCGGGTCAGCTAGTGTGTTATAAAACTAAGTCCCCCGCCACGTATGTTCCCGATAAATTCAAAAACTACTGAACGGATTTTCACGCGGTTTTCACCAATAGACAGAATGATGTGAGTGAGTGCCATGACGAAGGTTTAGGTGTATAAATTGTGAAGATTTTGTACTACCCGTGCGATGCTGAGGTAGGTGGCTAGTCTATACCAATATTATAAAACTGAAGTTTGTTTGTTTGTTTGAACGCGCTAACCTCTGGTACTACTGGTTCGATTTAAAAATTTCTAAAAATTCTTTCGTTGCTGGATAGTCCATTTATCGAGGAGGGCTATAGGCTATATAACATCACGCTACGACTAATAGTAGCGGAGTAGCAATGAAAAATGTTGCAAAAATGGGGGAAATTCTCTTATATGAAACAGACGAAGTTGCGCGGGTTAGCTAGTATGCAATAAAATGCATCAAGCCATTATAAATATTCACTATACACCACACTATGCAAATAATATACATACCCAATAGAAAATGCGAGTGATTACAGATCAAAGACTGAGATTTACTACAAATAATTAAATTAACGATATTTAAAGTCAAGTGTAGGAAAGTTAGTGCGATGTTCGAACATAAATTAGCAGCAGTTAGTCACGAGTCATGTTGTATTGTGATGTTGTGCCGGCGAGAAACACGTGTCTCTTGGCCTCGGTGCCCGCCAACGCACTATTACGGATTACGGATTGACAATACTGATCGCCTAGTAAGGGGAAGCGTGATACCGATACGTCTTACTTCTTAGCCGAACAACCTTGCGATCGAAAGCGTCAAAGTTAAGCCAGTTAGCATTAAATATAAATGCAGATTTTCTTAAGTTTATTAGTTCTCGGAAGCGAAAATATTTGGCAGAACACGAATCTGCGACCTTGCGGTTTTACTAAAGGTATTCATGACCCTGTATTAATTAAGTTTCTTACAACTTTTTTATAACTAACTTACGTTACCAGCGCCATCTACTGAATTATGTCAAAAAGTATGCAAACAAATGAGCACAACTTTCAAATTTTCATAATGTACATAATACATACATACATTCATAGATTCACGCCTGTTTCCCAGAGGGGTAGGCAGAGACTACGGATTTCCATTTGCTACGATTCTGACACACTTCTCTGGCTTCTGTTTCCCAGAGCGGTAGGCAGAGACTACGGATTTCCATTTGCTACGATCCTGACACACTTCTCTGGCTTCATTCACTTTCGTGGATATAGTGACAAGAATAGAAAAGGGTATGTTAAGCTGGTTTGAGCATGTAGAAAGAATGGACGAGGAAAGACTGACTAAGAAAGTTTATAAGGCTAGTGTGAATGGAACAGTCGCAAGAGGAAGACCTAGGCGAACGTTTCTTGATCAGATCGGAGGCGTTCTGGACAAAGGCCAGGTTAAGAGCACCTTGAACCGACGGGCGTGTATGAGGAATGTGATGAAAGTGAATGAAGCCAGAGAAGTGTACATAGTGCAAATTAACAAAATAGCTATGAATAGTATTGTCTCGTAAAATTTTCCCAGTTGGCAATTATTAAAGCAAATTACTATTATAAGCCTCATGAAACGAATTACCTTATGAGATAATGGCTATTAATAACAACATGAAAAATAGGATTAATACCGGAACATTAGTGTTCTTCTGTGTCAACGCCATATTTAAATAAGAGAAAGAATATGAGAATCGGTGCAATTGAATAGTGTTTAGGAATCAGTTTTACTATACTTAAACCATCACACTTCGTCACAAGTTTAAAGATGACTTAATCAATTCAAGACATTTTGACTTTACCACAACTGAACTAAAAGTATTCGAAACAAAAGTGAATAGCCTTGCTAAAAATGGACAACATAATTATATCAAAAATATTGCTTTGCTTCAGACTAAGACAAAGGTTTACTTTACAACCTTCTCCCTATCTACTGCAATTTGAGCCCAATCTCTTTCATAGGCATCCAGCTCATCTCCCCGTACCTTTGTAGGCGTTATGCCAGTCCATACTAATATTATAAATGTGAAAGTACCTCTGTCTGGCTGTCTGTTACATTTTCACGTCTAAACCACTGAACCATTTTTATGAAATTTAAGATGGATTGTATTCTGGAGAAGGACATAGTTTACTTTTTACCCAGATATTTGATCGTGTGGGATTCACGCGGACAAAGCTGCAGGCAAAAACTAGTAATATTAACGTAATGGATATTGAACGAGTTACCGGTAAGTCACGGACATATTAAAGCTTAATATGTGTAACAGGTATTGAAGGCAGGCGACAGTCTACTAACAGCTGTTTAATAACCCGTCCACTTGACTATAAATCATACATACTTCCATAAATTAGATAGTTTTAAGTCTACAAGTTTGTGACTGCACAGTGCAATCTTGGTATGTACTTTGGCTAATCTTCTTAGGCAACATTCAAACCACGGTGCCCAGACTCAATTGCTTCCTTCATTTTATCTGGTTACTGGCTAATTTATGAGTTAAGTGGCAATTAAGTAGTCACATAATATTTCTTATAAATGTAAAAAGAAAGTTTACAGTCAAAAGTTATGGGATCTCTGAAACTATAATTTTGTAAGTTGCCGGTAGCATAGCTCTCTCAAGAGTTTTAAAGCATCCCAACTGCGGCAGTAGCTTTTTACAGAAGATCGTAGGAACGCAGCTATTGTGTTCCTGCAATGTTTTGTTACATGTCGTTTGTTTTCCTATAAGCAAGAAGCCTTATGGTCCATATTCTTGCAGCGCCAATTTTGCCATGGTCGCCAACGTGCGAGTAACTAATGTTATAATTACCACATTATCATTATATAATTTGTAGTTTCATTAGCCAAATTAGCAAATAAATTGAACAGTTATAACTATATTAAAATACATTGACCGATTATCAAATTTTAAGTGTTTTAATATTGTTATTAAATGAAACTATTATTGACCTTATTCTGTAGAATTTGCCGTTAATGCTATAATTAAAAATATTTTCGCTGCTGTTAGAATTTTACAGTAAAGCAATTAAGGCGTACGCTTAATGTTTATTGATGCTCATTACCTGCCTTGTCAAAGGACCATTTCCGTACTAGTGAAGATGTATTGTGTATAATAATAACGATCTTAGGCATTTAGACTACATATATCATTCTTCCAGATCATTATGTAAATTATAATATTATAAACTATCCCACTGCTCTGCATGATATGCATCCTAGCCTCAGTATGATTAAGGTTACAAAGATTACATCCACGCTGGTTCAGTGTAAGTTAGCAGACTACCCACCAACATTTTTTTGAATTGTACAAGGTTCTCTTTCGAAAAAAAAGAGTAATGCATAGGTACATAACCTTAAAAAGTCAGAGGTTTGCGTAGGGACCTTTGCATGATGGAACCTACAATTGTCTGCCTGCTAGATTATCGCTACTTATTTAATTAAAACTAGCTTTTGTCCGCGGCATTTACACAACACAAGAGTACTTTTTCTAAATGTAAGGTACCCTATGTGCTTCCTAGTACCCCTGACAATGTGTATTTAATGGTGATTGGTGGAGTAATAAACAAACAAACTCGCATTCGCATTTATAATATTAGTTAAGTAGTTAGGATGTCCACAATCATACCAGGATATATTTAGAATTTTTTTGTTAGTCTCTGTTCAGGCTAAGACAGCTTTATTTAGTTTCTGATTGATGTGAACATGTAGAGCAATTATAATAATAAAATTATGTTCTCCAGACCGAATTTCGTACATGGCGGCCAATCTTAACGCAGACTGGCCATCTACGCAGGAGATATTATAGTGCTTAAGTATGTGCGCAAACACAAGTGCACTCTCTGTTCCCTAACTCCCATGATCCGATGGGACGGATAATCCGACACGACCGGAGAGAGATTAGGCGCAGGACCAACGGCTTTACGTGCTTTCCGAGGCACGGGGGTGTCTAACACCGCCAACTTCCTAACTCCGGGCTTGTATTGAGATTTAACTTTAACTTTAACTTAACAGAAAAACCCAAAATCTTTTTTTTGGCCCGACCCGGGATTCGACCCTGAGACATCATGCACAGAAGTCGCATTCACTACCGCTGCGCCACGGAGGAGCAATTACTTCGCTTCCGACAATGCTATGTAGTCATAGCCATGGCATGATCATCACAGCTATTACGACGCTTCATCCATCCTTCCGCAATATTCAGTGACTTCAATTGTTCAGTAAAGACATTAATATAAAATAACTTGCCCCTTTCAATGGCACTTCCTCAAACCGACACATACATATGTTCATAAAACCATATCTGTCGGTCGTAACACGATGATTTATGTTAGGTAGTCTCCTCAGCTCACACTTGACGGGATTCCTCGTTATGTAATAGATATTTCAGTTTATAGCCGTACCGTTGAGAAACTTCAGTGACGGCACCTACCTAGTGTTTAGTTGCCGCTTAGTTGATTATTTCGGCCCTGAAGGTAATTTAGCTAAAACGTAACAGAATGTAACACGATTTCGAAGGTTATTACGAATTAAGGGGATCGAGCATCAAACGATTTTAATTTGATAAATAAATTCTAAGGCAGCCTCACATTTTTTAGGATTTTGTTCCCATGGTATGCCAACATGACTTTCAGGCCTATTTCATGTTTAAATGCCTCTTTATTAGAAACTATTTTTTTTTGTCTCGTACGTGAATCGAACTCTCAAAGGTAGTGCTGTCGAATTTAAAACTACTTTGAAATTATGAGGGGCTAAAAAAAAGGTGGCCTACACCTTACATTAGCCACTCTTCATTTTCTCGCCACCTCATCTGAACTAACCATCTCTTATAGCAGTTTTATTATCAGATACGAGTGTACTTTATGAGAGGATGAGATAATATTATACACTATAAATCTATTTGGTTTTGTCGTAAAGTAATATTACTATAATATAGCTATAAAGTATGGCTCCTTTGAGAGATGAAGTAAGGCCCCACTCCATCTCTTAAAGTATTGGCATAAATGGGCAAGAACGAAACAATGCTATATACATTCTAACGCGCTGTCTCATTCTTACGTCATGGTAAGCCCCCTGATCACTGTAAGCTGAAGTAAGTCTTGTAATGTGCGAGTACGCTTAGCACCTGCGCATTAACATCGTCTCTGAAAATTTCGCGGAGATTTAGAGACTATCAGGATCCGTTTATTGCCTAGACTTAGAGTAATCTTCTTGATTAAAGTCATAAATTTTAGACTTCAATCGCGGTGTGTCAGACATTTTTCGTTGCTGACAACTTAATTGTTTTATAGCGTTTTTTAGACGATATTGTTGGTCGCTACTGCCTTGTTGTTCACATGGCGTAAGCCAGCGCTTGGTTGCTGCTAATCTTGAAGTTCCAGCTTTGATGCAAGAAAAAGGTAATATTGAGATTTTAGTTGGAAAATTCTCACTAGGAAATGTACTTGATTGACTTGAGAAGGGCGAAATGTGTAACCCTCTGTCTTCATGAAGAGGTAGACATATTATACATATATATTACACTTTCATTTCTCCAGCTGTATATAGCTTTAGGTTTCAGGCTATAGTGGGCAAGCTTATTGCCGTTTACCGGACCAGTTCCAGAACCCATGTTGCTACTGGAAATTTATTGTCAGGAACCACAGTAGCATATAGCCCGAACCGAGAATCGAGCTCACACACAGCAGTCACATTAACGAGTCCGAATATATTGATAAACTAATAAATACATAAACATACCTAGAATAATCTAATCAAGAGTAGTAGAGCCTCGCTGATTTCAGCATAAATGGGCTGGCTTGGCCAGGGAAATACTACCCTCTCACAGAATATCGACGTGAAATAGCAGAGTAACGGAGGCCCAATCACCTCCTTACCCCCTTCCCGCTCCTTCTTTTTCCCACTTCCTTTCCTAAAGGGTCGGCAATGCGCGCGACGTGTTGCAGGCGTCCATAGGCTACGGTGACCACTTACCATCAAGTGGGCCGTAAGCTTGTTTGCCACAATTGGTGTACAAAAAAAAATTACTACGATCATACCAAACGCCTTCCCCTTTTTTTCAAGTTAACACATGTTGTAACAGTTAATATGCCTCATGAAACTTTAATTCCCATTGTATTTCTGTTCAATTAGCCCCACGAAGGCTTCAAGGTCGTTCATCAAGCACGGTAGACCACTGAAATAGCTGTAATTTTCTATTCAAGTGGTACACATGCAACTGAGGTGCGGCGCAAGTGTCAGACTGACCTTGGTTACGTAAGCGTATGCAAACTTAGGGCGTGGCCCAAGGACTAGAGCTAGCGTACCGCGAGCATTACCATCAATGGATGTTTTCGTGGGTTTTTTATTGATTCTAGCGGTTTAATCGATTGAATGGTGTTGGTATATATGACATCAGTTTAACTGACGTATGTATGTGATTGTTGTGTAGAAGGGTTGTTTATTAAAAAATGATGAATGATGAAAAAATGTACTTATATGAGCGGAATCAAATTAAGAGACCTGCTATAAATTATATTTTTAAACGCTCGGTCATAGCAGCGATAGTCTAGTGGGAAACCGTTGGATTGCCACACAGACTTCTCGAGTTCGATCCCAATGCACGCACCTCTAACTTTTCGAAGCTATGTATGTGCTTATTAAATAGTAATTATCGTTCGGTTTGACGGTAAAGGAAAACGCCGTGAGAAAACCTACATGTCTGAGGCGTTGAACATAATGTTTTCGAAGATATGTGGAGTCTGCCAACCCGCACTGGGCCAGCGTGGTGGACTATAGTCCACCACGCTGGCCCAGTGCGGATTGGCACATTCTTCTTCTCAGAATAAGAAGGTCTAGGCTATAGCCTAGCCCTTGGCACATTCTTCTTCTCAGAATAAGAAGGTCTAGGCTATAGCCTAGCCCTTCCTATTCTGAGAAGAAGCCCATGCCCAGCAGTGGGAATGTTTATGAACAGGGTTGATATTATTATATTATAAACACTATGATTGAACAGTGGACACTATAATTCGAATGCTAAAAAGGTCCAGGTACACGGCGGAAGCACCTCTTTTATGGGTTGTGCCGATTGACTTGCCCTTCGCTATCGACTTAGCCTTATATGCAACAAGCTATATGTCCTTTATTTCTAAGCATTATTTTGTTGTATTCATTCGTATCCAATATATGCTGTACATAATTATATTTCTAGGTAAAAAATTGTAGAGAAATAGGCGTATTTCTACAGAAATAGGCGTAAAAAGATATGTTCCGCTGAAACGAAGGCCAGCATATTTTTACGGTTCTGATCAGGTTGACCATATTGGATGACGTCGGCATTTCTCATACCTGACTCACAGCGTGAACCACATACATCATTGTGTTACGTTGACAATTTGACAAAGTTCCACTGAGCAATTACGTAATGTCTGACGTAGCACTTTTTTGACATAACGTGCTACATAAACATTCACGCTTCTATAGGGATATATAGATCTTTAGGGTATTAATGATGGGTAGAATCGTAGTAAAGTTACATTTCGCAATACATTTCGCGGTTTAGGTGTCACTAAATAGGATAGAGTTTATTGATAGCACGGATTGCGTAGTTGTTTATGTGGCTGCCTCACCAATGCTGCACTGCCACTGCGCCAAGTCGTTGGTTCGATTCCCTATACGGGAAAATATTGTGTAATCCATAAATAGTTGTTTCGATTTAGGGTTTTCTTTGTTAATTCATCCATTAATTGTCCATTTTTAATATATTTATAAAATCCACCGCGACCTAGTAATTATTTACCTATAGTATAGCTATATCTACAAAACTATTTTTTTCCTTAGCCTTACCTCCTACTGAAATCTTTCTAAAAGAAAAGCAAATAATATTTCTCTACTCGGTAACGAGCCCTAGATCACATGATCGGCAGTAAATGTAAGGATAATCTTGCGCCAGACCAACGAGGCAATCATGCATGTCATTCAAGTTGCCATCAAATAGGTACTTGTTAGTTTATCGATTCAAGGTTATCAATTTTACTGCACGGTTACAATGAGAAAACGATCTCGTCAAATACCAATAAACCGCATGTTATGAGTTCCATCGATATGTATATGATACACAGATCAGCTTTTGGCCCTTGCAATATGCGAATTATATTGCAATATATATTCTTCTTTAATGGTCCTTATACACGGTATAAGTCACATTCGTAATTTAAGCACTCGCTCTCATTCCATGCATTATGTAGATTCTCGATGCGAGTAAACCATAAGATTGAAGGCCTATTCACACGAGATGAGGTTCTTGTCCCTGTATTTCTATAAAGGTAATAAATAATAATAATAATAATAAATAATAATAAAATTTATTTGCCAAAACGAACAAGGTAGACGAAAGTAACACGACACTTGCTCCAAGAAACTTGCATCGTATGTGCTTGAAGTCGTGCATGTATTCTGCGTGAGTAGCTTGCGTATGTAGTCAGCACACGGTACTACTGTTGTGTACAAGTATACGTGACAATTGGCAACTTTGGTACGGCACTCCCACATACACAAGAGACAAACTGATTAAATGATTAGTAATACATCCGTTATAGCAGTTTCCTTGAGAAAATTAACGCCTGTTTAAGGTATTGATGACCCAAGGTTACAGCATAACTACATAATTTAAGTGATGGTATCCTGCGGTTTCACCCTTGTTAAATGACGTTTATATTAGCTGGTCTACCCTATTGGGACGAGTTGTGACGTTGAATAGTCTATTCCTCGATAAGAGTCTATCTGAAACAAGCAAAGTCTAAAATAGAACTGGTGGTTTTTTGTAATTAGTGCTTTCAAAAATACGAGCAATACAACAATATTAATACAAATTATATATAGTTTGCTATCCTTAAATCAGATCTTGTTTTGAATTTTCTAGCAATTATCTGATTTGGCAAAAACTGTTAAACAACTTTATATGTAAAATTTTGGAACCATTGAACTGGTGACCAAAGGTGTCTATAGATGCTTTTTAGCGGCCGTAGGCCTACTGACATTGAGGATTGAAAAGGAGACAATACGCTTAAGTCTGCTTAATGTAGACAAAAGCGTATTTTTTTGTTTCTCTTAATTGCTTCGTAGGCCTAAGTCTAATCTATGCTCACGTTTTTTTTAATCGAATTAATCATCTTCCTATCTATCTCCATACCAAATTTAATGAAAAATAAATCAGGTTTTAACCTTGATATTGTAAATATTATTCCCACATTTATTTTTTGAGCGGATAGATCACTGCTTCGTAGGCTTAGGTGCTCCGTCGAATAATACGTGATTATACGACAAACGCGTACTAAGACTGACGTTCAAGACCCTACACACGTAAACACTAATCTCTTTTAGGTGTAGGGTAAGATCATACAGGCTCGACATCAAACGCAACGTTCGCGCTAAGCTTGTGGGGTAAGACAAGCAAGGTAAACATCGGCTAAACCCTTGATTACCGGTATATAATATGTTTACACCGGCTAATCCTCCCATGTGTGATCATTAGCAAATTACTTGAACTAGCAACAGTTTCACACACAGTTTATCGAGCTGGTCAAATGCGTGTTGATTATAATTCCCAGACATACAGGCGACCTATATTAATATCTAGAGCATATCGTGTAACCTGCCTATTAGCTCGTAAGTGCACACTATAGACTTGCATAATCATTAACTTCCTGTATCTTATGACGGAGACTGCAGGCTTGCACGTGTGCCCGCGCTAAAGGCAATTATATCCAGTTGACGTGACCGTCCAACGGTTTAACGAAAATACACTGGCGTTTTGTTCGAACTAAGGCATTGTGGCCACTAGGCTTATGAATTGTGGCCTATCGTTATAGTATACACTGTTAACTCTCCCAGTTGTATTAAACAACCAACACGACGTATTGTTTCTGGCAAATTGTTCGTCAAATATGTACAAGTTCTAAACTAGGCATGTTTGTCTGAAAGTGTCCATTTAGAGCCTGGCTGTGAATTGCGAGAGATTACAGTTACTTTAATTATGATAAGAGAAAACGCTTTCAGTGTTAAGATTTCTTTTTTGTAAGAGGATTCTCAGCTTGTTTTAATTATATTCCGTTGTTTAATTAAATCATTTTTAGTGTTTGTCCTTTATTTGGAAGTGTTCTCTGAAAGAAACGAATTTTATTGTTACTAACGAAAAAATAAAAGCAGCCATAGCCTAGTGGAAGACCGCTGGACTGCCATGCAGAGGTCTCGGGTTCGATCCTAAGGAGTGTATCTCTGCTTTTTCAAAGTTATTTGCGTATTAAATGGTTAATTATAATTATCGGTCGCTTTAACGACGAAGAGAAACATCGTGAGGAAACTTGTATGTATAAGAGTTCTCCATAATGTTCTCGAAGATATGTGAAGTCTCCTAAACCGTACTGGGCGAGCATGGTGGACCATGGCCTAACCTTTCTGACACTGACACTTAAAGAGGCCTATGCCCAGCAGTGGGACATTTCAAGAAATAATGCAGTCCTTTGTTTTTATAACCAACAACGCATTATATATAAATTCTGCAATACGATAGCAAAGGAAGAAAACACTGCTGAAGATAATCCTATAAATCTACAAAGAGACGCCCGCATCGTCGAGATACTAAGTTTGATTTACTCGCTCAATTAAACTTTTGCTCCGGTAATAGATATGACTTGCTTGTTTAGTGTTGTTTTAACTGAAAATTCTTTATTTTTGACGGTATTGGTCGTAACGAATGTAGGTCGCAAAAGTTTCAAAGATACGGCGAATTAATTTAATGGTATTCTTGCAAAAAAGATGATGATTTGATCTGAAACATGTAACCTCGAATCTTCAAACGTGTTCCTTTAACGCAGAAAATATTATTCTTATTCTTCGTGTGTTTACCAAGCTTAAAATCTATATCTAACTGACAGAAATAAATCCTCTTTGTTGATCCATAAGTATATATCCTGCGTCCATCTTATAATTAGGGCACAGCAGGAAATTATTTCCAAACTACAAGTAATCTTTATCCCTTGCGCAGGCAGCACAACCTTTGGAGCATTCCACGTAAAGCGGACAGGTAAAAAAATTATGTCTTTGATTTTAGTAATATTTGGTTATGTTGTATCTATATATGTCCTCAATCCAGATACAAAATATTTTTACGGTACAATGTCTAATTAACGAGCTAAAGGGCTTTAAAAATTTTACTAACCGGTAGGCATGGGTTACTTCGAAGTCCATTACCCAGTTTAAAAAAAGTTTAAATTTACTTCATTAAAAGAGATTTTAAATGCATTTATGGATATAAAATAATAAAGGTTTTTGAATAAAAAAAATATATTTATATTTTAAACTTGAATTTCACATAGATCGGCCATTTAATTTTTATTTATTTTTATATCTAAAAATAGCTCATAATATATAGATAAGCCTTGGCAAGTTTTATAATGGGCGTAGAAGTCATTTATGAGCTAGACCAGTTACAGTTTCGAAGCGAAAAATCCGTTCCGTCTCGTCCCGTTCATGTCTCCATGATAGTCGCCGGTTTTAGCATCTGATTTAAATATCGTCAATGCACCATCAACTAAGCCATTTCGACATCCAGCGTGAAGAATTACCAAACGCCGTCCTTTTCCGATATCAGCGTGAATTCCAGGTCCGGATGATGATTGCCAACACTTGCTGACATGGTGACTGGCGTTAATGTATGTTTTATCAAGGAAATATATGTTGCGGTTTTGCTTTCTGTAATTTCTGATTTGTGTCAAGTATTATTTCCGCCACACTGTAATATTAGGCTGCTCTATAACGAGATGTATTTTCGATTTGCATTTGAAACGGTAACTCATTTTGTGAAAAAGGTGCACAATTTAATATGCAATCTTGTTTCAAACTTGATAGTAACTTACGGACCATTGGCACTCTTTTTTTCAAATTCGTAAAGCTATGAATTTCTCTTCTGATAACTCCTAAATCAAAATCATCAACAACATGTTTTTCTTTACAACATTTGTTTTTTTTAGCGAATTAAAATTCAATCGGCCCAAATTGTCAGTTGATGAATTGCCCGCTTTTATCACATTTCTTAGGGTTATTTTCGCAGTACCCCATAGCATCCGCCACGATTTTGGCAATATTCGCATCACTTTTATATTCAAAGCTTTCTCTGTCTGCTTTTCTTGGAATATTCGGCCACTTTAAAAATGACGGTCTTGATATCACGAGATAACGCACGACCTATCTTTGTATATTTATCTCATGTGCGTCTGACATAGACAGTCCAGTACAAACAACGCTAGACGTTGACGGCAGACTGATGGAACAGTGCGGCCGATACTAGACGTCTCGCCGCGCGCATACCTAAGGCGCGGTACAGCGGTTTCGGGCAAACTATAGTAAAAATTTTAAGGCCCTCTATTTCGTTAGGTAACTAATTTTTATACCGTAAAATAATGTTATATCTGGATCGAGTACATCATAGGTATAACATAACCAAATATTACTAAAATCGCAAAAACGCTTTACGTGGAATGCTCCCTTCTTTAAAAGTTAGTTATGCCGAAAGTTTCCTCCCTCTATAGATGCAAGCATCCAATAGCTACCATAACTGCTTGTCAAATTCTTTGCTATCGTGTGATTCTGGGCCGGACAGTGTAACTGCCAGCTTTCGAAATTTCGCAGTGTATGATATATACATATATATTTGTCCAACCAAGGTTTGGTTCTACAAACTACTTTACTTTCTTACGTGTCATAACTCATAATAATTTAATTTTGAAAACATAATGTCACGATTGACTGCCATTTTAAACTAAATCGAAATGTCAATAGACAATATTCATTTAATTCATTTGAGTCTCTTAGCTATCTTGACTCAATCTAGCTCTAACCTCTCGAACAAATACTGCGCCAATCCAATCCGAGTAGCTATATATCATGTTATCTTAAACCCAATTCATTGCGACGATATATCCCCTGGCTGTACTTCGTCTAGTCGGACAGCCAGTACGATTCGCAGTCGAGAGACCCTACAGCAAATACAAAGTTATTGCCAACTCGAGACTGTGTTCATGCAAACATCCGAACTGACCTTACATAAACTCCACTTGAACAATCTTTACTAATTGGTATATAGTCTGTGATCTTGTGTGCGGATTCAGATTATATATTATGCAGTTTGTCAAAGAAGGATATTTCTAGTGTGTTTGTGTTATTCCTATAGTAATGAAATCGTCATTCGAACGGCGAATGTGAAAAGGGTTGACTTAATACACGGCAGTTAGGGTGAATTATTGTTTGTCTTTCGAATAACGAGGTGTGAATATTCATTAGTT
This sequence comes from Catocala fraxini, assembly GCA_930367265.1. Taxonomy (NCBI): domain Eukaryota; kingdom Metazoa; phylum Arthropoda; class Insecta; order Lepidoptera; family Erebidae; genus Catocala; species Catocala fraxini. The sequence goes on from OV884050.1 coordinate 9,623,529, forward strand.
AATGACATAATCGAAAGCCTGTCATTACTATAACGAAATATATAAATTTGTAGTATCGTGTATGGATGCGGTCACTTCACAGCCGTCGCAAATGTCGCATTATTTATTACGCAGCTATTGTAATTGTAAGTTAGGGCATATAACTTATTAATAGCTACATACATAGATAGCTTGCTGTCTTCTAAGCGAGGTTTCAGGTTCTAAATAATTTTAACTTTAGAAATCTAAAGCCCCAAGTAGAGGTAAATAGTTTTTCAACATTCTAGCTAGATTCTATTGGAACCATCTGCTAGTTCCCACGTGCCAACTTTCGCGTCGTAATGCACGTCGATACCGCTACTAGCCAACGCTAGAACCAATTCAATGGTCACCAAGGAGCCATAAACAAACACACCCCTTTTCAGACATGCGTTGAGCACACAAAACTGATATGTATGCTTTACTTATTCAACAATTTACGTACAATTGGATTCTCATCGTGTATTCAAGGGCGGGACTCGTAACCTTAACACAAGTTCAGCACCGTGACGCGTGAACCGTTTAAAATGAACCTCTAAATTGCCTACGTAGACGTAAATGTCTGCAGTAAAACAGCAAGTATTTTTTTCTGTCTACGGTCTATAAAAAAGGTATTTTAGTGAGCCATTTTAAATATGATAAACGAAATAGAAGCGCAAAAAATACCACAAAGTTACGGCATGAAGGTGAAAAACCTCTATATTGCATTTTGTACATGATTTGTTCTCGATGTTTATGTTTATGCTTTAAAGATACAACATTTCTCTTGTATATATATTGGAACATATTTCAAAGGAATTATATTGGAAAATATTTCAAAGGAATTTTGTGAAAACGAAAGCTTGTGTGTTTTCAGAATGTAAATATTTATCAAGAGTACATAATATGTTGGTGAAATTTAAATGAAAATACCTACATTGAATTAACTTCAAAGTAATTTCAGATACCTTTTTTATTGGCAATTAGATAGGAATCGGTATTTAAGAGTACTATTAACCATTTATAGCCAAACTTGGCTCGTAGTAGTTTTTGCTATCGAAATAAAAAAATAAAAAATTCTGAATATTGGCAAATAAAGGTAATGGATTATAACCATCACAAAATAGAGAAAGTTTATCAATCACTGAAAGCATCCGTTTGCTATTCTAACTAATTACATTCCAGAAGGCTCTTCACGAACATCACACACGCAACAGACCGAATTCTATATGTACTCTCCCTTATGGTTACGTAATAAAATATTAACTACACTGTTTATTATAACCATGTCAGTACAAATTATATGAATATTATGTAAGAACATGAAACCTGATCGTATAAATTATCGTATGTATGTAATAAACACCGAAATAGAATAACGATCTTATAACACTAATTACAATAATATTGCCTTCTATTGTGACATGATGCCTACGCCATGACAGTTCACCTATTGTATTTACAATTGAGTTTTTACTACGAAGCTACGTAAAAATAGAAATAAAAAGAAACAGTCGGTATTGGTTGGTCTATGTAAAAAGTAACTACGGCTTGTAAACATGCGAACCGCAGGTTATTTTTTAAAGTATTAATTTTGTGTTTTATAATGTTTTACTATTAAATGTATGGCGTATTCGACGAAGCGTCGACCAGTAGTGTTCCGTTTAGCCATATATGAGAGACATATCGATTTAGTATTTTGAGAGTGCTACCGGTATTTTAAAATTAGGCTCATAACTAGGGTAAACTATTCACACTTTGGCAATTTAAGTAATACGGTAGAATAAATGTTATCACATCTCAAATATTGACTACAGACATTTTGCATTATTCAATTAGATTACTTATGATGTTGTAGCAAATACGTTCAATATATTCCTTGAAGTATCTTTTTATCGTAAGTGTCAATTAAAGTTGTTTGTTCTAAAATATATGTAAAAGAAACTACTTTAAACATAGACTTTTAACGTAGAGATTATAAACAAATCATATCTTTTTATTTAACTATCAAAGTTTATTGAATTATATTCTTATCCTTTAATGTATAGCAATAAATTAGCTGGGTGCCAATATTAAAACAATTTACCTTATGAAGTTAGACAGGTGTAGAAGATTGATGTTTTCGTCTGTCCCTCGGGCCCGAAATTCAAGTCAAAGCCACGTCTGATACTGGTATCCAGTGTATTCTCTTTAGAATGACGTACTTGGAAAAATAAACACACAGTACCTACGATATTTGATGAAACGAGCACATACATGAAGTAAGTATGTATACGGTTGGAAGGTGAAGAGCTTTCTTCATGTTATTCTAAAGTAATCACTGCCATACTTAAAAGCTAAAGTTTTTGTTAAGATATACCTATGAATATAATTTAGTACGTGATAAGCAAAATATATGTCAATATTGTGTGAGTTCAATTGCTCGGTCAATTAAAATATTATTGGTTTTTCTGGTAACAAGTTTTCTGTAAGTGTCTGGAACTGTGCCCAATAATTAACATTTGGTCCGCCCGCCAGTACGTGGGACTTATACCCATCGTAGGCGAATTGTGGGTGTGTAACACCTATGCCTAATTCTTCGGGGATGTAGACGTGACCATAATATACTATTGACAAATTCTAATCATGCAACAAAAATAACTGCGCTCCCTTTCGGCGATGTGCAAGGCCGCAGTCGTATAGTATTTATTAGTTAACCCAAAAATACAAAATGCGAAATATGCAGACTGTAAGTTTGTTGTGAAACATGGCAATAAAACATATTGCATGCTTGGTTTTTATTGCCCAAACGTATAGGCAGACCCGATTGTAATTACAGAATAGACGAAATTCTTTTTTTAACAGTATTGCAACTTCGATCAATAACAGCTTTCTGAAAGGGAAACTTTTAAAGTTGTACACTTTGCGCAAGTTAAATTGCTCTTTGAATGCGGATTAAGTTTCGTTTATGTTTGCTCACAGGAACGGCACGTGTTAAGTTAAACTGTAAACTAATTCTCTTCTCTCTTCTTCTTAATCTCGCATCACTTCGTACGTAAGTCTAAGGATTTTCGATGAACTGTGGAAGTTAGCTATGTCTTCCTACTTGAATTGACAAGTTACTGTAAAAAGATACATTTTAAATAAAGACCTTTCTCCTCAGTGAGTCAAATCAGCTCAAGTTGAGTTAGGTTCAGGAATGAGTGGCGACGAAGCGACTTATTGAATAACAATTAAAAGTCAACTTTATTTCTTTCGTATACGGGTGAAATTAGTATAACGAAAATACTACGTCGCACTTTGAGCCTCTTACAGTAATTTCTTTCGGTGCCCACTCCACCCGCGTGCGCTAACCTCTTAAAACCTCTAGACTGTACTGAAGTTTCCTCACTTAAGTTTAGCCACAGTAAAAATTAAGAGCTACATTTTATACTATCACAATTATATATCAAATTAAAAAGTCAGCTTTAATAGATTTTCGGTATAAATCCTTAACCCCCAACGGACTGTAATGTTCCCCTTTTATACATTTATTGAACTATCCAAATAAATTCTCCCCTCGAGCAAGTTCGGCGCTAGATTTACTATTATTTGTGAACATTAAATATTTCAGAGTTTGAAAAGTCCCCAGATCGTTACGTATTTATTCGTTCGATTGGTTTATAAAATGGAAACAAACTGTCTAAGTAAACTATAGCAACATGATTAGATTTGCAATCACGCAATGCTATTTACAACTTCTAGAAAAATCTACATAAAAATACTGTTGCCATAAACTAGGCATATTGCTTCCAATATTTCATACAGCTTGACGTTTCGGATTTCGTTAATATGAATATATTTATCGAGTAAAATTGCCACTATAGATTATTGCTACCTCTTGTCGGTAGGTAGGTATAGGATTTATGTTGATAAGCGAGTGCAATAAACGCATTTGCGCATTATATGTTTATTTGTTTGCTTGCACCTTGTATAGAAGCAGTAATGCGACAATAAAAGGATAATGCCGCTAATATTATCAAGGACAAAATCAAGGAGTTTTCTAACATACGTTATACAGGCATTACATGACAAAGAATAAACTTGCCTGGTAAAAAAGACAATTATTCTTTAAATTAGATCAGTTTTATGCAATGGCTTTTTAAGCAGTGTAAGTTAAGTCCATACTGCAAAAGTAATATAATAAGTGAAAAATAACCTTGCCTCTAAACCGGTCAACTGATAGGTATAGATGAAATTTGTGATAGAGCTTTAAAATTTGGAGAATAGCTAATTTAAGAACGAACTGTGTACCTACTATATCAGTCGCGGGATACATTACAACCGACCAATAGCGTAACGTCTTTTGTTGAAATAACGAGCAACATTTAAATCATAATTTTTGCATTGATAAGTAGTATCTAGGGATAACACCAGGTCCACCATGGAAAATATAATATCTTGGAAGGACCTAACATTGTGATTCGAATACTAACGTAACTATCCTTGGGTGGACACTAGACAAAGGAGTGGGCACGGGCCAGGTGGCTCTCCCTTACATACGCCAATGCGTCAAGGCTATCAATGACACACGGTGCATCAATTATTTTGAATTTAATTTAATTATAATGCCAATACAAAAGCCACTAGGTAAAACGAGCTTCGGGTTTCTATAAAAAATCCCATTGTTGAACAAAAAACTCGATTTCTTTAACCGTGGAGTTCATAAGCATTGCGGCATCCACGAGCAATAGCTACTTTACCTTTATAACCATCCGGTAGATATAATATTTACAAAGGTTTACTATATCGTTACAAAATACACACGCAGTAGGTGCACAGCGTGTCTTCGCATATCGCACTTATGTTAAGCGACTTTAGCACGCGAGGGGTGAATTCCAAGGCGAATGTGTTAATATCCACTTACGTATCTTGCTACGCTTCACGTTATTTTCCTTTGTAAGCTTTGGTAAAGTGTAGCTGAAAATGTACTTACATACCGGCGCGTTTTGTGCTGAGTCAACCGGGAATGTACGTAAACAGTAGATAATATGCATACAACTTTTTCTAATCTAAAAGTTGTTGGCCAGAATTGTGTGCGTAAGCGATATTCTAGATAAACGAAATATTGAATATTGGTTTAATAGAATAAAAATAAAAACTTATTTCTGTTCAAAATCTAGCCCCGTTTTTTTATTTTGCGGTCTAAATCCTCTTTGATATGACTTTTTCTTTAGTCAGCAATACTGTCTGCTAAAAAGTTGTCATCGAATATTTGAATTAAATTATGCGCATTACTACTAAATAGTACCGCGTGTTGGTTTCTTTTGCAAAATATATCCCTGTCTTATAAACGAATAATTAAGTACTTATAAATGAAAAACATGAATATACAAATTAAATCGGTGAACATTCGAATTATTCTAAAGCGTTTGCACGCTTGCATAATAATCGCTCATTTACTAAAGGCTATTCAGAATCCCACTTCGAATTAGGTAAGTCAGGCAACGCTCCAGTACGTAATACTAAGTATATTCTGCACCTAGAAAGTTTGTTTGTTGGTTGTTTCAATTGCTCTGGGAACATAATATACGTAAATATAAATAGATTTTATACAATCCAGTGGACTGAATTCTTTCTATCTGTTTTTGTGCGTCAATTTCCTGTTGCAGATGCACCTACATAGGTATGATAAATACATACTCCCGTCTGCCGCCTTTGTTTCTCCACGTATTGTCCAAAAAGTGTATTACATCCACATTTTGTGCTAAGCCCCACGTAATGGAAGCCGAGCTTATTGTTGTATACATGAAGTCTAGCAATAGCACATTTTCAGAATCCAGGATTGTAAGAATTACCTGACAGGTAAACCCACTATCACTGTATCTGACTCGGCAATTAAACCTGGCACCTTACCTGCGAACAAGAGCATTAATGCCACAAAACAAACTAGGCAATACCACTACATGATAATGTGTGATAAATTACTGCAACACACAAATTACTTGATGGCGTAGCTGTAGTGAATGAGAATATTATGCGTGATGTTTCGGGTTCGGTTACCATGCCAAAAAGTATTATATGAGATGTTTGTCAAGATTTTTTTTGTTGCAGCTTGTAATCTGGTACTGTAGTCGGTAGAGGTCAGTAGCCTCACCCTCGCCTAAGTGTTCTACACCTCTGCCTACTTCTACGAGAATATAGGCATGGGACTGTATGGAGGTCCGAAAATAGCTTGCACTTACTACTAATACATACATTGGCGATAGTTCACCTTTAATAAACTGTTCGGTAAAACTTACCTTACTTAAGGTAGTATACCTTCCAAATTACATTACTCCTAAACAAATGTTACCATACATTATGATGGTATTCAAGTAGGGGATCCCCTTAGAGTCACTTATCGTTGTCATGGTTAAGTAATAGTCCCTTGACGCACATAACTTTGGCTCTGCTAGTAAATTACACCGGAATTTATTTAGATAGGATGCCATTCATACGTCTTGTAACAGTGAAGTAGGTAGGATCGTTATACCGATGCGCGATTGTTACTGAAATAACAATTCGAGTATATCGAATGACTCGAATATCGATTTATGCGTTGTCGCTGTTGTTGTGGTCGATAGTGTTGATCCAAATTTTTGTATTATGTTGATTGTGTACGTAATTGCCGAACACCTTATCCTTTACCTACTAGTCATGCACGAAATCATCAAGAAGTTGATGACTATTTTCAACTTGTTGCACCAGTATTGGAGACAATTATTAATTCGGATAGATTAGAATTACTTAAATACTCGAAAAAATAACTAATATTTAATTGATAATTTTAAGTTACTTCACGTGTAGGGCACACTGCTATGCTTTTAACTTCTTGATTTCTATAAATCCATAAATATTTTCAAGAAAGAAAAATGTACTTATATTATACATAGCTCTTGACAATTTTTTATCTCAAAAGATTGAGTATTTTCTGTTTTAGAATAAAATGCAGTGGCAGAAAATTCTTCTTCTCTCTTAGCCTTTATTATTACCAAGTCACTTGGGGTCGGCTTTTCTAGTCTAACCGGATCTGACTGGATATCAGTTTTTACACGGAGCGGCTGCCACCTGACCTCCGCAACCCGAAGGCTAACGATACCCTAAGGTTAGACCAGTGTCAGGATATTAGAGGGTACTGACTTTCCCAATAAAGACTGCCATAGATGTTCATGGCAGCCGGGACCGACGGCTTAACGTGCTCTCCGAGGCACGGAGCAGGCGATAATTGTCAATCAATACACACATTATTCCGAAAAGTCATATAACTTTCGAAAGTCAGAGGTGCGCGACGTGGGTTCAAACCCAAGACCCTCTGCATTGCAGTCTGTTGGTCTCCCCACTGAGCTATCAGCGGCAGAAAATTACAGAACATAAATCTTAAGGGTTTATTTTCTCGCGTAAGATTAGTTTTCGCCTTCGACTTCGCCCTTGAATATTTAGGATTAATGCTTTAATTTCATTACTATAAGATGGTAGAATTAATTTAATCGCGGTCATATTTCTTTTCCTTAGCGAAGGCCGTCTGTCAGTCTATTTCATTACTGTAGGTCATTCATTACTGGCAACACGCACTGGTTAAACACATTACGAAGCTCTACCGATAACGTACCTATGCGTCTTAAATTCTTTAGTAACTCTTTATAGGAACTTGGTGCTTCCAAGCCAATGTTGAGAAATATTATCAATGAATTATTACTAGATATTAGATTTTAGCAACAGATAACACGATATGTATATAAATGAAGAAGATGATTACACTCAGAGTAGCGGCGAAGCAAGGCTCTAATCGCCGTGTACTTTATTTTTTTATACCAATATTGACAGCATCTTAAATAATTAATCCGATGATCATAAGTTAAGATGCTTCTAAAATTGTGAATAGTAGAATTTATTAGATTGAAACCGCCACGCCGCAACTAAAGGCAACCTGAGAAGCTAATTATTACCTAATTACAACTTGTTTGGCAAACGACGCGAATACGTTTACCTAGCAGTCAAACAAGGCACACAACACAAGGCTGTCTACCTTCTAGACTGTCATTGTAGAGCAGAGACCCTCTAAGCACCACGTTTCTTAAATATGTTGATCTAGACCGAAGCTACATGTGTGCTACAAATCATTGTTACTGTGACGCCTATTTGCAGTTAACTTAGCTGTTAAATGTTGAATATTTAATCGAAATAAATGAGACATTGTTTTCCTTCTTCCAGACAGACTATACTTCGCGACTCTAAAGACTGGCTACAAGCCAAAACCGACGCGCAACAGCAGATACTTCCACATTGAAGATGAGATCGTCTACGAGAACTTCTACTTTGACTTCGGGCCGTACCACCTGTGCCACCTGTACCAGTTCTGCAACAAGCTCAATGAGGAACTGGAGAAGAACCCTAAAAAGAAGATCGTGTTCTACACCAGCAATAATGAAACCCTCAGACTCAATGCCGCCTATCTTATTGGGAGTTATCAGGTAATGCCACAAACTACTTATCCATTCGTTTCTATACTAATATTGTAAAGAAGTAAAGTTTGTAAATTTGGATATATACATACACATTTATGCGAAATATAAATAAGGATATAGGATATATCACATCACGATACGAGCCAAGGGAACGGTACTGCAATCATAAACGAAACCGCAGGGGACATCGAAAACATAATAAAACTTAAAAGTTTGTTTCAACGCAATAATTTCAGAAACTACTAGTCAGCTACTAGTAAAATCTTTTTGCATCAGATGGCCTGTTTATTAAAAAAGAGTAGGCTTTGAGTATATAACATTACGCTTCGACCTACGGGTTAAAAACGCAAGACACAGATAGTCTCTTAAGTTTTAATTTTAGCTTTTATTTTATAAATATCTCCCAATACTTACTAACTATATTATGATTGCGTACCATTTTCACGCCATTGTCAGTAATGTCTGGTATTTATTTACCAAACTACGAAATCCCTTCAGCAAATAGCTACCATTAAAATAATCTTTATCATTTCCGTTTATTGTTCTGGGCTATAAGCAGTAGGTAAACAAATCTGGCGATGAGTCGAGTCAACTGTATTGTGTTTTTCCGAGTATTCCCGGTGGTAACATAATCTGGGGCGTAATTAGGCGGTACCGCCGGACGGCGTTCCCACGCGGCGACAATTATCCAATGATACTCCAAAGTGCAGGGTAAAGACTCGTTGTAACTAGGCAAACATTTTGTCACTTACCGTTGGCTGACTACAGCACCATTCAAAATGCAATGGTATAAAGAAATTTAAATATGGTTGAAAGCCCTAATAGATTATCATAATTTATGTGAATATATTGTAGTATTAATTATATTACTTACATGCGTGGAGAATTACACCCCCAATTTTTGAAATCCGTTAAAATATTACTTGCAGTTTGAGTTACAAATTCTTGTTAACCCCTCCAGCTAATATCCTTGTATTAGAAGTGTGATAACGCCGGTAATACAATGCGTGCGATTTTAATCCACGGCGTTCTGATTGTAAGTCCGATGCCTACACTAATGTACAAAAATACAAATTATACTGTTCGTTGCGGAATGCGATGTAAACACTAGTAACGTCACATATCGTCCGATCGAGCGGGATATAAAAAAGTGCTCGGCGCGCAATAACTCACGTCTCACTCTAACATCGGGCGGCGGACGGAGCGGACGTGCTGTGTTATCACTGTTGCGTGATATTTCTTTTTCATTTCTTTAATTAGCGGTTACAATAACCATCTTGAATAATTCAAAGATTATATAAAGGTGAAAGTGCATCAATATTTTTTTTTACTGTTTCAATTTTGGTTCCTAACAATACATTAATTAAATAATAACATGCATTGCAGATTGTAATTAAACTTACATATTTTATCGTGTAGTTATTTTTTTAAAACAAATATTGCATAATTTTATCAGCTTGACTCAGACCTTAGAATCAAACAAATATGGATATTCAAAAGGACCATATCGTTTTGCATTTCTTAAACTTGTAGCTAACCAATCAGAACAAGACATTTTTAAATGTTATCGTTTAATTAAGTTCGCAGTCATTTAGCACACAAACGATGAGCCACAAATCATTTGTCCAATGGTAACGGTCCTTATGCTTAGTGGAAATTGCACGGGATGTAGCGTCCATTCTCACGGGCATTGTCTTAATGGAGACTTGTTATATTGAAAACATACAGTAGGTGGCGCCAATTGTACGATTGGTAATTGATTGAAATGTGGGCTGTTGTCAATAAAGAGTAATTATGAATGCCTCGCTGGGTCAGCAGTAGTAGGTATATGCCACTACTGAGCTTGAGGTCTCGGGTAGGAATCCCAACTTAGGCGGGATGATTTATCTACATTTGTGTGTACCGATTGTCGAGCAAACTGGTATTAGGTTTTTCTATCAATATATACAAAATCAGCATGGTGTCTGAAAGAAACTGTGTCTGGTAAACGTCAATAATTGGTCCGCTGCTCCTTTTTACGTCGAAGCTGAAATGATAGTTGTCAAGATCCACATCTTTGTAATAACCTATGCCTACCTCTTCGGGATATATGCGTGATGATATAATTATACTTATCTAATTATGAATTTAGAAGAGTAGACAATCATTCTGGCATTTACGCAAGACTGGGCCTTCTGTCCAGGGTAGCCTAGATGGTGATTATAGTCGATAATATCTATTATCTATACTATCTATCTATTATCTATCTAGTACTGATAGGTTATTGCTGAACACCAGAATATAGTGCAGTGTGTCTGTTCCGTAATCCGTCAAATTTCCGCAACATTGTTTTTTTCTTTTATACTATATTAAATTGGCTAACAAGCATATGGCTCACCTGATGGAAAGTGGTCACCGTAGCCTATGGACGCATGCAACTCCAGAGGCATCACTTACGCGTTGCCGACCTTTTAGGAAAGGAAGTGGGAAGGAGGAGCGCGAAGGGGGAAAGAGGGTGTTTGGGTCTCCGGTATTCTCACTCACCGAACGAAACACAATAGTAAGAATGCTGCTATTTCCCGTCATATTCTGTGAGAGGGTAGTCCTTCCCCGGTCGAGCCGGACCATTCGTGCTGAAATCAGCGAGGCTATACTACTCTGTGTTGTTTTACACTGCAGCCGTTTTCGCTTATTTTTATTTCGTAAAGGCGATACAGGTCTGGTAAGGTAAGACTTGGTTATGTTCTTGAGTTTAACACATTGAGTAACCCAGACACAATTGGTTTTGGATTATGTCTGGCATTCCAAGACTTGGCAGGTTAAGCAAAAATATAGCCCATATTTTACTGCGTGTTTTATATCGTAAACAAAGAACTCATCAAATCATTTAGTTACTACTTTCAGACTATATTCTTTCTCTAATGAATAGAGATAACAATAAGAAGAAACATGATACATAGATTTGGGTCTCTAGCAGGGAAGTTGTGGATGCAGATTTTTTGACATCCGCGGATGTGGATGCGGATACGGTTATTGAAAGGCGCACATCCGCAAGTGCGGATGCAGATGCGGATGTCCAAATCAATGCGGGAGCATCCACAATTGCGAATGCGGATATTGATAAAAATTGTGAATCTTACTTAATAAAAAGTATCTAATATCACCTCTGCATGTTCAAGCCTGTTTTGCAAAAGTTTATAAATATAGTATAGTATACCATTTTCTAGTGTTTCTTGACTTTCATCTTCGCTTGAAGAATCATCGCGCCATTCATCGGCCCACCCATTTTCTTTCTTGTCGTAACCTGCGCTATATCTGGATCAGCATTAACATCCGCGATGAGTATTGCGGATGCGGATGCATATGTCCAAATCGATGCGAGAGGTCCGCAATTACGGATGCGGATGCGAATATTCGCAACATCCCTGGTCTCTAGCTACCCGAACGCCATATTGGTTTACCAAAGGCTATTTGCCCCCAAGATTTCACGCACGTTTATGGTTACTGTTCCCGTGTTTCCTATTGTGATGTTACTTCCTACGCTACTCTGGAAAAGTAGCCGTCCAATGTTGAAAGAATCATAAAAATCAGTGCAGTTGTTGCAAAGTTTATTAATTACAAACAAAAATACAAGTTTATTATGAATATTATTATTAGAGAAAAGAGAGAATGTTTTGCCCTAAATTATGATACATTTAGATTTTAGGTTGGTTTCCCAGCTAGTACTAATTACCTCGCATTAGTGTTCGCACACAACGCGAGTGTAATGTTTGATAGTTGCTGATAATACCTTCAGACTGATGAGAGAATTTTCAAATACATAATTTATTATTGAAGTTATGTACAATTTCTGGGAGCACTTTAGCCTTTTGTCATCTTTCATCCTCTTTAATCCCAACTAAGTATTTCAAATTGTTTATTACGAGTAGATTGCTGCTGAATCTCACCATAATCTGTCAATTGCTGCAATTCAAGACGTAATTAAAACTGATGCAGCATGACTGACGTATCTACGCTCTTTAGAGGATCACAGCTAAACAAACTATTGTCGTATTTTTGCGGCGAGCAGTGTCTCTAGGCTTTCTGAAGATATGTGCTGTTAGCAGAAGTGCCCGTACGATCCGTGCCCCTTGCGATAATAGTACATTGACTGCAAGCGCCTTGCATTGGCGTGTTACCTGTCTTGGTAGTATTCGAAATAACAGCAAGAAAGATTTTTGCCATATTCTATTAGGTTTACATTAGGCTGTATTAAATGTCTAACCGTAATTTTCTTTTATATTTTCTTATCCCCACACATAACACATTGAATTCATCATCCTCAAACAATATTTTAATGCACTCTGCATTAAACCAGCTTCCATAGAACCAACAGTATTTACCATCTACAGCAAAGACCTTTTACAGATAATATACCTGGGCTCAAGTCCAGCAGCGGTGTACAAACAACTGACGGACGGCTCGGAGTGGTCGCTGTTAAACTTTCGCGACGCGTCGGGCGGACCGCCACTCTTCGACATATCCCTACTGGACGTGCTGCACGGCATCAAGGTGGCGCATGACGCTCGCTTCTTCGACTTCGATCACTTCGATGCGGAGCAATATCTCTTCTATGAAGTAAGTCGCTTTTTATAAGACTACTAGGCTTTGTCCTGCTCGGATAAAAATAATTTTGCATTTATTGTATCGCAGCGCTACGGGCCCAATTGTGAATCTTAACCATCCAAGAACCCTTTATTTTTATTATATATATATATATATTATATATTAATTGTGATTTGTGTAAATGCTTTCTAACACGCAGGTTTTCTCCCAATGATCTTTACTGTGAATGATAATTAACTAGTTATTTAGTAGATATGCATATTTCTGAACAGGCAAGCCGTAAAATCAAACGGGAGATCTCTACGTTAACTACTAAGTTCACACTTACATACACATACTATAAATATTTTTATAAACATTTTTTAATATAGTTTCTTAAGGCGCTGAAGTAGTACTGAGACATTTAAGTTCCCATATCAATATAATTTTTATATTAAAATATTGTAAAAGTATAAGGTATAAAGTGAATTTAGCATTTATTTTTCTGTTAATTTTGTGTCGTTTACTCCTAGCAAACTCCATATGCTACTGACAATTCCCAAAAAAACGCTTCGTAAACTTCTTACACAACATCTGATCACTGAAGCTCCTCGATACGCCAGTAAAGTTAACCTCTAGAGTAACGAAGTCAATAAAAACTTCAACTAAAGAATAACATCAACTTAAATACTTGACAACCAAGACTCATAAATAAAAATGTCTGAAATTTCCCAGCACCTATATTATTATGACGCATATCCTATAAAAACTATATTTTACTGTCCGTAGCTAAAACGACTCGTTTGTTGTATTTATGTAGTAACACGACCTAGGAAGAGTGCACGGGTACTAAAGAATTATTTATAGAAGCCATAATAATTCCCTTCCACAATAATCCCTATATCATGTGACGATAATCGCCTAGACGCCCTGACTATAGTTCTATAAGTAAAGATTGTCTCTTTTAATTGTATCTTAATTCATTAAAAGTGTATTTGTTATACCTTCTCTCATTGTACTTCCTAATTATATCTACATTTCTCCTAAAGTAAACCCTAAAGGTTACAATCATAGGCACTTTGCAAACAACGGACATGTAAAACACTCAATCCGAAGAACTATTTGTGGATTACGTGTGGGATTTAAACCCACAACGTTCAGCGTAGTGCCAGTGACGAAGCAACCGCTTAAATACCACTACGCCATCCGAGCAGTCAATCTGCTACTGCTGCCTTATAATATTTAACTAATATAATTGGTACTAGATGCGCCTGCGGTTTCACCTGCCTTTATGATTACTCCGTCGCTCCTGTAGGTCGTAGCGTGAAGTTATATAGCCTATAACCTTCTTCGATAAATAGGCTATCCAACGCTAAAATAATTTTTTAATTCGGACCAGTAGTTCCTGAGATCAGCGCGTTCAACCAAACAAACAAACTCTTCACCTTTATAATATTAGTATAGATATACTACTACATGGAGCGAACAGGGTTGTTGGCTCTTTTTGGAAAATAAATTTTCAGTAGCAGCACGAAGTGCGGAAATCTATTATTTACGATCTAAAACCATGGTTGACAGAATGCGGAAGAAATTCACATCTGTAAAATTTTTTTGGGGATATATGTTTGCGGAAGGCGGCAGACGATGTTGAGGCGTAAAATGGAAGAGGCCTATGTCTAGCAGTGGACTGCGGTGGGCTGATTGATTGATTGATTGATATATGCATGTGACTCAGTATTTTAAATTCAGCTGCTTGATCTACCTTAGAAAGATTTCATTGGCATGTGATATCAGTATGTGATGTTTATTTTGTTGTATGTGATCTTTACTCGGACCTTATTAAGTATCAAATCTTCTTCTCTCTTAGCCTTTATTATTCCCAAGTCACTTGGGGTCGGCTTTTCTGGTCTAACAGGATTTGACTGGAATTCAGTTTTTACACGGAGCGGCTGCCACTTGACCTCCTCAACCCGAAGGCTAACGATACCCTAAAGCTAGACCAGTGTCAGGATATTAGACGGTACTGACTTTCCCAATAACGACTGCCATAGATGTTCATGGCAGCCGGGACCATCGGCTTAACGTGCTCTCCAAAGCACAGAGCAGGCGAATTGTCAATCAATACGTACATAATTTCGAAAAGTCATATAACTTCCGAAAGTCAGAGGTGCGCGACGTGGGTTCGAACCCGAGACCCTCTGCATTGCAGTCTGTTGGTCTCCCCACTGAGCTATCGCTGCTCACTTATTATACACTATATATACACTATTAAGTATCAAATATCTAGTTAAAATAAGTTGTTTGCTTCAAGATTCTTAGACTCAATATTTTTTGCCAGCGTTGCTATGACTGCCTAAATAATTACGCTATCATAAACCTACGTTCTACACTATTAGGTATATTTGCACATTGCTACATACATAAATTAATCAATCACTAGATGACCACATTGCGATGAACACGCAAAACCACAGCGCGCAATCAACTGGTCTTATAAAACGCAATGTAACTAACAAACTATGTACCTACCTTCATTAAAATTATACCTACTACTTTATGTGGATATGAATTTCGCTCACATAATTTTATATTAACGTTTTTCCCGGCACTTCGAATCTTATTTAGCAACTATGGTGACATGATCCTACATGATCAGAATACCATAGACCGCGATTAAATGACGCGTCATTTGTTAAATATTATATTGCAAAAGGGCGTAAATAATACCACCTGACTACCTGATAGCCTAGCATAAACAGAATCCAAAGTTTGGTTAAAAATAGATAAATCTATTATTTTACTAATATGAATTAATCGTCATTAGCAGCTGGCTATGTGAATGTTCTGACAATAAGCTTCCAATTATTTCGCCATAATACATGTGCATAAAGTAGTTCCATTTCCAATGCCTAACATTCGTGTATACGTAAGACAATATTATGTATTATAAAATCAGGCCTGTATTAAACTATACCACTGCTGGGTAGGGACCTCTTCTCAGTGTCAGAACGGTTAGGCCATAATCCACCACGTTAGCCTAGTGCGCCTTCGCAGACTTCCCACGTTTCCGATAACATTAGGAAGATCTCTCAGAAATGCTGGTTTCACAATGTTTTCCTTTACATAACTTCGAAAAGTCAAAAATGCTCACCTTGGTATCAAACTCGAGACCTCTGCTTGGCAGTCCAACGGTCTCCCATATATGTATGTATGTATTGCAATGCAAATGTAATATTATGTAAACAAATTATATGTACTTTCAGAAGGTTGAAAATGGTGACTTGAACTGGATCATCCCTGGCAAGATGCTTGCCTTCTCCGGCCCCCACCACCGCTCCCGGCTGGACCGCGGCTACCCCCTCCACAGCCCTGAACACTACCACCAATACTTCCGAACCCACCGGGTGACAACCATCGTGCGACTCAACAAGAAGTCTTACGACGCGAGGCAGTTCACAGCGCACGGGTTTGAGCATCGAGAGCTGTTCTTCGTGGACGGATCGGTGCCATCTGATCTTATCGTGAACAGGTTTATAAGGATCTCTGAAGCGGCGAAAGGCGCGGTCGCTGTACATTGCAAAGGTGAGTAACAGATTACTTTTTTTCTATAATAGCAATTCAATTTATATTAAGAGATAGAAACGATGTTGAATTGTTGGATATAAGATGCGTCAACTATTGTATTGACCGAAAACAATTCTATTGTAAATATTTATAAAAATCTATAAGGGATATGAGACACAATGGGATCATCGTTTAAATATGGAATTTCGCTTAAACTAGAGCAAAACGGTTTAGATATGTTAAGGGGTATATACCCTTTAATTTATTTGGGAAACAAACCAATACAATTTGAAAATAATGAATGTTCAGTTTAACTACACTTCATCCAAAGCAGTATTGCTACCAAACAACCTTGTATTTTGTTTATGTGGAAACCATTCGATGTTTAGTCAATTTTTTTGCTAGCTAGTTGCTGTTATTTGATATGATTTGGTAATGGAAAATGAAACTCTACCCATGACATGATTATACGTCGATGAATGACTATTAAGTTTAAAAAAACGAATATGTATCTTATAATGTAGAAAGAAAAACAAAATATTTCATTTAGGATACTTCATAATTTTTCTTCTTCTTCTTCTTCTTCAAATAATATACAACAGATCAGTAATTTTAATGTTACTACGTTTTATGTGTTCCAGCTGGCCTAGGCCGCACGGGCACGTTGATAGCATGCTACCTGATGAAGCACCACGGGTTCACGGCGCGCGAGTCCATCGCCTGGCTGCGCATTTGCAGACCAGGCTCCGTCATTGGACACCAGCAGTGGTTCCTCGAGAAGTAAGCCAACAAACTACTCTTTTTGGCGCAACAATTTTGAATACATACGTTTGCTGTGCATACCTCATACCCAACAATCGCCTTCACTACAGGGTTGATGCTTGGGTAGCGCAAAGCGGTATTGCGTATTCCTGTCCATAATTATTCAGTAGCAGCACGCAACCTACATTTTAGATATAGTTGTAACACTACCTATGTACCAAATATTATTGTACATAAGGTGTAGTAAATGTCTGCAAAGAACAGGGAACCATGTGATCATCATTGCAGTAACATATCTAAATAGACGCGACAAGTGTATATAAAAACTTTGTAACTAAATAAGCCGCATTATAGTTCGTAAAAAGTAGTCATTTTTAATATTAAACTCCTATCTTGTGAGACTTCATTTGTAAAATGCATGACTCACAGAAGAATAAAACCTTATGGTGAACTTAGCCCACAGCGCAGGTAAACACTTAAGCCATTTAAACCTGATACTACTGTAAAAGATTTCCATTAATTAACAAGGCAGCTATATTATTATTATTGTGTACGTTCCCAGCGTCCAGCCGCGCATGCACTTGGAGGGCGAGTCGTACCGCCGGCGCCACAACATGGCGGCCACGCCGCTGTGTGCCCGCGGCATCTACTGGGACGAGCCGCCGGAGCCCGAGCCCGCCGCCAACGACAAGCCCGTCTCACTGCACTCCATACTTAACACTAACAAGAATGCCACTAATAAGGTATTACCCATACACCTATTATAATAATAATGTCATCCAGATCGGATTCAGTCACGGCGGTCAGTCTTAACGGAGCCTGACCATCTGCCCAGGAGATATTATAGTGCACAAGTGTGTGCGTAAACACAAGTGCACTCTCTGTTCTCTAACTCTCATGATCCGATGGGACGGTAATTCGACACGACCGGAGAGAGATCAGGCGCAGGACCAAAGGCTTTACGTGCTTTCCGAGGCACCGGGGTGTCTAACAAAGGGAAACATCGTAAAGAAGACTGCATGTCTAAGAATTCTCCATAATGTTCATGATGATATGTGAAGTCTGCTAACCTGCACTAGGCCAGCGGGGTGGACTATAGTCTAACCTTTCTCAGAATAAGAAGAGGCCCGTGTCCGGCAGTGAGACAGTTTATATACAAGGCTAACATTATAATAAATGATCAACCAACATATATCTATAATCGTGGGTTATATATCGTTATACCCACGATTATAGACATGTCTGGCAGCTTGATAATATAATATATAAACCTTCGTTTTACATTTGAAGTATTTTCAAATGTAAAATGACGTTAACTCAAATTATCATGTATGTATGTATATATCGGCTACAGTCTAAAAAATCAGCTACTTAGTTTTGCAAGAATAGGTTTCGTTTTCAAACATAGACAATGTGTGGGTTGCCATATGTGTAGAAAAGTAAATAACTATTGCTGACGTAATCACCGTCTAAACTCCCTCTCCCCTCCCCCGCATGTCATCAAAACTAAGCAAAGCAAAGACCTCCCCGCACCCGTATAGTGCTTACGTAATACTTGAACGGCCCCACACTAGGGAATAGTCATTTTGCGACATGGTAAGTTGAAGTCAATTTTGTGTAAGTTCAGTATGCTGAATACGAGAAAAGATTTGTTAAATTGACTCTAGTTTATGAGATAAAACTTTATAACTATATGACTGAAAAAAGATCGAAATAAAAATACAACTACATATTAAATATCTGTTTTAGAAGTGGCTATATAATAACGACAAGAAAACTTAATACTTAATTTTGTTATGCTATTAACTATAAAACATAAAAAAAAATATTAGAAAATACTTTATTTGTAAGCTTTTCTATTGTGTTTATGTTCAGGACAATCCCTTATTAAACTCAAGTAATAGTTTGTCATCATAATATGACTGTCCCATCGACCTTGGTATCTTTCTTTTATTGTTCTAATGTCCTGATGGAACCGTTCTTTATGTTGAATGTCTCAAGAACCAGAGTCAATCAATACAAAGTAAATACATTTCAGGTATGACTGATGACGATGTTTATTAAAACCAGTAACAAAATGAATGCTGCAGAAACTATATATTTTTTTGTTCCCCAGTGTAATCAAAGGATAGACTCATAATATCAAAACACTTTTTACCTCTTATTGACATGCAATAAAATCATATTATCACGTATTTTACAGCTGGACAACGCCAACGCACTAAACGCGAACGAGACAGACTCAGAGAACAACGTGACCTCCGTCATCGGCAAATACAAAACCACCCCCACTCCCATGCTGCCCACGAAGACAGTATTCGCGCCTAAAATGAACTACATGATGCCCACCAACAACATCAGGAACGCTAACAATACTAACTTGAAACAGCCGCCGCGCATCATCAACTCCACGCTAAAGTCCCATTACGCGTCAAAGACTTCAACCTTCCCGCCAACTAGAAGTGCCAATTCACAAGCCAACAAGTTGACGAGTAGTGTCAAGCCGTTCACTGGGAAAAATAGCTTTCATGGTCAACGAGCGAACCTCGCCCGCCCTGCCTTAGGATACACTCATGGTGCCAGTCCGTTGAAAACTTTTACAAGAAAGACTGTCACAGTCAGTAAGATTGGCAATAACGACAGCGCTGTAGTCACCACACTCAACAACGTCACTTCTACCCTCTCAGCATTGACTGAGAATTGTCACCTCAACGGCAAGAACCGTCTGCCGTCGGAGCCAAATCTGAAGTCTGTCGCGCAAGCCAAACAGACCACTACTAACCTCAACGCGCGCAAGAAATTAATCGTCAGATCTAACTCTAACTCCCGTAAGAAGCTTCCTAAATCTAACATTCCCAAAAGCGGTTTGGAGTCCAGTCAAGAGCTATCATCGAGTGATACTAATGTGACAAACATTTCTGCCGACTCTTTAGACACACCGTTCCGTTTTAGACGAAAACGGGACAAGTCTAACAGTCCTGAACCTATGGACTGCATCACCAACTCGGTGATCACTGCAGACGTGACTCCAGACAATTATGAGGAGACGAATAATTCTCAAGGCAATAAACTGTATAAGATCAAAGCGTTGCGGAAGAAGTGTCCCGCGTTCGGCGTCAGTTTGCTGAAGAAAGATGGCGTCCAGACTCGCTCGAGTAGTTGCGCCAGTAGCTCGACCGTCAAGAAGAAATGATCTCGGTGAATATGTAGCTTAGTTTCGTGTTTGCACGTATAGAATATAGAATTTTAAACGATGTGCATAGCACACGATGATGTTGTAACGTGTTTCTACGTTTGATAGATTTGTTTAGATGCTTCCTATAAGGCGTGATGTACATTTATTCGAGTCGATATACTCCACGAGTAGTGTTCGAATATCTGAGTGCCTAGTGCGAGTTAGTTTTACGTTAACTCGATCGACACGTCTATAACGTTCGGCGCTCCGATTGGCCCCCTTCAAGCTCTTAACTCATCAGAAAGACAAACGCGGTAAACGTTTCGATCGCTTTAACGCAAGAACCACTCGCAGTAGGCATCCTGATACAATTTTTGCTCTATATACAAGTGTAACGAAATGGATCAATTGAAAAGTGTTTAAACTACATAATTAAGCTTCTCAAGTCATTAGTCGTTCAATTATTAGAGGTAAGATCGTACTACGGATCTTTTAACAGAGTAAAAAGGGGCACATAGTCACATGACAGAACTTGAGAAGTTAGAAAGGCAGCTTTGTCACAAAATATCTAGATACAGAAAGGCAATTAATATAATGTTCGAACACAGGCACTTACAGCGAAAGAACATCGAGTTCAACAGAAGTCGTTGTACGTAAGCGTCTATGTATCATATTCGCGTGCTGTATTGACTTGAGCTTTCTGTAACTATGTAATCTATAGCTAAGTACGAGAATATTGCTTGACTTTAGAAGGTGTCGTTTAAATAGGGACCAGAATAAGTGTGTATCACACCTAACAATTTTTTAACAATCGACTGAAATTTTTATTGATTATTGAACTCATATCAACTCTGCTGTAAAAGACATTGTTCTAAACAAATTTATCGATGTTTTTCGATGTATAGAGATCTGTTTGAGCTATATGTGGAGAACCCCGTTAAGAGCCTACGTTTATAATCTCACTAAAGGGTTAACTACAGAGTGCAGATAGTTTGTGGTCGACTGATTGCCTAATGTGAACATTATGTATAAGTTTTATCGCTATAGAATATAAAACATCGAGCTATCTCTCTCTGTTTACACTAAAAACAAAGAGATAGTGCGATAACGTCATATTCCGTGTAAGTTTATTAGGAATTGGCACTAAGTTTGTTTTAATTACATTTTAGTTGTAGAAACTTGAGCTGTGTTTGAATGTTGTCAGAAAATAGTTTACATATTTAGTTGCACCACTCGAATACTTTAGCTGCAGGCCAGAATAGCTCTTATTATAAGTGTATAAAGTTTGCACTACGACTCGCATATATACGACATTAGCAGACAAGACGGTACTACATAGAGACGAAACTGAGACATGTCGAGATTATGAACCCGATCTTCATACAGGGTGCGGGCTTAGTGAACGAAGATGAGCAAAGGTTAACGAACTTACACGATCGAGTGGCGAACATTTAAGTGCGAGGGTGTTCGCTCGAGTTCAGTTTATCAATCTCTTTATATGGACACGATAGCAAAGGCAACCTAAGTTAAACGAAACGTACAAGTTTGTCTTTTCGTCATGTAAAAAGCACGTCTCACTTGTCGTCCGATGTAGTCGGAACACATGTTTGCTGACGTCAGATATAAGTTCACATTTAGACGATCAGTCGACCGGTATAGTTAAGTAAGGAAAAATATTTTTGTAGTATATTAAATTAATAAGTGATTATCAAAATGCCATTTTCTTTAGCTTTTATTGAGCTTCTTGTTATTAGATTTATTCGATTTGTATGTGTTACATTTTGTTGTTCTGTAAATCATTGTATCATTTTATATATGCATATTATATTATGTAGTTATGTTTATTAGAATGCTCAGATTTTTTATCATTGCTTGTACACTGAGATTTGTAATTATGTTCGTGCAATAATGTACTTTATAGAGGATGGATGACCTGACATTGCCTTTGAAATATATACTACTCATATTCCTAACGTGGTTACATACTTCTTATAGGATATAATAGTTTATAACAATATATATACACAATAGTATATAATTTTATACAGCATGAATAGGCCGCGGGTTTGGACTGGCAGAGTTAATAGCGGGGCGTGATTTTCAAAGACTCTAGTCTTGTTGACCTATTTTATTTCTTATGGGATTTATTAGAGTTGTTTTAGTTATATTGCAAACACGACTCTAATGGCAATATTGCCAGGTGTGAACTTATTATTATACTAATTACATATTGTTTTATTTATACAATAATAATTCTAAATATACGATCATATCTTACCTACATGCAGAAATATTATGTTGAAGTTAAGTTTATTGCCATCTTACACAAATACAAAACTTACTCTATCACGAAATGCTTGGTCATGGCAATAACGACTGTGCTATGAGAAGTTTGCGATACTATGCAACAAAGCTGTGTATATCGCACCTTGAGTTAAGCTTTAATACACGGTGTCCCCGCTAAGTGTATCGCCCCGCTAATCGCTCCGCTACACCAAGCGCGCAGCCTCATCGTGCCCTGAGTAAATCTACGAAGGTTATGTTTGTCACAAAATGCTGTGAAATGGTAGCTTTTGTGAACTAAAGATATTAATATTAGTTGTAGATGTGTAAAGTGTTTATACGTTTCTAGATCGAACTAACAATTGTACTATAGCGTTTGTTTAGTCACAAAACTGTGTTGGAAGCGATGACAATATGGCCGATACTGTGAAATCTTCACCCTATGTTTACCGCGGTAAACGTTACGGTGCGAAAATATTACTTTCTGAATTTCGTTCAAATTTGTTATGTAATCAGAACGTATAACAAATAATGTATAACAAGTTTGAAACATATAAAAATTCTTGTCATGTATCGATATCGAATCAAACATGTAACATCGAGTCAAACAAAATATTTGGTACTCCCTTTCTTCTCCTAAAATTGATTGTCCGAAAATCATTATCCATAACACGTTTGCTATAAACTTCAGTAACCATAATGTTCAAAAATTCGAGTTTTTGTTTTACATAATTATCTTTATTTCTATTACTATTTTGTCATAATATCGAGGACTATAATAATTGAATATCATAATTTAGTAAGAAATAGAGTCATATGTCCTAAGTATTGTATTATATAATGTGTATTATTCCGAATGTTCATTTATAATAAAATTGTTAGTCCTAAAACATTTGCTAAAATTAGGTTTTAGTGTCAGAAACGAATCGCTGTGAATCCGACTCCACGCAGTCTTGTCTGCCCTACCCCTAGAGAGTAATTTAGAATCGCTTAGCGCTTGGGGCGAGGCGGCCCGCGGGCTGAGCAGCAGGAGGCTTCGGGCGAACCGCCGGCGGCCCGCAGCGCCGGAGCCGTGACAAGAGCCAAGCTTTGTAATACAAATTAGTTTTAAAAACATTATTAGGATAAATAAACATTAAATAATATAGGACAACTAACTTTTTTTAAAACGGTTTTAAAGCTTTTTTATATTGTTGGTTGTAATATTTATGATAAACAAATGTAGGGCATATTGTATTTAGGGATTTTAATTTTATGACATATGATATTATGTGACATAAAGTTCGGGCAAGTTATCATTCGGACAAATGATGATTAGGACAAAAAAGGATTATGGCACTTCAGATTATTAATAAAAAAGTTAGGTAACACAATAGAGAACCATAATATTTATACAAAATTTAATATTGCTTTTCATAATTCTATTTCGTAATATCTATAATGAGAACATTTTATTTTGTTAATTTAGGTTAATTTTTTATTCGTTGTCTATGCCTTCTAAATTTGATTTTACAGCATATTTTCATAAAAAATTGCATTTTATTGTTGCGAGCAATTTTGCAATAGATATGGACACCTACTTTTCAGTTGGTTTTCGAAAATAAGCTAAAAATGTAGATTCATTCAATTCACATACACTTTAAGCGATCAATCAGGTGTGGCCATTAAAACTTATTTGTCAATGGTGCGTCCATATAATAATCCATCGGCAAAAAGTTTTATTAGAATGTACCAATCAAGTATAAATGGAAGCAAGTTTAAATTCGAGACATTTTTGAATCATTCATGTTTATACCATTACATTGTCAGCCATATTGTCATCGCGACTAGCACATAATGCCTATGAACAGTTCCATACAACTGTACGAATTTACAGTGTCATATCAGATATTTGTAAACGCTTGAGTGTTGTGTATAAGCAGCGAGCGTACCGGCCAAACGCCAATGTTGTTGTTTTGTTTATATTATTTCTTAGCATTTGATGCTTATGACTCGACCATTTGTTATATCGAACTATATATTTGAATGAAGAGACCAATCTTTATGTAACCTAGGAAACTGGACTCATATGTTGTGTGGGCTTGCTAAGTTATGTAACGCCTTCCTATTCTAGTATGTCTAGGCATCTCATACCTAAGGATTTGAATAAGACTGCACAAGTCCTGTGAGTCTTTCTGGTGGTTGCGATATTATAACCCATAAAAGTTTCTATAATAAGACTGTCCATTTAAGAAACGATTGACTCGTTTAACTGTTAACTATTTTGCCTAGTCTATGCAAATATAATAGTCGACGTAATCCATTGATAACGAGGCTTCAGTCTGTAAGATTTTAACATTTAATATTTTTGGAATCATTACAATCTATGGAATTACTACCAACAGATTATATTATCTTAAGTAAATGTCTGCCGCGTTAATTGAAACATTGTACTGTTTACGATATGAGTGGCGCCTCTATATATATCTATAAATAATTGCTGTTAAATGATGTCTTCTTCTTCTTCTCTTTAGCCTTTATTATTCCCAAGTCACTTGGGGTCGGCTTTTCTAGTCTAACCGGGTTTGACTGGATATCAGTTTTTACACGGAGCGGCTGCCACCTGACCTCCGCAACCCGAAGGCTAACGATACCCTAAGGCTAGACCAGTGTCAGGATATTAGAGGGTACTGACTTTCCCAATAACGACTGCCATAGATGTTCATGGCAGCCGGGACCGATGGCTTAACGTGCTCTCCGAGGCACGAAGCAGGCGATAATCGTCAATCAATACGCACATAATTTCGAAAAGTCATATGACTTTCGAAAGTTAGCGGTGCGCGACGTGGGTTCGAACCCGAGACCCTCTGCATTGCAGTCTGTTGGTCTCCCCACTGAGCTATCGCTGCTCTATGCTGCTGCATGCTGTTAAATTATGTATCAGTTATTAATATTTAACTTTATAGCGCCAATCTTTGGTGCTTATAAAACAGCAAGCAATTATTCGGTAGTAATTCTTCGCAGTACTTGAGCAGTATTTATACTGGTTTATTGTTTTTCTTGTGGCTTTATGCTTTATACCCGTGGCCTACTAGTCGAGTTGTAGGCAACAAGTGTGACTAGCAAATACTACTACTGTTATGAATGTTGTGAAGAATGTTGTCTTATGTCACTTAACTAATAGTATTATTTAATTATACTGTACTCACGGTTGGATTTGTCAAGTGTTGTGTACCTTGTTATATTCTGACATTAAAACCGTAAGCACAGTATTATAAACAGTGTAATATACGCTTCAATGATGCGGCAGCTATGGGGAGTGATCTGTTACAGTTTACGGTTTATAATGGTTAATTTGTTTACAGTATTGTTGTCCATTAAAGAGCTAATAGGCGATCGAACATATTGCAGCCGGACTACAAACACGGTCCGCTGTCGGACCACATTCGATCGTGTGACCCACAGTGTGCCGAACATTATTATTAGTAATATCGGTACGATAGTTCGATCGCTTGAAAATAATATGACGGCCTGTGGTGTGTGACGGTGTGGTGTGAAGAATGCAGTTGAGTACAGTCGCCCAAGAAACTAGTCTAAGAGAAGTTTCTGTGAGATCTAATTATCGCTAAGGTTGAATTTTCCAAGTTGACACATGGCATGACATAAATATAGTATATGATAAAGAGAGCAATGGTCACTGTCATAATACTTTTGCAAGGGGAAATCAACATTGTTTCATGACGTTCAAATGAACTTCGACCGTAGCTGGACCACATTTTTGGCCGACTACCACCGTACCGTGCGGTACCGAGTTCGATCGCCTATTTGCACTTTTAAAGAAAAACTGCGATGATAAGTTGATCTTACTGTTAAAGTTATATTAACGACGGTCATGTGAAGTGTACTAATGCAAATTGTAAGTTAATAGAATATTTTTTTACTTGTACTTTGTTTATTCACAAAATATTGATCTCATAAATCGAAAACTTAGATAAATATGATTAAAAATAAATTGTAGGGTAGTTTCGTAACTGGCATTGCTAGAAGACAGTGAATGGAAATTAACCATGGAAGTATTCTCATCGCTAAAAATGTCACCACGGAATGAAACAAAAATAGGCTTCATAAAACTAAGCTGGGTTACTATAGTAACATATAATTATATCAATGGAATTGAGTTTGTGGCATTGATCACAAGTAAATAAACGGTAAAACAAAGAATAAGTGTGCTGTGGTGTCAATAATTATCTGCTGTTAGTATGAAAGTACTGCTTCCATGTTTTATTTCCATTCGCTGCTAGAAAGTTCCGTTAGACTTCTAATTTTAATACTAGTCTCAGTTAATTATTTAGACTTTTTGTGCCCTATAACTTGAAATACTTTTTATTCTAACCCTATCGAAACTTATTCGAACTCAAAAATCATAGTACCACTGAAAAAAAGCTTTTTCATGCATGTTGTGCGTGAGGTGCATAGATTCTTTATGAGATCAATGTTATATTATATCGAATTTATAGTTGTTGCAATCAGTTTCTGTCATTGTAATAAATAATATTGATACACTTTTAAGGTGTATTTTTCAATCACAATATTTACAAAAACGTGTAATACTTTATTTCATTTTTATTATTATGTTTTTGTCTGTAATTAAGTGCAGCGAATCGCAATATTTTAATTATAATCAATTTTATTTAACAATTTAATATTTGACGTTTATTGATTTTGTAAATCAGAATTTTGCATGTTCATTTATATCATCTTACATTCTAAATGTAATATTTTTCATTCAATTGATTTATATCTATAATATTTTATAAATTTATTGAAGATGATATTGTTGATCTTAGTTACGTGGTGCAGATGTCAGCATTTTCTCTTTTGTTTGCAATTATTTTTTACATATTACATCCTTTTTTTTGGATGGATACTGTATTAATAGATGCATTAATAGTGTTTGTAGCGTACATTATTTTTAAACCTATTTGTATTACCAGTCAAAGTTAATGAATAAATCTATTTTTCTTATTCAACTTTGATCTATTACTACTAGAAGGTATGTGCTGTATTATGATAGATACATATTGCAATGGATATTATTTTCTATATCAGAAATATGCTTTCAATATTTTACACTGATTGTGGTGTCTAATATATCGCATCTATTGATACTGTTCAATCCATTAAGAACTGATGTTTCAAACGTCAGATAGCTTATCAGAGAAGAAAATTTGAAAGGTTTTCTATACAAAACCGGTTAATTTATTCCATAGTTATTTCACCTGGTTATTGAAAATCGGCGCTAAGCGAAATAAACTTTTTTATTTGTAAGAGTTATATTTTTATTCGTAATATTTTTATAAGGACAAGTTGGTGCGCAGCGGTGGATAGGATAATGGGACCAGAGCGTTGTAGTGATACACTTTTAGTATTGTATATTAATTTGCATCTGTTGTCTAGATATAGTTTATGATAATTATGTTGTGATCTAATCAGTTACTAATGTATGTGCACTATTACGTATAGGTATATATATGTATATATATATATAACCGGTGACACCACGTCATGGTGTACAAACGCTTGTGCTTAATAAAATTAAAAAGATATATTCCAATTTATGGTGTTGTTTTATTTACAATGTCTATGATCAAGAAACAGAGTACAATGTAAGGCGGATGACTATTAACAAACAATTTTATGGTATTTGATACCATTCAATAAATGAATATAAATATTAAGTAGATTTAATTACAATTTAAAAGGTTAGTAGGTATTTAACAAATATAACAAGAAGTATTCTTAAAACCAAATGGATGCTTAAAACTATTTGCTTTTGTAAGCATGCATTGAACGCAATAAACTGTGTTTACTTAAGGCGATTTTCCGCGAGCCACCGCACGGAAAGACTTGCGATAACGATATACAATACTACACATGGCATAGCTCAAGTATGTTTTGCCAAATGTGACAATTCTTCTATTAGCTATATGATTGCCCCATTTCTGTAAGCTGCAAATGGGGCTAAATAAATTTGCTTTTCTTCAGCCTAACGTCACCAAAAATATATTTTATGGTGATACCAAGGTGTATTTTGTAAAACGTATAAAGTATCGTTCAATGATTAAACTGTTAGAATATGTTGTTCAAAATAGCATTTCAAGAAATTATAAAAACAAAATTTTATGTGGGTGGCTCGTGGAAAAATGCCTCGAATATCAGATCTCTTTTAAAATAGATATTTACCAAAACTATGTCAAATATAAAAACTCATAACAAACTCGGTCCTATGAATAAATTAGGTACTCTGGCGAAATCCCAAAGTACACGATGCTGAAGTATTTGCAGACGAATTTAACTTTTATACACAATGGCAATACACTATTAGTGTAGACTACTTAATCACTAAGTATTGGTTGCTACGCTATACGTAAAAGTCCGTTTAAACTAAAACTCATATTGCGAGACGATGACGACAAGTCTCGCAACCGCACTGCCGGCGAACATCGCTCGCTGGTACAGCGACATTGTTAACTCCAACTCGATCACTTGAGGACCTTCGAGTGAACACATCAGGGAGATCACGCAGATATTGCCGGAGGGACGCATGCTGAAATAGAGAAAACAGAACGTTACGATTGTAAAAGTAAGGTCATATACATATATCAACTCTGAAACGGATCGTCACCGTACCGACTCGAGCCGCCTATGTGACGCGGAGAGGTAAAAACGGCATGAGAAATTATTTCTTGCCAAAATGAGCAGAAATGCTTTAAATATAATGTAGACATGTGATAAAATTGATCCCATTTAAAAAAATATAAATCCGGAGAAATCAGGTTTTTTACAAACTTTTCCGAGTTCTTTCTATTGAGACGTGTTAATAACGTTAATAAAACCATATTAGCGTTGATATCCTACAAATCAGACAAAAACTAAGAAAGTTATTGGTATTTTTTTGAGTTTGTAGGGTCAACTTTGATAGGTCATAGCGGGTAACGCATAGCCCGGACGCAGCTAATTTTGAATTTTAATGTTTAATATTATAATGATGA
Source organism: Catocala fraxini (assembly GCA_930367265.1). Classification (NCBI taxonomy): domain Eukaryota; kingdom Metazoa; phylum Arthropoda; class Insecta; order Lepidoptera; family Erebidae; genus Catocala; species Catocala fraxini. The sequence continues at coordinate 9,653,369 of OV884050.1, forward strand.
CTAACCTACCCTAATAACACAATATTAATAGATAACTGTACCGTTAGATAAGCAAAAAAATCTGGGGTGGGTGACCCATAATTGTGAATGCCTGCAAGATTTGAACAAGAGAATGTAGTAAAAAAATCTGTTGGCTTTCCAAATTATTAGACACTTCTTCGTACAAATTTCAATAAAAGTTATATCTTTTACCTAAGGTATGTACGAAGCTCAAACTTAAATTCATGAAAGCAATTAGTAAGCAATTATTGATACAGCAACCTTTTAGCAATTCTGTGTCCTTCATGCTGAACATGGAGGTAGCCATCCATCCTGTCATCAGAATGGCTGGTCAATAAAATATTCATATTTCTCTGAATATATTTTATGTAGCAATTATTGAAGAAATTAATATACTTTCAGAGCTGTTCGCTATAGGCAACCAGCCATTCTAACGCTAACGATATGTGTGCTATGACCTTTATATGAAGACGGAGAATAAATTTTAAACAGATGGTTTTAGAATGGTAGTTGACCACAAAAAATTGTTAACAGACGATCAAACGCATATCAACTTCAGTGATAATATAATTTAATAATATATAATATAATAAGTTTATATATACCTACAACATATTTTCTCAACTATTTTAAGTCCCTGACTCCTGTACTAGGTGTCAACACCTGTGTTACAGAAGCCAGGGCCTTCTGCGATAGTTATATACAACAAAACAATTTATATGTATAACAAAATAATAGTAAAATAAAATAAAAGATACATACTTTATCTTCACTAAAACAAACAAAATATACCAAAGCACCTATAATATAATCTATACTAACGGTGAGTGAGTGCGTGTGTGTGTGTTAGAGTGTTGTGCGTGAATAGTAGTGTGGTGTATGTAATGAGACCCTCTGCATTGCAGTCTGTTGGTCTCCCCACTGAGCTATCGCTGTCTCGGGTTCAAACCCACGTCGCGCACCTCTGACTTTCGGAAGTTATATGACTTTTCGAAATTATATGCGTATTGATTGACAATTATCGCCTGCTTCGTGCCTCGGAGAGCACGTTAAGCCGTTGCTCCTGGCTGCCATGAACATCTATGGCAGTCGATATTGGGAGAGTGTCGACACAAAAGATCCCACTGGGTCGAAGTGTCGCCGGTCTGCACTGACTGGCTCCCACATAAGATAAGATAAGATGTAATGAGAGTGTGGTTTTAATGTATAAGCGGAAGAGTGAAATGTCTACGTGTGCGTGTAGTGTGACTTATGAGGCGTGTACATTTTAGATGATTGTTAAATTTTGGCTTTGGATTGGCTGAATGAATTAACAATAGCCAATCACGTAACTTAAATGTCTTTTCTAAAATCGGCTGTAGGTAAGACACAAGATCACAAAGTAGGTATATATTTTGAATGTGCTGAAACTACTTTATTGTTCACCGTTCTGAAACTAGCGTATTTTACACAATACTTTTTAGATTGTTCTAGTTAAATTAATGTTTCGACACATCGACTAGGTACTATCTATCGCTCTATACCTACTCGTAAGAGTAATTTCCAATTTATGAAAACAGCGTACACCTTGCTATACAAATAATAACAATATCATACCAAAATTTAGTTTTACGGCAACATTATATTAAAGTTCTATAAATAAGTAGATACTTGTGTCGTATAGCACTCACTCGAAACACCTGAAGTCCGCAGGTTTGACACCATGCGTGGCCTGAACATTGACCATGCGCATCTCAAAACTCACGACGGACTCCCTCCACGAGGGCCCGTGCATCGTGAATAGATCCACCTGGAAACATTATGTAAACATTTTCATTGATCTTGATTTATCACAACTAATCTGTATCTGTATCCTGCATAGAACAGAAAATACCACCGACCACAGCAATAAGTCGTTTTTGGGTATCTAAAGCGTGTTCCATAAGTATAAGATATTGAAACATTAGTGATACCTTGTGCGCTGCTGCTTACTACGACCCTATAACGAAGGTGTCAGCTCTAGGCATAGATTACTGGTCCCCTGCTGCACAGATCAACACAAGGTTTTCTAGTGAATGCGACTGCTGTGCATGAGGTCTCGGGATCGAATCCCGGGTCAGGCCAACAAAAAGGTATTGGGTTTTTCTGATAAGAAATCTCAATACGAGCCCGGAGTTAGGAAGTCTGCGGTGTTAGACACCGCCGTGCTTCGGAAAGTACGTAAAGCCGTTGGTCCTGCCCCTGATCTTTCTCCGATCGTATCGCCTCATCCGTCCCATCGGATCATAAGGGTTAGGAAACAGAGAGTGCACTTGTGTTTGCGATACTTTTGCACGTCCTATAATATCTCCTACGCAGATGGCCAGTCTCTGTAAGATTGGTCGCCGTGACCGAAATTCAGTCTGGAGGACATAATTTCTCCAAACACGATATTAATGTAGTATCTTTGAGCTGCGTTTAGAGCTATGAAAGCGTGTGTCAGAGCATTAGATCGATGATACTCACACTTCCCGTAGGCAGGTAGATATTAGCGACGAAGGTGATGAAGTTGTAGCTGTAGGAGCTCGGCTGCTGCAGACAGGTCCAGTCACCCACCTGGCATGAGCGCTGTACCCGTGTACAGCGACTGGAAACAAACAAACAAGGCATAAGAAACCACATATATTAATACCTTATGGACACTTACAGTGGCGGAAAACGGTAACTAAAATTGGTATAGGTATTTTATCGATAAACAGCATTTTTATATATTTACCTATATCTTCGTTTAGAAGACATACAAAAATCTGATCCTGAACCTAGAATTCCACTTTAACCAGGAAGAATCTGATTAAAGAAGTAGGTACCTCCAAAAAATAATGGGTTGTTTTGTTATGAACAGCTTAAATGACGTGCTGTGTGTTTGTTTGTCGCCGTAATACTATAAATACAACGAAATTACGGCTGTTCTTAGCTGAGCTTGACTCTCAACAGATAGTCAAATTCAGTCAATTAATATTATAAAATCATTCTACTTAATACTATAAATGTAAAGGTTTTTAAATATGTTTGGATGTTTGTTGCCGTGTATAAACCGTTAAACAGATTTGGATGCAATTTAGCACACAGACAGACCATTAGTCCTGGATTAACACATACGCCACATTTTATCCTAGTAACGCTTTCCCTTTAAGATAATAATTCAACTTTAAAGTTATTTTAAGAACATAATAGTTTACTTTTGTAGTACTCACTGCTTGGACTCAAGGTGATATCCTGGCGGACAGTCGATGCGATGACAGTGGTAGCTGCCGCGCGTGTTCTGACACACAGCGCCGGAGCCACCGCCGCACTGCGCCTCGCCTGACTCGCACTCGTCTATATCTGTGGATCATAATAGCTGGTTAGGTTATCTGCCCTTGTAAGTTTACCCGCAAGACATTGCGTTTGTACTTACTGTTGATTGTTTTAATATTGGGTTCGATTAAGTGAGTTGTAACGATGTTTCTCAAAAAATTCTCCTCTCAGAAAATGCGCCTAGAAACAGACTCGCAGTTGACTAGAATAGATGAGACGTAAATAGAACTAGCCAAATTTGTGTATTATTTACTGCAAGAGGTATTTTCATAGCTAAATTCGCTGTTTTAGAGCTACCTACTGAAATTCGGCAAGCGTACTTAACCCCACGGCAATATTACATTCACGTATCTATTTTCTAGTCTAATTAATTCCCCTTGATTATAATAGGGGTTAAAGTATGAAGTTGCCGTTGTAAAGTAATACTTTGAATTGATATAAAACCATCGTGGTGTAAGATTTTCGAGTAAAACTTTTTTTACATGATACCTAGAAGATTCTTCTTTTAAAAATGTGCAACATTCGATTTTCGACATTCAATTGTTTTCTTATTGAACTTAGACGGGAAAGGTGGATACTTCGAAAATCCGAGTCATTTTTGAATATCAATAATCAAATCAATAAAATAAAAAAATATGAAAATAGGTGCCTCATGATTTAACTGATCTGCAGAAAGAAATGCGTGTTGAAACTTGTGTTGCCTTGTTGAATCGATACAGAAATGAAGGAATATTGGATCGAATTGTGACATGTGACGAAAATTGGATTCTTTACGATAACCGTAAGCGAAAAATGCAATGGCTAACCCCAGGCCAAACGTCGCAACAGTGCTCTAAAGCAAAGCTTACCAATAAAAAGGTAATGGTAACTGTTTGGTGGTCTCTTCATAGTGTTATTCACTATAGCTTTCTCAGGTCTGGTCAAGCAATAACAGCAGATGTTTATGTGCTGAACTGTAACCAATGATGGCGAAACTGGCAGTGAATCGTTCTTCACCATTATTGCTCCATGATAACGCAAGAGTAAACTGCACGAGAAACCGTTGTAACTCTACAGGAGCTGCAGTTAGAAACCATACGTACGGACTACAATTTTTTCCGCGATTTGGACAATTTTCTACGTGATAAAAAATTTATTTCCATGAGGCAGTACAAAATGCTTTCACACAGTTTGTCGAATCTAGATCCCCGGAGTTCTATCGTAAAGGCTTAAATGAACATCCGTTTAGATGGCAGCAATGTGTAGATAATGAGGGTAAATATTTCGATTAAATAAATATGGTACATCTTAGAAAAAAAAGGGGTTTCAACTTTTCCGTACAAAGCAGCAATTTCATACTTTAACCCCTAATATATAAAAGTATTGGTTTCTAATCAGGCTTCTTCCATCCATTAATTGTCTTTAAAATTAAATATTTAGGCGAAAAACAGTCTCTCAAACTTCTAATTATCGTAGATGTAGGTAGGTATCATACCGATACAGCTCCTGGCGTCTTCAGACAGGCGGTACCCCGCGGGACAGTCGCAGCGGTAGCTGCCTATCTCGTTGACGCACTCGCCGCCGCACAGCTTGCCACGCAAACGCACTGAAGAGAACTCCTCGCACTCGTTCACGTCCACACACGTCCTGGAAACAGATATAGAATAAGGTACTTTTACTCAATTAACGAGGGACATATCGGATTGGATAAGGACGCATGACAGGCAGGAATTGATGTTTGGTAACATTTAATTAAGAGTTTAGTGTGACCTTAACCTTGTGGAGGAACTTAGTGTAATGTACGTCCAACACAAAGAGGGGATCCTTCAACCACGCTGGATAATCGTGCTTGGCGACCCGGCTGTTAATGTCAGGAACTGGTATCTATATATACCTACTTGGTTGCCGTGTAAACTTCACTTGCTTAATTCAGGTTTGTACAGCAAGCGACATTATAAGCGCCTTATTGTGTACAACGCCATCTGTTGGCTGTCGTCGAAACTTCATCTGTGTAGAGTGACTACAACCTCAAGGCCATGGTGCTGCTAGCTTTAGCCCAAACGTTACAACTTTAATTACCCTTTCCATAAGTATAATTATTTTTATAACTTATAATGATTATGACAGTTGTAGTCGCTCATATATTACTATACTCCATTTGGTTAGGTACTTAACTAAAGATAAACAATATTGATGTGACTTTTTACACAAACACATATTAAACAAATAAACTACTGCTTAAACTAACGGTTCAATTGAATTAGTAATCGTTATTGTTGATCGGACAAAGGCCAGGTTAAGAGCCGGAGACGTTTTGGACAAAGGCCAGGTTAAGAGCACCATAAATCGGCGAGCGTGTATGAGGAATGCGATAAAAGTGAATGAAGCCAGGGAAGTGTGTCAGGATCGTAGCAAATGGAAATCCGTAGTCTCTGCCTACCCCTCTGGGAAACAGGCGTGAATCTTATTTATTATTAAAACTGTATGTATTGTTGTATTTACATTGATCTTTAGCAGCATTTTATTTTAAACTGATTTTTTAGATAAAAAGACACATCAAGATTGTTTACCTTTAGTTAAGTATCTAACCAAATGGAGTATAGTTGGAGACTCGCGATGTAAGAATATTTCAAATAAATTCGCAACATGTAGTTTATAAAAAATATAGGTGTACCAAGTGTTTGCTAAAATTTCTCCTTTATGAATAGTCTGCCAGAATTTAGTAGGTACTTAATAAAATAGATTACGTAAGTATTTTTCGAATGAATCGCAATATTTACTGTACATGGTTTTTAAATGCAGAACTTACTTATTATCATCGTCAAGCCGGTACCCCTTCTTGCAGTAGCACCGGTAGCTGCCCCAGGTGTTGGAGCAGGACTGCGAGCAGACGCCGGGGGTCTCCTGGCACTCATCCAGGTCCACGCACACCTTGTCGTTGGAGGGCGCGTTGCGGAAGCCGTCGCGACACACGCAGCGGTACGAGCCGTACGTGTTTACACATTCAGCGTTGTAAGGACATGGCTGGAAGAAACCATATTACAATCGTTAATTGTGACTTAGTTTTCTTCTTTAATAGATATATGCTAGATGATGTGATAGGTACAGTAAAATAGTAGCGATAAAATCCTTATAAAGTAGTTTAATTTTAAAGTATAACATTCGCGTAAACTCAAGACTATATATGTGCCTGGTAAGATTGACAAGAGTTGAAATAAAGCTACTAAAAATCTATACGTTTAATGGTAAAAGGTGTTATAACAACATTGCAAGCAATTTTTGCGCCATGGCATCATTTTATAAGTAGAACTCTTATAGAAAATATAAAACACTACTCAAATCCCAAAATCACGTGTAATTTTCCGAACGCCTTTTATATTGTCGACTGAATTGAAATTAAGCACATCTTTAGTTAAATAAAACTGACAATAAAAAGGCATAGGTATATAGTGAATATAGTCACTAACGTTGCCGTGCATGCATTCATTGATATCCTCGCACTGGTTCTGTCCGACGAGCCGGTGTCCGGTCGGGCACTGACATGCGTACCCGCCGTAGAAGTTCTCACAGCGCTGCTGAGGGCCGCACTCCGAGATGTTGCGCGCGCATTCATCGATATCTGTAAGTTTACATTATATGTACATATATAATATCACCGCGATATACTAGTTGTCTGATCTTGACCATTAGACTGCCAGAGAGTTCGATCTTAAGTCAACCTCTGACTTTTCGAAGTTATATGCGTAATAGTTAATTATCGCTCTATAGTCTATATTAATATATTTAACGATTAAGGGAAACGTTATAAGGAAGTCACTATGTCTGAGAGTTCTAAATAATGTTCTCGAAGATATATGAAGTCTGCTAAACCGCACCGGGCCAGCGTGGTGGACTATGTCGTAACCCTTTAACCTTCTCGAACAGAGAAGAGGCGCAGGCCTAGCAGTGGGACAGTTTATATAGAGGGCTGATATCATAAAATATTATAGGAGATGTATTGTATGTAGAAGTTTAGTATTCTGTGGCTAATATTATTATTATTATATAATACTTGTTTAATTGATTTAAGTTAGTGGATTAGCTTAAGTGGTGCTGCCGCTTAGAACAGCAATAGAAAAAGAGGTATTAGCCGTTTGTGTAGTAGCGTATCTTCTTCTTTCAGTCATAAAGTGATAAGCTTAAGGGTCTATATGCCAGAGAGTTAGCTTTCAGGCGTCCTTATAAATCTTAGCCTATTTCACCAGGCAAGGTTGCTCGTTGCAACAAAAACTCTCTAGTCCTATCGTTTCGTATAATAATAAAACAATAGTATAATATAATAGTCATATTGCCAAATAAAAAGTGTAACATGATTTTATATTTTGACAGTCTTATTGAGAAAACTCAAGTCAGTAAGATAGTAATAGTTAATGTATATACATACAAACATATTCTTATATATAAACATAATCGCACCCGATATCACACACACAGTAGGTTTACATTTCGTCGGCCTCGATGGCGTAGTGGTTAGTGTAACCGACTGCCACGCCTGAGGTCGCGGGTTCGATTTCAAAGTCAAACATTTGTGTGCATGAACATGGATGTTTGTTTTGGTCTGGGTGTTTCTATGTATAATATGTACGTATTTCCAAAAAAGAAAAAGTATATATGTATGTTTATCCATTGTCTAGTACCAATAGTACAAGCTCTGCTTAGTTTAGTAGTCTATGTGTAGTCTAGTCAATAAATTATGTAAGATTTTCTTACCATAGCATCGTTTATCAGACGTGAGTCTGTATCCCCACGGGCACGATGCCACCACAGCCCCAACATCAGGCACACGGGAGTACACGGGCCGGGGCGAGTAGGGCCCACGCTGTCCGTACTGGGCCCCCACTGTAATGATGTTGCGCCCATCGCTGGGTACTGGCGGCCGAGGAGCAGGCGAAGATGTAGTCGTTGGCGGGGCTAGACATAACAACAAAAATGAGAGTACTAAACTTAACCTCTCAACCAACGCTAGGACGCCGGCATTCGAGCTTAACCAGACTATTTAAAACGTAAATTTTGTTATGATTGTCTTCTTTTGCTTAAATAGTACTTTTGTATTATCGTATTATTGCTAAATGGGTTGCTCCTGCAACTTAACCTCTCAGGTTAAGTTCTATTTCCAGTCGGATTTGGCTGGAACTGGTGACAATGACATGCAAAATACGCCAATGTTGGCGACCATTGCCGAATTTGCGGTCTTCTCTTCTGTCTTTTCTTTTCGTGTGGTTAGTGGCCAACCTGTTGTCAAGAGTTGTTCAAGCCGCCCGTAGGCGTCTGATATGGATTAACGACTGCTGTCAATTTGAAAACAACCGGGACCGACTTTTTACTTGCCCTCCGAAGCACGGATACGCTCAAATGAAATACCACTAAGCGGTCAACCATCTATAGACTGACTGCTTAACCTCGCTAATCGTTTACCGCTCAGTGAGTGCAACTGGCTATGAGCGCGGTAATTATTTAATTATTAATTATTTGCGGTAATTTTCCAAGAATATCTGGTCCAAAAACAGCGGGGACCTGCATACAATCCCAGAATTTTAAGTTGGAATCTGATAGCTTGGACTGGACCACATATATATTTATTTTAGTCCTGGCAGTCTTATATATACAGCAATCCTTTAACGCCATCTCAAGAGTAAAATTACCAACGATTGAATTGATTTAGGTATGCAAGACTAATTCTTCTTAATGTAATTTCGATGCTATATGCAACAACGAGTTTATCGTTAAGACAGCCTTACGAACGATTGAGAGTTCAGTGCTGATGCCAATGGTATTTAGTAATGCGTTTATGCATCGCTATTTACGAGACGAATTAGGTCTTCAACAATTTGTTTGCCGAATAATCTTGAATGGACGTTTTAAGGGAAATATGGAATACTAGCTTTTTCTCGCGACTTCACTCGCGTAAAAGTAGGTTAGGTTAGGTTATGTTAGTAACTCCCCGGCCTGCCACGAGTGTGGGGCACCGGAAGACACGGCGCTCCACACACTGGAGGCGTGTGCCGCGTGGGGGCCGCAGCAGCACACGCTTTCGGCCATAATAGGCGGAGATCTCTCCCTGCCGAGCGTGATCAACGCCATGCTCGGTGGCGAGAGGTCGTGGCAGGCAGTGGTCTCCTTCTGCGAAGCTGTCATGGCGCAGAAGGAGACCGCGGAGAGGGTCAGGGAGAACAACCTCCTCGCTGACCCTCTCCGGCGCAGACGGACGGGAGCGAGAAGGAGGCGATTTGCCCGCCTTTTCGCTCCTGTATAGTGGGGTCACTGGTACAGCGTCGGGGGACTCTCTACCGGCTTGCACGGCCCCACACGTCTGAGGGATGGGCTTGGTGAGCAAGGCCTTCCCTCCACAGGTGCTGAGGCCCGGTCACCATCAGCCGGGCCAACCGCCGGGGCGGGATGGTGATTGCTAACGCGACCCAATCCCGCCCCACTCCGTCGGCGGAGGGACTGCTCACCCCAGGTTTTTAGTGTGTATACCGACCCCCTTCAGGGGCGGAGAGTCTCACATAACCACCCTGCCCCTCCCCGGGGGAGGGGGTATCCATAAAGGATTTTCCTGGGTCAAAAAAAAAAGGTTATGTTAGTAACAGTACTTTTCTTCAAAATAATATAGCCTATGTTATTCAGTGATAACATAGCTTTCTAATGGAGAAGTTTTTTTTAAATCGTGTTAGTAGTTTTTGCGTTAAACCCTTACAAATAAACAAACGTACCAAAAATCTAATCTTTCCTCTTTATAATATTAGTATAGATAGTTTAGATTAAACTCGGTTTTGGCAAATAGAAATATTTATGGAGAAATATCAAATATTAAGTAGTTTTGACTCACATTTCTGTAGCATATTGCAGGTAGGTATGTGGGTTATTACCGATATTCCACGACGTTGCAGTGACTAATCCTAAGTAATTTTTCTTGTTCTACTTACCCGTGGTGTATAAAGGTTTGTCAGCTTCGCGGCATCGTCGCCCGCACTCACAACGGAACCCGCCGGGAATGTTGACGCAGTCCTCCCGCGGTGAACACGTAGCTGTGTTTAACTTACACTCATCTATGTCTGCAACCACCAATTAGTTATTAATGGCAAGCCTTTATCAGTAGGCCGATAGAAGTAATGCCGATAGAAGCTTAAGCTTCTAATCATACTAAGAACCGAAAATCGTAGAAAATATGTTTTCGTCTAATATAAAAGTGAAGACAGAAAGCTACTTAGTGACAGTCGAAAAGCAGTGGAGATATTTAGCAACACTTACTTTATTTACCACTAGCGGATTGCCTCGACTTAGCCCGGTCTAAATTAATATATAGCATGCTATGACGATATGGCACACAATGTACCTTTGAAATAGTGGTGCAGTTTCAGAAATTTGCATAGACATAATATACTACGGATTGGGTGATGAGAAATAGGTAAGCGTCGACATTAGTCCATTATACTGTGGTTGCATACGCTCCATTTAAATTAATCAAAGTGTACAAGTAATACAAGCTGGCTTACCGACACATTCATTACGTCGCGGGTCGAACGAGTATCCGAGCTCACAGGACCTCGACGGTGGATATCTGCCGTACGGACGTGACGGTCTGTAGGGCGGCTGCCACTCTGGTACTGTCACTGTATACAAAATCTGATTGTAGTAAGGCCAATCATGTCATTTGCGCTTAAAACTACCAGACAAGTAAAGACAACTTGGCTTCGGTGCAGTGTCAAGAAAGTTATCGGCGTAGGCGAGTGTACAGCTACTTATATGTAAATTACTTATGACGACGATAACATTGCTTTTGATACATTTATTTGAAACGGCCGTTACTTCTACAGCGTGAAAATAATGTGCCGTAGGATTCCTACTCATTACCAAAAGACATTTTTGCGACGTCCATTTCAACAACGCCAAATCATCCAAAATCTTTTTTACCGTTGGGTTATTTGATCGATGGGCCATTTCACCGAATAGCCACATGTACAAACTGCCATATCACCGAAGAAAAAACTTGCTACCAGAAAAGAAAATAGTAGGCTAGGTTAGGTTAGAAGTGCGACCATACAACGCACAAGCCGAGCGAGTGAAGCGAGTGTGCCGCGGCAGCGGTCGGCGAGTGCTAGAAACAAATTTATTTACACAAACAAAAGAAATGTTCCTACTATCGGTGATATGGGAGTTTGTACATGTGACTATTCGGTGAAATGGCCCATGGATAATTTGATCGATGGGCCAAACCCATCGGTTAAATAGCTCTTCGATGATTTGGCGTTGTAGAAATGGGCTTCGCAAAAATGTCTTTCGGTAATGAGTACGAAACGCATGTGTCATTGGCGACCCTTTTAGTTTTAAATATGCGTGTGTTATAAAATAGTAGGTTATAATTTGATTTGTTGATTATTATATTATAATTAATTTGATTTAATGTATTTATTTAATACAAATAATTTTACAAATCATCTAAGATAAATAGATTATACAGAAACATCTATTATTTATGTCAATCATAGAACACGTGTTCTTGTGACGTAGAACATCTGTTAGTAGTGGGGCTGTGACTAATAAATACAACAGAAACGCTAGGAGCGGGGCATTCTCTGTTGGACCGTTGACTGGAGCAGATCTAACAATTGTGTAAAGTTAAGTACTATTTTATTATGTATTTAAAGTATAAGTATAATGGTTCTAAAATATATTTAATAATTATGATTATATATACGAGTAGCTAATTTGTTTTAATACTTATTAGTCTGTACTTTGGTAAATGTTTAATTTGTGAATCTTAAAATTCAATAAATATACCTATGTTATCTACATGCTTTAAGTTTTATTTCGACGCACCGAATTTCATGAATATAGTATAATAAGGGTCAAATAAGACAACGTGTGTCGGTAAATGGAGGTTATGTATCGACGGATTATTACCTAATATATAAGTAGATATCTATTATTGATATATAATAGTTAAAATATCATATCTTTTAACACGTGCAATATACTATTAAACCACTGTAATGAGCCTGATTTGCTGGCTAGAAGTTTTGTGACCAATCAAGAGGATCGCAAAGATCGTGTAGAGTGTAATGGCGTTTACTTTAACGCACGTAAGTAAGTAATTCTTCAATTCGTTACACCAGAGTTTTACTGCCGGACGCAGTGGTAAAAACATGAAGCGTCTTCACATAAATTCGCAGTAAAGATGTCAAATCTGGATAATAGTTACCAGCAGTTTCCGTGGTGGTGGAAGTGGTGGTACTGGTCGTCGAGCTGCTTCTGGTGGTGGGGATGGGAGTGCACCAGCCGGACGCGTCCTTCTTGAAGCCAGGCACACACTCGCACACATACCCGCCAGGCATGTTCACGCACACCTCCAGGTTTCTGCACGCGTTTTGACCAGATAGACACTCGTCGTCATCTAGATATGGGTACAAGCGCAATTAGAGGGCAGAAAAAGATGATTTATCTTTAATAACCGAGCCGTAGTACGGTAGCCGCGTTTAATAAGTATTTGAGCCATAGAGTATTTATATCATAAGAAATTCCAGCATATTATCATAACGTTTCGTAAAACATTTTACGAAATTATTAATCTAACTACACACTGTCAAGCTTGCTATCGTAAATTATTTAGTTATAGTAAAGGGACGCATGTGCCAGCTCGTCTAAAAGTATACATACAGCCCGTATACAATAAAATTAGCGTAATATTCATTTTCTAGGCATTTCGCCCGATGAATATGAATACCGGGCATACGTCCTCACTCATTCCTTTTGTCTATATATTTGCCTAGGGCTAGCGAATAGCTCTAGGTATTTCAAGCTATCATAGGTAATGGTAACCACTTACTTACTATCAGTTGGGCATAGATGTAGACTGTTAGTTTATTACATAAATTATTAGTGAGGTTTTTGTTGATAACAGAAAACGTTCCACATACCAACACAATTTCCTTCGTCATCTTTCACATAGCCATCCAAACAGTGAACCTCATCAGGGTTGAATCCACCATCATCAGGACTCTCTCCTCCTATTTCATTTGTTCTCCTGTCATCAGGGACTTCTGGCAGCGGTTCCGGTTTAGGAGCAGGCTGAGGCTCTGGCCTGGCGGCAGAAGTATCTGGTCTGGACGGTTGTCTCGAAGGATAACTCGGTCTATGGGGGTAATAGTCCGGTCTTCTCGGGTATTCTGGACGTCTTGTGGTGGTTGTCCATTCGGTGGTAGCAGGACTTGGTGGTCTAGGTCTGGTTGGGTAAAAAGTATAGTAGGGGTATTCTGGTCTGGAAGGTCTGGGAGTAGTTGTACTGGTTGTGGTCGTGCTAGAGGTGGTGGTGGGTTTCGGAGTAGTTGTGGTAGTGGTGGTGGTGGTAGAAGTGGTGGTAGGTTTGGGTGTGGTAGTTGGTTTAGGAGTAGTGGTACTAGAAGTTGTAGGTATCGTTGGTACGGTTTCTGGGTAATTGCCGTCTACTGTTGAGTTGTCTTCCCTGCAAAAGTAAATTTTACACAAAATTACATACATACTAGATTTAAAATAAAACAATAAATGTTTGGTAGGCCTTTATAGTTGACTCAACAAGATGTTAATTTATAAAGTACCACCAAAGTCTGCCGTTTTCTACGATTATGGTCAAAAAGACATAGCACGATATTTTTACGTTTAAAAACGCCAGTCTAGTATAAATGCATCACAAGACAAATATTTTTTCTTTGGCAACTTTCGCACCAGGTATAATTTCTGTTTCGCGCCTGCATCAACCTATTGTGGGTGATCCGCATTGTTGATAACCTAGAAAAATCTGATTATCTAGCAATGTTTTGCTACTGTCTCTGTCTCATGCTGTGTAGTACAAGCTAACTTCATACTGCATTCCATCAAAATTAGACCACTTATTTCTATAATAATCATCAAGAAAACGTAACAGGCAGACGAATTAGCAAACGATTAGTATAGGAAAGGATAGCATTATATAGCAGAGGTCTAAATGCCTTTAGTGGAAAGAAATAAGCCGATTATATAAATGTGCTTACTCTGAATCATAGTAGTACTCGTAGGTTGGAGATGGGTTGGTGGTAGTACTAGTGGTGGTGGTGCTGGAGGTGGCAGGACGACGCGTGCACGTAAACGTGCCCAGCAGATTCAGGCAGTGCTGCCCAGGACCACAGTTGTCCAGCTTTAAGGAGCATTCGTTCACATCTGGTGGAAAATTAAAGAGGTAATCATAGGCATAAAAAATGCTGATCTTTGGGTGGTTCACCAGATTTACTGATGTAGATCGTCCATTTTAATGACTTGTCTTAAAGAAAAAATACAGTTCGTCTTTTTTTCTATTCTATTGATTCGTTTAGTAATACTCCAATACTGTAGGAACATAGTTTGAAAGCAGTAGTTAACTGAATAATTTTGTGACGAATATATTAAACGAGACAAGTATAAAAATTACTCATCCATAGCACTGCGCCTGTATATCTCCAAACTGATTACCTCAGTCAGATGCATATGACGCCCAAGTTTCGTATGGTTGGTTGTCTTTGCTTACGTACTTTTAGACGTCATATAACGAGAAGTATTGTCTACAAACATATTTTCAGTCCAAATGCTAGCTACAGCACAATACTGCTATTCGGATAATACACCGGCACCCATGACGCTGGTATCAATAGAAGCGGTCAATTTTGTCATACATACATAGACTCACGCCTGGGGTAGGCAGAGACTACGGATTTCCATTTGCTACGATCCTGACACACTTCTCTGGCTTCATTCACTTTCATCACATTCCTCATACACGCCCGTCGGTTCAAGGTGCTCTTAACCTGGCCTTTGTCCAGAACGCCTACGATCTGATCGAGAAACGTGCGCCTAGGTCTTCCTCTTGCGACTGTTCCATTTACATTCAACAATTTTGTCAACCAATTGTTATTGGTATCTATATGGTTGACGACAAGAACCAGATTGGTATGCGCCTCTACTCCAATAAAGTTTTATTTTCCAGTTTAATTTCCTATCTTACCAACACAAGAACCATCTGATGAGTCTAGTTCGAAGCCATTCTTGCACCGACACTCGTGACCTCCGAAGGTGTTGATACAGTTCTGGAACTGGTCACACAGATGTGAACCCTCACGGCACTCGTCGATATCTGCAATATATAGAAATATGGTCAAATACACCGAAGTGATTATTCAAAATTATGTAATCGTGACCGAAAAAGTTAGAAAATATTTATACTGTTAAGGAATCAAGTAAATGTACGGCATGCCATCAGGCGAAGTTTTGCAACCTAAGTTTCACTCGCGCGTTCCTGACCATGGAAAAAAGTAAAACTTTTAAATAAATCCTCACTGAACACAAAGAAATATACTTTGACATACAGGTGTAAGAGGAAATGCCGCTTTGCTATTAGTTAAATTAAAATAAATAAGTATTTATTTCCTAAACCCATTTAATATGGGGTCAATGATATCTAATTTTGAATTAGAAATAATTTGTCCCAAAAAAAGGTTAAACCGTATCTTGATATGTTATTGAAGTAAACAATTAGAGTCAGATCCCAGAGCCGTAAGACATATCTTATTTTCAAAAAGATTTTTTAAAACATATTTAAAAATCAGACATTAAAATAATACATAAATACATTTAAAATAAGTTATTTATTTTTGTGGAGCTTTAAATTTTCTGCCAAAGTTCTGGTCCATGGAAAGCATCTGACACTTTTGATATTACTTCAGAGTAATATTCTACAAAATATATATAAAAATCAGCCATACAAATTTAAGTTAAGTAACTCTTATTTTTAGTTACCTTTCTCACCTGGTACCTGCCCAGGTGTCACAGAGCGAACTAACTACATAAACACTACTAAGAACCGAGAGCTTCATCTTTTTGAAAATAAGTTATGTTTACGGCTCTGAGATCTTAGACTAAATGTGAAATTGACAGAAGTGAAAGGTTTCTTTTATATTACTAGAATTTTCAAAATACATAACTTACCTTCACAAATTGATCCACCGGGTCGCACCCTCGTTCCTTCCTGGCAAGATTTTGTCGCTAGCCTACAAAAAGAAGATCATATACATATCTATATTAATATTATAAAGCTAAATAGTTTGTTTGTTTGGTTGAACGCGCTAATCCCAGGAACTACTGGTTCGAATTGAAAGAATCAATTTAGTGTTGGATAGCCCATTTATCAAGGAAAGCTATAGGCTATGTAACATTACGGTACGACCAATAGGAGCGGAGCATCAATGAAAAATGTTGCATAAACGGACAAAATGTATTTCTTTTGAGAGCTTCCGTTGCGCGCGCTGCGTAAACGGTTTAAGTTACACAACAATCATGTATGATCGAATTGTACCTATTAAAAAGTTCTCAAAAAATCCGCGTTCACTCTGGATGACTCAGACTCCGACCCAGGCGAAGTTGCGCAGGTCGGCTATTATACTTATTACCAATATTTTGTTGCCCGTTTTTATAGTAGCTCTTGGCTATTTCACTACTTACTTTGGCAGAGTGCTGATCTTAGACTTGCAGTTGTACGCTCCGGGTAAGTTGACGCAGACTTCCGTGCGCTGGCATACTTCTGAACTCTCTTCACATTCGTCAATATCTGATAACACAATTATGTTACTTTTAAAGCAAGAAAAAATAGTTACGTTCTTATTTATTATATCATAATGCCATTTGCTATTATTTTTGGTAAAGTTCCTCTTGACAGACACAGCAGCGGTCTTTTTGTCTACGTATGTGTAGACAAAAAGACCGCTGCTGTGTCTGTATAAATGGAAATTAATACACTGACTAAATCCGAATGCCTAAGTGAAAACAAACAAAATTTTGACAACACAGACCAACGACCACTTCGCCAGTATTGGTTTAAGTGATCGTCGGGCCAATGCCGTTACGACGGGTGTTGCGAGTTCGAATCCCACACGGGACAAAATTTTGTGCGCTTCATAAAGAGTTCACTAAGAGTCTGGGTGTTCTTTGCGTTGATTGTTTCAATGTTTGAAAGTCTCTTTGCGATACAGGATTTTTATTTCTAGTGCGGGAGTTGCCTTTCTCGCCAGGTCTGGAATCTTATGCATACATAAATTTTAGACCCTGCCGTACTTATATATACATTAAGTGTCTTTTTACTTATACAGTTGCTTACCTTCGCAGATACCCGTAGCTACATTGACCTTGAACCCAGGAGCGCACCGCTTGGAGACGTGGTCCTGACAGAAGAAGCTGCCGTGAGTGTTGATGCAGTGCTGCGATAGACGCTGGCAATCGTCCAGCCTCTCCTCACACTCGTCAATATCTTGTAACAGGAACAAGGACAATAAAAGAAGAGATCTAACGCAAGAGTTACGAGTGAAGAGCGGAGCTTTAGTAGACTGGAGGGTCTTATTATTGAACAGTCTTGAATTAATGTGGAGACACAGCGAGCCCCTTAAAATTTGTTTTAAATAGGTACACTTGAAAAGAACAGGCATAAATTTGCACGTCTATATGATTGTTGCATATAACTCAATTCTAAGTTATATAGGAAGAATTATAGTCATATTCTAATAGTCATGCTGTTCTCATTCAGAGATCTGTAACCAGCGGTAACAGAGCTTATTTGATGAAGAACCGATTATTCAATTGATACAAAGTTTTGTCTCTATTGTCTCTATGAAATCAGGTATTTTGTTATTTAGATTGAAATGTATCACCAGTTTCATTTACGACCCTCCACTATGGCAGACACAGTTTCTTTAAATAAACAAGAATCTTAATTAAGGCACACTTACCCAAACATTCATCATCTGGCCCAGCCCTGAACCCAGGCGGGCAGATATCATTCCTCGGTGAATTGGTAGACGTGATAGTAGCTTCAGTGATAGCCCCTGGAACTGCCTCCGTGAACGGCTTGCCGATCTTACCGGCGCATTTGTACGCGCCAATCGTGTTCTCGCACAAGTACTTCGGACATGGAGGCCGGGGAAGCTGGCACTCGTTGATATCTGACAATTTATTAGTTAAATTCATTTATTAACCTGTCAATTGTTGGAAAGCCAAACATAATTAAAAACCTGTGTGCCGACTCAATAGGTTAAAAATAAATATTTTAAATCAAATTGATTTGGAATGTACTGAAATACTACTTAAGTTAGGATATCTTAGCAATATATCTCTCCTACAAAGCTTACTGCAAAATTATCTTCGGTGCAGGCTAGTTGATTACGTGATCTGCTATGCCTTGTTTTAAACATTGCTTATTGCTTGATTTTACAATGTTATTACTACATAAAGTGTGATATACTTACTGGTCGACGTAACATACGATGTAATAAGTTTTCTGTTTTTATTTCGGATATAGTAATATGTAAATTTAATCAGTTCACGTTAAAGCTGCAAACTTGGAAAATAGTTTGTTTGTTCCCGCAAGCACAATTATTGCGCTCACATCTCTTTGATTATATAAAACCAGCCCTTTGACTGATCGGGATTAAACCAAAGAGCTGTTTTTAACACAAAACAATATTAAATAGTAAGGCCTGCTACCATTCCGGATACAAGTAGGTATATAAGCAGAAAGATATATAATATTACTAATTAATATTTTGATTGATATATATATTTAATTTCCATTTATTTTATTGTGAATTAAATTTGTAAATGGCGAAATGCGTCTCTGTACAGTACTGTGTAAAATATATGTAACTACTGTACAACATGTTGACCACATAAACTAATAAATAAATGTTAATCTTGTACGTAAAGAAGAAAATAGGTTGTGTTATATGTCAGGAAAGACTCACCATCGCAGACCTGGTTGACGAGGTTCCTCTTGAAGCCCGGCGGGCAGGTCAGCCCCACATCCCTCTTCTTAATCGGCACGCACTTGAACGCACCTGCTGTGTTATGGCACACTGTATCCTCCGCGGTACATAAATCATCTGTCGCCTCCGCACACTCATTTATATCTATAACAACATCGAGATGATGACACGGCGCGGTCCAGCTGTTTTATTAGAACCACCATCCAAGGCGTAAATTATACAAAAGCAGTATAAGGCAAAGGTAGACGCAGCAGCGGCTTATTTAAAACTGTTCCATACAAGGCGCGGCGCAGGCATGCCGTTTTGCTGCCTTTGGTTATGTATAATAACTCTTGCATGCCCATCGAAACAGCGTGCAAAAGGCACGTCGCTTGTTTTATAATACTTATAGAAGACCTGTTATCGCAAGAAAATCGAACGGTATAATGGCACACCTTGTATCTTCCTTGTATCTTCGCCTCTTCTGTATAATTTAAATCGCGTCTGTGCCTTATCTGTTTCATGCCTGCGCCGTACTCTCGCCTTACGCCCTTTCTGTATACAGTCAAAACCGAATATAACGACATCGTTTATAACGACGGATCGGTTATTACGACCGAATGGTAAGATCCCGGCTGAATCCCTATATAAACAATTAAGTACATACCGCATATAACAACATCGGATACGGCGACATATCGTTTAAAACGACGAAACTTTATCGATATTCATCGCCTTTAGCGACCAACCGTTTTACTTGTTCCAGCCAAATAAAACAATACGAACAATTTAGTTATTAAAAAATTAACTTATTCCAATCTATGAAATAATATTTTAAGCGGAGTGCAGCTTATAGACTACACTTAGTATAATATTGTTACGTGCTGGGTCCGACGGATAAGAATATAAACAATATTACCGAGTAAAACACGTTTTATTCAAACACACAATTAAATTTAAACACAACAAACACTATACTTCACTTTTACACTGTACTGCTTCAAACTCCGTAGTATTTCCGCTTCCGTTCGCTTCGATGAACACTTGACCGCATACGATTGTAAACTGACTTGGCGGTGCGCGTGCGCCCTATTTGTACGCGGGTAAAGCGCTTCTAGAGCTTTCTAGCAACGCCACTCCCGGTATGTAAACAGTACGATGATTCGAGAAAGTACCAGCGTCTTCTCTATGATTCTCGTAAGCATACCTACTACGTAGTTACGTAAGATGTCAATAGATGTCGGTGTAAATTATTAGACGGAACTGCCGAGTCTTTCCCACAATGCCGAGAGATGTCACTGGGCGTAACAATATATATAGGTATATATATGTTTCTTCAGTATAAACATTTTTATTTCTTTTTCGGAATTTGATTTGAAAACAAGTTCTTAAGTATAACCTATACCCATACTATATAATTGTACATATTTAAACATTCTAAACATACATATGACACGATTAACATGACTACGTACTTGTGTATATTGTTTATAACAACTATCGGACATAACTTCCAAAGTTATATGGTCCCTTCAATATCATTATATGCGGTTTTGACTGTAATTTACGCCTTATTTGCTATCCACCACCTTGATGTGTAAAGTTTTCCAAACAAAATGTTGTTACCAAGCATCGAAAATTGATGACATGAGCATCACAATGTATTTGATATAATCTTTATAATTCAATGACCTTACTTTATATTATAAATGTAAAAGTATGTAAAAGTGTGTGTTACTTTAACACGCATAAACCATTAAACCGATATGGACGAAATGGCATACAGATAGACTATGTTCTAGGTAAACAGTTACAAATTAAAACCAGTTATTATCCTACAGCTTACTGATTATTTAAATGTGAAAGTTTGTGAAGATATTCGGATGATTGTTACTATGTATAAACCGTTGAACGTATTAGGATGAAATTTGGTATACAGATAGACCATGTCCTAGATATTCCACGCGCACGCATACCGGAATACAAAGTATTTTATAGGGTACTTTTTATTTTAGTCTACGTGGAAACAAAAAGCAAATTTAAAAATAAAAATATTACGAAATTAAAGTTGAACGTATAGAAGGCCCTATATATTCACAACACGCCCTGGTGCTGGCTCCTTCCGCTGCGCTGCCTACTGAAGTTAAGTGGTCCATTCTACCTGGGACCACGTAACAAGCCTTTATCTTGAACCACGCCCTGAAGTACCACTAAATATCTAGTCGAATTTAATTGTAGTTCTGTTTATTCTTATACACCTGTTGTAAGTGAAAATATATGCTTGTTCGCGTTGTTCATCTTTAATTTCAATTAAAATCCTAGGTCAACCACGCCTCTAAAGCGGGTTGACTAGCATAACGTCACAACGTATTGAGTCTTAAATCCGGATGCATAAGAGTGTTTATAAAACTAAAAATGAAGAATGTTTTTCAAATTGTTACTAAGAAACCCTAAGGTAATATAGTTGTCAGATTAACTTCGAGACGTAATGATACACGCATTGCGCCTAGACGCCGGCGTCCCAACGATGTTTAATGTTAGTTACGATTTTCCGCCTTATACTTTCGTACACCATTATGTAATACCTGACCACACCCTGAGAACGAATTAAGCAGATTTTCCACATGTAAGGCTAACCTTTACACGTCCTTTTGTCCGCTTGCAGCCTGTACCCTGACTCGCAGGAGCACTTGATGACGCCACCGTCATCATCACAGATCTGTCCACACGAGTCTGGTTGGCACTTCTTCTTCTCCGTGGTTGTTTCCGCTTTCTCTGTTGTGGTCGTCGGAGTTGTGGTTTCTGGTTCTTCTGTCGTGGTAGCTTCTGCTGCTTCCTGAATAGAATGCCAGTTTTGTTTTATTACGACATTTCCTGGATAGAAAAAGAACTGGTTGTGTAGTCAGCTAAAGAGTAAATTATATTCAGGATTATTTTGGTACATCCTTACTAATATTATAAATGCGAATTTAAATTTGTTTGTCTGTTACGCTTCCACGCCTTAACTACACAACCGATCATTAAATTTCGCATACACGTTGTCAGGGGTACATAAAACTCGCCACCGGCGCGGCGGTGGAACATATCCCTTAGGAGACAACAAGAGACAAGTTTTAAGCGTCTTACCACACAGCATTGGTGAAAGGCGTTCTTCCGAAGCGCACTGGACGGACTGCTGTCAGGGTCCGCCGGGGAGCCACACGCTCCCTTGCCATTTGTTTCTCCCGACCATCTTCCCAACTTGCACTCCTCGCAACATCTCTGTGGAAATCAATTCTAGGTTAAGAAACTGTTCTAATTAAAGAAATACATCTTTAGGAATGATTGGGAACATAATTGGTGACAGTGTCAATGCATGGTGATGTGTGAATACAAGTATTTTTTTAAATCGGAGTTTTAAAGATTAGGAATACGTTAGAAAAAAGGACAATGTGAGAGTAGGCGAAGTATGAAGTTGTAAAGCGAAATATTTGGCAGTGGGATAGTGAGAAAGAGGAACAATAGGACCTTTTTTTTAAACTCCCACGCTAGAAACAGTTCTTGTAGGTACCGCGGAGCTTCCCAAAAAATCAAAAATGGACACAAAGAACATAATTATTATGTATTTGTACACATTTGTGGATCAAACAAATGTTTGTCCCGTGTAGGATTCGAACTCTTAAACCACCACGCTCGCCATCCGTGCAGATGACTGTAGGATAAACAAACCGAGATACAGTTGTATATTTAAAGATAAATATAGTTTTATTTGTTAAAACATGAGTATGCACACATAGGTATACAAGTTGGAAATTATAAAACATTTACGTCGTTCGCAATAACCTATTTAACTGTGGTTTTGTGTACTGGAGATAGAAATTGTAATGTTAAATTCCGGGCGCTAGTAAGTAAATCACAGATAGATCATTAAGAATCGTCAATAACAAGTAAAGCATAGCTTAAAGCACTAGTAGTAATCATATACCTACAAATGTAGTAGGTATGTAGTTAAGTTCCACGCACGTTTAGTTAAATTAAACTAACCTTTCCAATATCAGTTTCAGGAAGACCGCAGGCTTTAGTAGCAGCAAATTTCATGCCCGCTGAACAATCGTCTTTAAATCTGAAATGAGAATTTCAAAGTACATATTATAATAGATATAACCCCACACTAACTTTTTATTTAAGTAGCCCTCCGGGTCGTGACAAGTTGATCTCTTTCTGCACTTACCTACCATGACGTCAAAAACATAATCAAGATCACGCTGTCTGGATATGTTAATATGTTTTATACATTAAAAATATCCTAATTACTATATGGTTTTTGTTTTAACTACGAACAAATCTTTAAATATTACTGTTATAAAAAGTAACATTTGTTACATTTTTTAAAGATAGACGCATCTTGCGTGTGAGTATCGACTTATGTTGCTGGCTGTACATTGCCAGGCGAGGTAGGATTTAGTCTAGATTACATTTAGCTAGCCTAGGCAACTTATCACTTCGTCCGCCAGCCATTGAGTCAGAGCAACGCCTTTGTCGTGCCGAATCGTCGCACATAGGCATTTCTTGCCTGCGTTAGGAACTACTGTGTGGGTCGCTGGTATAATTTCACTCAACGACCCACCCACACAAGGCAGCGAATTGGCACACCATAGTAGGTTTAGTCGGTGATACCCAGGATATTCTATCTTTCCCGGGTGAACCGGACACAACCTCTCCGTTCACCTTTTCCCGCAGTGAGGTTCGTGTAAATGTATTCCTGAACGTGAATAAAAGAGTCACTTACTGAAACTGTTGTTGACAACAGCCGCTCATGGCGGCGAGGCAAACATCCATCTGTTCCGGTTCGATGTCGTCCGGTGGTGCAACGCTCGCGCATTCCACCGCCGACGATGACGTCACCGATGCTATCTCAGCGTGCTCACAGCATATGGTTGTTATTTCTAGTTCTGTTTCTGACGACAAGGCTGTGGAAGATACGATGAGAGATCAGTATATAAACATACTCATCAAACATACAAACCAACTCATTCATCTATTAACTAATAGACACCTGGCATAATACAAAAATTAAGACTATAGTGTTCCCGGTTGACATTTACATCAATATATAAGTATACATATAATAAAATTGTAGCCAGTCGCTGCCTGTACATCCTAAATATTAATACAATAAAATAAAATGTGAGTTTGTTTATTTGTTTATTACGCTTTCACGCATTAACTACTCGACTGATCATCATGATATTTCGCTTACATGTTGTCAGGGATACAGAAAAGAACGCAGAATTCATTAAGAAAAAAGTACTGATCCCGAGGTATGGAAACATGACATAACCTACATTTACGCAACCGAAGCCGCGGGCTAAATACAGTAGCTAATATTTAAGAAAAACGAAAAATGTGAATTTTTGTCTGTCTGCATAACGCAAATTCTACTGCACAAATTTGAATGTATTTTTACAGCTGTATTGTTGCAGGTTAGAACTTAAAATCTAGTGCATGTTTTTGTTAATACGCTTAGAAGTTGACGTACCACCGGCAAGGCCGCAAATAAGTAAAAATGTGATTTTTTAAAATAACAAACTTACTGGAAATTTTGGTAGTGGTCAAGCACTCTCGGATTGCCCAACCCACCTATTGTAATAGAAAATGGTTGACAATACCAAACCAAACTCCTCTGGTAAGAGACAGCCGCGTCCTGGGATCCGGGCGTACTCCAACTTACAGTATTCCACTTCGAACGCAAAATATAGGTATGTTTGGCAACGGATGAGCGACGAGTAACCGTGTTCGCCTGCTTTTATCGCCTTTCTATTCCCAACTACCCTCAATATCGTTTGAATGAAAAATTAAATTATTTCGTTGCGGATAAAGCAATGGTGACGTTTTGAAGTTTGTTTGTTCAGCAATGTATTTTTATATCGTTTTTTAATGTCAAATTCTTACAACATACTCACTTTAAAGCCTTTTTGGTATACATATATGTTAAATTTTGACCCGCTTGTAGCAAATGTTTAGCAATATGTGATTTGTCTAGATTTTTTCATACGTTGATAAGTGCATAGATAATATACTATACTTGGGGATAAGTGGTCCTTATCTAGCTTCAACACTACAATTCAAAGTTATTGTTTCATACATTGTACAGATTTCTTGGTTAATTAAAATAACTAGTACACTTGGAAAATCTCTTTATCACAGATTGACTGCACTAATACGCAATATATAATTCGCACTCTTAATAAAACATAGACTTATCTCAGTATTTTGGATTTAACAAATTTGAACACTATTGCAATGATTTAACACAAACATAATATTAGAAATTAGCATATACAATTAGAGTCCAAATTGCCTTACTTTCAAATTTCGAGTTAAGTCGCTGTTTTATTAAGAGTGCATTATATATATATATACAAGTTGCAAAATTATGTTCTTTAGCTAGGTATAGGTATGCATTGCCAGATCACCACTATATTTAAAGGTCACTGTTGCAAAAGGTTTTCAGTCTAGCAGGGGCTTTACAAACAGCAATGCCATCTATGAACAATAATGGACATAAATCACTTACCCCGGATTCGGTAATTATTGTCGCGATTGGATGAAGATGGTAGAAGGCCCTGGAATCCCTAATAACCGTACAATACAACACAAGTTTATTTAGCTCCGGTAGAGGCTCTACTTTACGGCCATGACTACCAATTAAAATAGTTACATTACTCAAAATCCAAACTCTAAAATAGAAATATTTTTTGTGGTTGTAAGGGTAGTTGTAGGTAATTGACAGAAAAAGTATGCACGATACAAAATATGACGTTACTGCTATTTCAATGTTTGATCTGATTGTTATTCGGTCTTGGGTGTAAAATTATTTACAAAACCAAACATAGGCAACTACCCTATTCCTACACAATAATTGAACCGACAGAACAGCCTCACTATTCATTAAACTCTATAAACCCTATCCAATTGGGAATAGTAATGCTACCAACCTAGTATTGTTTCTTTATGTGTTAATTATCTCCCATGTCAGTGACGATAGTGAATGCGATTGCTGTGGATGAGGGTTGGGTTCGATGTTAGGGTGAAGCATAGCGTTGTTTGGTTTTTGTGTCGACAACTCTGGAACTGTGCCCACCTTCTAAAGTCATCTATCGAAATGTAGGTATAGGACACCTCTATTGGTTATATGTATATACATATGTATGTATGCACAAATCGAACCCGCGTATTAATAAAATCGTGATGACCATCACACCATGCAAGCAGTCGATCGCATTGCATTCATTCATAAAGCACTTCATCTAAAAACATAATAAGTGCTAGCAACAAGTCAATTGCAGTAGATAGGCAGAAAATTATTCAATTCTCTCGAATAAGAACAACTCCTAACGCAGAGGCGGCGCTGTTATCGTGATCGACAATGTTCATACATCATATTGTGCAACGACTGCTCATTAGGCGTAGGTGTACTGCACCATTCTTTCTGCGCTTATTTAACAATTATTTTACAAGTCCATTCGCATGAACGAATATTGTGTATATAATATCAGCCTTGTATTAAATTTCTCTTAAGTAATTCTTACAGAATTGTGCCACATGGTAGGCCGCAATAGATGCTCATCGTCCTACGTGGTATCTAAATCAAAGCTAGTTGATTGAAATGTGGCGACTTCGCACAGATGAAAAATTTCGACGATAGACAACAGATGACGCGGTTCACAATAAAGCGCTTAAAACCACGTCCGCCAAACAATCCTAAATCGCACAAGTGAAGTTTACAGAGCAACTAAGTATATATACAAGTACCCGATAGGATCTCGGCACGATCACCTATCCAGGTCGGATGAGCCTCACTTTGTGTTAGAGCGACAACACACCCTGTTCCTCCATAGAAACATGCAGCAACGTAAATTAGACAGCACAGCAACGCGTATTGGAAACAATCTAAAATCTAAAAAGAATAACATCAAAGAAGATAGAATTTAAATTTAAAAAAATCCCAAATGGGACTTAGCTCAGCATTTGACAGACTAAGGAAGCCTGACGCTGGTTTTCAACTAGATCCCTTTGGCGACTGCAAGGGTACTTATATTTAGTCCTTAATAAAAAAATGTTATTAGAAATACATCAATGTAAATAATTTTAGTAAATCT
This sequence comes from Catocala fraxini, assembly GCA_930367265.1. Taxonomy (NCBI): domain Eukaryota; kingdom Metazoa; phylum Arthropoda; class Insecta; order Lepidoptera; family Erebidae; genus Catocala; species Catocala fraxini. The sequence continues at coordinate 9,680,613 of OV884050.1, forward strand.
GTTGGTTCTATTCCATTGAATAAATGTATTTTAATGAACTTTTAGAGTATCCAACCACAATCAACATGAATAAAATACAAATTTAATACCGAGTGTTTACAAAGCTGTTTCGATGTTAATACCAACAGACCCAGATAATGAAGATGTTGTCATTCTATACAGCCACATCCACACACACGACAAAGATATAAAATCATTGAATTGATTATATACAAAAACATTATTTATTTTCAATATAGGCTTACTGTATACGGATATATATTTATTTTATAAATTGCTCGAGATAGCAGATGATTTCGCCGCTCCCCAGCATGGCTGTATTGCCGCGCTTTTTTTTAAGGAATCAAAACCATGTAAAAGCGTTCAGCAAGCATATAGTGAAGAAGGGATTGAACATACACAGCACCTTTAACCATCAATAGGAAAAATTGAAACAGATGGTTTACAATGCCGCACTGCCGCGCTGAGTGTTATGACTTCGATCCCAACACGAGACAAAAGTCTGGTGATCCCCCAATTAGTTATTATGAGTCTGTGTGTATTTATTATGTCCGTTGTTTGAATGTTTGTAAGTTCCCCCGCGACACAGCAATTATACTTACTGCAGAAGTAGTCTTAAAAACCTTTTCCCAAGATGCTTTCTTTTGTCCCTATAGCGACCGATTAGAAACATTAAAGTTTTTGTCCTAGAATCGATTTCTAGGCATCACCATCCGCAATTCACCGGTGCCGACCCTGGTCACAAAACTACCGCTGTCTTATTAGAAAATGTCAATCAATACAATATCCTATAATCGATGAAAATAGAGGGCAGTTAATATGAAGTAGGATACCAATTTGGAGAACAAAGTGGGGCAACATCGATGACTCGATAATCAAGATAAACCTCTGACTGAATAATGAATATATAAACCTTTGCCGCTGTATAAAACTATTGGTAGTCATGTAATGCTTATGCAGAATCGTTGCACACGGTTACTAATCGTCTAATTAGGATTAAAGTCGAGATGTAATGCTACTTGTCTAATAAACAATGTTCTGAATAGACCGACATGTGGGTTTACATATTGGTTCGAAGTGAGGGCTTGGTATCACTGAAAGCGGGTATAGGTTTACTCTAATTTGTATGAGATCGATCATCAGGTACCTGATCTGATTTCCTGATATAGAAAAGTGATTTTGGCTTTGTGTGAAATTCTATGTAGGTGTATGGAATCTAGCAACGTTATAAGCCGTGTCTCTATGTATGTAACAATGTAGATTATTTAAACAATTTTTAATTGTTTAGATGACTTACCTCTATATTTTATAAATTATGGAGGAAGAGAAAAATACAAGCACTACTGGATAAAATGCTACATGTTCTATTTCCCAAAAAATTACGTCGGAACGGGACAAAGTTATATATAAACACTGTAAAGCGATGTGTCATTCTTGTGCATGCAATAATAAAGCTTTAAAAAGATACCTAATGGTAAAGTCATAACGTAATATCTGATTGACGTGTCAACCGCATTACACTCATTGACAGAGTATACCTACTAGTAACAAAATAAATTCTTACAATACCACAGAATTTATGTTGTAACTAACACTTATGAGTAACACAAAGATAACGCAGGATGCAAGATTACCTAATATTCACTTACAGATACAAGATTCAATCAATTTAAGAATCGCTATCTTATTCAATCACTTGTCTGCCTTCCGCGCCAGAAAATTCCCAAAAGACGCTCGGATCTTTAGTTTCAAGGCAATTAATCGGCTTATGTGAAAACTGATCCCTGATTGGCGGAATCAGACACAATTACTATGATCTTTCCTCTTTGGAATTCACAAAGGTTTAAGAGGTTATCTGATCCCTTCCAATGGGTCCAGTGTTTTTTGGTTGACTCGATTATACCATCTCCATGCGGTATAATTATCTGTGTTATCAACATAGAGGCCGTTACTGATTAGTAGAAAGCATTAAATACCATCTACTGAACACAGATAGTTAGTTAGTTAGTTGGACGTGTGTTATCTGCACTTAGCCCCACAATTGTACCATTGTGCGTATACTGAACACAGATTTATAAGTCACAGAGACTCAGATCACAGAGTCCATGTTTATCTAGCAATAGTCCTACAACTCCTGAGATTAAGGCTACGGTAGCAACCTCATACCACTTTAGATTAACACGATTAAAGGGCCTCTTCACGTTGGACATGTATCCTCGAGTAAGCTTCCCAAAAGCTATGATATTTTTGTAAAGTAAAATGTTGAGATATACCCGAGAAAAGAGATACATAATAATGTTAGTCAGAAGTCTAGTTTGTTCTTTGCTTGCGTTGCTTCAATGTTTATGAAACTGTCGCACTTTCTGTAGTTACATAGGAATTACAAAGACTACGGCAGTCAAAGATTTAAATCATAATATAATAATATTCTTTCACATACACACAACACCATCTAGCCCAAACTAAGCAGAGCTTGTAATATGGGTAGGTACTAGACAATGGATAATCATACATATATATACTTTTTTTTTGTAAATACTTACATATTATACATAGAAACACCCAGACCAAGACAAACATCCATGTCTACGCACACAAATGTTTGACTTGTGCGGGAATCGAACCCACGACCTCAGGCGTGGCAGTCGGTTACAGTAACCACTGCGCCGTATTACGTTTAATTTGAGGAAAGTGACCATATCGGTCACCTTTCCGTAAATTAAGTTGTCATCTGACACATAAAGCCAACAGAACATCTGAATTATTACCCTGTATTATGAAGCTTACATACATACATTGAAAATTGTACACTATCGTTTTCTAATGCGTGACTCACTTTATTTAGTGAGCACCCTTTTTGTACGATCAAAGTAAGGTAAGATCTCATTTATGATTTAAAATAGAAAGTAACATCTCTTTTTCGGTTCCTACCTAAGCCCGTCCTTGTGAAAGATCACCCTCTCGCAGACCATATTTACGACAACGATGGACCACACATCGCTATCGACCGCCCAGGTAGTCCACTATCTATGTTGTTATCAAATCTTTAGAATATTTAAACAATGCTTAAGTTTAAAACTTTTAAGGAAGGTAAGAGTTTATAAAAACTTGGGCGAGTATTAATGTTATAGGAATCCGCGTATAGTTATGAACTATTATTATTAGATATGTGATAGACACATGGTGAAAAGTATATTTAGAGGGATCTGGTTAGGAAAAAAAACAATATAAATACACTTTGTTATAAAAATATTAAGACGAGAGTAATACCGACAGCAAAAATACAAAAATGAGTAGCGATGGCCACAGTAAAAATATACTAATGACAGTTATTAACATTTTATTTTCCCAAAATAATATATACCCTTTGTCACTCCGTCTATTATTCAGATGAATTGCGGGAGTAAGTCTTCTCGGCCATTGAGCGGGCCAAAAAGAAGACATACAACAAATCATAAAACGCATGCTAGGAGTTTAATTTTTACCTTGCCGGATCCGTCAGGTAAAAATTAACTTCGCGGAATAACGCCTCAAAATGTATAGTTTTTATAGATTTTATATTTTTTATAACAGTACATCTGCAAGCCAGTTAACTACACCGAATAATATGTTTAAAATGTATCTATAGACGCTTGTAATATATGTAAACAGCCTTATAGTGTCACGCCTATTTCTCCGAAGGTGTTGTACCCATTCCTCGCCCGCTATTTAAGATCCTACGTAATACAAGGCAAGACTATTGCCATCTACCTAACACAGTTCTAAAGGTCGTTCTGCTGCTAAGAATTTCTTAGCAAAAAGCCAAATCACCTGTCGCCTGAACCTAATATCTCATCATGTCTTTATTTCAAGATAAACGATTACAAGCCGATCTTCAGTCGTGAGTAAACAATCAGTTTGTTGAGTATGTTCATATATAGTAAAGGTACACAACTATACTATATATGAACATACTCAACAAACTTAGCCTCAAATCCTTTACCCAAAAGCGTAAGCAAAGATGTAGATATTACCTTATCTTTATAAATATAATTCTACTGTACGTGTGTATGTCACTGAACCTCTCCTAAAAGGCTGGACAGACTTTGATTAAAAAAAATTGTGTGTGTTCATGTGGATTCGAGGATGATTTAGATTTGTTTTTTTTTCTTGTGTTCAGGACAACGTCTGTCGGGGCAGCTAGTTAAATATATTACACTCACATTTCGTCAATTATTATCATCGTCATATCATAGCAGGTGAGCCTATAACCATCTACCAGACACAGTTCGAGACCTAAGCCCAGCTCTAAAGCTGTTACTCAGAATTTCGGCCGTCTGGAATCCAACGATCACAATCATTCACTATCGCTTTATCACCGATGCAGCCGCTGTAATATCAATATGCCACGAAGATCGGTAAACGTCTATACGCTCGCTCCCTACTACAAGGGACGTGAAAGATATCCGGCAAATGTAACCATTTCGCATCTCTGCCAACCAACTCCTTCGAGAAAAAACATACTATATAATATGTAATCGAAACAATCTAGCGGTATACATAACACCCGCTATCAGTGTCACCAGTGCCGATGTAAGTGTGTCGCATTTATAGATAATCCCGCCGACCTCCGCTGATCAAATGCACTGGCGATGATATTTCTGACCGTTGCTCTGTCATCTATAGCTTTATAATGTTCACCTGTGTAATAATAATATGTTGATATGACATCATCGAAGTTCCCCCAAAGGTTAGGCAGAGGTGTAGTGAAGATAAGAGGCGTCTGACTAAACGACTATAATAAACTGTTTCACTAATAGCGTTCGTCTTTTAATTTAGGCAAATAGTAGATTTTTTTTAACTACAGATTAAGTAATAACCTTTTCTTTTTTAAATTTTCAATTTTAAACTACGATTCCGATATAATATACACATCCTTCACTGGTTTTAAAGCTTTAGCAAAACGTTGAATAGAATATTTAAATAATATACTACGTGAATATATAGATAATAACGTATAAGTGTTATATTCGACCGTAAACTTATTTTTGAGCAGCATATAGGTAATATTGTAAACAAGGCATCAAAAGCCCTAGGATTTATTATGAGAACCTCTCAGGATTTTCGTTCTCTAAAAACTATAAAAATATTATATTGCTCTTTTGTGCGTAGTCATTTGGAATATACATCTCAGGTCTGGAGCCCACAATATGGTATATATAAGTCCCGTATTGAGGGCGTTCAAAGGAAATTCATGCATTACTTAGATTACAAAGCACAACAATACTCACATGACTACAATCACCGTTGTAAAAATATCACTTTCTACCTCTGGAATATAGACGGTACATTAGCGACATTATGTTATTTAATTAACATCGCAAATAACTCAATTGACTGCCCCGAGCTTGTAGCTAAACTAGAATTACGTACCAATTTAATTGGTTTTATGCGGCGTACTATACTTACTGAACCCTTGGCAACGAAAAACTGTAGGCGTAATGCATTCGTTCAACGAGGGATGAAGGCATTTAAACTATTGCCTATCGAATTGGACATAGACCTATTTCGCACAAGTGCCAGAACAGTCGGTAGGCTCTTAGCCAATTCTTTCTTTGATCATGGGTAGCGGAACTCAAACTGTGAAACTGTAATTTAATTAAACTGTGTTTGCTATATGTTATTGTTATTTTTCTTTTCTTTTGTATTCTTTTGTTAGATTATTTTAGGTTTTGTTTAAACAAAATTTATTTCGTTGTTTCAATATTCGTATGTGGAGGCTTGTTATTAGCAACATGTGTAGCCATTAAATGTATACTTTATAGAATTATATTAGTCTGTAAGCCTTCCTAAGATTAAAAAAATAAAATTAAATAAATAAGATACAGATATGTACTGTGTGTTAAACTGAATTACATTCCATTGGCGCATATATAAAAGTTTCTATACATAGGAAGTTTTGGAATATATTAAAACTTTATTTCTTTATATAAAGACAACTCTCGCGCTAGGAATAATTATAATTTGCGTGACGTGGAGCACTTTAAAACCTTTAAGGAAAAAACATTACAAAAGGAACTATCTGTGGAACACACAATTTTTATCCCTTGTGGTGATCAAGATTACCATTAATTTAAACCATTGCGTTATCAGTGCAGTCTAAACTATCGTAAAAATATCAGCTTGCAAGCATAATATATATTATGTACAGTTACACTGATTGCACATTCGTGAAATTGGATTGTTAAGCGAAACATTGATGTTGGTACGAGATATAGTAAAGAGTAAACGAGAGAGAGTGGGGTATGAAATGAGGTAGGTAGTTTTGGTATTACCGATTGACCGAAAATTGCCCATCACTCCAATGTTCTAAAATTGGTTGCGCGCGAATATTTACCATGACTTTAATTTGTTTTCGTTCGAATGTGCGTAGCGTTATGACATTGCCTAGGGCCTAGGCGCTCTGACCACAAAACCAACTCACAGAAAACATGTACCTATTGGGTTTTAAGCGAATTTTCACTAACAGCTAGCTACAGTTGTGTTTGTCACAGCCTGAGTTTACAAACTGTGACTTGTCTACTGGGTTGTCAACCCTCGTCATTCATGCGGTTTGTAGTTAAGCCCACCTTAATCTTTAAATATCCAGACTGACGGTCTACGATAAATAGAATTCAAGAAATCATACTCAAAAGTTATTAATAGACTGCGTTATTAAAAAAAATATATAATAGGTATACATAGCCTGCCCGCGGCTTATCCTGTGTGTCCCAAGGGAACATATATCGGGATAAAAGGTAACCTATGTCGTTCCCCAGGTTACATGTATATCTCCATGCCAAATTTCATCAAAATCGGTTTAAGTGTGAAAGCGTAACGTGTACCGCTGACAATGTGTATGCGAAATTTCATGATGATCGGTCGAAATCAAACAAAATCACATTAAGGTAAGGATAATATAGATTTATAGATAAAAATATAACTTTTCTATCATAAAGTTGTTTGATGTATATAATACTATCAGTTACAGAAACAACAGTAGCAAGAATCAATCATGTAAACAGTTGATAATCTTTACTAACATGTTTTACAACACGTGAATGATATCAACAATAAATGTAATAAACATAAGACAGCTTATCCTTACTATGTAATAAGTATATATTTACAAACGAAGCTCCCTGTTTATGAAAAAACAACTCTGGGCATGGACATAAATTAGTTTTATTAAAAACGAGGACGAATGCGCGCTTCAATTTTATCAAAAATATTAAATTAATTATTGTAACGTGTCGCAGCGGTAGTGAATACGACTGGTGTGCATAAAGTCTCGGATTTGATACCCACGTCAGGCGAAGTGTTATAGGAACTTCAGTTAAAAAAAATTCAGCATAGAGCCTAGACTGTGTCCGGTAGACGATAATAAGGGGACGTAAAATTATACCTGGTGAAATGTAGGTACTATACTCCTTTGTATACCTTTTCGCATTACATAGCAGTGATAGCCTAGTGAGAAACCGTGGGACTAACTCGCTAAAGTCTCGTGTTCGATCCCAAGGCCTCTAACTTTTAGTAGTTGCGTGCATATTAATAAGTTAATTATCGCTTGCTTTAACGGTAAAGGAAAACATCGTGAGGAAATCTGCATGTCTGGGAGTTCTTCATTATGATCTTGAAGATATATGAAGTCTGCCAATCCGCATCGGGTTAGCGTAATTCATTACGGCTGATCCCTTCTTACATTAAGCACCGTGCCCAGCAGTGGAACAGTTTATATCCTCCTTGTTATTTGGCCTTTTCGTGGTTACAGGCGTGTGCATGTAAGCAATAAAAGCAATTAAATTGTGCCTCACTAGCTCTTTTAAAATTCTTATGAACACTAAAACCGTGGCGTTACTCACTTATCTCATTCCGGTGCAAATTCGAGGTGTTGTCTAGTGCCTAGGCGTTTAATTAAATATTTATTAATTCGTGGCTTCGTTGGCGAGATCGTAGCGCTGTGCCACTAAATAATTCCACCGAGGTGCTCCACTGCGCTCTAGTTTGGACGAAATGACGCTTGTTTCGTACTTTCCTTACGTTTTTCGAGGTAAAAACTTTTATCTTTATGAAAGAAGGCGTTTTATATTTTTTTGAGTGAGCACGGAGGTTGTTCATTTTCTATAGTGCCTGTCTTTGTAACTTTACTCTTAGCGTGAAGCTCTTGTGAGGCTTCAGTAGAAATTATGTCGATGACATTAAAAATCCTCAAAATTTGACACTTATTTACGAAGCTGCCACGCCGGACAGGCCACAAAGCGTAAACGCTTTGAATGTAAAGTTTTAAATAGAGGTTTATACTGCTCCTTTATACTGCGATATAAATTTGATTGTTTAAAGTCTCGTGAGATCTTAGATTCGACACTTGGGTCGGCGAAAACGAGTTTTATTAGTAATTATTTTGCACAACCGAGTCGACTGTTATCATTTGAGTTTTCTACAGGAACCATGGCAATAACAGTTGTCTAGTAAAGTTACTACCGAGGCGACAACCGACTTCGAGATGAATTTTTAACAGAATAATACAGTAATTAAAAATTTTAGTAGTTGAAATTCAATGGCGATTTAAGGGGGTAGCCGTGTGATTCTTGCAGGTATCTCATACTTCAACCATTTGTCACAATCTAGCAGCCAAACTATAGAACTGTGACACCCAAAAGTGTTACTATACTATGACATAAATTAATAAATGACTATATATACTATGACATAAATTAATAAATGACTTTCACTGTGACTTTGATTCTGTTGCTTTCATAAAATGTTTGTCACATAAATCATATCACACTCCTGTGGTCGCACCGCAATCTCTTATAGCATTGTTATTGCATGCGTCAGAGAGAGACGGAGCTATGCACTTTGTAGCGCGGTGTACCTGCTCTTAGTGTAAATAAGCCTAATATAATATGTATATTATATTGTTATGTTCCTCGGCAGAGTAAATTGCAGCATGGCGTGGCTACACGCTTAAATTTTAATATAAGACTTGCAATTATGGCGGTGTTTATGCTTTCATCGTTGGTACGATGTACTCATTGACATGTAAGAGAATATGCAATTGCCACCTGTTCCGGGTTTGAATTCCTGGTAAAGCGTCGTTGCGTTATTTTATCGGGCAATTTTCTGAAAAGATCAATATAATTTAGTGATTTTTGTAATAACAACAATAAAATATATTACCTACTTCTTATATTTTTTTAGTAACAACAGTTACTTTTTAAAATTAATTAATTAAATAGGTTCAAAGAATTTTTATTCTCTAAAAGACCACTTATGAACAATAATGAAACAAGTAAAAATTGTTAAAAAATGTCGCTATCTTAAGTAACTAAATGCTTAATCAACTTATACAATTTTTGGATATTAGGTGCTGTTGCTGTAGGTATTGCTGTAATCTAACACGTACTCCGATAATTTTGGACTTGTATACTTTGAATGAGCTCACATTCTTCCTGCTGGAGGGTGGCTTACGGCAAATAATAATGAGTCATTGATATTAAACTACTTTATATGGATTTTATCGCGTTGTTTATTTTAAAACACCATTATTACATAATTTAAAACTGTTAAACTACTTCTGTTAAACTTTAAAATATTACTATTTTAGCTATATATATTATTAAACTACTAAAGTTAATGTAGATTTATTATTAAGATAGATATTTTTGTAGCCTATATGTCATTCTGTAGTGTAAACAACAATACTGTATACGAAACTATATACCTATAGGAAAATTATATCAAAATCCATTCAGCAGTTTTTGCGTGAAAGAGGACTTTCACATTTATAATATGAGTAGGATTTAGGTTTACACTTTTCCCGACGTTTCGGTTGCTTTTCAGCAGCCAAGCTACTTCTACTAATAATAATATCAGCCCTGTATTAAATTGTCCCACTGCTGGGCACGGACCTCTTCTTAGTGTGAGAAGGGTTAAGCTATAATCCACCGCGCTGGCCTAGTGCGGGTTGGCAGACTTCACATACATATCTTCATTATGGAGACAACATTATGGAGAACTCTCAGACTTGCAGGTTTCCTGACGATGTTTTCCTTCGCCGTTAAAGCAAGCGATAATTAATTATTTAATACGCATATAACTTCAAAAAGTCAGCGATGCGCGGCTTGGATTCGAACCCGAGACCTCTGCGTGGCAGTCCAACGGTTTCCCACTAGGCTATCGCTGCTCTTACTTCTACTAAAGTCAGTATTTATTGTTAAGTTCTGAGAATCAGATGAAGTGTTGACATATAGTTTGATATAAAACCGTCAAGGGATAGATTAGTGTAACGTGACACGATCGACAGTTACTATGGGTTCCGGTGACCGGGTTATCCACCTCTGACGTCACGGCGTTTCGTCAACGCTTCATTACATGTTGATAACAATTAATATTTATTTTCTGCCTCTAAGCTCGTTAAAAATCATATACTTATATATTTATAAGTTAACGAGATTTTGCCCGCGTTTTCGCTCACATAAATGTAGGTTAGGTTAGGTTCGTAACAGTACTTTTTCTGGGATGAAAGGTACCCCATGCCTTTTTCTGTTCTCCTGACAACTTGTATGCGAAATATCATGATGATCGGTCGAATAGTGAAAGCGTAACAAACAGATTCACATTCGCATTTATAATATTAGTTAAGATGTTTCTTTTTAAATACATATAATTCCTGCGTCGCGGGGGACTTCACAAACGTTCAAACTGTGGACGCAAAGAACACCCATACTCAGAAAAAATGTATGTGGATCACACAAACTATTGTCCCGTTTGGGGATCAAGCCCACGCGCATGACAACGGCGAGGCGATTACTCAAAACACCACGGCATCCTTGGTATATAAAAGTTCTGCAAGCGATTATGAAGTCCCGTATTTTTTTAATTACTGATATGAATAAGGTGTCTCGTGAGCGCACACGTGTGGCACGGCGTCTAAAAACTGGACATAGCTCCATTTTCCAGACTCCTATAGACAATGATCAGCTATTACGTGCAATCTAAAACGAGCTGAAGCTGAAGAAATGAGTGTGTAAAACACCACTGCTTAGAGGATTTAGGCGTGAGACATATTATATAGGTAACTAGCTTTTGCCCGCGACTTCGTCCGCGTGGAATAGTTACTTTGGGCAGCATTTCAAATTTTTAGAGTACTTGTTTTGCAAATAGGACACATATAAATACTACTGTTTACTGCAAATTGCTTATTTTAATACATTTGCATAAACTACCTTTCTTGTTTTCCATGCTATGTTTTATGTTTTGCTAAAACATAAAGATTTTGCAGGTTTTATACTCGTGAGAACGCCACATAGAGTTGCCCATGGAAAAAAGATTTGTTTATTATTTTCGTAAATGCTGCTTTTAGGGGAATCTGCACTCTTTTAAACTAAAATGGCAAATTGGTTGGCATTATCGGAATACGAAGAATTAAAACATTTTTTCCTTTTTCTATTCTAGTCATGATTATAGCTTTTATAATATTGCGTCCTAGATGAGCAATTACTTGCCGTGTATCATTAGATAGCCTTGGTGTGTCAAGATTACTTATTGACAGGACTAGAACACCAACTTTCAGCCTTAATTTATGGGAAGGCAATCCTGATAATTCTAAAGAGTTGAGATACTCTATAGGGTACGATGCTACTTGTTCAGTGTCCATAACATTGTCTACTGACAGGTACATGACAACATCTGACATAATTTGTTCGTTTATCTGGCCAACTGTCTCGTTTGTCGGCGCCAAAATTGAAATTGACCTGTCACACAACCGTTCTACAATGCCCATACTTATTATATCACGTCAGTTTTATGGCAACATCAATGCTGAATGAAGACTATTTGTTGCTACAATAGCATAATAAGTACTTTTTACTTACGAACCATTTATTTAATAGTCTTTTTATTATTTTGTCGTTATTTTATAGGCGCGATAATGACGAATGCCCATACAAACTTTCAACCCCTTCATGCAATTTTTTACAACAAAAGGTAGCCTATGTCCTTTCCTAAGGTCTATTCTATCTCTGTACCAAATTTCATCAAAATTGGTTCAGTGATTTAGGCGTGAAAGCGTAACAGACAAACAGACAGAGTTACTTTCGCATTTATTACGAGTATTATATACTACGTTGGCAAACAAGCATACAGCCCACCTGATGGTAAGTGGTCACCGTAGCCTATGGACGCCTGCAACACCAGAGGCATCACTTGTGCGTTGCCGACCCTTTAGGACAGGAAGTGGGACGGAGAAGGAGCGGGAAGGGGGTAAAAGGCTGATAGGGCCTCCGGCACTCCCGCTCACCGAACTAAACACAGTTGGAATACTGCTATTTCACGTCGATATTCTGTGAGAGGGTAGTCCTTACCCGGTCGAGCTGACCAATTCATGCTGAAATCAGCGAGGCTCTACTACTACGTATACTCCGGCGAAGTGAAGTGTTCTATCGACTGGCCGCGCGGCAATCAGCAGCCGGACGGGGCGCGAGCAGGTACCGAGGCGACCGGCCGAGTCTATTGTTTAGGCCGGGCTCGCATTCCGCTAAATATCTAATAACAAACTCTTCGGAGCAAATCTCAAAATAACTTTCCACCCCTTTTTAACACCGTTAGGGTATGAATTTCAATAAAATACGAAACACGTCTTCCATCATTTCTATTAAAGAATGTTTATGCAAAATTTGAAGTAGATTGGACCAAGGAATGTTGTCCCATACAAACTTTGGCCCCCTTTTTTACCCCTTTAGGGGTAGAATTTCGGAAAATCCTTTCTTAACAGATGCTTACGTCATACAAAGAACACACCCTCCAAGTTTCAGGTCTCTACGATCAGCGGTTTAGGCTGTGCATTGATCCGTCAGTCAGTCATTCAGGACAAAGCATTTTATATGTATAGGTAATTATAAAATATTTTATTAAACATTTTACTAGTTTTTGCGCGCGGCTCCGTTCGCGTGGTACCCACACCAATAAAAAGTGGCATTTGTCCTTTACCAGATTTTAAACTATATCTGTGCCTAATTTTATCTAAATCGGTTGAGTGGTTTAGCTAATGAAGAGGTAACAGACAGATAGACAGAGAGAGTTACTTTCGAATATAATATTAGTAAGTATTAATTTTATAAATTATTTTTATATGAACTAGGTTAGTTCATTTAAAAGACTGAGAATAATTGTTACTTTGAATGTTACAATGATTTAACCTACCAGCTTAACCATATCGGAGCATAATGATAAAAGTATTGTGTTTGACCGGCCTTCACACACTGATGGACAGTGATGGACAAATAAATTTTCTCGCATATAAGTCGATTACCGTACACAGAAGAAAAATAAAGAAACATACAAAGGACGTAAAAAATATAACAAACGTAAACAGTAGTGTTATCGCAAGGAACGATCTTTTCTAACAAGGAATGAAGACCTTTCGCTGACGCTGTATTTTGTGTGTAGAAGACATTGATTTATGAAAGAGGACATTGTGGTTTTTACACATCACTATAAAAAGTGATATTCATAACACAAACACGAGGTATAAGTAAAGTTTAACTTGTCAATTGTAACTTTGCAAACCTCCCTATCCACAAAAGTTTGACGTTCGTACATAAGTGTTACTTTGAGACCTTAATGAATAAGTATAACTTAGTTATGATTGGCATTTCCGAGACTGCTGCATTCGGTTAAACGATTTATGTATAATGATAAAAATGTTTGTTATATCTTAAGAAGATAGATAACTACATAGGTCATGTTTCTTTCTCTTTATTTCGTAAAATGGCTGAGTACTTTTTATTATTAAAGATTATTTATAATTTGGATTGCAAATGACCGACCTGCGAGTGGCATTAATTTGCGCTTACGCTTGCGGCTGATCGTGAGTGATCGCTGATCTACACACAAAATGCAGCGTGAGGTCATAAATTTGATTCTCGGGCTGGAACAAGCACGCTGAGCCAAATTGTTGCTTTTGGCTAATTCTTGTAAGTATTTACATATATGGCTAAAAGAAATAATTAGTATATGAATTACTTAATAATAATAATAATATTCTAGCACATACACACAACACCATCTAGCCCAAACTAAGCAGAGCTTGTACTATGGGTACTAGACAATGGATAAACATACATATATATACTTATATATACTTTTTTTTGTAAATACATACATATTATACATAGAAACACCCAGACCAAGACAAACATCCATGTTCATGCACACAAATGTTTGGCTTGTGCGGGAATCGAACCCGCGACCTCAGGCGTGGCAGTCGGTTATACTAACCACTACGCCATGGAGACCGACTTAGAATCTAATTAACAAATAATTATGTGTTGTGCATAGAAATATTGTCTTATGTTTACGCGAATGTTATACATTGAAATTAAACAAACTTTATACAGCTTTTACCGCGTTGTTTATTTTTATAAAACACTATTATTACATAATTTTAAACTTTAAACTACAATTGTTAACCAGTTATACTAGTTACTGTTTACTTCAATTTAAGCTATTTAAATTATACTATTTAAATTATACTATTTAAATTATTCAAACTATTTAGATTTAATTTTACACTTTCCCCGACGTTACCGTTGCTTTTCAGCAGCCATGGTCACGGGGAGACTTGTTTGTTTGATTTGTAAGTATTTTTTTAACCTCTCCAACGAAACTACGTGTTTATGTTAGCAAAAGCTTTACATCAGATCTGCAATGAATAACGAACCCGAAACCCCTTGATCACAAGTCCGATACCTTCACCACAGACGCGACGGGCGCTGGTGTTATCTAACTAAATAAATCTTCATAACCTTAATAAAAATAAAAAAGCCATGCAAGATATTGATCTGTTAACACATTATTAATAATGAACTGAATGATAACATGATCCGAATCGTTAGTGTCGTCGGAGATAAGGTCTCGTGGCCCACATAAGCAACACTGACTGTAGGTTTGTAGACGCCTCCTTATTCCATTTATTATTGTTAACTATCAACATATCTTACAATACTATCTATCTATCTACTATCCAAGTAATTCTGCTATCCCTTCCTATATGATCTCTTCAATTTAATGCCTAATTACAATGTCCCCTCATATTCTCATTATTTGCATTTCACGATAAAAAGCATATTATTTTCAAATCTAAATCTTCAACCACGAAAAAATGTGTCTAGTTAAAATATTATTTATCATATTATCTTAATTTTGTATACAAAAGTAAGTTAAGTCTTACAACTTATGTCAGTACTGTTTTTAATTACAATATATTATACGTTATCATGATTACTAATAAGTATTACTTAGTAGTAAATGTCATCTACTACAATATAGTTGGTACATTAGTTTTCACTACTTACTTTCTTTCATTAATGGCCTGTAATTGTAAGCATAAAAATCCAAATACCAAAGTTATAATCATGTACGAGCTAAGTACTTACGCAAAACTTATTTACATCCAAAACCACTCATCCTTATCTAAAGTTCAACTATTGCCTAACTGTTAAGACCTCCAGTACATACCTATATCAGAATAGCCGATAATGAGTAGTGAATACATTTAAACTGATTAACTTTTCGCAAATAAGTTATCATCGACGAGACAACGCAATGTTTAAACAAATGTTTAAGTACTTACTGTTAACGAAATTCGCCGAAACACACAGCACTAACACGATAAAAGCCTTCATTTTTGAGTTAAAAATGTACGAACACAGACACAAAAACTAAACTGATAGAGTTCACAATATTTCCGTAGTTTTAGCTGGTAAAGTTCTTCATTTTGGTCGAGAAGTGTGACGAGTGCGTGGGAGAGGACTGGACCGCACTACTTAGCCACTGTCTTGGTAATGATACGCGAGCAGGTCACAGTATAGTGATAACATTTCTGCGCATGACACTCAGGCCCCGACACACATACTTAGTTCATCGGGGTAAACTTCAAAAGTTAAGTTTTTATAACTAGAATATTTTAATACGCCGGTATAGTTATAGGTGCGCACCTGTGAAAATAGTTTTCGTTTAAGATATAATAGTAATTTTCTTCGGGTAAGTGTTTAAAATAAAGAGTTTTCTTGGTATTAATCAAGATATGATTAATACCCTTACATTTAATTCATATTTACACATGTGGTTTTCAAACCACTAGGATTAATTCTAAAATGAATATTTAAAAATAATTATAAAGTGTGTACATGTTTCTAAATTTAGTAGAAACATTATATACTTCGTACTTGTATTGATCTAAGTATAAACGTACATAGTTACTTTTAACTACATTTTTGACCACAAATAAACATTTTTAGACTTTTGTGATTTGTAGACATACTTAATATTGATATAATATCTATATAATATGTCAGAATAAATTTAACTCGTGACCCCGATCGATGCAAGTCGGTCAAAACATCAGGCAATCATGGCAATAGGTTTTATTGCCTTTAAATTATTAATCCTGATTAAGACCTGTTGTCTTATCCTATTAAATGCACACATAAACATTAAACATATTAAGTTCAAATCTAACAAATACACAATGCGACTTTGCCACCATCAATTTATTTTCCTAAACCTTTCAAATGGAAACATTGTTACTAGGTAAATCTAAGTTCCGCAAGCTGCATTTCTCAATGAGCTTTAAGTCGTCTTCTCTGGAAACTTCAAGACGAATAGCAGATTACTTCGACGTCAGTAATTTATACCTTCCACCAAATACAAGACGGTTAAGTCGTTGCATGTTTGTATGCAGTTTCATTCAAGCGACGAGGGACAAAGCCATGTGACTATAAGTAGTGGTCATAGCTACTTATAGAACGAAACTAGTTTATAGAAATACCACAACCAACTATGGTACTACGCAGGTAAAATACTGAGATTTTGGTTTTCTTTTCATTTTAATTCAATGTAAACATCGTTGCGCTATACTTGTTTTTGTCATTGAGAGTCCTTAAAAGGTTTATTGGGTCCGGGTATCATAAAAAACACTATAAGAAAAAGGAACAAGACTATCAAATGAATATTGAATACATTACATATATATATATACATTGATTGACAATTATCGCCTGCTCCGTGCCTCGGAGAGCACGTTAAGCCGTCGGTCCCGGCTGCCATGAACATCTATGGCAGTCGTTATTGGGAGAGTGTCAACACAAAAGATCCCACTGGGTCGAAGTGTCGCCGGTCTGCACTGACTGGCCCCCACATAAGATACATACGTTTTCGTGGGGTGTAACTACGGTCACATCTGTTTTTAATATTTGTATGTATCAGTATATTCCTAATATACGCCCAAAAGCCTAGCTTATCTTAGTAAAAAGGTGAATCTAAAGTACACACATCAAAAATAGTCTACGCTCACTTTTTATATTTTTTAATTGCTGAAAATATTTTAATATAAATTATTACGTTTGTGTTCTTTATTTAAGAATACATCATTTAAATGCAGAAAACATAAAATTTTCTTGTTTTTATCTCAAAAATGAAGACAATGATAAATGACCCTCATTCTTGTTTCTGCCTGAAAGTTGTTTTAATCAATTTCTCTAAAATTGTTCATTTGAAAAATGCCAGGTGGACTCTCTGATGTCTTGCGTGTAAGAATAGTGTTATTGCGTGAAGAAGGATATTCTACGAGGCAAATAGCTGCCAGTCTCCGTTTCTAAAACCTGCGTCGCTACTACCCTGCAGAGGTACTGGAGCATGAGCAACCTGGCTGATCGATCTCGCAGTGGCCACCCGCCGTCCATAGTGATGTTCAAAAGCGCTATATCAGACTTCTTGCCGTTTGTGATCCAATAATTAACGCTACTAAACTAAGATTAGAGCTACGAGCTACTACTAGACTGGATATTAGCACTCAGACCATTCGTAATTGTTTAAACTACTTTAGATTACGACCAAGGAGATCCTGGCGAGCACCTTTGAATACACGGGAACGACAGCGACGCAGATTGCAGTGAGCCAGGCAGCGTCAAAACGATGAAGACGAAGAAGAAAATGACTGGCGTAATTGTTTTTTCGTTGACGAAACACGGACCTAGTATACACCCTGATAACCGACATGTCCGAGTTTGAAGACGGCCTGGAAATTCCGAAAGGCAAAGAACTGCTGGAACCGTTCAGCAAGGCGGCAAATCGGTATCTTTTTGGGCCGAAATAATGATTGCCTTTGATCCCGTACCAAAGCTCTATAACAGCTAATTTGTACAAGACAGCTGCTATTAATGGCATCATCAGACCATTCAGGATAAATTATGGTAACCAATTCGTGTTGGTCGATGATAATGCGCCGGCACATCGAGCTCAATGAGTGAGCGCTGCTCTCCGGGAGTACGAAATCATACGGTTAGACTGCCGGCTCTCCGGACTTGAACCCAATCGAGCACGCATGAGACGCTCTCAAGCGAGCTGTTTGAAGTCGTCAGCCACCTCCAAGAACTTTGTCAGAGATCAAGAAAGCCGTTATTCAAGAATGGGACAGGTTACCACAAACACCTTTGGACAACTTGATCTACAGCATGCCTAGGAGGATTTCCGCATGCATTCAAGCCAGGGGGGGAGTAATTGTGTATTAAATTTGTAAATACACATAAATAAAATTATTAACTTTAACCAAATCTTCTCATATTTTTAAATTACAATTTTCATAGTGATTGTAGAAGCAATTTTTTAAAGAATAACATGCAGAATATAAAATTTTCCATGTTAAAATTGTGTGTTTTTAAATGTTAAAGTAATAAATAATGCATTCATTAATTATATTTTGACACGAGAAAAAATATCTCAACTTTCTAAGTGAACCTAGTTTTTTTTTTAATGTGTGTATGTAAGTTTTACCGATGGCTATCGAAATGGTTTAAGTGCCGCCTTGCCATTGCGCCTAGTGTTGTGGGTTGGATCCCTACATGCTACAAAAAATGGTGTGATCCACAAATAATTGTTCTGAATCCCGTGAGTGTTCTTTGTGTCCGATGCTTGAAGGTTTATGAAAATATTTATTAAAAGCATTAAAAGCCTTATTATGATTTAGTAAGGTTATCAACGACATGCAAGTCAAATTATAGTTTAAAGAGAGACCAAGATAGACGTTACTTCATGTACTATAAAAGATTCATATTACGAGCATGCCTTGTTCTGAATTCTTGGCACGCTACTATCTGTGAATCACAAGGTTCCGAGTGAGAATAAATTTCGCTACACTAGACTTGACAGTGGAGAGATAATTACTCCATGTGTGCACTTAAATGATAGTGATAGCTAGATTCCTCCTAACATAGTCAATATATATAATCCTATACAATATAATCTATACTAATATTATAAAGCTGAAGTTTGTTTGTTTGAACGCGCTAATCTCAGGAACTACTGGTCCGAATTAAAAAATTCTTTTAGTGTTGGATAGCTCATTTATCGAGGAAGGCTATAGGCTATATAACATCACGCTAAGACCCACAGGATGATACCGCGGGCACATCTATATATTATATTCTTACTTCCTAACTAATATTATAAATGCGAATGTGAGTTTGTTTACTTGTTATGCATTCACGCTTTAACTATTCCACCGATTCTCATGAGATTTCGCATACATGTTGTCAGGTGTATAGAAAAGGGCATAGGTACGTTTCATATAAAAAAAAGCATTGTTCCTGAACGAAGCCACGGGCAAAAGCAATACAGAATAAGGTAATTGGTCAAATCTTATCGCAGTAACATTACTATAGACCAAAATGAAAGTCTACTTATTTTAAGTACATTTTTATTTATAATATACTTTTATAAATTTGTTTAACGTTTAGCATAAATGTCAGTGACCTATAGAGTTCATTCAGGTGTTAATTTGTATCGCAACAGTATACCTACCATGAAACGAACCAGCCGAAGTTGCGGGCCGACTATTCGTACCGTGAAACCCATTTATTTCGAAATGCGTCCTGAATTTTATTTTATTGCACTTAACTATATTAGGAGAACAAAAATCATTATTACATTATATAAACTTAAATAGTACATTTTCCTTGTTAGTAATAAATGTAATAACCACAGAATTTTCCACAGATAGTAACAAATGTTGCTGTGTTACGAACATGTTAAGTGAATCACATAGTTTTATATAGGTACTATTAGCTTTTGCGCGCGGCTTCGCCCACGTAGTACCTACATCAATAAAAAGTAGCCTATGTTAAGGGGGAAGGCCCTTTAAACTATATCTGTACCAAATTTCATCTAAATCGGTTGAGCGGTTTAGTCGTGGAAAGGTAACAGACAGACAGTTACATTCAAATTTATAATATTAGTAAGGATATAAAACAATAAGCAAAATAGTTGTGTGCTTATCATGGCGATGGTTCTTTAATATTTGGTTTTTGAAGCTGTGCTTCATTTTGAATATTGAATTTTGGTACGTGAACTATTGATTGTCTTAAACCCTTTCATGAAGTACTTCGAACAACGCAGTTATATATCATTTTAAAAGAAAGAAATCTGATGAACTTTTGTACAATTTTTTCGTTCGACCTATAGTTTATATGATAGACCTACTGATGATAGGTGTAAGTAGGTACTTCGGGCGTTCCTTCAGACGAGTAGCATGCGTGTTGTGTTCTCCGTAATTGGAGCAGATAAGAAATGAATTTAACGTCAATTAACAAAGAGATTTTTATAACAGCCTGTTTGCATTTCAAGAGTGTTAACTGATAAGTGAAAGTTTATTGTTAAGTATTCGTTTTCATTGAGGTACGGCATTTATTGTACTATGGCATTGAGGGCTGAAGATTCGGTTCTCATCTTGTGCGTAGCTTCTACAGCTGATGTAGTTTTAATGGACAAATTTATATGATTTTTTTGTGTTACTCTCGTTGGTTGAGGTGTAGGTACGCCTACCGATTGTGAGGATCTGAATTCGATTCTGAATTCGACAACGTTTCATAAAATCTTTTGTTATACCTACAGTAAACAAATCAAGTCTAAACACGCACTATTTTAAAGGGATTCTATCACAATTTCAAGACGAGAAGACTACAGAAATGTACCGTCAAGATAGAATCTAGTAAAAATTAAATAAATATTACGTATAACCTAAAATCATAGATGTCGAGATTGCGGTGTGATACATCTCTGCCCAGCCTAGCGAGGATAGAGACAGATAAGATGTATATATGAATAACATTCGCGTAAACCTAAAACAATACTTCGTAAAATAAAGTAAAGTAATCTAAGTTTACTTTATTTTACTTTACAAAGATGAAATA
The DNA here is from genome assembly GCA_930367265.1 of Catocala fraxini. Taxonomy (NCBI): domain Eukaryota; kingdom Metazoa; phylum Arthropoda; class Insecta; order Lepidoptera; family Erebidae; genus Catocala; species Catocala fraxini. The sequence goes on from OV884050.1 coordinate 9,701,879, forward strand.
AAGTTAATTATACATCATAATCTTATTCTTAGAAACATGTATGTTGGTACAGTTAATGACTAAGGACGTTGTTTATCGATAGATGATGTGATGTCTTGGTATAGGGAAGCAACATAAAACGGAAATTACATCAACAGAATATAAACTTAGTAATGACACTATCTAGACTAGTATTTATGTACCTAGGTGATATAAATAATAACTGATGTTGAACTTACATGTCTGAAGTAGGTTTTTTACTACTGGCAGTGCAACTAAAATTTGTGTTCTTTAGATTCATTATATATAAGATAAGTATTAGGGCATGTTATTCCTGACATATTGTGTCAATAGTTTCGTGATGACTAACCATTACCAGTACGCCGAGTGTAGTGAGTTTTATATCCAAACAAGACAAAATATGCGATTTAGACATAGTTGTACTAGTCTGGTTCTTTATATTCGTTATTTCAATGTTTATAAAATTCTCCTTGATACAGGATCTATTCCTAGATCTAAGTTGTCTTACAAATATACATTTTTTGCAGTTAGCTGAGTCCGTAGCATGAAGTAGTTTTCTCTCAGAAATACATATACGTAATACCATTTTTGCAGGCGACTAAGCGCACGTTAGCATATTTTGCAAACGCCTACACGTATGTACGTACCTGCTAAGCTACATATATTCTAGGTTGCCTAGCCATCATCAGGTAGGTCGTGTCATTGCCGGTTACTATCGCAATACCTACTGTAATAATTTACATCTTTATATTAGCATTAAAACTCAGTAACAGTATTTCTTAACCCAATTGAACGGCACGCGAAATTATAACTACACAACAACAAATTTTAACGATATCGCTCGCTTGGAATAATCTATGTCGTAATGTGCGTATTATTATATTTTGTTCAATAACCTTACGTTATCAAATATGCCACTGGGTGTTAGCCAATTTTGTGATCTCTCCAAATAAATAATAATAATAATATTCTACCACATACACACACCACCATCTAGCCCAAACTAAGCAGAGTTTGTACTATGGGTACCTACTAGACAATGGATAAACATTCATATATACTTTTTTTTGTATAAACATAGATATTATACATAGAAACACCCAGAGTAAGGAAATAGTTGTTTAGAACATATTATTAATCCATTAGTTTTTGCCCGCGGCTTAGCTCGCTAGGGAACAGTACTTTTTTTTTGGATGAAAGGTACTTTTTAGTACCACTGACGACATGTAAACGAAATTGCATGATGATCGGTCAAGAAGTTAATATAGCGTGAAAGCGTTACAAACAAAACAAACTTACATTTGCATTAATAATATTAAAAGTTAGGATACTGGAACCCAATGAAAAGGCTTTCTCTCTTATATAATGTTCTTGCGTATCGAAATGAACGTAAAGCAATGTAATAAAATAAGACCAAGCATTTTTGTCAATACGCTTTGAAACATATTTGCAATTATAGTCATCTATTACTAGTAGCTATAGAAAGGCGATGCAATATTTCTGTCTAACCGTAGCTTGCACAACTGCAACTTGCTTAACACAGCTTGCCTAAACGTTAATGAATAAATACCAGATTTCTGAAAGGCCTATCAGCACAAAAGTTTGTTAACGGCCAAACGCATATCTGTTGTGATTGGCCGATTGAATTTGCTACAGCCAATAGGATCACTTGACATGAGTTTGGCACGTCGCTGAGTCATTGCTGAACTTTACAGAACCGAATGTAGATAAGTATTCCGAAGGTTGTACTAAAGCAGTCGTAGGGAAGGTTTTGGAAGCGTTAGCTCAGTGGGGAGACCGACAGACTGCAATGCAGAGGGTCTCGGGTTCGAACCCACATCACGCACCTCTGACTTTCAGAAGTTATATGACTTTTCGAATTGTGTGTATTGATTGACAATTATCGCCTGCTCCGTGCCTCGGAGAGCACGTTAAGACGTCGGTCTCGGCTGCCATGAACATCTATGGCAGTCGTTATTGGGAAAGTCTAATATCCTGACACTGGTCTAGCCTTAGGGTATCGTTAGCCTTTGGGTTGCGGAGGTCAGGTGGCAGCCGCTCCGTGTAAAAACTGATATCCAGTCATATCCAGTTAGACTAGAAAAGCCGACCCCGAGTGACTTGGGAATAATAAAGGCTATGGGAGAAGAAGTGAAGGTTTTGGAATATGATATTTCCGAAAAGTACCTTTTAGAAAGCCGCTTGTCTGGCCTTCACCTTTTGTACTGGTGTCACAATTAATATGATTAGATTACCTTTTTGCGGACTTTGATTCTAAACTGCCGGCTTATATTAATAGGTATGTGATAAGAACAATCAATAGTAGGTACTTTGTCCGACTTAATACATCCTAGAACCCGCCGTAAGAGTCGGTAATACATATTTCTATTATGTTATTAAGAATACAGTAGGCTCATATACGTACTAACTAAAATAATATAACATACATTGATAATTATTATGAAATTAACATATCTAAAGAATATAATATTATTGTATCTGATTAGTTTGTTTCCTCTCGCCTACGTTGCTGTGCCCGACAGGGTCCATAATGGACTGTCATATTATTTAAGTTACCACCTAAGCCTACATTGTGGCACGCAAATCGCAATAAACAATTGTAGGTATATTGAGTAAAAGCACATTACTACTCTGCCCAATCTGTTCATATCATTTTGAATTTCTATTCCTTATGGTTAGTGTCGCACTTAGTATTAAAACGACCCTAGGCTTACAGTATAGGTACCATCAGATGAGTTGTAAGGATCCAACTGATCTTTGTTGTAAAAAAAATTTACCTATTCACTGGCAGCGACACACCAGCTGCCAGTCACAAAAGGTTTTATTTTAATTATGTCTGGCATTCCAACAATTGAAGGGGTAAAGAACAATTTGTTTACAACGTTTCGTTATCATTAACATTGAACAAGAAAGCTACTCTTATGAGAGTGTAAGTATGTAATATGTAACACAAAAACGTGTGCTGATTGTCGTAGGCACTTTACAGTAAGAACACAGTAGTATCACATTTATGTAATACATAGTAGTTGTATAGTAGGTATATAGCGGTGGCGGCGCGGCGTCGCGTCGCGGCGGGAAAATTGGGCACGGCCAATGGGTCAAGTGCGAGTGATAACACACACTTACACAACTAGTTCTTGTTATTGGCGTATCTTTGTCTTATCTACCATTTATTATTGAGTTAAAAGCAAATACATGGCGTTAGGAAAATAATCAAAATTGTACGGTTTTCTTATTTATTTGGTTTGTTGATCAATTTACTATCTTATTAATTTTTCACGGTGTGCATATTACATGATCAAATTCTACATATTTAGCTATTAGCCCTGTGAGGAATAAACCTTTGCACAAAAAGAAAATATTTTATAAAGATACTGTGTATCTGTTTGGAATTTTGTTTATATGTAAATTGAGGGAAATATAGAAATGAAAGAAATTTAATAAAGACGGACATTTCAAGTCAAGGCTCTTTGTTACGCGTCCTGTCTCGCTGGCCTTGGGCGTGTATTTTTTCATAGGTATTACCAACATTATCATCATTTCGTAAACGTATCTAAGAAAACGTTATTCATCTTATCCTGTGGGTAAAGCCAACAAAGGTCAATGAATCACCAGAAGATTACCAATTACGTGTGAAGAGAAAATGAGTCAAGCGTAAGTTAGATAAATTTAGTGAATTCATGTTATAATATGCTATAGGTAATTCGTGACACTTTCATTTTATTAAATGTAAGGTATTATACGAGACTACAAAGAAATATACATAGGTACTATAAAAAATTGTTAGGTACCTTTCTATGTGAAAGCAAAATGGAATACTTACCCAAATAAAATTATTTGTCTCCCGAATAAATAGTTCATATTTTAAACACTTCACCGACTTCAATAAAGAAGTAGGTTCTTAATTTGAACTGTATCACTTTTTTGTTTATTTTTTAATTGTTTGTCTTGCCATATCCCTGGCATTTCTCAACTGATTTAAATGATAATTTTATTATTTTATAGTAGTTACTTATTTTGTCTGTTTAGAAATTTGTTCAAGATCTGGTATGGAGTTTGTCGAGTAATTGTAGTTTGTTAAACAAAACGGGTGTTGAACAAACAGCTAACAAAAATAATACATTTACTTAGCACTAACTTGACAATGGTTAAATTCGATTGGGAGCTTAGTTAAGACCAATATGTTTAGTTTTATGACTTGCTTTTCAGGGTTTATCATTATCATATTATGTTCAAATAACCAGTCTTTAACAACAGTTTTGTTGTCAAAGCAACACAACGTAAAGCCGCAAGTTCCAGCTTGGTTAAAATATCTCTTTTCTTAACTTATTGGTATTTAAATATTCGTTATTAAAACAATAAAAACTACAACAACGAACCGAGCAAATAACTGAAGCAGTATGCGTGCTGCGCCGTACATTATTTTGAATAGTGGTAATCCATTAAGTACCCTTCGCAATAACATGGTCCAGAAGTTCCCGCCATTCTGGCTGCGTAATGGCTGTGTTATGACGCCTGTTTGTCAAATGTTAATGTGTGGGAAATGCCAAGGAAAACACCGGACAGACAATCTTTGGAATGGAATTGGTATTTTCAAATAATGTCTTCGTTTTCTTGTTCTTGAATTCAAGATGGACTTGGTGATATTAGGTACTATTTATTAGTTAGTATTTAATACAAGATACCAGGGCCATCAGACCTACGTCAATTTACTAGTAATCGCATATACTTAATAGTAATTAAAAATTATATATTTTAATGTACTTATCCATTATACTTTAATTATATTAATCTATACTATATAATATAGCTTAAGAGTTTGTTTGTTTGGTTGAACGCGCTAATCTCAGGAACTATTGGTCCGAATTGAAATATTCTTTAGTGTTGGATAGCCTATTTATCGAGGAAGGTTATAGGCTATATAACATCACGCTACCACCTACGGGAGCGGCGCAGTAATCATAAACGCGGGTGAAACCGCGGGCACATCTAGTTTATTATATAATAGTAATTTATTTATTTGTTGGTAAACCAATAAATACATAAATTACTATTATATTTATATACCTATATATATATATATATATATATATATATATATATATATATATATGTGTGTGTGTGTGTGTGTGTATAGTTATTCTGAAAATTTACTCCATTTTTGATTATTAGTATTTATTGATTTTTCGAATCACTTTGCCCGCTTAGAGTATACATAAATAATTTGATATAGGGAGCGTGTACTAAAGTATATAAAATAACCCGTAAGCAGCTCAGCAGGTGTAAGCATTGTAAAACACTAGTACATCATATGACAGTCACAAAATCTATTTTCCCCACTTTTGTCACGGAGAGTAGGGTATAAACATTTAGAATTGGTTATCAAAGGGATTGTTAGAAGTAAGATAAAGAGAAAATATACGTTGATTTTAGTGCAAAAGGTGCTCACGCTGGGTGCATTAGTCTGAATAACAGAAATGCGTATGTACAAAAAATATTTTGTCACTTTGGCCGACCCAGGACCTTACCAATCGCACGTGTTTTCCATACACTGGTCAAATTTAATCATGAAGATCTTGCAAGATATTTTTTTGTTTGTTTATATTATTTCTGTATTGAGTAGGGTTTTCTTTAAGACTGCGCCGCGTGAATTGTGCCAAAACAGGCGGTCACAGTTAAGTGAATAAAATCAACACTTTTTGTGTAATACAAATATAAAATATATATTTATCATAACAATGAATGTGTTTACAATTAGGTACTCCGTGTAAAAAACTTACAAAATTACGTAAATTTGCACGAAAAATGCAAAAACGTAATCTCGTGTTACGTGATTTTTGGATTATAACAGTAGAAATCTATCCCATTTTACAGCTTAAACGAAACATAAATAGTTATATTACAATTTGTCCGTCCCAAATACTTAAGTTATTGGTTGACCATAAAGATACATATTTATCAATAAACACTTCAAATCCTCCATACAATTTGACTATGGCGGCCGCGCGCCGATTTGAATATGCGCCGCACGAGCTCTGTCATTATCTGTCTTACGCTCGGCGCAATCTTAAGAACATCCAAGAACTCCAAACTGTGGTAATCGCCAGCGCCCCAATTTGTTTTGGCAGGCAGACGATTCTAATTTTTCAGTATCGGTAACGCTCAAGTTTTATTTATAATGGTGATGCAAAGCATCGATACGCCATTTTACTTTCCATCATAACCCTGTTATGTCCTACTGCAGGCCAAAGGTGTCACTACACTCACTTCCCTCTATCCATAGCCGCTAAGGACCAATCCTTTGTAAAATAGTCTAGCTCCTCTCGCTGCTCTATCGCTGCAGGACCAGACGAAGCTATCTTCGTCTGGTCCTGCAGCGATATCGCTTGTTATCTTGAGAAGTCCATTATGTTGTAACTTGGTATTTTGGTTGTATAAACAATTAATAATAAACACGTCACATTTATACTAAAATAAAACTCACTGCTTTTATTATTAATAACATTTATTTCTTTCTTCTTCGATGGTCTACTTCCTAACAGTCCTGTTGACCTTCCCGTAGATCTCGGGGAAGGCTTGACTGCAGTACTGGAGGTTGTTCCGTACGCGGTCGTACAACGTGTGGTCAAACATCTGGCGGAACTCGTCCCTGGTGGTGTACGTGTCTGCGTACAGCATCTGGAAGCCGTCGTGTTCTGACACGAACTTCTCAATACGGCGGGTTGATGGAACCTGGGGAAGAAAGACAACGTGTAAGGATATAAACCGTGACAGTATGTAGGTATTTCGGCGTTTAGAGCGCCTTCCCATTCATACTAAGCAATTTAAAATAAGTTTTTAGGATATACACTCATGTCATGGAAAGGGTATGGTTACAGTGTACCTAATTAGAGGCAACCCTAATGCTGTCTATAGGGAACAGTTTCAGACTCCGTGCTATAAACAAAAACCTTAATAACACTATGCCCAACCCGGTAATCGAATCCGAGACTACATCGTCAATACCTTTTTACTGCACCGAGGCAGAGTTTTTAATTTAGTTACAGTACCTACACATCTACATCTACAATCTTTTTAATGTTTAATTCAAATTTAAACTGGTGTTAAAATTACTAGGAGCTTTTATTATGTACTTTTGAAACATTTAATGTCATTAATAATACCTACGTATATAGTAAACCAACAATTTTTTTAAATGAATGTAAATTTGTTTGTTAAGCCTTAACTACTCGACCGATCATTATGAAATTTTTGCTTACACGTTGTCAGGGTTACAGAAAAGGACATAGACTACCTTTAATCCAGAGAATGTAGTGTTGCCGAGGGATAGAAAATTGATATAAGCTGTATTTACGCGAGTGAAGACGCGGGCAAAATATAGTATTTCATAATAGATTATATGAACAATACTCACTGTCTCATATCCTTTAGCTTTAGGCACGCCATACACGCCGATGTCGACGAACATCTGCGAGTCAGCGTTACTCTTGATCTTCAGTTGCCCGGGGTTGTTGAACACTTTGAACGGACACAGCCAGATTGGGTACACCTACAAACAGAAATAACAAAATATTAAACACCCATCACATACATATATTTCTATCTTTCTACCTTCCCTCCGGAGATACGCGTGTGTATTTATAAAGACTATAAGAATCGTGTCTTTGTGTGAACCTGGAATTAGTCCAAGAATTCCAATGACCTGATGTTAATAAAGGAGTTAACTTATTATTTATAAACGTTATGCATATAAACCTGCGGTACTGTTAGTATTATAATTCCTCAGATTTTCTGCCATATCATCTATTGTGTATTGCTTGTTGGAGGCCGTTAAAGTGTCAGGAACGTGAGCAAAATTTGAGATGGTTAACCCCTCCTCAACCCCTTGTCAGTAAAAGTAAGCATAATACATCATCCAAAATATGACGAAGACCTTCCCACGCCATCTATGCTTACTTAATACTTGAACAACCACTCATATGTATTTAAAAAATAATAATAGTAAATTTTAATATTAATTAAAATTATCAAATTAATATTTAAAAGTCTTCCTACATGATAGACTAAGCTTAGTGTAAGAAGCTTTGTAAATTCTGAAAATAACAGGCTCTTCATACTGTAATGTCTGATCAAAAATTTATAATAATTCTAAGAACTTGTTTATTATATGACCTACAGGACCCAGTACACTATAGCAGATGGCATAAAAGTATCTTTATCTTGGTGCCTACTTCAAACTCCTTATGGAAGACGTCGATGGCCTTCTCCAGATGATCAACAGGGACCAACATGTCCTGAATGACGTGCGCGCGCTCGTACAACTTGGCTACGGCTTCAGGCTGCGTCAGCTTCAGGAGAGATACCTCTGGAGGCATCAGCCATCCCAAAAGGTACCGGAATATGAAGTTGTTACCGAAGGGAATGATGTCCTGGAATGAAAAACGATCGGTTACGCAAGAAGTATGACTACTCTATAGAAGATTGCAGTCATATAGCGTTGTTTGAACAACAACATAACGACTCCTTTCTTAACAAACAAAAACATCAACAAAAAGGCCTTATCTTCTGTAATCCCAATTCCCGGCCTCGGCTTGCCTTACTAAAATAACAATGGGAAACCGAAATTTTTTTTTTCTGCGACATTTTCGTTAATTCATTAACACCTTCATCAGTCATACCCGAAACGTATTTACTTTGTATGGATTGACTCTGGTTCTTGAGATATTTAACATAAAGTACGATTCCATCAGGACATTAGAACAATGAAAGAAAGATACCAAGGCCGATGGGACAGCCATAATATTATGATGGCAGACTATTGCTTGAGTTTAATAAGGGATTGTCCTGAACATAAACACAATAGAAAAGCTTACAAATAAAGTTTTCCTAATATTTTTTTGTGTTATTTTTATTAATAGCTTATGTATGAAGTTTTCTTGTCGTTATTATATAGCTGCTTCTAAAATATATATTTAATATGTAGTTGTATTTTTATTTCGACCTTCTTTCAGTCATATAGTTATAAAGTCTTATCTCATAAACTAGAGTCAGTTTAACAAATCTGATATTTTTCTGAACTTATACAAAATTGACTTCAACTTACCATGCCGCAAAATGAACGGTCCCCAGTGTAATTGATGATTATCAATCTATCAGACATAATATATCTTCAGTAGCCTGTGTTTATAGAGTTTCAAAAAACTCTTATACAACAGTTTTGTCCGTCCATCAGTCTGTCTGTTATACAACTTTCAACTCAAGAACTGTAAGAGCTAGAGACTCGCGGTCAACGCCATTCGACTCAGCATAGTCGATATAACCCCGAAATGACTATGACCTTTGACCTCTGACCTCTGATCACTTGGTATCACGTGACCACTGCATATATTGTTTTTCGAACTCTAAGATTTACGGCAATTCATTGCCGTTGCTCACTTGCCTTGTTAAAAGACAATTTCTTCACTAAGTATACTTACTGTATTATGGAGGACTTTACAAACTACAGAAAGTACCTGGACACAAAACAACTATATGTGGAATACACACAATTTTATACTATTTTGTATTCCAACCCGCTACACTCGGCTTAGTGGTAGCGGCAATGTGACCATTTTATCGACTAGGTTATGCGTGCGTGGTTAATCCATCTACATACGCCATGCAAGTGAAGTTAAAGAACGAAGTTTTCTTTCTTTTCTTCATCAGTCAAAAATCATATTGGGTTTGCAATATTCTGGAACTCTACACACATCACTTTAAGCAATGCTAGCTATACTCCTGATATTACAAGCGTATTCAGGCTACAGCTACCGTTTTCTACTTGCCTATATCATCTATTTGCTACATCAATACAGTAAAAATCCGTTTAAATTTCCGTGGCGTAGTGGTAGTGAATGCGACTGCTGTGCATCTCGGTTGGAATCCCGGGTCTGGCCAACTAAATCGTATTGGGTTTTTCTGCTAAGAAATCTCAAAACGAGCCCGGAGTTAGGAAGTTGGCGGCGTTAGACACCCTCGTGCCTCGGAAAGCACGTAAAGCCGTTGGTCTTGCGCCTGATCTTTCACCGGTTGTGTCGGATTATCCGTCCCATCGGATCATGAGGGTTACGGAACAGAGAGTGCACTTGTGTTTGCGCACATACTTGTGCACTATAATATCTCCTGCGCAGATGGCCAGTCTCCGTTAAGATTGGCCGCCGTGACCGAAATTCGATCTGGAGGACATTATTATAGTAAAAAGAGCATATCATACAAACGCGAACCCTATTTTTCATTACCTGTAGTTCCCAGAACAGGCTCCTAGTATGTCTATGATAGTAGTCTCTAAGTGGGATGTACTCCACAGCAGACTTGTTCCTCTTCAGGTGACGCTCCACTTGCGTGAAGAACCACTCCGCATGCCATGTGCCGATAGGATTTAACTGGAACGATCATGTATGTTTGTTTGTTAGTTTGTTACGCTTTCACGCCCTAACTACTCGACCGAATATTATGAAATTACCCATACACGTTTTTAGGTGTACAAAAAAGGGCATAGGGATCGATTTCATCGAGAAAACTTATGTTCCCAAGGGATGGGCTAGAGCATTAGTTCCCAAAGTGGTTCAGGTGGACCCCCAGGGGTCCACGGGAGACTCGACGGGGATCTACGTTGGCGTGACAAAAAAATGGGGTTCACAATTCGTAAGCGGGGTCCACGAAAATTTATTTGCTTTTGATAGGGAAGAACTAAAATAAAGAAGCTCAGCGACTGTTACTTGTAAAACCTTGCATATTCCATATTCAGTACCAGTGGTCTCGAACCTACCGATATTTCGGAGGGGAATTTCTAAAAAAATAAAAGCTCAGCCCGCCTACCATGGTAGGTTCAGTCCAAGTTTTTTAATATTTACATAAATACGAATGCCAAGGGATATAGTAGAAATGTAGCTGCAGAGAGTCCACCGGAACCTGCAAAATTTTTAAAATGGTCGGATAAAAAAAAAGTCTGGGCTCCTCTGGGCTAGAGAAAGTTTACGAATAAAACCGTCGCTATTGAAGCCTGCTTAGAAAATATATATTGTGTACTGTTTCTACTATCGTTACAGTATGGTCCTGCATGCTACGGAGATTTGTTATAGCACATTCAAAGGCAGTAAGGCACTGTGGCTTCACCCGTTTAATTAAGAGTAGTCAGTAGAATTTTCAGTCTACTGAAAATCGCAGTCAAATAACTTTACTTTGTAAGGTCTCTGAAGTTCCTTAAGCACTGTACTGCCAGCAAAGCAAATAGACAACAATGTTACTTGTCTCAGCTGCCAGCGTGCGCTGTTGTTGTGTTTTTTATAAGGTCAGCAATAGTAATAGCCCTGGTATGACGTTACCCCGCTTACAATAAGGCATGCTGTTCGCTTTACAAAAGCGAACCGCGACTGTCGAAAAATAATTTCGTATATTTCGCAATTTACTCATTCACATTCGAAATATAGTAACTCGATTATACTAATCACAACTTGATAGTTTATTGGTACAACGTGTGTTTTATTTTAGACTAGCTGACCGGCGCAACTTCGTCTGCTTCACATAAGAGAATTTTCCCCGATTTTGCAACATTTTTCATTTATGCTGCGCTCCTTTTGATCGTAGCGTGATGTTATATAGCCTTTCACAATAAATGAGCTATCCAACAATAAGAATTTTTCAGATCGGACCAGTAGTTCCTGAGATTAGCGCGTTCAACCAAACAAACAAACAAACTCTTCTACTTTATAATATTGGTATAGATGAGGTTTATTTACCTATTAGCATTAAGTATATCATCAAAGAAAGACTAAAGCATTCGAATTAATTATTAGTAATTAATTCGAATATGTACATTATATTACTAAAGTCCAGTTGAAAACCAGCGTCAGGCTTTCGTCCGACACATGCTGAACTGGGTCCTACTTGACACTGCTGTTAGGCACATATCTATATGTTGGTCTATGGTTTCATTTCGCTTATGTTTATTTTTGTACCTTCTTATTTATTTTTATTTTATTCTTTTTATTGTGTTTGTAATGTCAAATAAATATTTTATCTTTCTTTCTTTTTCTTTCACATTTTTTTATTGTACATTTTTTTCGTTGTCATTATGTAATGATTATCTCTATTACCTTGCCATCTTTGCCGACTTCATCCACCATGTCACCTGTCATGAGCACGCCAGTTTCTTTGGTGTATAGCAGACCTTCGATGAACTGGTGTGGCTTATCCTTCAGAGACTCCTGTCCGAAATGCTCCGACAGTTCCGAGAGCTTGGTGTGTGGGTGGTATTGAATGCGGACATACCTGGTGGAAAGAAAAGCATTAATTATTATTTGTAAATACCAGAAACAGACTAGAAGCTGGGAATCGTTGTATTTACAGGATTTATGGGTCCGATAAAAATTAAGTGCGATAGTATATCTATGACGACTCGATGGCGTAGTGGTTAGTATAACTGACCGCCACGCCTGAGGTCGCGGGTTCGATTCCCGCACAAGTCAAACATTTGTGTGCATGAACACGGATGTTTGTCTTGGTCTGAGTGTTTCTATGTATAATACGTATGTATTTACAAAAAAAAAGTATATATGTATGTTTATCCATTGTCTAGTACCCATAGTACAAGCTCTGCTTAGTTTGGGCTAGATGGTGTTGTGTGTATGTGATAGAATATTAGAATTAGAATTAGAATTAGAATTAGTAACCGCAGAACGTAGCTGCATAGTTCAGCATTGCCATCCTTTTTCTAATGCAATAATTGGGGTGGGTTAACCCAAAGGTTCGTGGTGAGCCCCATCGGCGTCGAGAAATCGATGAGGTATCTGGGCCTCGTCCTCGACGGCCGATGGGCCTTCGGAGAACACTTCCGAAGGTTGGTCCCAAAATTGATGGGTGCGGCCGCAGGGCTGTCGCGGCTGCTTCCCAATCTGGGGGGGCCAAACGCCTCCTGCAGGAGGCTCTTCATGGGGGTCGTGCGGGCGATGGCTCTATACGGGAGCCCCATTTGGGGTCATAACCTGACGGCCCGTAACGCCGCCCTGCTGCGGAGGCCGCAGAGGGTGATGGCCGTCAGGGTCGCGAGAGGGTACCGCACGATCTCCTTTGAGGCGGCAAGCCTCCTGGCCGGATCACCGCCCTGGGATCTGGAGGCCAGACTTCTCGCGTCGCTCTACCAGTGGCGCGGGGAGGCTCTGGAGCAGGGCTTTCGGCCGTTGCCGAGAGAGGTGGAGGCGCGGCGGTCGGAGCTCCGCGACGTCCTAAGGGCGGACTGGGGTGAACGGCTTGCGCGACCGAGTGCAGGGCACGCCGCAATAGCGGCGGTAAGTCCGATCTTGGAGGAGTGGCTGAAGCGGCGCCATGGCGCCCTGACCTTCCGGCTGACGCAGGTCCTCACCAGGCATGGATGCTTCCGGAGGTACTTGTGTCGTATAGGCCGGGAGGAGACGTCTTGTTGTCACCACTGCGGTGACGGCCCCGAGGATACGGCGCTGCACACACTCGTGGAGTGCCCAGCTTGGGAGGAGCAGCGCCGGTCGTTAACCGGGGCACTGGGTGTCCAAATCCTCTCGCTGCCGGCAATGGTACTGTCCATGGTCCGGAGCGAGGGTGCATGGGAGGCCGCCGTCACCTTCTGCGAGGCAGTGATGTCCGCGAAGGAGGCGGCGGAACGGGAGAGGGAGCTGGTCTCTCCCCACCCAAACGTCCAGGGCGCCGCCGTAGGGCGCGCGCAGACCTCCAGCCACCCCAGGGGGCGGCCTGCGGGCGGTGGACTTGGACAGTCTGCCGCCCGAGCAGCACAGGCCCGAGAGAGGGGCATAGGTGTTTCGCGCGCCCCCCCCCTCAGTGGAGGGGAGGGCTGTACCATCTGGTCCTCCCCCAAACAGCTGGGGCCCGCCTATTCACGTGGCGGGCCAAGACCTGTCGGTGTCGCGGTGAATGCTAGCGCGAATCCCGTGGCACCGACACTAGGTACCGGAGAAACGTCGTCAGGGGTTTAGTGGGTATGGGGCCGGCTTTTCTGGCTCGAGTCCCACACACCCGCGCCCTGCCCGGGCGCGGACGGTGAGTAAAAGCATTCCCCTGACGTTAAAAAAAAAAAAAAAAAAAAAAAAGGTTCGTGGTGAGCCCCTCTTTTAACAATTATATTATATTACTTTGGAATTTTGATGGCGCAGCGGCTGTTGTGCTGTGTGTCTCGGGTTCAATGCTCGGGTCAAGCAAACTGTTATTGAGTTTTCCTGACTAGTAATTCTCAATAGCTGCATGGTGTCTGGAACAGTACTCAGTAACCGGCAATAGGCTCGCCCTCCATTACGCGATATCTAATCTTAAACCATAGCTGGCGTTATGTAGGTGAAATAGATCTCAATCAAACCTATCTTCTAGGCAAGCGTGCTCCATCGTCGACTGCATCTACACTTAAGATCAGGTGAGATCGCGGTCAAACGCAAGGCTATTAGAGTATAAAAAAAAAAAAAAAAAAAACCCTTTGGGAACATAAGCGTAAGATTTTAATATGTATGTATATCTATATCATAGATGTTATGTATTGGCGGCAATAATATGTATACCCTAACTCAATTAATATGCTTCCATCTATATATCCAGTATCTGTAAAAAAATCAAGTGTAATTACTTTTTAGCAGGCACTACTTTGATGACGACAGATGTGAGGAATCCAAGTGTGCCGTACGACCAGGGCACTGCATAGAATAGGTCTGGGTTCTCATCCTGTAACAAACATTAGAAGCTTATGACACATCGATGTATATAAATAACCTTTCTACCACAGCCAAAATAAGCAGACACAAAATAACAACAACGATATTATTTAAATTATTGGTTATTGGTTAAAGGAGAGAGACGATTTAGGTGTTTGTCCAATATTCCGCGAGAGAATAGTAGAGCGTATGGTGTCGAGACACTTTTCTCTCTTTGAATAATTCTAGGGTAACAAATATTTTGAAAGGTCGATTAAATATTATTTAAGCGCTATATGTAATCGACAGACTAACAATTCATTTGCAACCGCCATACATATTTATATCTAAGATGCTTTTAACTAAAGAAGTAGGTATTCGGGGCATATTTAATTTAACTATGATGATATAATAAAACGTTGGACTGAAGCCAAAATGTCTATGACTTATTGACATACATACCTATACCATTACGCGAATTATTCATCTATAGGCATTATTATTTTTTTATAATTTCTACTGTCTTTATGTGATACACATAATGTTATTGATATTTGTTTATATTGTCCAATAGGTTCAACTAGGAAAATATTGCCACTCTTTAAAATTTCATAGACAATTAATTTAGTCCGGTTTTTTACAGGAAGTAAAAAATTGCAGAAATTACGTGGTGTGCTGGCAGGGAAACTAGCATTTATCCATCATCCTTGTCACCACTTTGCAAAGTTGACAATGCACAAGAGATACCGCTGGTCTTGTAAGCAACCATTAGTTACGGTAACCGTTTACTATCTGTCAGCTGCTACGTATTCTGATTGGCTACCTATATGGTATAAAAACTCTTTTATACTCACAATAAAAGTAGTATTTGAAATACTAGCTCCAACATTATTTATACACTACCACAATAATTTTCTATTGCATTATATAGTTTTAAGGACAGATAAAAAACTTCATTAAATAAAATACGTACCTTACTGCAGTTGACAACGGAGCCATCAGCTAACACCAGTTCGTACTGCAGGCAGATGTGCTGGAACAGACCGTAGACGTGTGAAGTGCTCTCCACCCCGGTGCCCATCACCAGTCCACCCACCGTCAGCTGGTCCAGCTCTGGCACCACGGCCAGGGCAAGACCTAGAGATTCTAACGTTCTGGACAGCTGTCCCATTGTGACCAGGGGTTCACAGCGAACAGTCTGGAATAATAGTAAAGAAAATGTATGAACTTCACACAAGTACAGCTTTGTGGCAGTTTTATAAAACCTGCAAACCTGTTCCAATTTCAGTGAGAGCTCAGATTAATGCGACGATTTCGGCGTACCCCGCTTCCCTTTCTTTTTTACAGAAATTATATTCTTAAGCTATAGCAGTATATTTTAAAGACTCTCTAATTTACATAGACTTATGCCTATATCCTTTTGCAGAGATTTACCTATTATTAATAATAATTTAAGCCATGGAATTAATAATTACTAAATTGCAACTAAAGCCAACGACCTCTTATAATAGGGGTTTCGAGTGAAACTTTTTCAAATGATACCTATTCTTTTAAAAATGTGCAACATTCGATTTTCGACTTTTAACTGTTTTTTTATTCAGCTTAGATTGATTAAAAAAAATGGAAAAATGGATACATCGAAAATCTGAGTCATTTTTTAATACGAGTTCCGACGGGAAACTAACGCGGCAGAAACGGCTCGCAATATCAACGCTGCGTTTAGAGAAGATGGCTAATTAACGCACCGTGCGTTATTAGTTTAAACGCTTTCGTAATGGAAACTTCGACTTGAAGAACGAACCACGTAGGAGACCAGCCACACAGGTGAATAACGCTGAATTGAAGGATATGGTGGAAGCCGATCCGAGTCACACTACCCAGGAATTAGCGACATGGTTTAAGGTTACTCTACCTACAATATTAACTCGTTTGCAACAAATCAATAAGATAAAAAAATATGAAAAATTGGTGCCTCATGATTTGACTGATCTGCAGAAAGAAATGCGTGTTGAAACTTGTGTTGCCTTGTTGAATCGGTACAGAAATAAAGCGGAGCGGCAGAGGGAGCGCTTAAACCCTCTCCCCAACCGCAGAGCCGGGCGCCGGAGGGCGCGGGATGACCTCCAGCCACCCTGAGTAAGGTATAGGCTTAGAAGACCTAGCGGTTTGACCTGCGGGTGATGGGCTTCGTGGGCCTGCCCACCATCCGATCAGCACCAGGTCCGAGAGGCGGCGTGCGTGTTCCCACGCGCGCCTCTGTGTCGAGTATGTCTCCCCTCTAGGGGAGAGACAGTAGGGTTTATTAGTGAGTGAGTGCCTATAGGGTAGGTCTCTTCGTGTAGTGGCCTGCCGTTTCATACAGCGGGCTGAAACCTCGGCGGGGTCGCGACCGCATTTGCAAGTATTTCGCGCGGCCCCTCGATAGCGGTTTTGTCGAGGAACACCGTGGTAGGTTTAGTCGGTATTCCGAAGGTCCATTTTTATCGTTTCATCATCTTTCTTTTACCCCAGTGAGTCCAACATAACCCGTCCGCCCACCCCGCGGAGGGGTACAAGTCAATGCACTAACCATGTTAAAAAATAAAAATCTCTTGATGATGTTATTCACCTATATTTCACTATAGCTCTCTCAGGTCTGGTTAAGCAATAACAGCAGATGTTTACTGTGCCGAACTTCGAACAATGATGGCGTAACTGGCAATGAAACAGCCCCGAGTCGTGAATCGATCTTTACCATTATTGCTCCATGATAACGCAAGATCTCACACTGCACGAGAAACCGTTGTAACTCTACAGGAGCTGCAGTTAAAAACCATACGTCATCCTCTGTACTCGCCAGACCTTGCTCCAACGGACTACCATTTTTTTCGTGATATGGTCAATTTTTTACGTGATAAAAAATTTTATTTCCAGGACGCAGTAAAAAATGTTTTCACACAGTTTGTCGAATCTAGATCGGTGTTCTATCGTAAAGGCATAAATGAAATTCCGTTTAGGTGGCAGCAATGTGTAGATAATGAGGGTAACTATTTCAAGTAAATAAATATGGTACATATTAGAAAAAAAAAAAGTTTCAATTTCTTAGTACCAATCAGCAATTTCATACCTTAACCCCTAATATTACTGTTAGTAAATCAGATATTTAAATCGTCTCTGACTAAAATCATAGTCGTAACCAAGTACCTATAATAAATATTACCAAGTCTGAACTTTCTAGCATTCCGTGAAAAGTGACATAAAAGAACGACAGAATAGGACTTACCATATCATTTGTGTCAACTTCAAGCACATCCACAAGGTTAACTTTAATGTTAGTGAAGGTCTTTTTGTAAATGCTCTGACGGAAAGACATGGTCTGCCAAGTCGGACGAGCAGTGCAGAGCCGCGTGCTTCGGTCGCCAGACAACCATGATTTTATCTGTAACACGTGGAAGAATATTTATAGTCGACGCTATGGCAAGTCGTTTATAAAGTGTAGGTAAGTCCATTCTAAGTCAATCAATTGAATTCATAATTAACACGTCTTAAGATGCAGTTCTGTTAGTACCAGTAAGTTTATTTAAACCGTTGTGTTACATCAATACATGTATGTAATAATGTAATTTGTGTCCTCCAGACCGATTTCGGTCACGGCGGCCAATCTTTACGGAGACTGGCCATCTGCGCAGGAGATATTATAGTGCACAAGCGTGTGCGCAAACACAAGTGCACTCTCTGTTCCCTAACTCTCATGATCCTATGGTAATCCGACACGACCGGAGAGAGATCAGGCGCAGAACCAAAGACTTTACGTGCATTCCGAGGCTCGGGAGTTTCCAACACCGCTAACTTCCTAACTCCGCGCTGTTATTGAGATTTCTTAACAGAAAACCCAATAACTTTTTTTTTGGCCCTATCCAGGATTCGAACCCGAGACCTCATGCACAGCAGTTGTATTCACTATAGCTCTATAGCTCTTGTCCTTGTATATATTAAGGTATAAAAGTAATTTAAATCAAACATCACACCTCAACTCAGATCAAATTGATCTACCATCGAAATCAATCTCACCTGCTTTTGTACATCTCTGACTTTCTTATCGTGCATCTTGGGCGCGCTGTTGAGTTTGAACACCACATAGTTCCTGAAGCTGGACCAAATCTTCCACAGTACGGAGAGAGGCAGCAGTGCCACGATCACCACCATCCAGCGGTATTCCACCAGGATGTACTCTGTTAGATTCTCCGTTTGCAGCGTCATTTTGGATTTGTGTTAAAACGTCTATAAAAAATAACAATAATAAAGGACAGTTGGAACAGAAAATATAATTTCCTCGTTGGTCCTATGAGTGAGAACTGTCATCTCTGGACAAGCTAGATTATTGGAGTTATAACGGTATTCGATGTAATCTAATTATTCACAAAAGTTCTTTTCCAAATCTGTAGTAAAAAATCTATTATTGCCTGCAAGATTTATTACTGATAAACTATCGAAGTGAAATGTGAGTTCAAGTTGACAAGTTTATCCTAACGATACTACTAGTCCAGACTTTGCATCTGTGACAGTCAATAAAGATTTAATTTCTTTCTAATACATTTAATATTCTGACGATTAGACAGTAACTAAGTTAGTAACCAGCGAGCTTAAAAGCAAGCTACAATATCTACTAACCAAAACATCAATTACATATATTACAAATTAAGTAGGTAGGTAAATCTTGTGTTAATTAATAATTTAATTATTATAGTTTATTTTATTCTTCGGATATGACTTCTTTTTAATGATTACCGTTGTATATCGGTTTTACAGGTAGCGACTACAGTCAGAAGACTTTCATAGGAGGATTTCATTGCTCGACGTGCCTTGATAGATTTTCCTAAGAACTAGTACTTTAAGTGGACCCTATGATCGTCGCAATGTAAAGGGATAACAATATCCTAAGTTTAATTATGACTATCGCTAAGATAATACTTGTCTTTTAATTTAGCATAATTATAGACATGAGCATGTACAAAATCTTATAACAATATCAGTCGTTATGAAAATCCCTACTTTCCTACTAATATTATAAATGCGAAAGTAACTCTGTCTGTCTGTTACGCTTTCACGCCTAAACCACTCAACTGATTTCGATGAAATTTAGTACAGAGATAGAGTAGACCTTGGGAAAGGACATAGGCTACCTTTTGTTGTATAAAAGGGCATGAAAGGGTTGAAATAAGGGATGAAAGTTTATATGGGAATTCATTATTATCGCAGATAAAACCATGAGACTTTGTATTTAGGCACTTGATAAAAAGTGAGTAAGATATTATTATATGTACATTTTATATATACTATTTCGAAATTTCGACCTACATGGGGATGAAATAGGCGACGAAAGTTCGTATGGAAGCCCAAACAAATCTGCCTATTTTTACAATACGTATATTTATTGCAAACATTGTATAGTATAATTAGTAAAAAATATCGTCTTAATATATACATGTCGCGCGAACGCGCCATACATAACGAACGATGCGCCGACGCGGCGACGGCGGCGCAGCGCAGTGTTTGTAACATTAGCAAAAGCGGTGAGCTACGATGTCCCACAAAAGAACAACCTTTTTGCAGCCCTTTTTTGTATAAACTTTAGCAATTGGCATTGCTTAAGTGCTATTACTTCACACTTCATGTGCATAACAATCCTTAAGAGTTAAGACTGCGCCGAGCGAAATGTGCCAAAACAGGCGGTCACAGTTAAATTGATAAAATCAATACTTTTTGTTTAATACAAATATAAAATATACATTTACCATAATAATGAATGTGTTTACAATTACTTCGTGTAAAAAACTTAAAATAATTAATATTTTCGCCTAATATATATTTATCAAAAAAGCACTTCAAATCCTCCATACAATTTCACTATGGCGGCCGCGCGTCGAATTGAATTTCGAGCTCTGTCATTCAGTCCAACCGCGTCTTACGCTCGGCGCAGTCTTAAAAAGGAGTATAAAGTTTTCTTGTACATACAAGTGGATCAAAAGATTCAAAGAAAGAAAGTTATTGTACTTATTCCTTACAGTTGCCGATAGCTACGAAGACTACAGTAGAAAGATTGTGTTATCCAGAACAAACTTGAATGCGGCTGTTATGCATGTCTCTGGTTCGATGCCAGGATCTGGCAAAGTGGTATAAACAGTAAAACAGAGTACAGAACGGCACGTAGTCTTTAGTTACAGCAGTGTAGCACAGTTCCTGACTACGTAATAAGCCTCACGTAGAGGCGAGCTTACTAGCCCAGGCGGCAATAAGCACGCTGCAATTACGTGGGACCGTAAGTTAAAGTATTTGGCTACAAGTAGATAATTAACAAAAATGTTTCGTACATTGTATGAATTAATGATATTGGGATTAAGATACGAACAATATTCCTAATCCCTTACACGGCATGCTCTGCTATCTGAATCTTGTGATTACAGCATAACTTCGTGTTAAATAATTTAAATACATAGACGAGGATATTTTTGGGTGTAGGTACCGACAGAGACCGTCGATACACGGCCAAAAAAATAATTCATATAAAAGTGCATGCATGGGTGTAGATAGTCACCTCGCCGCTGCCACTGCGTCAAGTGTAGTGGGCACTTGTGGGACACAAATTTAAATGATCAACAAATGGTTGTTCTGAATCTAGGTATATATTTAGTGTATTGTTTGAAGTCTACCAGACTAAGACTACCAGACAGATTTGTCTGGTAATCTTAATACAGGCTATGATAATTCCAATTAGTTGACGACACATGATGGCCTTATCTGTAATAAGTAAAACCGAAGTAGATTTTAATATATTATCGATAAAAAGTACCTATACATTCCGCCTAGTTACAAAGTAATTAAATTGTAGGTACTTAATTAATATTTAGGATGTCTGGCAAAATTTTATTGGGTTTTCTTATCAAGAACTTCTCAGTAGCTGTGCCCCGTAGGCGGCAATAGACTCACCCATAATAAATTGAATCTAAACCACCGCCTGCCTAGCTTTTTGGATATAGGCGTGGGACTACGCCTATAAGTATTAGTAATATTGTTACGCCCAGTGACATCTCTCGGCATTGTGGGAGGGACTCGGCGGTTCCGTCTAATAGTTTACACCGCCATCTATTGACATCTTACGGAACTGCGTAGTACGGTACGAGAATCTTAGAGAGAATGCTGGTACTTTCTCGAAGCATCGTGCTGTTTACACGTCGAGTACGGCGTTACTGGAAAGCTCTGGAAGCGCTTTACCCGCGTATAAATAGGGCGCACGCGCACCGCCGAGTCAGTTTTACAATCGTAAGCGATCAACTGTTCATCGAAGCGAACGGAAGCGGAAATACTACGAAGTTTGAAGCAGTACAGTGTTAAAGTGTGGTATAGTGTTTGTTGTGTTTTAAATTTAATTGTGTGTTTAAATAAAACGTGTTTTATTCGGTAATATTGTTTATATTCTTATCCGTCGAACCCAGCACGTAACAATTAGTGTCAGAAGTAAGGTAAGAATATGCCAGTACTACCGAAGGAGGAAGTGGAAGGGGTGCGTACCAGGAACCAGCGCCAGCAAGATGTGGACCAGAGGCGCTTTGGAGACGCCCCCTCGCCGTCGTCAGGTGGACAACGTGACTCCGCAGCTGCAGCGGAACCAACTAGTGCAGCTCACTCGCCGGTAAACCTAGACCTCGCGAACCTGATGGCGTTTATGCAGGAGCAGGCACGCCGCCAGGAGGAGCAGGCACGCCGCCTCGAGGAACAGCTGCAACGCGATAAGGAAGAGGGCATGCGCCGCCAGGAGGAGCAGGCACGCCGTCAGGAGGAGCAGGCACGCCGCCAGGAAGAGCAGGCACGCCGCCAGGAGGAGCAGGCACGCCGCCTCGAGGAACAGCTGCAACGCGATAAGGAAGAGGGCATGCGCCGCCAGGAGGAGCAGGCACGCCGCCTCGAGGAACAGCTGCAACGCGATAAGGAAGAGGGCATGCGCCGCCAGGAGGAGCAGGCACGCCGCCTTGAGGAACAGCTGCAACGCGATAAGGAGGAGGGTATGCGCCGCCAGGAGGAGCAGCTGATGATGTTAAAAGACCTCAGCGCAACGGTTGGCAAGGAGGTGAAGGAGGTGAAAGAGCAAGTCCAACGCCATGAAAGTCGCATCGCCGAGGTGGAGAAAACGATACGTGGGCTCAAGGCTGGCGATGGGATCGTGGCACCTGCGGTTGTGGCGTCTTCACCACGAGGCTTTAAAGTCCCACCATTCGACGGATCATCGTCATGGTCAGCCTATAAGATCCAGTTCGAGGCCGTCATGAAATCGAACGGGTGGACGCAAGAACAGGCTCTGACCGCTCTCACCCTGGGGCTTCGTGACCAGGCATTGACTGTGTTAGAGGCGCTTGGTCAAGACATCACGTACGAAAAGCTGTTGGAGGCATTAGAAGCGAGATATGGCGACGCACATCTGGAACACGTGTTTCGCGCTCAGCTGAAAGACCGATCGCAACGTGTTGGTGAAACCTTGCAGCAGTGGGCCCTGGAGGTGGAGAAGCTGGTTCGAAAGGCGTACCAGTCCTCACCTGCGCTCATCGACGGAAACCTCGTTCAAGCTTTCACCGACGGGATCCGAGACCTGGAGGTTAGGGCCGCAGTGAGACTCGGACATTTCAAAAACCTGAAGGACGCCCTAGCCCACGCTCTGGAAGTGGAAGCAGTACGACGGGATGATCGAGCTCACCGTATCAGGGAAGTGTCGACTTCGCCCCGGTGCTATAGCTGCGGTGAGAGAGGCCACATCAGGTTGAGCTGCCCGAAGCGAAGGAGTCCACGCAGCAGTAACCAGTCGCCGGTAGAAGAAACACCTGATGTGCCTGCCGGGCAACAACAGCAGGGAAACGAGTAGACGCCAGGACTACGGGGCGGGTGCTGGCTGGTGATAGGAGAGCCCCAAGGATCTCGATCTCACAATCGTGTGACGGAAACAGCCTGATTATCGAAGGCGAAATTAACAGAATGCCCTGCAAGATGACATTGGACACTGGAGCTTCTCGGACAGTCGTCAGTTTCCGACTAGCAAGACGGTTTCTTGGGGACTACTACGGGAACCATGAATGTATACATCTAAGAACAGCTACCGGTCAGCACATAACCGTCCGAGGTGAGAAGGGGGTGGATATGAAACTAGGTAATAAAATTTACCGTCACAACGTCATCGTGGCTGACATAGTGGACGACTGCATCCTGGGTTTAGACTTCTTACGGAAGCATCACTGTGAGATCGACGTTAGTCAAGGAGTATTGAAGTGTGGCTCAGAAGAAGTATTCATGGAGGGCGCATCATCAGGCAAAGTGTACTGCCTGAAGAAAGTAGTACTTCGTCCGAGGTCGGAAACAATCATACCGGTTTGTCTACCAAGGAATTCTGATCAGGAAAATCGATGTGTAATTATAGAAGGCTTGGACAACGATGCTTCATGGAAGATTGCACGCACTCTGGCTAGAAATACCAACGTTACATCGGTACGTGCACTGAACCCAAGCGACAAAGAACTGGTACTCAAGAAGGGCACGATATTGGGCACCTGTGAAGGAGCAGTTTGGATGCGTAGATGCCATGAACAGCCTACCAACGCCAAAGTTCAAGGGGCAAGGTACGACGTATCTTCTCTCTTGAAGGACTGCCAGAATAACCTGTCGAGAGAAGAAAAGAACAAGGCTGAGACGATGTTAAACCGGTTTGCCGACATCTTCTCGACAAGTGATGCTGACATAGGCAAGACTGCCCTAGTTCAACACAAAATAAACACAGGAAATGAGGTACCGATTCGCCAGCGACCAAGACGTGTACCAGTGGCACGGGAACATGAAGTTGACACTATGATCGAGGGTATGGTGAAAGAAGGTGTGATTGAGCCGTCGTCCAGTCCATGGTGTTCACCAGTGGTTTTGGTTAAGAAGAAGGATGGCAGCATGCGCTTCTGTGTGGACTATCGTCGGCTAAATGACATCACAAAGAAAGACAGTTACCCGTTGCCAAGGATTGACGACACTCTGGATACGCTAACGGGGATGAAGTGGTTTTCTACACTAGACCTAAAAAGTGGCTACTGGCAGGTCGAGATACATCCTCGAGATAAGGAGAAGACAGCATTCTCCACAGGCAAAGGATTGTGGCAATTTAACGTCATGCCCTTTGGATTGTGTAATGCCCCTGCCACTTTTGAGAGATTGATGGAACGGGTACTTACTGGATTGATTGGAGACGCCTGCCTGGTCTACTTGGACGATATTATCATAGTAGGACGCACCTTCGAGGATCACCTTCGCAACCTGGAACGCGTTCTCTCGAAGATTCGAGGAGCCAACCTGAAGTTAAGTCCAAAGAAATGCGCGTTGTTCAGGCGGCAAGTGAACTTCTTAGGACATGTGGTCTCCGAAGAAGGCATCCAAACGGACCCGGATAAGATCATTGCTGTCAAGGACTGGCCAGTTCCGGAGAACAAGACACAAGTCAGGGCATTTCTTGGTTTGTGCTCCTACTATCGACGGTTTGTAAGGAACTTTGCTGACATCGCCCGGCCTCTGCATAAGCTCACCGAGGATAAGATAAAGTTCTGCTGGAATGAGAGCTGTGACGTCGCATTTCAGAAGCTGAAGGAACATCTGTGTAATTCACCAATTCTAGGCTATCCCGACAATGAACATGAATTTATAGTAGATACAGATGCCAGTAACACCGGCATTGGTGGCGTGTTATCTCAACGTAAAGGAGAGCATGAAGTTGTAATAGCGTACTTCAGCAAGGCCCTATCCAAACCTGAAAGGAACTACTGTGTCACACGAAGGGAACTTCTAGCTGTCGTAAAGACATTGCAGCACTTCAGTAAATACTTATTGGGACGGAAATTTCACCTGCGAACTGACCACGCTGCATTGAAATGGCTACTACAGTTTAAAGACCCAGAAGGACAGGTAGCAAGATGGATTGAACAACTACAGGAATTCGACTTCGTAATACAGCATCGTAGTGGCAAGTCACATGGTAATGCGGATGCCCTGTCACGTAGACCGTGTCCCGACCAGTGTAAGCACTGCGCCAGGCAAGAGGCTAAGCAGGAAGGACTAGTGAGGATGTTGAGGACGGATCTTAGCGAAGACTGGAAGGAAACTTTGCAGAGAACGCAACAAGAAGACAAAGACATAAGACCCATCCTCGAATGGAAGAAAACAGGTGTATCGAGACCTCACTGGAGTGAAGTTGCGGCAATGAGCCCTACCACCAAGAGTTATTGGGCACAGTGGGAAAGCTTGGTTATCCAGGATGGAGTTCTGTGCCGGAAATGGGAGAATGCTCGAGGTGACAAGTGTCATCTGCAAATGGTCGTGCCAAAGCTCAAGGTACCGAAAGTTTTACAACTCTATCATAATGGGAGTTCGGGAGGTCACATGGGAGTTAAGAGAACTCTGGTTAAGATCCGAGAACGATTTTATTGGATCCATTGTCGAGAAGACGTTGAGGAATGGTGCCGTAAATGCACGAGTTGTGCTGCCGTGAAGGGGCCACACACTCGCAGCAGGGGTGCATTGAAGGTGTACAATGTTGGAGCCCCGTGGGAACGTATAGCTTTAGATGTTGCCGGACCGTTTCCTGAAAGCCAAAGTGGGAACAAGTACTTCTTGGTGGTCATGGATTACTTCACAAAGTGGCCGGAAGTGTTTGCGATTCCCAATCAAGAGGCATCTACGGTCGCCGACAAGCTAGTCCACGAAGTCTTTTGTCGTTTCGGGGTGCCCTTAGAGATACACAGTGACCAAGGTCGGAACTTCGAGTCTGAAGTATTTAAGGAGACATGCCGGGTGATGGGTACCCACAAAACGAGAACGACCGCTTATCATCCGCAATCAGACGGCATGGTTGAACGATTTAACCAGTCTCTGGAAAGATATCTGGCAAAAGTTGTAGAAAGCAAACAAAGGGATTGGGACAAACACATTCAACCGTTTCTCCTGTCATACCGTAGTGCCGTTCACGAAAGCACATCAGTAACACCTGCTTTCGCTAACTTCGGAAGGGAACTACGATTACCTGCAGACTTGATCACCGGCATCCCACCTGAATCTCCACGCAGCATAACAGATTATGCGAATGATTTGCGCAACAGGATGAATGACGTATACGAGCACATCAGACAGACCGGTCAGCAGATGTCTGAGAGGATGAAGACCCGTTACGACCGGAAGGCGAACAATAAAGGCTTCGAGGAAGGATCGCTGGTGTGGTTACATAATCCGGCACGCAGCAAAGGAAAATCTCCTAAGTTGCAGGCAAAATGGGATGGACCCTATCGCATAGTCACTAAGATGAATGACGTCACCTACCGGATCCAGAAAGGACCACGGGGTACACCCAAGATCGTTCATGTGGATCGATTGGCACGCTACTACGGATCCAACAATGTTCGGGACGAACATGTCTAAGAGGGGGGCAGTGTTACGCCCAGTGACATCTCTCGGCATTGTGGGAGGGACTCGGCGGTTCCGTCTAATAGTTTACACCGCCATCTATTGACATCTTACGGAACTGCGTAGTACGGTACGAGAATCTTAGAGAGAATGCTGGTACTTTCTCGAAGCATCGTGCTGTTTACACGTCGAGTACGGCGTTACTGGAAAGCTCTGGAAGCGCTTTACCCGCGTATAAATAGGGCGCACGCGCACCGCCGAGTCAGTTTTACAATCGTAAGCGATCAACTGTTCATCGAAGCGAACGGAAGCGGAAATACTACGAAGTTTGAAGCAGTACAGTGTTAAAGTGTGGTATAGTGTTTGTTGTGTTTTAAATTTAATTGTGTGTTTAAATAAAACGTGTTTTATTCGGTAATATTGTTTATATTCTTATCCGTCGAACCCAGCACGTAACAATATAATATATAATAAAAGTATGTAATTAAAAAAACATAATTAATAAAAGATCAGTAGCAATTTGAATTACAAACAGTAAGGCTTTATAGATGGACACTATTTAGGACTAGCGCCAACTTTGTAGGGCCTCGGGAGCCTGAACACTCCCAATGGCATTATCGGTAGGACTGCGCCTCCAATTATTTATTATTTTGCTCCTGGGTAATTGACACTAATTGTATGAACAGAGGTAAAAGGAAATATTTGTCAGATTTCGATTACTATTCCGTAATACAATATAGTCGGCATAATTATATTTTACATAATAATTATACGGGCCTCTTCTCAGTGTGAGTAAGTTTAGGACATATCCCATCACGCTGTTATAAAGATTTACAATTTAAACCAAGAAAAAAACAAGTTTCTTGTAAATTAGTCTAACTGCAGTAGCAGCTGTAAAAGCTGGGTGTAAGTAAACTACATACGATCTATAATGCCTGAAGTCAAAACGTAGTCACGGAGTTGCTTTTATCGACTGTCTGGAGTAAAATCCTAGGATGAAATCCCTTCTCTTCTTACACTAGTTGGGGTGGGGTATTGTATTTGATGGCAGTAGGAGCATTCCTTATGGGTATAACTACAGCGAATTTTTTTGAGAAACACTAGGTATTCGTTGATAGAACATAAGGCCCTTGTCTTCACCCTTAGTCACACACACCTACTTTACCCTCTGTTATAAAAATGCCGATCGTTTATTTAGATAGATATTCACTATAGGGTCACGGTTTACCACGAATGACAATAAATATAAACTATCATCTATTATATATGATATGTATCTATTATTATTGTAATAGGTACCTATTCTGTTTAGTTAACAATCGTTTGAATAATTATGAATTTCACGTGTTCGTGTAATAATACTTAAAAGTAAGAAAGACTTTACAGTTTATACATCGCAAGCAATTAAATATGTATTATGTACCTACTTGAGAGATGGCGATGGGTGTCCTAAAACAAATTAAAATTCTCCATGAGTGTCTGTATGTATACATCCGCATCCTCTAACAAAATTCCCAATGACGTCCTTATCAGCAGACATTTTAAGCACTATGGTCTAATATAATTAGGAATTACATAATTACAAGAATAATATTCTTCTGTTTTCCTGAATAATCCTTTTACTTTTTGATAATATGGACTCAGAATTTGGTAAATGTATCAACGAGAGTTTTGATGAAGTATGCACATTATTAGATAGGTACCACTAAAAAATATATATGGATAATAGAAAATAGAAACTAATTGGATTGATCGCTAAAGCTAACATGGCATTTAATTATGTGCAAGTTTTAATCCTTAATCTGTCAAGTCTTAGAATTTCAGACATAAGGTCAAGCGTTCTAAAAAGTATGTAGATACCAATCAAGATCGCTTAATTGCATTGTCTATTAAATAAACTTTAATAATATTTCCTAAGAGAATAATAAAGGATACCTACTTATAATCTATTGTGTCTGGCCACCGGTGTGCCGCTGCGAGCCAATTCTTGTAGGTATACGCTATATAACATAATAGTGAAATTGAACAACACTACATAAACTACTCACATTTATACAATAAAACATTTGAGTTGCTATCGGCATAAATAACGTTAAATACTTAAATAGGTACAATAGAAACTACGCGCATCTCAATTTTTTATTGAAAATATAATATAGAGCTGACCGTGATAACATCAACAAATTAAATTATTAAAAGTAGCTTTAATTGTACTCACAGCATATATTTCAGTTGAATTCAATGACACCTTTAGATTTAATGCTGCCGGCTCTTAATCACACAGAGTCTGCATCATGCCAGAGCTACCGGCAAACTGAATTTCAAGGGCATATTCTATTAGGACACTTAGGACAATGAACGATAAATGTAAGCAATAATAGAACTTATTATTAAAGGCACAGCTATTGGAATTTGTGATATGTGACCCACGTCATTGTACCAAAGAATATTAGGTAGATATGAGAAATCAGTCGATATCGTTAAATCAGTGTTTATCAACGCGGATAACCAAATTTTAAATTTATATCATACAAATATACCTACTAAGCTTGTTGTAATTCAATGCTATCGTCTAATATTATAAGGCTCATTAACATTAACACAATGCCATCCTATTTTACTTTGCGTTCAATTGTAATTCAGCCAAAACGAACATTTGTTATCACTTATATATTCAAAATAATCTTGCTTATCTACAAATATCAGTGATACCAATCTAATGATGTCCATTTTCAAGAAAATAATACATCCGAATATTGAACAAAACATATATTTACAAATTACAATAAAATAATTAATTATGTACACATAATATCACCAGTTTGCCCTGTCAACCGATTACAAATCACATCAATATTTTGGTATAGAAATATATGTAGAAAGTAAAATACCACGACCCTAACAAGCCATCACAGTTTACTCTTGGCCTTCGAGCTCTCATGTTTGACTGGGATCACAGTATCGTTATTAACCACAGGCGTTCGAGGCACAATAATAAAAAGCAAGCCATCGGAAGTCAACTTAGAATGTATTTTCTCCGTTATACACCCCTCTGGTATTGGATACCTCCTCATAAACTGCCTCGCGATGTAACCAAAATCATCCTTTTTCTCCTCGTGCTTTCCTTCCACAACAATGAATCCTTCCACTATCTTCACCGATATCTCGTTAGGCGCATAGTCCTTCACTTGTAAACATATTTCATACTTATCACGCTCTGTTTTGACGGTGTTTTCATGTCTCCAAGGGAAACTCTCAATCCAATCTAGCGAATGTAACAGTGTATCGTCTCCAAACATCGGAGGTTTGTATATCGCAGGCAGCTGGAGCATCGCGACGAACTAAAATTCTAGAAATATCATGAATTATCACAAAGTTCACGACTTGTTACGTACGATACGACTTGTGTCCCACTTCCAATGAATGACTACTAACTCAAACCTGTTTTGTTAAATAGTTCGTAAACGTTAAATGCAGATGTCGCTTTACATAAACTCGTCATGAACGAATAAACCTGTTGCCCTCGTTCGTAAGTATTATTAAAAACAGCATACCAGGCCATACCAATCAATAGGCACCAAAATAGCGTGACTTTCAAAGAAGTTAGACACCACGTTTTTAGAACACCTTTTGGATCAGACTATAGCCTAATTAACAAGAAACTACGTTAATTTTGCAGGACACTACACGAATAAATACGCACCTGCGATGACATTTGTTTGTTTCTAGATTATTTGTACAAGTTATGTTTTGTTTTTTTCGTAAACAAGATTCCATTCATATCGTAGCGAATAGAGCAAAATACTTTCATAATTTCTCTACTTTCGGTAATTGATTAGTTATTGTTTGATTTACCTACTTTGACTATTTAAGGTGAACTTTATTTTGTGATTAAATAACAATAGTAATTCAGTAACAATAGTAACAATAGTAAAATGTAGAAACTGTCGGTGTCATATCAATGTTTATATTAGCGTTATCTCTGTTATTTATTGTATAATCTGTAACTCGAGATACTTTTTGCTGTAATTTCGTATTAATTTTGTACAAACGTTAAAAATGTCTAAAA
Source organism: Catocala fraxini (assembly GCA_930367265.1). Taxonomy (NCBI): domain Eukaryota; kingdom Metazoa; phylum Arthropoda; class Insecta; order Lepidoptera; family Erebidae; genus Catocala; species Catocala fraxini. The sequence goes on from OV884050.1 coordinate 9,733,124, forward strand.
ATAAAGTAGCAATAGTAACAGGAGCTAATAAAGGCCTCGGTTTTGCAATTGTGAAGCTTCTTTGTGAGAAATACAGTGGACAAGTCTATTTAACATCACGGGATGAAAAAAGAGGTATAGCTGCCTGTGAAGAGCTGAGGAAATTAGGCCTAAATCCTGTTTATTATCAGCTAGATGTGAGTGATAGCGAAAGTGTAAGAACATTTTTGGCGCACATCCAAGAGAAAAACGATGAAGTGGAAATACTGGTTAACAATGCTGGGATACTTTTTCTTAAATCGCCAGAACCGAAGATCTATCAAGCTGAACAAACAATATTAGTAAATTTTACTTCGTTGGTGAATTTTACTGAGGCCATCTTACATTTAATAAAAAATGGCGCGAAAATCATCAATATTACGAGTTCTTCCGGACATTTAAGCCGCATTCCTTCTAAAGAATTGAAAGCGAAGTTTTGTTTAGAAACGTTGACTTTGGAGGAGTTGAAGAGTTTGGTTGATAGATATATAGAAAATGTTAAAACAGGTGAAGAAATAAAGCAAGGATGGGGCGACTCGCCATATGTGGTCTCGAAAGTAGCAGTGAATGCATATACGTTTATCTTACATCGAAGACTGTCTTCTAAAGGTAAAACATTCTAAGTAGTTAACATCACTATCAGTACATAGAACAAATTAAAATTGCTATGCTCTTTTGTCTGTTTTTCTACTTATATCTTCTAAACTACACAACGCATTTTGATGCGGTTTTCAGTGTCATTTAGAGAAAAGTTTTTGAAAGGTTTATAAATATGTAGATTTGCACCCAAGCGAAGCTGGAGTCGGTCGCTATTATTAAAGGGATCCACCTCGGATAGCACAAAAAGATTCTGAAATGTTTATGATAGATTTAATTTTTTTTAATAACTAAGTACCTAGATATGTTGCTATTGTTTCAGTGTGTATTAGATACCTACGTAAGACACTATTTAATTTATTTTGTATTGAAACGTATCGTTGCAGTAAGCATGCAGTCCAAGTTTTGCAAACAATCTAGTCAAGTTGTCTACGGTAATTACGGTTTCTGCAATCAGCTATGCAGGCAGTATATATATATATATATATATATCTATTCAATGGGATGTCCTGTAATTGTCCTGGTAATTTATGAATGTCTTGCAGGTCGACAATTCCTGGATAGATCTTCTTAGTCGTTATAATTAAGTATCCATAGGTTTGGCAATCTCTTACCATAAGAAGGACATAACTTACCTGACACAGTCCACACATTATTAGCCTTCTACTTACCTGCTTTAATATAAAACCTATTTCCTTTTCAATAAGGTATAACAGTCAACTGCGTACACCCAGGCTACGTAATGTCGGACATGACATTCGGCGCAGGTTCCATAACCCCTGCGGACGCGGCTATAGTGCCCGTGACCTTGGCCTTGGGAGACAATGTCGGTGGTCGATACATCTGGCATAATGGACAGGATGTGCCGTGGGATGGCGAAGACCCGCGGAAATATATCGATGGCAAAAACGTGTGAACGCTCAATCTTAATAAACTTTGAGAAGTCTTGTTGTATTTATTTGAACGACTACAAATCAGAGAACCAGTTCTTGTAATAAAATCTTTAAAATAGAGTTTCAATCTAATTTTAGTGTTATACATATCGCAAATGGTATTCGCCTTAATTAAAATGTAGGTGTAATCAGTAATGCATAATACTTCATTTCAGTTTTCAGATCACTACTGATCCGACGTTTTTTAGACTAGATCGGAACACTATTTTGTGTAGTTTTTAATATGCGAATTGAATCACAGGCTGCTGAATCAATCAATGTTTTATGTGCGTGTGCATTTTTAAAGAGATTAACAAAGTGGCCTTAGGGCCACGTCGTTAATAGAGATTGAGAATAAAAATAAAATATGATTTTCTTTTATGTACTATTAATAATAAAATAAAATTATATCTTTTCATTTCTTTCTGGTATCGAATGTGTTGCACAATTTTTTTCACAAAAGGAAACTAATTCTGTGTTTGTCTTATCTTTCATACATTATGCGTAATAAAACGAAAACAGAACAAAATGGAGGACTGAGGGCCCGAATTTTAGCAAGTTCATACCTTTAAAACAGCAAGAAGTGGTGACCTGTTCTTGCTTTCACAAATTTTCACAATTTATTTAGTAGCTTATAGAATTTTAAACAGCAGCTGTAAGTTAATGGTTTTATTTTATTTGCGGAATAAACTTTTACTTGTATGAGAATTAAGGGGCCTATTTTGAACGAAGATATACAAAGTAGGATAGTGTTTGCGATAAAATCTTGTTTTCACAAATTTTGTTTGGCTTTAGTTTAGATTTCGGCATAAAGATTTTTCTGTAGTGTCCATAGTTTATCTGGTACAGGTGGGCCTTCAATCCTTTAGGTGAGAACTGAGGGCCCAACTTTACAGTCCATAGCTCGCTTATTTGACTTTCACAAAATCTGATTCCAACTTTCACAATTCTTTGGGAATGTTCTCTAAATCCTAAGCACATTTTCAAAGAGATTTAACAGAGTGGCCCTCAACCACACGCACATGTTTTCTCTCAGTGGATTTCACTATCACTATTAGTAGTCAAAGTCGAAAATCAATTAAGGTCACAAAGTAACAGATATAAAAGGTTCTTTGTAATTATTGCTCACACTGGTTTTTCTAATTTTAGCTTTTAATTTGAATGATGTGCTTGATAAAAAAGGCACGTTGAAATCATGCATTGGTTACCCATCATGCCTCAGGAACAAACTGAAAAGGTACTCTCTAATCTAAGCCAAATTTACATAAAATAGGCAGACGTATTACACCTTTTGCTAGCTACAGTTTAGGTCTCGTGTAAAAAGGACAGAGCCTTTTGTCATTTTCCGGGCGCAGTTCCCGACTCACTGTTGCTACCAAGAATTTATTAACAGTAAGGCTCAATTTACACCGCCGGAACGCGGCCGGAACGGAATGGAATCGATATTTTGCATCGAAATTGTGCATACCATAGGCAATGAACTTTATGTCAATTGTATAAAGTACAAACTAAATACGAGCCAAAAAAGGTCGCACTTCTTCTGGGGATTCCTAGCGCATTCTCGAGAATTCCCCTAACTACTCTCGGCGCCGTCTATGGTATCCGCGGGAAGTGGCGCAAAAGGGGAGACGGTCGGAACGTTCTTCTTCTTCTGCCTCACAAATGAGCGATATAAAAATAAGATCCAAGTCAACCATTTTTGTCAAGTAAAGATATAGAGTAACAACTGAACGTCCCTCAAGGCGCAGTCGCGCGAATGCACGGGAATTCTCGAGCATTCCCGCGAATTTGCGCGCCTTCTCAGCGTCATGAGGCGAAATTGACGCTGCCATTCCATTCCATGGCGGTGGAAATTGAGCCTCAAATCCAAAAAACTACAATAATTAAATAGGTACTTACATATCGTAAAATAATTCATAGAATGCCGAGTGTACGACTCTCTTTATTTGAAAATAGCAAAGGTTGCACAGTTCAACGAAATTGCAACTACTAACCGTAGTTATATGATGAAATTCAAATAAGTTTGGTGTTGCTCACTACATAAAAGATAAATTAGGTATTTATAACATTCAGGAACTTAGAACTTACCCGCTTCAAGAGCCGTTAATTGCAGAGACAATGCTATTATAATTGTCTTCATATGGCTAATCTGACAGTGGCCAACGGGAAACACCGGTTAGAAACACTGCTTAGCCTCGTCGCTACTTCTGTCTACGCGGTTGTCACTCCGTCACGGACCCCACTAAGGATTTCATTCCAATTTAATCATCGATAAGCATGTGTCAGTAAAGCTTCGCATTTCTAATTTCATCGCTAACTTTATAGCATATTTTGATTTCTTCATTCGTCTATGCTGGTATGTTTGTAACGTGTGTTGTAATGAATGATAAGGTATGCATTAAAAGAGTGAATGTTTAATCTTGCTTTAATAATAATGATCCTTCTCATGGTTAATGGCTCAATAAGGTACAAATGGAACAGCGAGTTATTGGCATCTCATTTTAATATAGAAAATATAATCTGTCATAACAGGGATATGATTCTAGTAAATATATAATATATATAACGAATATACATATATTACGCGCAGCGAAACGAAGTAAAGAACGAAAAAAGAATTCACTAAGAAATATGATAAATCCATAATATCACGGGGACCGCGACAGAGACCGAACGAAAATAAATAAATCAAACTTTAAATAAAACAAATAGGTTAATTTATTTTACAAATTCCTTTGTTATCATATTTCTCTCGTTAAAATATGCTCTTTCTTAATACAAAGATTTATCGATCACATCACCAACGGAAAGAAACAATAATATTACTGAATAGAAAATATAATATCCGTCTCGGGGGAGCAGTCGAGATCAAATTGCACGCGGTCGGGTCTACTTGGCGTCGATACACTCGGCGGGGTGCTGCGGCGGCTTGGCGGGCGCGAAGCCGGGCGGCAGCGGGATGCCGTAGGCGGCGCCGGGCCAGCCCAGCTTCGGCGCCCAGCCCGGCGCCGCGCCCGCCAGCCCGCCCGCCAGCCCCGCCAGCCCCGCGCCGCGCACGCCGTTGGGCTGCACGCCGAGCTGGTTGAAGCGCGCGAACAGCTCCTGCTGCTGCTGGCTCAGCGACCCCGCCGCCGCCGCCGCCGCCGCCGCGTTGCTCACGCCCGCGCTCTTGCCGAAGTTCACTGACGTCGACATTATCGCGGGGTCCATTTGCGTCCAATCTGAGAACATGGCGCTGTTTGAGTTGTAACCTGGAACATCAACCGCAAATATCACTCTATTAGTTTGACAATACTTCCAACGAGTACATAATAACTTGTAATATTTGCATTGAGCCCATACTATATCACTTATCAGTCACCTACTTATCATATTTATCAGGCCTACTAAAACTTAATCATTAGGACATAGTCCTCCACTGGTTCTTATCATTCAACAAATAAGCAATACCAATAAAAAAAGCTTTTATTGCAACTTGTTAAATTTTAGCTATCCATACTATTGCCGAATGTATCCTAAACTATATACTTAATAATATTTATATATTACATAGCTAAAGAAACATTCAGGCTCTAGATCAATAATTCCCAAAGTGGTCCAGTTGGACCCCTAGGGATCCACGGGAGACTCGACGGGGGTTTACGTTGGCGTGACAAACAAATGGAGGTTCACAATTCGTAAGCGGGGTCCACGAAAATGTCTTTACTTTCGATAGTGAAGAACTAAAATGTTGGCTTGACTTCACCTATAAACGTCGATCGACAGATATTTTGAGGAATACCACTACCTAAAAAACCCGACTAATAAAAAAAGAAAAAGTTAGCCCGCCTACCGTGGTAGGTTTAGCCACGAGAATTTCTAAAAAAAGAGATTTGATCAAAATTTATTAATTACCAATACTTACATACACTGACTAATGACCGATCTTATTCTACGATCGAATTATTGAAGTTCCAATCAATAATAGTTGACACAATGGTAAACTAATACATGTGACAAAAATTACTATGAGGGGAATATGTAATTCACCTTGATGATGGTTTTGTTGCTGTGGGCGCGGCACTCCTAATCCAAATGTGTTCATATGGCTGAATCCGGGCGGGGCTAGGCGGGATCTGCGTACACGGTCCATATTGTCACTGGAAACGATACAAACATTCTAATTAATTTATATTACAAGAAATTCATACGACTCAGCAAATGAACGCAAGGTAGCTTATCAACAATTACAAGGGGTATCACGCGTGCGACCTTCAAGAAAGGGGTCGCTGTGCTGCCAGCATAAATGACAACAAATGTCTCCTCTTCTGATAGCACAACGGCTTTTTATAAATCTGTCAGTCTTACTTACACAACTCTAAGATGTTTAGCTGATCGATGTGACTTACTCTTGGTAAGCATAAAACAAAAGAAATATCTCTAGACTAGCACTAATTTTCCCTTTGAGGGCGTTTCTTTGTCAGTGAAAGTTAATAGCCTAGCGGCAAAATATATCGCCAAGCCACTGCTAAGTTTTAGCCCTTATTATCATGTTGAGGACGACTTTTGCTCTAAACTTAACACTTTATTGCGTCAAAAATTAATAATGATTCTATGAATAATAATTATAAAAATGCTCCTGTCTATATTCAGCTTTCTCCATCTCTTAGCAATAGGAGCAGCTCTCTTCATTATACTTGTATTTAACAAATCAAATATTTCACCTAACCCTATCCCCCCTATTTCTGAATTGAAAATTACATTACATGTTGAGAACAACTCAAACTCTTCTCAAGTATTACTTATGTTTGTTTATATCAATTTTCTTAAACTGTATAAAAAAAATTGAGTAGGAATTTGCACATTGCATACTTAAGTAAATTTTAATAGATAGCAGTTCGATGAAATTCGATTCTGTAAAAAATATTTGAAAATAGTTATTTGAGATTTGCTACGTTACTCAAGTCAGATACCGGGGATTAGATTTTTCGTATACAAAAGTAGATAGTTACCCGCTAGGAACTGTGTTTTGCAACATTTCTGTTTCCATAAGTTCTGCGAAGGCTTTTTGTGTTTCCTTGAAGGGGTCGAAATCTAAATCATCGTCGCCATCACCCGCCGCACGACCGCCATTGCCTTCGTTGCCACGTAAATTGTTCATTCTGAAACGACAATATACATTTTATAATAATTTTTTTCGCTTTTATTGTATGTAGACTGTCAATAAATTTTCATCCCTCGGGATCAAGTTTTTTTTTAATTAAAGGTACACTACGTCCCTTTCTGTACCGCTGGCTATAAGGCGTGAAAGCGTAACAACAAACAAACTACATACGCATTTATAATATTAGTTAAGGTATTGTTTGTCGTTTTGTCAATGGACTTGTTTATAATAAATTATTAAATATCCATATTCTTGAAAAGTAGTATGTTAACGTTATCCCGAGTAGTATAAAACTGCAGCTGCCCAGCTTTAAGCTGAGCCTTTTCATCATGAAGGATTAGAATACCAAACATAATTAAAAATATATTGTGTCTAGCCACAAGGTGAGCCGCCTCGGTTTGAAAGGTTAAAAGTCGGTTTTCTTTACGTATTCCCATTGTCCTAAAAACCAGACACCACTGTTCTTGGTGACGTCATCGAATTATTCTTAAATTTTTATTTATCGACGTCTAGCTATTGTCATGGTAGTCTATCGTCACAGGGTAAAAATGTCGTCCACAGATAATCGTGTTGTATGTGAATAGCTTCATTTATCTAAAGTCATGACGAAGTGGACACGCGCCCTTTACGTTAACCAACATAATTATGTATCTAAGCAGTATTACAATGTTTTTGCTTAGTGACATTATTAACCTTTTGAACGCCAACGTCGTCTATACTCGACATGCGCAAGCGTGCCCTGTGCGCCAACGTCGTCTATACTCGACAAAACTGTTTTTTGTCGGTTCACAGAAAAATACAAAATAAACATATTAAATCATTACATTTCTGTGTTTTAGTGATACAACTTAAAAATTGAATCCCCAATTATTACTTAATTGTATACAGCAAACAAAATTGTTATTAGTTATTGAAATATTTGATCATAAAAAACAATATATAATATATCGATTTTCGGGCTTGGCGTACAGGACATGGAGGTGCCGTTATGGCGTGGCGATCAAAAGGTTAATATAATAATTGATTTGTTTGTTTAGACTTGGACTTCACATTGAGACTTGGACTCAACATGCTACAATCATACTGAGTCCAAGACAAGACCACTACAATTAACACGTTGCGTTGAGAGTGTTGTGACATTCTATTATAGCCAGTTTCAAATACGAAGTCCCATTTGACAGAATATGATCGTTGAACAGCAATAGTGAAGAGACCGTTTACCGAGACACATCAAGAAATCGATTGCAAATTAACTTTACAAAAAAACTGTAATCGTGGGCATTAGAATCGAAACAGAAAAACAAAAAACCAGTCAGACCAAGTTTAACATATCGAACGAATAGCTAAATCAATGTTATTTATACCGTGTTTATTTGGAAAACTATGAGATAATTAAACTATAAGTCCAATATCGAATCCACAAATGCATTTTAAGATAAAGAAAATATATCTTTAACCCCTTTGGGTTGCAGAATGGGATTTAAGTATGTTGCAACTTAATAATAATTAATATCACACACAAATTTACAAAAATATTTCTCGATCAATTGTCTTTAGCTCGAGTTAGTTCGATTATCCTATCCGATTCATATTGTCGCGTCACTATGACAAAATATAAAATATACCATAGAACGTAACCATGGTATTGTAGTAAAATCTTATTTTATTTTGATGTTTAAATTATTTAAGACCAATATCAATGGAAATTAATAGTTGATTATGTTTGTAGAACAATTATGTCATGTTTTGTATAGATTAAAATTTTCTCTTTCTTTAGTACCATAGGTAATCATTATTAATGATAGCAATTTATATGAAATGTGCAGTTACGTATTATGAAGTGTCAAGAGGGACTTCTTATTTCAGACTTGGACTGTAGTAGTCTATGTTTCTGGTACTTTAGGATTTCACCCAACATTACACAGCTAGTATCAATATTAGCTAGATGCAATACCCAGGTACCTAGGACTTCATAAGTGTTGCATTAAGAAATAGAGAGGAACAGAAATCCATACTCGGCAAAAACGCGACCTAAATCTACAATTAGTGTCCCTAATATAAAGTCATTTTTACAGAATTCTCACGCACTAGGATTAATTCCTGTGTCGCAGGGGACTTTACAAATATTCAAACAAGTGAGAATCGTCAATGAATCGTCACGTGATACCACGTGACCTTGAAGTCAGAGGTCAAAGGTCATAGTCATTTCGGCGTATATCGACCATGCTGAGTCGAATGACGTTGACCGCGAGTCTCTAGCTCTTACGGTTCTTGAGTTGAAAGTTGTATAACAGACAGACGGACGGACGGATGGACAAAGCTGTTGTATAAGAGTTTTTTCGAACTCTAAAAACGGACACAAAGAACACTGAGGCTCGAACAACCATGTAGAGCACAAAATATTTGTCCCATGAGTTCGAACCCACAACACTCGTTGCACTGGCATTGACGACCACTTAAACCACTACGCCATTTGTGCAGTCATTAACATTATCATCATTATTGGAATATAAGCATCTACTTGTCCATTTATCGATATAATCTACCTTCTAAGTACTGACTTAGAAATGACTGCATTGCACTATGTTTACAAAATAGTATGAGAATTTAACGACTAGTTTTAATGGTTTAGTTAAAATACTACGACAGACATGCGCGCAACGTTTATTTACGTCTCTACTCGCCGCAGTTTATATTCGTGTACATCAACATGTTTACCCTTGAACCAACAGTTGTGATGTACTCATAAAATAACGACGATTAAAATGTACCTATAAAGCCATTAGCCATGAAGCGTCTTTGGATATGCACTTAATATGTAAATAGTTTGAATTTTGATGTTATAACTTATACTATAAGCTTAGCTTATAATTTTATAACCTAAATGAGTAAATATTCTTAATTTTACGGAATGGGTCGTGTAAATCAGTTATATTTACTATCTAAGTGGTGTAGCTTAATGTGTTTGTATATAACGAATGTGGTAAACAGACCCACGGCCCGCCGGATGATAATTTTCCATCCAGTTAAAAATGATCGTTTGCAATACCAGGAGTATAATGCGGGCGGTTCAAATCTGGCAACGGATGAAAACTTGGTTGAATAGAAAGTGAAAGGAGATTCGTGAGCATTCGGTACTCTTACTCATTCAGTCAAATTAAATATCTGTGTAACTTTAAACACCAGTCTCATGTAAAAATGGGTGCATTTCTGGGTGTAAATTCAAATTTAAATATTTATTTACCATATAATAATTGCAATAATTCTTTGGGCACATCAATAATAAAAAGTAAATAGTACAACTACAGAAATGATTGAATATTGAAAAGGAAAAGCCAGTTCAAAGTACTTCTTCAACTCTTTTTTCCCCTTTCTTCTGTACTTCTTCTTATGAGCGCTTTACTAAGCTCTCATAAGAAGAAGAAAAGCAAGAATCTACTAATATACTAATTAGTGGCAATGACGCGCTTCCGATTAAATTGGTTAAGGGCCAATTTTTAGTAGTCGGATAGCTTTTATATGGCTGTCAAAAGCTGTCAAATCGTCTAACATGTACCGTTTTGACAGCTTCTTATATATCTATATATATAAAAATCAATTGTTGTTCGTTTGTCTCGCTAAAACTCGAGAACGGCTGGGCTGATTTAGCTGATTTTGGTTTTGAAATGTTTGACGTAGTCCAGGGAAGATTTAAACGGTGAGAAAATATATAAAAATTCGTTAGGATAGGTGATACGAAGTACACGGGTCATCTAGTAGAAAATAATTATGTACAACCGCCATATTTATCCCTCAGATAAAAATTATTTGAGGACCAAAACAATTAGTCCCAATTTTTTTTTTTCTAATATAGAAAGAAATCACCATGTTACAAATATTACCTCTGTTTGTGTTCCATTTCTAAACGTTCTGCGCTGAGCATGTTCTGTGGGTAGTGGTGGTGGGGCTCGTGGTAGCGTCGCTCGTCCGTCGTGCTGTGGCGCAGCTGTCGCATCTGCTGCGCCTGCCGGAAGTCTGTGAAGAACTTGTCCATGTTCTCCGCTAAATACCGCACTTCGTTCTGGAAAACATCATACATTTATTATAGCATACTCGTATGCTAGCGGTTCTTAAGTCTCATCAGTTTTGTACTGCTCTCCGCTATCAAAAAGAACGTTAAGTGGTATGGAACGCATATGGTTTAACGTCATTTTAGTTAACAGACGGCATTGGGGGTTGAAGCATCATTGGCCAGCCAATAAGACTAATAGCCAAGTTCTATTTCTGCTGGTTAAAAACAAGATTTTACAGCATTACATTGAGAAATAAATTTCAACTTAAGATCTGTACTGTGGCTTTTGTACTTATGTACTTGACTTTAAAACTGTAGTTGAATGCTAATTGTTAGGCTAATCAACTAATATTATAAGATAACATTATTATTTTATAAGAATGCCCTAACTACATACCACATAGATGACTAACCACATGGAGTAAAATTAGACAATATAATTAGTTACTAGAGTTACAAGTATAGTACAGTGTGGTACTCACCGCCGACTGTGGCGTGTCGTAGCCGTTGACCAGCCCCCCCTGCGACACCTGCGACATCTGCGGCTGGCTCTGCGGCAGCAGCCCCGAGTTGTGTAGCAAGAAGCCGCCGCCGAGCGAATTGCCCCCCACTGTCCCCACGCCCCCCACCGTAGACCCCAGTACATTGTCTACGCGCATACCGAACGGTGGAAGCATATTTGGATTTGGATGAAAATTAGCACCTGCACAAACATCGCACATGTTATACCCCGCCTGCGAGCAGCAGCAAGGTCAGGAAGAGCGCTGTCGCCCGCGCCCAGCGGGCCCGGGGGCGGGCGAGGTGCGGGCGCGAGCGCTCTTCCGCGGCCGGGAGTAGTACAGTCACTTTCTTACCTAATATTTCACTAGTCGACTCGAGTCCTATACTAGATGAGGGCATATAGTGTTTAGGCTCGACCATAACGTTGTGTTGCCTCGCCATCAATTCGTTTTGTCTCATAAGCATTTCACTTTGGCTGCGTTCCCTCAGCAACAATTCCTTCTGGTCCATCAGACCTTGGCTAATTTGGTTATGTCTATCGTTAGCTAGATAACTCATATCCCTGTCTAGGAGGCCGTAGCCGTTGAGTATGGGGGATTTCATATGTGGAAGTAGATGATTGTTGTCGACGAGGCCGGCGAGCATCTCGTTGTGCCTCTGCATCATGATGACTTCGCTGCTGGCGTCGCTGAGGAGGTTGTGTGTGTTGTCGTCCTCGAGTAGGCTGTGCTCGCTGTTGTCTAGCAGGTCGTGGTTCTCTAGTAAACTGTGTCTATCCGACTCCAGCTCGTCGATTTCGTTGGACAGGAAGCTAGGCGTGTCGTTCTCGAACACGGACGTGTGATTGGTCTGCGTACTATTGTATTGTTTGGTATCTAATATTTCGGTATCGTTATCATTATTAATACTATTGCTAGACTTTTGTTTGGATTTGTCGGTTTTACTTTTCTTGGTGCTTTGGCCGTTTGTGCTAGGTTCCTTGCTTCTGTTTGTTTTGCTATCTGTGTGTGTGTCTTTACTTTGTTTCGTTTGAGCCTGAATTTGTTGTGTGGGACTGGAAGATTCTGATGTGCCGTTTTCTTGTGACTTAACTGCAAATCAATACAATAAAATATTAAAATCAGACAATAATTCCTAATAATAAAAATATCTACTTATTAAAAGTACTAATAAGAATAAAACACTACTACTATTGAAACAACAATCGACTACTTGATAATACCGTCTCATATAGCCGATAAATAACCATCCCAAGAAATGTATTATTTTTACTTTGCCTATGTCTGTATAGCCGACAAATTACCATCCCAAGAAATGTATTATTTTCACTTTGCCTATGTCTGTATAGCCGACAAATTACCATCCCAAGAAATGTATTATTTTCACTTTGCCTATGTCTGTATAGCCGACAAATTACCATCCCAAGAAATGTATTATTTTCACTTTGCCTGTCTGTATAGCCGACAAATTACCATCTCAAGAAATGTATTATTTTCACTTTGCCTATGTCTGTATAGCCGACAAATTACCATCCCAAGAAATGTATTATTTTCACTTTGCCTATGTCTGTATAGCCGACAAATTACCATCACAAGAAATGTATTATTTTCAGTTTGCCTATGTCTGTATAGCCGACAAATTACCATCCCAAGAAATGTATTATTTTCACTTTGCCTATGTCTGTATAGCCGACAAATTACCATCCCAAGAAATGTATTATTTTCAGTTTGCCTATGGCTGTATAGCCGACAAATTACCATCCCAAGAAATGTATTATTTTCACTTTGCCTATGTCTGTATAGCCGACAAATTACTATCCCAAGAAATGTATTATTTTCACTTTGCTTGCAGGTAAATCAATATAAACACGAATTAATAAGGTGCTAAATCAATAGCTCTTTATTTTACAGTAAGTGCTAGCGTAGTGGTAGTTGGGACTTACCCGTAGACTGTTGTGGTTTGGGACTGGATTGTTTTCTGGCGGGACTGTCGGAGGGAGGTGAGGAGCCGAGGCTTGGCCACGCTTCCTTGCCGTTCCCATTGCTACTACCGCTACTTGACCCACTTGTCCCGTTCACCGACTCTTTTTTATTAGATCTGCAATATAATACACATGTGGTCAAATACTGTGCTTCTATAGCTATCAGGTATTATCCTAATTATATAGGAATATATGAAATACACGGCCAGTGTTAGTAGAATAGTGTTTTTGAGGCGACCTTTGCACAAGGGATTATCGCTGGGTCACAGTTGCCAAACATAGGCTGCTCTAAAGAACACTCAGATTCCAAAGTAAAATTATAATTTTATTACTCTCGCATTACATATTATTGTTACCATCTTTTGCTCCTGACTATTTTAGCCGATTACATTGGAATTCTGGACAGTCAAATTAACCCCTGTTTTCGTAGCATTGATTTCAAAACTTGCCTACTTAATAAACTTTTATTTCAGAGCACGGACCACTAGTGACTAGACTAGCACGTCTCTTAGAGATGAAAGTAATAATAATATTCGTGTTAAATGACAGAAGGCGCCGAGCGCATATAGCATCGTCATTTTGACAATATTAGTGTAAATATTTGTATCGCCTGTGCAGTTGTCACTGACACGTGCAGATAGTATAATTATATAATACTAGCTTTTGCCCGCAGATACACACGCGTTAACGTAGATTTTGTCAATAAATTTCTATACTTCAGGAACAGTACAATTTTATGAAAATATCACGAGAATTGGTCAAATAGTGAAAGCTTTACAAACCAAGAAATAAACTCACATTCACATTTATAATATTATAGTTAGAATGAAAACTGGGGTTGGCGTCTCTAGTAGGTAGCTAGTAGTTTTGTGTTCAGTGACTCTTATACTTAAATTATTTGCAAAGCTACGTAAAGCTATAACCATAGCTTAAACAGGTACTCACTTAGAATTGACTACATTTATTGACGATGTGACCACTGTTGTCGGTATAAAGTTCGACTGATTACCTGAAAAAACCAAAAATATATATATTAGAACATTTTTTTACATTAATCAGTTAGAATAATGTGTTCTTCGAAAATACGTACAACCAGCCTTAACTCAGATCTCGAATTAACTTGTATTTAAGTAATTGTAAGTGTTAACATATTGTTTTGTCTTTTTTTAAAGACATCTTCTTAACTTAAACAACGGATACAAATAAAACCTTGACTCGTAACAACTATTTGTGGATCACACAATTTTGCCCTGTGTATCAAACCCACAACACTCGGCGCGGTAAGCAGTGTCAAAGCGACCACTTAAACGTCCCGCGCGCAGTCGAACATTAGTTAATCGCTTAAATAAAAACTGCTAATGCAACAATATTTATAAATGTATTAGAATAGTATTATGTTATAATACTCATGTACTAAAATAGTGCGCTCCAACTATTACAAACATTGTATTGTAAATCTGTGGAAGCTTGTGTTGTGTGTACTTTAAACATTCTGATATCATATTTTTATTATTTGTCTTTAAGCGTTCCGACAATAAATATATAAATAAATAAATTATCTTGTAATTATTTATTTATAAATGGGTGGTACCTACCATCTTTTGAACTGCTTTTTTCTGCATTCGTACTAGAATTACCTGTAATATTTAAAAAATCCGGTTAGTAAATAGGTACTATTGAGAATATTCTAATACTAACTTATCTTTATATAACTTTGTATGTACCCATAAGTCATTTGCCACTGCTATTTAACAACAGAACAAATGATTTGAACACATCCCTGCAGTAATTAACAAGCATTTAAATAAAAATAACATTTTTTTTGGATTGCATATGATATGACAGTATATCATAGCATTGTTTTTAACACAAACCTAACAAAACATAGCATGAACCTGACCGATTATAACTTGAACTACGACAGCTATCACCTCATTAATTATTAAATGTATCCTGTCATTCCATATTTTATTATTTAATAGGAAACAATTTGTTTTTATATAAGATATTGCCCCAACAGACAACCCACCTTAGGAATAATTCCTGTGTTAAGAGAAACTTTACAAACATTCAAACAACGGCAACAAAGAACAACCAGACTTGAAACAACAATTTGTGGATCAGACAAATTTTGCGTGTATTGAACCCATAACTGTAGCAATGTGACAACTTAAACCAATACGCCATCTATGCATTGAAATAATCTAATCACTATCCGCGGTTAAATATCTATTCTACATAGAGAGCGGATTACGCCGCACTAGGTCAATGAAAAGCACCGGCATTCTATTTTGGGCGAATTTAATGTAAACAATACAAATCTACTACGGTATATTATAACGGTATAGCACAGAACGGTATACGGCGATGCTAGTATGGTGAATAATGTAAACACTTGTGACGTTACAGCCTATCCTTTATTTGTTGTTTTATATAGCTTGTGGTTTAGTTTGTGGCTAGTTGTGGTTACGTCATAGTTATTAGTTCTACTATAACACTACTATAGATAGCAATGAAGTCCGAGTAATGTAGAGAATATTTGTTAAGCAGATCATCTACTCAGAATTCTTTAATCACAATTGTTTAATATTTTAGACGCTTTTTAAAATCACGCAGCTTAATCTTATTGATAAAGGCGTAGCGAAACAAATTTTGTTTTTTTTTAATAAATTCATCAAACATGTGGTTCAATAAGAATAGTATAAATAAAAAACATTATTTTAAGTGCCTCTTGAAACAATTTTTTAAATAGTACATCATCGCAAACGTTTTTGAAATTCTATTGAATCACCGAATTAATTTAGAAGTCCGAATATTATATTATGTGATATGTTCTTTGGTATACTTCTTAAAAGAGCTTATGTGTTTTTACCTAGTAAATAACTGGCTAAATATTAATGTAATATACTTCTAAGATGTATATATAATATTAGAAGTTAATTCTTTCTTTACATAGCAATTCTTCCCGTCGAATAAATCAAATAAAAAAGCACAGGTATTAAATAGTGCTTTTTCATAAATTATTTTCGTTAAATACGAAATTAGTGACGTACTGGTCTGTTCAATACTAGATATTTCGCTACGACTATTATTGAACTACAGCACATTCTTATTACTAAACTTAATACTAAACATAACTATGACGTAACCGTGTATTTTAATACATGGTTACGTCATAGTTCACCTTAAATGAGACGAATGAACACACGTTGTTTTACGTAACACTATTTATTATGCTAAACTATTACTAATTAGGCATCCCACCGGACATTGGCCTCCCGCCAAATTACATCGGTGATGTGCGAATGAACTCATGAGTTTTTACGAAAATAGTTTATGAAGAAACACTATTTAATACCTGGGCTCTTTTTACATTTGATTTATGGGTCGGGAATGGCTATGTTTAGAATGAATTAACTTCGAATATCGTCTATACATTTTAGAAGTATGTTACATATATTTTTAGCCAATTTATTTGAGCCTCATTTAAAAGGGATGGCTCACAACTAATCATTTTCTAACATACATTTTTCATCTCTAAATGTTTCTTCTAAAAATGGATAGAATTCAAACCAATCTTATCTCAAAATAAATAATCCAATATCAGCGAAATAAATGGCTGCTGCAATAAGCTTTCGCATTTCCGTAAAATGTTATCTTTTATAATCGCAAAATGATAAATTCGTAAAGGAACGTTCAAATATCTAGAGTCATTGACCTGTGTATCGTGACCTTGGATATAAAAGCTACCTGTAGACGCTACACATCGTTGTATTCAACTGTACAGTAATAACTTTTATAACTCGTTACTCGCTCGGCTATAAACAAGTGAGCAAGGGATCTTTAAAAGATAAATTCAACTACTGGATATACAAATAATAGACTACATATTTCGAGACTTTAAATAACCATCTGCCAATACATGTGGTATAGGATCGAAAACTGTGGTATATGGTAGGGCAGGTCTGCATGTAACGAGCAATGGGTGGATATAGACGGATCAGCTAGATAAACGATTATTTAACATTATATTAGAAATTATGTGACAGCAGCGATAACCTAATAGGAGTCCATTGGACTGCAACGCAGAGGTCTCGAGTTCGATCCAAGGCTTGCATTTCTGACTTTTCGAAGAAAATGATGACCTATCAAACTTGCATGCCCGAGAGTCCTCTAAAATGTTTTCGAAGATATGTAAAGTCTGCCAACCCGGACTGGGCCAGCGTGGTGGTCTATCGCCTAACTCTTATCACACTAAAATGAGGCTCGTGCCCAGCAGTAGGACAGTTTAATACAGGACTGATATTATTATTATTATAGTAAACAGTGTAGGGCGTAGTTAACTACTATTTTGTAATCAAATTTCTAATTACGATTAAAAGTAGAAGAAATAAGATTTCATTTAACATAACTACAGTAATCAAACTACATGAAGTAAGTAGTTGTTAATTTGATTGCTGCAATGTAGTAGTTATAACTACTGATTATTTGAGTACTTAGAACATATGTTTTGCAATTAAATAAACATGTAATGTGCTGTAATTATCGATTTATTAAAATTGGATCTGGCTCCAAAATTAATTTAAATAACTGAATCAGGCTGTGTAAAAGAAATCTTCAGTCTATTTCACTTAAGCTTATTGTCATGAATAATTAAATACAAGGTTTGAAGTCATGGATATGTACATAGCTATATTTATTAATATTACTATTGCGTTGATTGACATGTAATCAAAAAATAAACTTTACTCAGCAAACATCAACTTAAATCAAATTATATACGAATGAAATAAATAAAAATGACGATTGGGCTAATCATTGTAATTAGCCTTTAGTACGACACGTTTTCCATGACAACTTGGGGACTTGTAGAATTTAGGCTGGTTTATCATAGTTGCATATGAAAAGTCTTTCCACTAGAGTCCAAGAAGGTAAAGGGGAATTATGTTATATAAATACTTTTTTCACTTCTGGATATCTATGAAAAGTATTTAGTATTTAGGCAATGCTCTAACTCGCGAATACGACTCGCGCGGGTTTGCTGATTTTTAACAAGCAACGTTTTATTTAAGTGTGTATAAGAAGTAAAATCTCGTAATCGTGATTGCAACTACAATTAGTAGTTAGTAATAAAAATGTTTAACTACATTTTACGATTATTTCATGTAATTTGTAATTATGATTACTAACTACTCTATATGTAGTTGTAGTTGTAGTTAGTAATCAGTAGTTAGATTACATATTGCCCAACACTGAATAGTAAAGCAAAATTGCGTACGCCACTAAGGATGACAACTTGGTCATACAAAGTTGGTATAGTGTTGTGTATTATATTCAAATATCATTGGAATGCAATCTATGGTCAACATTAGATTAGATAAAGTATGCACCTGGAGCATAGTGTGAAAATATATATCATATCATAGAATCTATATTATTATCATAAACAGATATAGAGCAATACAATCTCTTTTAAAATCTATAAGGAATAAAACTGTTGTCAACTTTCGATATTATGTGCGAGAGGAAACGGTTTACAAACAAGCGTACGATAATTTTTGAGTGCTTACTCCACCAGAGTTATTACTAATGGGACGTAAACTCTTCAGAAAAGGAATCGTGCTGCCAGCGCTAAAGACAAAGATTACATAAGCCTCTGCTTTATGTATATAAATCGTCTCGTCAAAGACCTCGGCATCCTTGGCAACAGCAGGCTTTTTGTTGCGATTTTCAGATGACGCCCAAACTCTTTAAAATGCGTTTTTATGTAGATGAAAAAAGATAAGTAATTCCAGAACCTAAATATTTGCGGTAACCATTCTTCTGAATCTGGTACGCGACTATAGTATAAACAAAATGGATACTTTGTTTGATGTTGTGTATTATATGATGAGACCCCAGTCACTGGCGAGGACTAAGTAGCAGTGACGTTATGTGTATGTGTACCTGAACTACTGTTGTGTTTGTCTTCTGGTTTATCCCGCTGCGCCTGCAACAGCTGGTTGTGAAGCTTGCGCTCGTACACCTGGTGCAGGCCCGCGTGCATCTCCTCCTTTGTGAACGACGCTTTCGGATCACCTGCGCACCATCACAATACCGAACGTTACAAAACTTATTTATAATATTTTGAGTATAAAAATATCGTTGATTGAGCGTCAAGAAATACCTTACATGACTACATAGACTGATGCCTGGTTTGTAGAGAGCTAGCTAACCATTACTACAGATTTTTACCAGCTACAATCCAATATTATATCTATTGTGCGCGAACACATCGCACTCTTAATAAAACAGAGACTTATCTCAGTATTTTGGATTAAACAAATTTTAACTCTATTGCAATGATTTAACACAAACATAATATTAGAAATTAGCATATACAATTAGAGTCCAAATTGCCTTACTTTCAAATTTCGAGTTAAGTCGCTGTTTTATTAAGAGTGCGACATGTAACCACGTAACAGCCAGAGGGTTAATAATTGACCCTGTCTTCAGAAGTTGAGTTTAGCAAATGAATTTATTATTTTTCTGTAATTTATTTGTTGTTTAGTATATACCATGCCAATTTGTATATATACCTATACCTATTCAAAAGACTAACCCTTAACTATAGAATTCTTGCCACTATTGTACTATAATATCAAGTAGGCTATTATAAAGTGTGTGTGTTACCTAGCTCGTGCAGATACATGCAGTCTGGCTTGGGACAGGGCTGGTTCTTCATGAAGTTGGCGCAGTACTTGGTGGTCCCTAGCGAGCCCTTGAGCACCCGGCCGTCCAGCGTCACATTGTTGACGCCCTGGATCGCGCGCAGGGCGTCCGCCGGCGATACGTACGTCACGTACGCTGATGCTGACGGACCCTGGAACAGAACAACCTATATATAGCCTGTCTTACACATGCTCCTTAATCTGTCAAGTCTTTGAATACCAGACATACTTAATCCTTTCAGTGCCCAGCACTCAGCCTATGAGAACAAAAAAACGTTTGTGTGCCCAGATCTCGCATCTAGTCGAGTTGTGTCTATACGTAGCTATTGTTTTCTCGTTGTCATGCCCAGTACCCGTATCAGAGTTAAAATCAGTTTTCACGCGACTCAGATGCGAGTTCAGGGCATATGAACGATTTTTTTCCATTCATGGGGTGAGTTCTGAGCTCTGAACGTAGGATTAAAAATCTATTGTGTCTGGCCACCGGTGTGTCTCAGCGATTTAATAATTTAAAACGATATGCTTCAGGTATCGCAAGGTTTTTTTAAACTCAACACTAGTGGTAATCCCTGTATCCCAGGTCTTGGGCAATAACAGAACTGAACAACAGTAAGACCAATTTTGTTTCGTGTAGGATTTGAACTAGGAATCTACATGCCGCTTGCGCAGCATCTCTTTCGACATTTACACTATTAAAATATCCGTTAAGTCGGCTACATAGCAAAGCAGGTACACTGTATTTACGCTTTTTTTTAAGAGTTTATAAACTTCCTATCTGTGGATAGATTTATTATTAACCTTCACTAGTGCCAAATTACTGCAATAAGTTAGAAAATATGTAAATTATAATTGCTAGAATGTAAAAGCAAATTACACAACAACGCCATATAGTCAGCTGAATGACAAAAACACCATGACGTCATAGCAATCAAGATGTTTATGATAAACAATAAATCATAAGGATTACTCACCTGTGACCCTGCATACGTGGTACTTTGGTTTATAACTACTTTGTGAATTTTGCCATATTTGCCAAAGTACTCTTGCCGTTTGAGGATCTGAAATCATAAAGGAACTAAAATCAACAAATCATGTTTAGTAAAATTAACTTATTACGGTAATGTAATACATATTAGCTCTCACAATATCTTTTGGAATTAAAATTATTATCTCTATTAATCTATTACTGCCTATACCCTACTGCAGAAGCGTGGTACTGCAGAAAGGTGTTACTGAGTGCGTTACCGAATAGACTAGCTACCGCTGTCATAGTCATTAAGCTTATCGCCGCCATGGACTCGATCCCTATGCAATATTATAAAAAAGTAATTGGGACGTACACGATTTTAAACTGGCTAGAATCCTGTAGTAGTCTTGATTAATTCGTTAGATACAAAACACTCAACCAATGTGTGATATATGGATGTAACAAATGCACTGCAATGAAACTAGTTTTAAAGGTTCATTATATCAAGAGGCAGCGCTTTTATTCTATATAAGCCTAGCCAGCTTGCCTTATTAAGACATTACATTAAATCTAACTTAACCTGAAGGCATGCTAGTACTAGCATGCCTTCAGTTTAGGTAAGATTGAATGTAATATTATAAGCACAATAATAATAATAATATTCTACCACATACACAATGAAAAATGAAGGCATGCTATTACTAGCATGCCTTTTGTTGAGGTTAGATTTAATGTTATAATTTTAAGCACACTAAAGGGCGAAGACATGCTTGTGCTAGCATGCCTTCAATATGCTTTGGTGAGTGGCAGTGGTCATACACGACATGCAGATATAATAAACAAGAAACAATTTTATTTCTGATAGTCTGTGCAATGTAAATGTGTTTTTAAAGTATTTGTTTAATTTTGGAGTTTATATGAGTGAGTGAGTGCGTCAGTAGTGTGGGTATGATATGTACCTCTGGGTCTGCGAGCCGCACTGGCAGCCCCACGACGAACACGAGGTTGTTCTGCACGACACGCACGTTGGCGAGCGCGCGCCGCGATTCCAGAGTCTTGTTCCGCCGCTTTTGCTCGCGAGCCTTCTTCTCCGTCTTTATTGCTGCCACCTTCCGAACAATACCACTATTAATGTGGATCAAAAACTGCACACGCGCAAGACCTATGCACGCTACTTGCCTCGAATGGCTATGGCCCATTTGCATTGAGCTGCTTTTTAGCAATAGACGAGGCATCAAATGTGGCTTGTAAAAAGAGTGAATACATATTTTTTATAGAATATTTCAGTAATTTTTTAATAGGTAAAATATGCAATATAAATTTCTGGTGTTATTTTAGCAATTCTGCGCCAAAAGAACTTAGCTACGCCCCATATAAATTGTGGTCAATATCAAACTGTCGCCTAACGAGGTTACAAATTTGTTTTTCAATTATTTTGGTCTAAGCAATAACAATATTGTTATTATATACAGCTATCCTTCCCGTAAAGAATGGATCATCCTAAAACATCTCAAATATCTCTCTCATAAGTGGGCCGAAACAAAATATAAAAAACAAATCCTAGGTAATATTTATGAATATGAAATTTATTCCTTCTGCATATTAATAGCAATAATCACGTATTGCCACGAGATACAATAATACATTATTATATTTTCTAAAATATGTATTTAATACATATTTCACGATTTTTTTATAGTTTTCATTTATTTGTATAGTATACAGAAAAGCATAGTATTGTTAATATACTTATTTTTAAATGACATAATATCTTACTACCTGGGAAGCATTTTATTTTGTATTTATTTGGGTAACAATAGCTCTTCAATAAGATGTTTTAAGATTATCCATTATCTGAGACTTAACGGATATCTGTATATTTACGTGTTTTATATATCATTTAAACCTGTTAGGTACATTTTATAACTTTAATATTATAAATTATACATATGAAGATACCAAAATATTGATCCAACTCGCAAATGACCACTGATTTTACGCAAGTGAGTCATACTTATAGTTACTGTTATCAATAAATAAGTATTTGTAATCATAATGCCAATATAACTCCTAACTTTAAGGATATCCTTAAATTTATGTTACCTTGTAATATATACTTAAAGTTATATTAATCATTTATAGTAAATATTCTATACTATGACTGAGATTTTATATAGGCGTTTTTGAACACTTGACAACAAAACAATCAACTTTTAATATGCTAAGTGGATAACTAGTGTGCCAGAAGATTTTATAAAAATTAAAACGCCCAAACTCGAAACTACTAGTGTGTGAGACAATTTGTGTCTGCTCTGGCAACTATTTAAGTCACAGCGCCCTAATTGCAGTCGATGTAAGATCATATAGGGAAGCTGGGCATCTTTTTCAAAACTTTATAATACATAGCATGTTTCCTTAATTAAAATACAATACCCACACCAGGGACCAAACCCTGATTCCCGGCGGATTTTACAGAATAAATACAACAGACACAAAGTGTTACAAGTATACATAAATATTAATATTTACCTGCTCTTGACTGAGCGGAGTGAAGTCTGCCGGGTTCTCCGGGTAGGCTTTCCGACACGCCGGACATAGGCCGTTCTCGCCTTCCCGAATTCGATTCCAGCAAAACCGGCATATCTGTAACATTCAACATCATCTATTTAAACTCGTAAATGTAACAAGTATGTTTAAGGAAAATATAGATTTAAATAATGAAACCTAAAGTGGTAAGATCATTAGACCCAGTATCTCTTATCTGCAACATTAAGGTCTGAATTACATTCATTATCAGCATTGATTCGCATTTAGCTGGTCGTTTTGGGCATACTTATAATACGCATCGTTGCTATCTAATGCTTTCAGCTGCTTTAGGATGCTATCGTTTGAATATTTAATATTCGCATGCTCAAGCACCCGTTGCTCATGCGTTTGCTTGATTAAGCATCATTTCACGTCGACAGTTGTAAGTACCCTTTAACAACATGCTTAGGCATCCGCTCTCATGTGTTCGCTTAAGCATCTTTTCATATACGTTGACGGCTAGGCAGTAATAGGCATCTTTAACATGTAAAATCGAGTGCTACACTTATACGCATTTAAAATAAGAAATATGCATGCGGTAATAGCAATGAATGCGTACGAATTTTTATACAAAATAGCTATTTTCAATAGATAAAATGCAAATCGATGCTGATAAATGTAAATTCTGGCCTTATCTATCTAACCGGTGGCGTACCTTTATATAAATCCATAACCTCGGTCTTACTAATACAATTTATATATTTAGTCTGTCAATCATAGCACACCAGGTGCTTTGATGAACTCATCCACGACATGAAATTATAATCAAATAATAAATAAGGAAAAGATAACATTCATGTCGTTTCTTTAAAAAAATATACATTAAGTTTACCTCGTTCTGAAACCTAGCTGAACAAATTGCTAGCTGTCCTAGTACCGTTTATGGAAACAATATAACATATTCTAAGAGGACTAAAAGACTTGGGACCTTATAAAGGAAGAAGAAGCAATCTCGTGTCCAAGTGAATTATGGCCAGAATAGTAATCAGATACTATAATTTTTTTAAAGTTTGACTTCTGTCTGGGTTATCTTTATATCGCGAAGAACTTTATATTGTATCAGTAAACACATCGGATACCGGACATGGAAAAACTTTAGGTCACACAATTGTTAGTCCCGTATTGGACCGACAACGTTCGACGCTGGTACAATCGCAAGGTAATCATTCAAATCCCTTCACGAGCCGTGCA
This sequence comes from Catocala fraxini, assembly GCA_930367265.1. NCBI lineage: Eukaryota > Metazoa > Arthropoda > Insecta > Lepidoptera > Erebidae > Catocala > Catocala fraxini. The sequence continues at coordinate 9,757,801 of OV884050.1, forward strand.
GTCAAATAAATATAAACGATATGCAAATTACATCTCAGGAAAATGATTTTATTTTCTCGTATGTTTGAAATATCACGTGAATCCCGAACATCTGACAATCCAATTTACCGCAAATGCTTCGGAGAACAAGTAAAGCCAGGGTGACAGTCGATATGACAAGTTAATGCCTTCAGAAATGTCTTGTTTATATACGTGTTATTTATTTACTATACGAGCTATCGTATGTTTATTTTCATGACATATTGAGACATGCAGCGCCATCTGCAAATGCGTTACACATTTTGTATTAATGAATTATGTGATGTAGTTATTAGCTATAGTTATTAAATTCTTCAACATTGTGGTGAAATTTTTCATTTATTATAATATTAATAGGAGGTAGATTGGATTATTAAACCAAATAAAATGTGGAAGATGTGTAGAATTAGACAAAGATAGCAATACTGAGCTGTGACGTACAGACAGACATATTTTACTTACTTTTTGATTTAATTAGGTCATTAAAAACTTCATTGGAAGAAAAAAAGAAAAATCTTTGATTTTTAAATAACAATCGTCTTTTTAGTATTATATACCATAATATCGTTGATAAGTATGTCTACAAGTGTTTTTATAAACATAATCGTTTTTTGTGTGTTTTGTTTACAAAATACGGCATTTTTAATTCAAGTCAATAACTTGTATGAGAGGTCTGACGTCATGTAACGGTTATCCAGCGACAAATAGGGCAAAAGTAAAATGAATTCTAAATTTAAAAAAGTTAGTTGTGTAATTCATGTAGAGAGATAATATTCGACTACCTAAGCGGCGGTAGCCCAATGGATAAGGCATTGGACTTGCGATCGAGAGGTCGCGGGTTCAAATGTCACCCGTTGCACTACTGATGCGATGACATAAACCCACTCCTAACACAAGCATTCTAGCTTAGCCGGAGAGGTTAGCAACAATACTAGTAATTTGAAACCCAAATTGCTAGTAATCTTTTTATAATAAAATAGAAAATATACGACTACCGTCTCAGTTCAGAAGCACAAGTGAAGACCGACAGCTAGCGCAATTGACGCGCGCTGGGTTCGAGATTTTTTTTACATATTTCATAAATATATTTGTAATACGGCATAGATCTCTCTTTCTATTTCATTATGGTACCCCACTATTTACTGAATTTTATAAATATGCTATGTAATGTGATAGATACAAGCACCAGGCGCCTTACAAGAAACGATTAAAATGTTGTTTGCTTTAGACATGCTAATCCAGACTAGGTGTGGTTCGATCCATTTACTAGTTACAAGTAACACATAGTTTATAATCAATTTATAGATATCGCTGTTTATACAAACAAATTTGCGGTAGCATGGATGGCCCAGTGGGTTATTGTTGAGTTGCCCACTAGTGGAAAGCAAACAATTTGCCACACTTATTTCTAAAATCTAATTAGTATCAACCATTAAGAGGATTCTAAACACAAAACAATAGTTTTAGGAGTTTTGTTTGTGACTCTGTATGTTGATTCCAGCTGTCACGTAAGAATCACAAAACTAATTTTGATGCGGTTTTTATAGTTTGATAGCTTGAAGTTAAGTTAGCAAGTTTCATCTAATGCTATGCAGCAATACCAAAGATATGGTCCATAAGGTCATCCACATTTATATCGTCCTGACCAACTGTAGTTGATCCGGACAAAAATACCAGTAATCTATAAGATCCAACCAGTGATATAGAAAATATAAACAAATGTAACTACCACAATTTTAATTAATTGATCACAATCACCTTCATTGCAAATCTTGGGTAATTGTAAAAATATTCACGACCTTTTCGTTAAATAATCATCTTTATCTCGCTGATACGCCATTATTAAAACGTAGATAAGTGTTCCCTATGTTCTTTCTTATTTCGATTGGCGTCAATCACAGGTAAATGTATTTATAAATACATTTTATCATCGTGACCGTACAAACATACTGGTTTCGCTATCCTTCGCAGTAATAATCTTGGGGCAGATCGAAATTATATCTGGTTATAAAAACACTTTTCTGTTTACGAGTATTGCAACTTAGTAGTTTTTATGTGTGATTGGGCTTGGTTTTTTGTTTTGTTTAATGCTATCTTTCTGATGTCTTTTCAACGGTTTTACAAATTTATAATTCAACAGAAATTTAATGCTACATATATATATATTTATATATATACGTACTAATTACTTTAATAAAAAATTTAAATAACGAACGCCCAGGCCCGGAACTAGCATATGAATAGCAGAACTTTTGTCCCGTATAGGATTCGAATCCCCCCAAAGTGGGAGTAGTGACAGTGGAAAGGTGTATATTAACCGCTACGTCCCTACAGACATTTTGACAGATTTTTAAAAAGAGGCTTTGTCTTGGGATTTTTTAAAACGGATCAACACAATTTTTGCTGAACCGGAAATGCACGAATATATTATATTTTTTATAAGCGTTTATAGGTAAGCTAACTGGGCACTAAGCAGACGGTATACCTACTACTAATTTGTAGCCTATGTTATGCAAATAAGAGATCACTAGGTTACCCCACCAAGCCTCGAAAGTGGATGGCATAGATAACATTTCTCAGGCTTGATCTATAGATAGGTCTATGAATTTATGCTTTATTATCTGGAATTTGTCTAAATTTCATTGACAATTAAAATAATAATTGACAACCCTGTCATCAAGACTTCTCTTGTTATTAAGTGCCTCGGTTACTCACCCTGCACTTTAGTGTTCACCTCGACTAAAGACGAAACACGTATGAATATAATTATTCATATTCATAACGATATAAAACAATTTTGGTAAAGATCGGGACGGGGGATTGCCAGAAAGTAATGTTGCTCCGACATTGCCAATTTTATTATATTGCATTATAATAGAATAATAATGGGTTCCTTTTCAAAGTCATTATTTTTAATTGAGTGTTGTTCAGGAATATTTGTCCGATCTATTTATATAGATAGTCACGGTCGCCGTCGACAATTGAATGTGCGTAATAAGCAGAGATCGGATAATCGAGTGCATATTTACCTAAACTTTGAGGAAGCAACATAGAGTGGATAATACCACCTCTAACCGGTCTTAAAACCGGGATTTAAAGATCATGAATTATTATTGATTTTATAGAAACATAGTTAGGTACAAATTATTGATTTGAAGAATTTTATTCCATTTTTTAGAGTTCCGTACTAAAGTTGTGTACAATTAAAATATTTTGTTTTATTTACGTAAAATATAACTAAGTTGGCTTTGTTTAAGTAACTATTAGGTAAATTTGAACTTATGCTTCAAATGCATACCTACATACGTTTTGTTGTACATAATAATATATTTGTGGTGGTTTCTATTGTTTCAAAATATCTTTAACAAAATATGGAATAGATTACTATCTCTTTCTTAGATAGTAGTAGTAACTAGTAGTAGTAACTATTTACTATCTCTTTCACTCAATACAAAAGCTGTGTGAAGGAGACAGCAAATTTTATTTGTGCGCAAGTATCTATCCGACATTACAACTGATTTACTATATTCGTCGTTATGCTTGCTATGGGTTCATGTCAATAATAATTCACGAATTTAAATCCCGGTATAGAAATCGGTATACCGGCATTTTAAAGGTGATATTATCCTCTCTATGTACATGCTTCCTCAAAGTTTAGGTAAATATGCACTCGAGTATCCGATCTCTGGTAATAACGTCTTGATGCAACTTCAGTTTAATTGGTAAGTACCAGCAATTCGTAATTATAAATCTAAAGCAATTGGATATTTGTTGTATAATTAGGGTTAAAGTCTGTTTTAACTGTTCCACTGATGGACACTGGAGTCTCCTTAGAGACGTAATTGACAAATTCGTTCGTTAACACACATTTTTAGGTGAAATTAATATGGCGGCAATGCAGATAAATACCTTGTATTTATAAATTGATGTTAAGTAGTATTAGTAGATACCTAAGTATATTGATAAATATATAATGTATTTGTATATTGTATTTAACTAGTATGTAGCATGTGCTACCTTAGTAAATAAAAAATAAAAAATATATCTTAATATAAAAATAGGTACTAGCTTACCTGATATCCACATGTGCACGGGTAAAAGTGGAGATCGTCGACCTCCAAAGGTTCCATACACAGGGGACATTCCACCTGCAAGTACACAATTGACAGTTAAGATATAGACATCAAAATAAAAAGTAATGAAGTCTAGCACACGTCGTATTTCTTTTTAATATACCCGTCAAAGGCAATTCAGTTACATGTCCCCTCTAGAGTGAGCTCCAACTGCTAGGTGAACTCCAAAGGCGGATAGTGGGAAGAAGCACGCAATCTTGCGTCGTTTGATGTCAGAGGAAAAGTGTCTTCGCAGACAGCGAGGTTGGAAAAGCACATTCGAATTGCGGACTAGCTACATTTGGCGTAATACGTTTCCTATTAATCTAAATATTTGTAATATCAGAAAAGCAAGCTAAAGTGGCAATAACCAACCGAAGAACCGATAACGGTTGGTACAAACGAGTCCTAAAGAGAAGTGTTGAGACCGCGATTTAGCTTATGTAAATTAGGCTCTGGACTACCGTCAACCTTAAGAAGGCCTAGAATAAACATGATGCGAAAGGTGAATAATCGGCTGCAATGGAGCAAATGAGAACAGGAATCTGTCCAGCAGTATACTGCTAAATGCTGTTTTATAATGACCTGTGTTTAAAAACTGTTGCACTTTTGGGCGTTCAATCAGCACAAGAGGGTATAGGTCATAGTTAACCACTTTGACAGACTACAAAATCCATATAAACTGGCATTCGTAAGGTGCCGATATTTTCCTTCGCCATTGAGGCGAATTGTAACTACCTTTTTGAATATGTATAATTCGCATACTTATATCACATGTTTTATCAGAACGATGCTCCATTGACATAGTAGCGGACATTATAAATTACGTCTTAAAATGACGCCCACACACGACATACCGAATATATGCGACCACTATCAAAAAACTTACTTATAGATATTTTATTTACTAATATTGGTTATTGCGATTTTTGGCGATGAGGCCGGTAATACACCGTTCATGGCTATCACGGAATATAACAGCCTTTGAGAAAAGGTTTTGACAATCGTATGTAAGGCAACCTGTGTCGCCAAATATACTTTGCCAAATAGCAACATGCATTTTTGTTTTGTTATTAGCCATTTATATTCCCTAACATAAACAAAGATAGCCTTGTGCTTTGATAAAACGATTTCAGGATATCTCGCTAGGATGTTGAATGCACTTCACTAGATTTAACAGCCAATGTACAAATTACAGTATTTTAGTAAGTGTTATTATGCAATAAGATGTTACGTTATAATCTTTAAATAATAACGTTTTATTAACTAAACTCCCAATCGGATCTAGTCAATGCGGACTAAGTGGCAAATAATAATATTTTTTGGCACCGACTTCAAACCTTTTTTTAAGTCGGTATATAATAATAAATATATAGATAAGTACAATAAATATATATTAATTAAATAATAATATTAATATATAAGTGAACTAGGTGTGTGGTCATATTTAAGGTATACAACCATTTCTAGGGTTTAAATGTGATAGAATAACAAGCATTCTACATCAATATTAGTAGATTTTCGTTTCGACTGTATTCTTAGTAACGGCACGATCCTTAAACATGACCACACTCTGTTATGTCATGAGTTACCTGCTCTTCTCCACTCTGATTCAGCACTGACATCCTAGCCCCAAGAGCCAATTGTTCAGCTCCCTCCAGTAAGCGGCAAACGAGCGTCAGCTTACACTAGAATATATTCTACTGTAACCTGCAAACAAAATACAATACGTTAATAATACACCATTATTATTATTATAACAAATAACTTTTGTGTTGATCCGCCTTTCAAAAACATTTACTGTTTCGGAAAAGCGAATAGACACAATATTTTTTAAATAATAGGGTTTTAAATATGAATTTGCCGCTTTGATGAATTCACCAAATCTTTTTGAGTGAATTTATCAAAAATGAACAGTAGTAGAGCTAAGCTGGTTACGGCATGAATGGGCCGACTCGACCGGGGAAGTACTACCCTCTCACAGAAAATCGACGTAAAACAGCAGTGTTTCACTGATGTGTTTCGTTCGGTGAGTGAGAATGCCGGAGGCCTAAGCATGAGGTGTCGATTCTCGCAGCTAATGAGGGACCTGCAGAGTATCCGTAAAGTCATTGTGTGGGTGGCGCAAGTCGACCCGGCGGCCAGGAAGAGCCGTAGAAACGGTGCTCTGCTGGCCACCCGCGATATAGTCCAGAGACCCAACCGAGTCTAACCAACTTGGTTGGCTGCCTCATCAGGCCGCACATAATCTCGAAGTGGCTTCGTCGTGCCGGATGGTGACTGGAGGGCCCACTCTTCCGTACCCCCGTACCCGACCACTTTCGGAAGGGTACGGGGGTCCTTCCATCCGTCGGATCGGCTATCGCCATACCACACAGTATTATGACGAAACCTGCTCTGCGCCTTGCCCCACATTGCTGCGAGAATATTCGCCTCATTTTTCACGCTTCCCCTTCCTTGCACTCTATGGCAGTACAAATAAAGCATTATCGTTTAACAGCAGCCAACCTCCATACTGCCGTCCCTTAACTAAAATGCCGTTAACCCACAAGCGCGCGAATATGACTTTTTAATGGATAGTAAAATAGTTTTGAACTGTCTATATATAATTTTACTAGAAATTAAAACTATTTATCTATATAATTATCTATCTATATGTATATTCTAGTATAGAATTCAAAACTATATTACTTTTCATTAAAAAGTCATAATCGCGCGCTTGTGAGTTAACGGCATTTTAGTTAAAGGACGGCAGCATAACCCCACCGCTGCTTCTTCTTCTTGTGTCGTGGAGTTTATTAATATCAGAGGACTCCAGGCTAACATCAATGCCGTCCATCACCACCTAGAGACGGCTCGGCCTGCAATGCTTTTTCTGACGGAGACACAAATACGCCGTCCTGCAGACACGAACTGCCTGCAATACCCCGGCTACGTGCTAGAGGAGTGTTTCCTCGCGAAAGGCGGGGTATGCTTGTTTGTCAGGCCGGATATTTGCTGTCGTCGTCTACACTGCCTAGAGGACCCTTCCTTCTCTGTCCTTTGGGTACACGTGGATCATGGCTCTTTTAGCCAAATCTATGTGTGCCTTTACCGTTCCTATTCAGGAGACGCTGAGACAAATCGACTCTTCGACTACCTGAGTCAGGCGGCAGACGACGCGCAGGAGCAGTTTCCGGACGTTGATTTGGTGTTCTTGGGAGATTTTAATGCCCACCATGAGACCTGGTTGGGTTCTCCCAGAACAGACCATGCGGGACGAACTGCCCATGCGTTCGCTCTCACGCATGACCAGTCTCAACTGGTACTCCAGCCCACCCGGATACCAGACATTACAGGTAAGGCGCCCTCTCTGCTCGATCTATTGCTGACGAGTAACCCGAACCGGTACAGTATGTCGATTCGTGCTCCTCTGGGCACCTCGGACCACTGTCTGGTTTGTGCCACAGCTGTTGTTGTCGAGCCCCCACGACCCGAGGAGACAAGACGACGACTGTGGCACTACTCATCGGCAGACTAGGATGGAATGCGGGAGTACTTCGCATCCATCCCTTGGGCTCAACGCTGCTTCAAGAACAGGGATCCATCAGGTGAAATTATCCTGGGTATGGTATATTATATTCCATACAGTGATGTCACGAGCGGCGGTAGGAAAAGGCCCTGGTTCGGTCGTGAATGCGCTGATGCTGTCAAACGTAAACAGACAGCGTACCGCGCTTGGACCAGGGCTCGCGCTCTCCACGACCCTCACTTGGATCACCTGAACGCAGCGTTCAACCAAGCCACAAAGGTCTGCAAGAGAGCATACCTAAGAGCGGACGCCCAGCGCGTCGCACGTTTTGGCCAGGAACTCATGGTGCATCCTACGGGCAGCCGTAGCTACTGGCGCCTAGCCAAAGCCGTGCAGTTCAACATCTGCCAGACCTTGCTGCCCCTTCAGAGAGCGGCCAGCTCACGAATCGATGACTGCGGTTCGAAGCCGCCTACCATTGCCAACTGCGGCTACACCATGCCTGATATACGTATCAGGCAACGTGATGTTCTTGTGATACTGCAGTCCTTCGATGTTCAGCAAGCCAGTGGACTTGACGGCATCCCAGCTAGGGTCCTTAAGAAATATGCAGCGGAGATGTGCAGGTCAATGCAGGAGTGCCTCAGAGGTCCGCCTTATCCCCTACGCTCTTTCTTCTGCATATCAATGATGTGTGACTCTCGGCAAGATACATTATTATGCGGACGACAGTACCGTACATGGGCGATATCTCGGACATCCAAGGGCCTAACGGGCTGACGTTGAGGGTAAAGGGCAGGATCTTGTCGTTGACCTTGAACAGACCTTGGATCGCATCTTTGAATGGGGTGCCAAAAACTTGGTCCAATTCAACGCCATGAAGACCCAGGCATGCGCGTTTTCAACAAAAGGTTCTCCTTTCCTTCCCTTTCCCTCTCTGAAGAGCACTCCATTGGTGATACGTGACAGCCTCTCTATCTTAGGGATGGATCTTTGCCGCACCCTTAACCCGAAAACCTACATCGAGAGCATCATCAAGCAAGCTTCGCGAAAACTTGGAGTTCTGAACAAGCTCAGGCGGTTCTTCGCGCCTGGGCAGCAGTGCTTATTGTATAAGGCGCAAGTGCACCCTTGCGTGGAGTACTGTTCTCATGTTTGGGATGGCTCCGCGCAGTAGTTGCTGGACGCTCTCGACAGGTTACAGCGGCGGACTGTCCGTATCATCGGCGATCCAGAGGTCACGAGATCACTAGAACCTCTGAAATTCCGTAGGGACATCGCCTCTTTGGCATATTTCTACAGAATATAGCAGGGGGAGTGCTCTGAAGTGTTATACCACCTTATCCCGCTCTCCCCTTTTCTATCCAGAACAACAAGTGCTGGACTCAGATGCCATCCTTACACGGTAGAGTCGATTAGAGCGCGCACTAACAAGTTTGGGTCCTCTACCCTACCGATCCTACCCTGGTCCTACCTCTGCCGAACGATCAAAGCTTAGAATTCTCTGCCAAGGCACGTGTTTCCTTCTTCCTTCAATCCTGGGTCATTTAAGCGGGGCGTGAAAAAGCACATTCTTAGGCCGTCAATGTAGGGCACCCAACATCGCCTCAGCTGCTATGCATCAGGCAAAGTGTGGTCATTTTGAAAAGCAAAGTAAAAAAAAACGTTTTCATCAATGACCTACCCCAAATTGTCTTCTAAACCCAAAGCCCTACATATTTGCCGACGACTTAAAAATTTCACGCATCATAAACGGTGCTCATGATGTCAATCTTTTAAAGCAGGATTTTCATTGTCTATATAAACGGAGTAGAGTAAATCGGATGGAACTTAATATTACAAAATACTACCACATAAAGTTCACCCGTAAACTTAATTATACTGTGTCTAAATATTATATAGGAAGTAGCCAGGTACGGAGAGGTAGACGAAATAAGGGACTTGGGAATAATCTTCAACAGTAAACTTTCATTTCAAGCTCATATGGATCAAATAGTTAAGTCATCGAAAATATTAGGATTTGTTATAAGAAATAGCAAAGTATTCCATCAGCAACAAACTATGATTCCACTATACAACAGTCTAATTTGTAGTATTCTTGAGTATTGCCTGCTGTATGGCGGCCTCATTATAGTACGCACATCTTGAGACTAGAAAGAGTACAAAAGCGGTTCTTGCATTCAGCAGGATTAGCCAAAACTCATAAAACATATCACGAGAAACTAGCGTTCTTTAATATACCATTACAGCAAAAAATAAGAATAAATCTGGACTTGAATTTTATATTTAAGCTACTTCACAATTAGATTGATTGACCGGAACTCTTAAAAAGATTAAAGTTAAAGGTGCCCAACCGAATCCCTCACTCTCCAGTAACACTCATGGTCCCCCCATTTCGAACTACGGTTTCAGGTTTTAATTCGCCGATTCCGAAACTTTGCAGAGAAGTAAATAAATATTGTACACGCTCAGTACTTAGATAAATTCTCCTTGTCAACAAATATATTTTCGCAAATCTGTTTTTGGAAATATACTTAACAGTTAAGGAATTTATTGTATTTTATTATATTATATAATCTATTATATCATTATAACAATTTGTCAAGTTATATTTATGTATATTAATTGATTAAATTTACACCCTGATCTCTAATCTCAATTTATATAATTATTTTTATCAAAGAACAATGCCCACTCTTCATAATGCCACCGGCCTAGAAGTGGACAGTCAAAAATTGTACTAGTTGTTATTGCATTAGATAAATGAGTGCTTAACTAATAATCTGAGATTGATTAGGGATCTGCCACATTCATAATTTTATTGGAAAAAGTACTTATATAACTTTAAAAAAATAATGTTAATGTGTCTAATGGCCAAGTAAGTTTTTGCTAGTTACTAATCAAATCATTATGAGTAGAGAAAATATTAAATCAATTAACAATATATTATTATAATTATATTGTTAATCGATTTATTATCATGATTTTTTTACTGTCAACTTCTTATCTATTACACTTTAAATAGTTAGACGTTTAAACATCTTTTAAAAAAAGTTATGAATAAGTTTCTTGGCACACCTTTAGTAATATCTATAAATGATATTATATTATACAATAATGATTCTACAACTAATTTAAACCCTATTGTGCTGTCCATGAGTTCCAAAACTGGGCCAGTAATAAGCATTGTTCTTTGTGTATTTCTTTATTAATTTAACAATTTAAATTGTTATTACTTTTTTATGTTAAATTAATGCATGTTGTATTCACCTATAATTAGTTGTAGAATTATGTTTTTTTTAAATTATATGCTTTTAGTGAATGTATTGTTGCAACAGCTGTTGGTGAATCTAATAAATAAATAAATAAATCTCTAACATTGTGCTTTTCATACTATTTTATCAATATCTTTTGAATGACTATTCAATTTTATTTTTCATATATAGAAATTTGTATTAGGGCCACTATGGTATGTGGAAAATTAACAAAAACATCAACCATCATGTAATTATCATGTAATTATGACGAATTAAAACAATTAATGCGGGTAGACATTAAGCGATATAGCTTTAAATACAAATTGTATAAAAGGATCTTGATATTTATTAATAATATTACATGTTATTACATATATAGGCTACAATCGATTTTGTTTTTTTTAAATAACTTTTTTATTTTATGCAATAGCTACGTAATCAGATATAGAACATAAACGGCAAATGTCATAGCTAAAGATCTAATAGATCAATTGCATGTCAACTGTTGGGATAGGCTGAATGAATAAGCAACAGGTAATCAAATACTTGATATGATTTGATTTTTACGCGTTGATTAGCATTTCAGAAACTGAATGATCGACTACAGTGGGACCTCTACTTGAACGTTTGGGATTTTGCTCAAGCCGGGACACCTTCTGCAAATGCCTATAGAAGATTTCTGCCGTATATAGGGTTCCCAGACATTGTTGTCGGCTAGGATACCAGCGCTTTATGCACAATACATCGATTTCTTAAAAAGAGTCGACACCGCGCTATCTTTATGTTTGTCCACTTGATTGTTTAAAAAAGGCACTAAAATTATCCAAACCTGTCTCTAAACGCAAAATAATCAGATTTTATATTATAATACTAATATCAGCCCTGTATTCAACTGTCCCACTGCTGGGCACGGGCCTCTTCTCAGTGTGAGAAGGGTTAGGCCATAGTCCACCACGCTGTCCCAGTGCGGGTTGGCAGACTTCATATATCTTCGAGAACATTATGGAGAACTCTTAGACATGCAGATTTCCTCACGTTGTTTTCCTTCACCGTTAAAGCAAGCGATAATTAGTCAGAGATATCCTTGGGATCGAACTCGAGAACTATATTAATAAGTATTTAAAACGGGCCATGGTAAGAGGTCAATTTGGTCAGAACTATTTCCTATGACACCAAGTGGCAGAAATGATACAACATTAATAAAGAAATAGTAGCTGTAGAAATGGTACAACGGTTGAAACGGTTACTCGCCACTACGCCGAATGTTGCAGATTTGAGTACGAGAGAGAAAATAGTGTGATCAACAAAAAATTGTTTCCGGTCCGAAATTGGTTTGTAAAGTCATCCACGACATGAAAATTATAACAACGGCAAGAGCTACCTCAAAAAATTGTAAACAGATACTTGTACACCAGTAATCCATTATCATTACTTTAGCAACTGCTTTTCTATCAAAATAAATATTATTCAAATTAATTAATTAATCAATTTCTAAAACTGTTTTTAAATTGTGTCAATTTTATTAACGTAAGTAATTAATTAATCGTAACACCTAATCTATTCACAGCGTTCAACAAGTTTTGAACCCTCCGTCCAGAAGGATACCATGCTTTGATCCCCTAGGGGATTTATTTGGATTTTTGTCAATTTAGATCCCCTGGAGGATCTAATTGGAATTTCTATCCACATGGATTTATTTGGAAGTTTATGTCAACAAATTCAAATATTATTACATTTTTAAATAAAATTTAAATATGATAATATCAAAAACCCGAATGCATAAAAGATAATTTAAAAGTATACTTTTGGGGTCACTTGCATGACTTGTTACATAATACGTTTGACGCTAAACTGATTTAAAATATCATGCTGTCGCTGTTAACCGTTTGAAGATGACTGAGTGGGCACGATGTTTTAAATCTGTTTACTGCTAAAAGTATTTTGTAAGCTGTTGTGCAAGTCAACCTTAAATTGTAAAGGTATAGGTATTTTATTACGTTTTTGTTTTATTTTCTTTCATAACTTAATCGTCAACTGATTTACGTGTCGTCTACTTAGGCTTTTTGTTTGAATAAAGCGTCATTTATTTTATTTGAAGTAACCGTTATTTATTTGTTTGTTTTCGATAAAGCAATCGATGTCGATAACAAAATCAAAATAAATCGCCCGGGGGATCCTAATGGATAGTGGGATCCATATAGATCCACCAGGGGATCACACTCGATAAAGGGATCTATGTGGACAAAAAATCGGCAAAAGGCATTTTGAATATGTTCGGCTTTAATTTCGTTGACATGCATTTACAAAAAAAAAATGATTATAAAAACAAATAAATGTATAAAGAATGAGTGTAATAATTTTATCATCCTGTCAAGTCTTGATGGTCTGATATTGAAGTATTTTTTTTTTCGTCGTACCATAATTTTTTGTCGTATTAACTTTTACACACAAACAAAGATTGTAAAATAAGTTTCATATATAAATAGTGAAATTACGTTCGAGATAAGAAAAGAGAAAGTTCTCAAAACTTGGTCTATTTGACTTTGAAAATTACTTCATTTCCTAAAATATTAATTTGTTAAATATAATTAATTGACTTAATTTAGCTTATTAGTGCAAATAAAATAACCGTACGCAGCTGTAAAATATAAATGTATAATATTTAAAGCCGATCAAAACTGTTATTAAACGTCAAGATTTCAATAAATGCTTAATTTCATTCATGCTTTAAGCATGACATATTATTATTATCTCCCTACAGTTATAATATGTAACAAGATATTATAATAAGGTATATAAGACAATTCAACAATAAACTTCTTAACAGGCACAATGTCCTTTTTATTTTTCCCATGCTACCAGAAACTGCTATTTTATAAAAAAAAGTTGTACACTGATAAAAAAAATCAGACGTCAGGAATGTATAATGGCTCATTATACGAGCGGGTTGAGCGCAGTTGATAACGGCTATGGCCACTATGGCTACCAGTGATCGGTTGTGATGAACATTATGCAAGCACTATTAGAAAGGCAGATCTTATTCTGAGGTCAACACATTTCGTTTTTACATACCATTGTATTACTTTACTTTTAACGCGTATCATACTTCGTATAAAGATTCCTAGATATGAATAAATATCTATTAATTAACTCAACGCTTTTGCCTAAACACAACCTCGCGGTATTGCTAACAAGCTAAGGAAAAGTTGTACCTCACGCCCATTTCCTTTCATATAAAGCTGGAAAACTCTACCCTCGTATATTCAAGCAGTAATAAAAGCAGTGGAGTAAGCAGTACTCTAAACTGGTCTGAAAAAGTAGGCTGATTTGTGGCCGCGGGTGTAATTAAACTGGTTAAAAGTTTACACTGTGGTGAAAGGTCGTCAACCTATCTTCTTTGACCCAAATCACTCTCACTATTTACATACGGACGTAGGCACCTGTTTGTTGTTATTATTTTATCGTTGATTTGATATTATATTAAATCAATTAGATTTCGATTTTAAAGTGTATTATATAATATACTACCTCCAAGTTTTCTTAGACATGGTAGAGTGATGTGTTTTGATACACGTATACAAAAGAAGGCCTAAACAACTTTTGTGTTCGTAAGTTATAAGTTTATAACGTAATGAAAACATTTTATTATTATTATTAAATAATTTATCTATACTATATTTTTATTTTTTAATCTTTCTATTTAAATATCTAAAACAGTCTTTAAAGTATCGTATAACTTGTCTCACCATAATATAACATCGATAATAAATGATAAAAATTACTGTCGTGAGTTTTAACTAATATCGCTAACGAGTGCTCCTGTTTGTGACTTACGTATAAGCTTTGGAAGGTGATCACAAACACAGATAAATGCATCGACTGGTAAAGATACCAATTAGGCAGTATGTTGTTTTGAGAGTTTCACACTTATTTAGTTACTATCACACAAGAAAAAGCGAACTATCCCAAAGGAAATATAGAGTTTGTGGACTTTTATTTCCCTGGACGATGCCAGTACTTTTGCGGATCGTAATAAGTGTTTTAACTATCATATTTTGAATAATATTTCTCAATAGTATGCAATTACTCTCACTGACTGCCTCAATGGTCCCTTGGCATATCTATGATCTACCCGCCTAAAACCCTGGTTCGATTCCCAGGTCAAAAAGTGCCACAGTTATTCCGCTAGGAAGTTGCCCGTAGCACCATAAAGTGCGGTAATATAGCGGTCAGCTGCAAAAGTATAGCTGGCGAAATGTGGGGTAATTTGGCATATTCAGACATAAGTCTAGTCTACATTCCTACTCACAAGTTTTAATCATAAACCATATTCATTCAACCAACTCATTATTTATACTGATATTACATAGGTTAAGAAGTTGTATGTATTGTTATCTATTTGGTACCAATAAAGAAATTGTTACACATTAAACATTAGGTATAAAAAAACTACCAGTTAATGAAAGCGTTAATAATCTAATTGGTTAAGCCAAATTATAAATGATGATTAAAATAAAGATTTGTAATAAATATATAAACATATAATTTTGTGAAATATATATTCAAAGTTTTAAATAATTAATCAATTTTGGCTATAACACTTTTAAATGTCAGAATTTATTGTTAAGAAAATTAGTTGGAAAAATGTTGACCCTATAAGAAGATACTTTCATGGAACTCAGAGCAATTTTTTTAAATCGCCAGTCAGTGATATACATACTTAGATGGCATTACACAAATCCGCTTAATGGTAAGTGGGTACTGTATTACCAACTACCAATATCAGAAGAAACACTCGTCAGGTGCTAATCAAGCCAAAAAGGGCTAGTTATTCTACTTGCAGAAGGAACTCATGTTAGTGGGTTAGGTAATCCTGATCCTTGTGCAAGCAGTACAGCAAATTCTACATTGACAGGAAATTCTTCAGCAAATTGTTTTTAAATATTATGTTTATAAATAAAGCATGGATTCTCGCATAAACATGTCTGAAAGGCAGAATAAGGGATATTAGACCTACATTTCGACAGGACTACTTTCTCTATGGCACATAATTCTGTCTCCATACTGCTGCTTTCAATTTTCTGACCAATAATTTACACATTGCCCGAATGCCAAGGAATCGATCCTGTAACCTAACGATCGGCTGTAGATAGCCCAAACATACACCACGGGATCAACGACGCATAATATAATATGGAAAGGCATTCGCATAAACATTGTTACTATCGGTAATAGACAAAATCGTAAAGTAACATGCAAAATTCTCAACTAATTTGTGTTTATAAAAAGATCATAAACATCTTCTTTTATTATGCAAACATTGCTTATCGCAAATCGTCACTGATAGAGCAGAGATATCGATAAACGCGCGCTTGAATTAAGAAATGATAATATAATATACATGTATCTGTGTCATGAGTACAATTTATTATTATCTATTGACGAACGTGTGATTACTGTTTACTAAAGTAATAATAAAGACCACTTGGAACAATACTGACCTATAAATTATAACTAAATAATTATATACTTTGTGTCAACACTAGTCGTGATAGAGGTGCGCTTTGATAATATTTGGGTCTAGTTTTTAAACAAGGCAAAATATGGTCTTTGTGAAAAACTAGGTGCATTCGTAAAGAATAGGGTAGAACTAAACTCACAGATTGTCATATTAATAGAGAAATCAAGCAATATACCTCCTGTTTAGTCTATGGATGGGTCAATGTTGGTTGGAAACTACTGGCTACCGAGTTCCAAGCATAGGCCAAGCAATTAAAAAGAATGAAATATGTTAAAGTTTAATCATTAACTTGCTGTTATGCAGATTGGTAAATAATCTTATTAGCTAATATCAAAATGTCATAATTGGATAAGGAAATAAATAAAAAATAAAATACCATTAATAAAGTATTTTGAATGGCACTTTATAATATTAAATACTTGCAGGCATTGCCTACTATTATATTTGTTTATAATTTATACAACGTATGTGGCCACTGCTTGTAAGCCACTTTGATTATATAAATAATCTAAACAGATATGGGCTGACTGATTTTAAACAGTTACTATCCATATGCATATGCTATAGCCTTAGCGCATAATAGCAAATAGGCTCTATTCTTTTGGCTTGAAACACTCGAAGTTTAATTTGTGTTACTGCCGTCAACAAGGGGTCATTGTGCTACCAGGACAAGCAAGTAGCAGAATACTTCTTTAACTCCTTAAAGAACCTAACCTAAACCTTACTCACTACAGATGCTCAACAGAATTTGTTGATTTACTGCAATCTTGTGTATAGCTAAGATGCTTTCACAGCATATTCTAGTTCAAGCAAATTATAAAGTTTAAATAAAATAAGTATAAATAGTAATATTTCTAAAATTAATGATCTATCGTGATTGCAGGATTATATATTTTGTATGATATAAAAATACTTAAGCCTGGCTGGACAGAGTCCCAAGGCCAAATCAGAAAATACAAAACCAACTAAAAGACCCTAAGCCCGTAACCAGTATAGATACGCTAGTAGTATATTAAGAAATTGTAAAAGTATATGATTGAATACACCATAATTTAGCATCAAACTAAATCACTTAACAGACATAGATTAATAGACTTCCTAAGTAAAATTTTGCACCTACTCCTGTAGGTGCAAAATTACAACGTATACAGTAAACATTGATCTATTGTTATAATTGCAATATGACAATCTACTTACATAGCAGAATGTCATGTAATTTGATTGTCACAAGATTATCTAATCCTGATGATACAAAATCTGCTTCTTCTGATAATTGAAACAGTCCAGATGTCCCAGTTATCTATTAAATAAACGATTTATAAATTGTTATTTTATAATTTATGCTTTTCAGTGATAAAATGGAGTTCTACCATTACCTTATTTGACAATAACTTTAATGGATTTGTATTACTAATATTATTCTTTATTGTACTCATTACCACATGATAATATGATTCATTGCAATAGTCTGAAAACAGTATGAGAGCCTAGAAACAAATAATTTGCTGTTAGATTGTAACATTAGAAACAAATGACATTTTTGGCACAATCAGCTCAGATATCAGCCAGTGACGTTATGGGCATATGCAAGCCATTCTTTATATAAAAACAAATAAATATTGCATGTTACTTACCAATAATACTAAAATAACAATTATTTTAATAGAGAAAATGCAGTGTTGTTGAAGGGTTTTACACGGGAATTAGAAATGTGGCAGAATGCAGCTTGAGCAACATGAGCTATTTAATTGAGATCCAAAATTCACAATTATGTTTGCTTTCACTGGGACTACTCAAGCTAAAGTACAATAAAAGTATGGTTTTATTTAAAGAAGTTGTTACTTGATTTCAAGTGAATCTGCATTTAGCCAGGTCTATATTAAACTTAGTATCAATTACTCTAACATTTGGCATCCAATAATTTACTTCAGGTGCATATGAATTCAATATAAACCAGTACCAGTACTTTCTCATAAGCCCAGCTTGCCTTACTAAAAGGCTCGACTCAGCTCCTATAATATTGATTATATTAAATGTAGCACTAGAAGTGTCCCTGCACTTTGATGCTGAACTAGAAGATGCAAGTAAATTGCAAAATAATGAGTAAATAAGATTAATTTAACTTTTCCTGTTAAAAAGAATATATATTGGGCTTGCTTTGTTCTGAAATCTACTTATACTAGGCAGGCTATTGATATTCACAAACTAAATTCACATAAAGAATTAAAAATGAAGGAAGAATTTAAGTATCCAGTGAATGACCTATCACCTAAAGTACAAGTATTAATTACTTAATATTATACTATATCAACAGGTATTCACTTTATTTATGCAATATCTTTGGGAAATCCAATGAGAGTTTTGATAACAAACAACTATTTTGTTGAATGATGTGCTGTGTCTAGATTAAACTATTATGGTTTATCAAGATAGCTCTGTTAGCTCATTGTTTGGGTTTTAATTTTGTCATACGCTAAATAAAATTTGCAATATTTAGTACATAAAAGACAAAGATAAACCCTTAACTACAACATCATTGGTTGCAACCTCTTTTCAATATTATTATATTCATATTATGTTGGCATTATTAATTTCTGTGATTCTTTAAGTATTGGAACACTATCTTTGTACTCCTGCACTGATTTAGTAGTGGTAATAATTAAGCATTTCTTGCAGCTAACAAAAATGTATTATATGTTTACAAAGGTGCATAATATTTTAAATAACTGGTAGATCTGATTGGTTGTCAAGTTTACTATATTGTCAAAGATCATTTTAAACAACAAGATAAAGATTAAGTTTAAATACCTGGCAGTTTAGTACAGCACTATAGTCTTGGCAAATCCATCTGATATAACTTACCAAGGTGTAGAAACAGTAGTAAACAAATTGAGTAGTTTATCTCTTTCTGTGCTTATTCCTTTTGATGCTGATTAATGAATCAGACATTTAAGTAAATGAACAAAAGACTTTACCTAAACAAATAAAAAAAACTGTGTTATTCACTAAAAAATGAATGAAAACAATATCTAAATTTATTTTTTTAATTTTTTGATTGCTATCCCTTTTGATGGTACAATAAATGTACGATTGGGTTTACTGTGTAAATAGGTGTTCAACAATAAGTTAGGCTAATAAATGGATCGCAACAATGACTCAACCCTGCTTTGACAAGTTCACAATTTGACATTTTACCTAGGAAAAAACAATTCAATCTACAGCTTTTTGAAGCGTCTAGAAGCCACTTTGAATCTTCAATCGTCAACGTTTTGGTGAAAATAAAAAGTTTACAAGCTCACAACACAGTTTACGTTGCATATTATGTACCTACTCTCGTAACTAGATGTACGTCGGTCAGCTGCCATTCAAAAGAATATGTGGCAAAAGTCAAACTTTCATTTCGTACAAGGATACACTATAAATACATTATAAACATTCAATACACAACCACTTACGTATAGAAATATATAATCTTTACTTTCATTACACGATTCCATTTTAGGCGAAAAAAATTAAAATCGATGTTTACCTTACGTCTCCTCTCAATGCAAATCTTTTCTATTGCAGAACCGAGACTGCTAACCCTCCGCTAGAGTCGACGATGAATCCTTTCCAATGGACCTACAATGCGGTTCACGAATCAATTTAAAATAAAATGCAAAGCTGAAATAAATACAACTGTCCCGAAGATATTTTCTGCGAGTTACTATACATTTGTTTTATGAAATGGCCTAATCTTTTACAAGATTCCGTTCTGTATTTCCATAGACAAATTCATGTACTTTTTAATTTCGAATAATGAATGAGTTATTTTCCACTTTTGTCAAGGATGTTACTTTCTCTCTTTCTTCATATTTTTATTTTATCACTAATATATTGCAAATCTTCTAATATTGTAAAACCTTTCTAATCATTTTTTAAAATGTTAACGAAATAAATATTGCTTCAAAAACATGGTTTCGCAACAATTAGTAGCGGTACAAAAGGCAATGGCCTCTGAAACAAAATTCTTATTGGTTAAACTGTAGAACCAGAGACAAGAATGTCACTTTGAACCAATCACAAGGTCCAAATGAATTGTTGACGTCGTCGCCATCATGTTTTTATCACTTTCGATTTATATATAATTCTTTTTTATAAATTGCCTATTGACATTAAATATTAGAACTTTGTAGTTAATATTTTAGTAATGTAATATTTGTTATTATAAATATACTATTATTTCAGAAAATAAAATTTACATTTTATAAATGACATTCACGATATTAGCACAGACGGAGGTATAATCTGTATTTTTGTACCTTTTGTTTACCTGTGTTCTGCAAAAACCCGGGAATAAATTATATTCAAAGTGAGTTACTGTCCTGTGGGCCTACTGTCTAACAACAAGTGTTTTTATCGTTTGTTTGAATACTGAAAGATATTATTATAGTATTGGGGTATTCGACTTAAAATACCGTTAACATCAGACGTTAGGCAGATATGTAGAATATTACGCACTTAATAGACCGTACCTTATAACAGACAAGTAGACCTTGCTACTCCAGGGAATATAATAGCAAAAAAAAAAAACTTTATCTGAGTAGGGAATCTGACGCGACTTTATGATTGGTAAACGACGTATTGCACCCACATTAGCTAACGGGGTGTTCTGCGTGAGCGACGAACGCGACGCGATGCGACGCGACACGACACGACACGATGCAGTGCGATGCGACGCTACACGCAACAAATGTCCTACGTGATTCTGGCCATTACTTCTCGAATCATGGGGAAGTGCAGTGCAATTTTACTTGAAAGTTTATACTTAAAGTAGAGACTTTAAAAAATATATAATAAGATACACAAAAAGAAAACAAATATAATATTTTTACAAAGAAACATATTTGGAGAATTCTATCATTTATACCCAAAATTAAGAAACGATTATAAAATGTTTAAACAATATTGTGGCGTGTTACCGTCTACTTTCGATTACATTAAATATTTCGTAGTAGGTACGTGGTGTTGCGTCTGGTAGCCCACGAACAGGTACGTGTTACGTCGCGTCTGACCATGGTCTCGCCGCAGACTGCTATATAGGCTGCAAGATGAGTAAATAGTTTTGATCAAAGACTGTTTTGATCGCGTTCGTCGCGTTCGCAGCGTCGCCGCGTCGCGTCGCGTCGTATTCGTCGCTCACCCAAGACAACCCGCAACTAACTTTTTTGTTTATACGTAATAATGATTGACGAGTCTATTGCAGTCTACGGGGCACATTTCCATACTCTGTACTTTTCGTACTGCTACCGAGAATTTAATACTCACGATCGCGCGCATACATACACCTACGTTACCAACGAAGCATATTTTTTACTATTACGCCACGATATACATACTAAATGAATTAAATGTTACTGTACCTACGTACCATAAGCACATACCTACCATACCTATTCCTATCTACGATCTCAATACATTCATATTATTAGCCAAATGGACTAATCTAGATATACTGTAGACCAACACTGAAAACACGATTAAAAATTTAAGATTGTATAATTAACATGCTACGGGAAAGTATCTACCTGTCTGAAGTTCTTAGAAAGTGTACAAAAATATAATTTACTGCAGGATTTTACATGTGACAAGCTTGTTGTACTCACCTGTACTTTTATTTTTGGCTTCTTTAGTATCATTAATTTCTTTCTATTCAGACAGAGCTGACTTGTTGGTTATATGGCACAAGTTTCCACAGGTTCGATTCTATGGTAACAGCAGGAAGCCATATTAGAAAGTTCATACCAATTCTGATTGCTCCCTTTTTATAACATAAAAGGTGAAATATAAGTGTAACTAGATGTCGCCTGCGGTTTCATTTACATATAGGATGACTACTCCGTTCCCGTGGCTCGTAGCGCGATATTATATCGCACTCTTAATAAAACAGCGACTTAACTCGAAATTTGAAAGTAAGGCAATTTGGACTCTAATTGTATATGCTAATTTCTAATATTATGTTTGTGTTAAATCATTGCAATAGAGTTCAAATTTGTTTAATCCAAAATACTGAGATGAGTCTCTGTTTTATTAAGGATGCGATATGTCCTATGCTCCTTCTGTATGAAGGAGCTTTCTAACGGTGTAAGGATTTTAAAACCAGTCTCGTAGATTTAAAGTTTACACAAAACAAACTTTAAAAAATTTTCTCTTTATAATATTATGTAGTGTAGATGAATGTACTTTATATACAGGGTGTCCGGTAATTAATGGATAACCTTGAAATGTCTTACAGAAGAAATGAAGGCCGTTCAGAAAAAAAAATGAAAAATGTATCCTAACTACTATCTGAGATATGATTTCTTTTAATTCTAAATTTTGTTACTATGTTTAACTTTCTTGTACACTGCGACCATAAATGAATGAATTCCATCGGTTTTATGTTATTTTATTATTAAACACTAATTATGCTAATAGATAGACAGCCAAAGGAATGACTAGCTATTGCAATTAAAAAAAAAACTATTTTTTGATGAATAATTCAAAATATTGTTTTTATAAGTCTAAACATCATGGATATAAAAAAAAAGTATGAATACATGAGTGACCAATATTTTTATCAAAATGTCGATTTCAAGTAGATTTTTTAATGCTAGTATTCATAATTTTATCTATTATAAATAGCAGCGTTGTTCCCGAAATAAAACGCTTATTAAATTACTTACCTAAATTCGAAGCTTAATTGATTGAGAGACACTTCTGTTTGTGCCCATTTCCCTCTTCCCTTTCTACCCATGTATACCCATCTCTTTCACACCTCCTTCCCCTGATACCTCTCTACCCTCACCACCTGGAGCAGCACCTGGCAAGCATTATTTAAGCTTCGAATTTAGGTAAGTAATTTAATAAGCGTTTTATTTCAGAAACGCTACTATTAAATGACTTGACCGTAAATTCAAAGCTTAATTGATTGAGACGTGTTTGTTATCGCCTGGTGGTGAAAAAACACCAATGTGAGGATGACCATATAACTGCATGCTAATGAAACATGTAACGAGAATCAGGGGGGTACGTAGTAGCTTTACCCGTCATACCTATTACTCATAAAGATAAAACAAATTATATACTGGTAAACTTTACTTTTACTTTGACAATTATTGCCAATTTAAGTATATAGGTGTACATACGAGAACAAAATCAAGATATAGGCAATTAGGAAAAACTAATCTTAAGAAATCAACTACATTGACAAAGGTAGGTTGTATTTCTCTAGGATGATTTAACCTTAAAGTTACATAGTGATTATACAAATCAAATCCTAAGCAAGTCATCTTAAAGGATCAAACAAACTAGTGACAATACTACTTGAACATGTGGCGGCTGAGACAACCTGACGTTTGTAAAATTTCTTAAAAGTATTTTCAGCACTCCAGTTGCCTATAGCTAAAATCTTATCAGTTGAAAGATTTTCCGACCAGCTTTTAGATGCAACCGCAGCCCGAAAACTACCAGGGGTCGCTATAATGTTCGCCTCTAATAGAAGGGATCTAATCCATCTTGCTATCACAGCGCGTGGTCCTAGTGTACAAGAAAGTTAAATACGGTAAAATATTAAACTTAAAAAAAAGTCATATCTTAGGTAGTATATGTATATATATGTATGTATATATGTAGTTAGGATAGATTTCTTTAAACTTTTTTTCTGAACGGCCATCAGTTCTACTAAAAGACATTTCAAGGTTATCCATTAATTACCGGACACCCTGTATATGTAGTTGTAATAAATAGGCGTGTATATGTACCAAATATAATATATATCTGCATCGATGGGTTAGTTATAGACCTTACTTATGTCTGTCTTACTTCACTTATGACCTTACTAACTGATTCTACGTTCATCTTTTTTATTCAGATTTCAACTATCTAATGTCTTTTATTTCTCAAGGATATACTAGTTTAGCCGAAGCATACTACCTATTTCTGTTATGCTATTACTGAAATAGTGATAGTTAATACGACTGCAGTGCATGAGGTCTCGGGTTGGGTTTCCAGGTCGGACAAATTGCTACCAGGTTTTCCATCTCAAAAGCAGCACGGTGTCTAGAAATGTACCTAGCGGACGGTAATAGATCCCTCCTATTATTTACGTGTGACCTAAAAACATATTTGGCTATGTAGAAATAAATGAGAACACATAATATTCTCATTTATTTATTATTACTTTATCAGAAACTTCTAGTTTAAAAAAAATTTGCGAGAAAGAATAAACCTAAACAAATATGTTCAGATAGATCTGAGTAAATATGAGAGGGCTGAGTCTAATTAATATGTATGCATGGACGTATTATACTAACAGAACTGAGCACTCTTAAAATATTGTCATAGTAAAACAAAACATATGCCTACGGCATAAGGTTTACTTTGGGAAACAAATTATAATAGAGGCAAAACGAGATGAGAGAGATAGCCAGCACGGATGCCCTCTGTTCCTTTTTCGCTCTTGCCCTACGACAAAATTATTTAGTAATAAATATTTTACCGAACGCAGAAAAAATATGGACAAAAGTTTGGCTTAATTTTAAATGAAACCGGTTGTATCTATAAAACATATATTATTATAAAATTATATTGCTGAATACTAAAAATAATAAATACAATTCTTGAAATAAAAATTATTGTTAGTAGTTTTTATAATTATTAAACTGGTATTTCTGACAAACGTCATTGCGTAGTTTTGGCGTCTAAACTGTCGTTGTATCCATAAATAAGACACTATATACTAGGTATGGAAATGATTGCTACATTTCATTCATTTTCATTCAATTAAATGACGAATTTTTTTCACAGTGATCACTGGTGAAATTTCATAGTCAATGATTTTTCATTCTGAGTCGCAGCAGTAACTTCGCATTTGCTACAATTTTCTTCAGTATGAAATATGAATTATAGCATAAGACTACCTAATGAATTAAATATAATGAAAGCTTGTTTTACTTTCGTACACGTACTTACAGTGCAATGCTCGTTTCTCTTAAGTAGTAGTTCCAAATCAATGCACTCATTGTTCTAATTTAAATAATATTTAAAGAATAATTATTACTACCTAACTTATATACACTTAATACAATTTTAAATTAACATGAAGATTTATTTACACTAATAATAATCTTTTTTACGTACGAGTAATTAACAGTAATTCTAACTTCAATTAGAAAACCTAACGAACGCCGTTTTCAATTAACAGTAACACTTACTGTGAAATTTAATTTCTTATAGAATCATGATGTAAACAGACACTGCGAAATTGCGACCTGCTACTTTTTACTGCAGAGAAAAGCGAGCCTTATAATGTATGGACTCTCGAATTAATCAAGGTCATAGTGCATCAATACGTCACCACGCGAGGCGATGCGATAAGCCGGTAATAGATACGAATTGACAAAATAATGTTTGTCTCTTTCTACCATGCACTGTAATCGTTCGCTAGGCGTCGCGCTTACTCGATGCAACTGTATTCCTCAAGTATAGGTAATAGTAATAGTAGTATAGGTTTTGGCAATCTGTGATTTCATATTGTGAGTGATTTTTAGCGGGCGTAGTGAAGCGAAGTAGCAAATGTGACTGATGAAAAATCATTTCATATAATTTTCACTGTTAAAAGTGAAATGTTCCATGCCTACTATATATACTGGGAATAGATACGCCACTCCCGAATAAATTTTGAAAATTATGTGCCGTTTATGCCGATGGCATTATATTCGTTTAGTAATTAGGATAGCCAATAGATGGTGCTTTTATAATTCTTACAAAATCCTTCTAAATTACGCTTATTTACTTTTTGAATTTCTTGGAAATAGCATATAATAATAAGAAATTTATGAAGAAGCTAATTTACACAAAAAGAAAACATTATTCACCAAGAAACCAAAGTAGGTAAGTCTAATTTAATTGAGCACTGTAAAGTTTACACTACTGATTTTTAAATTAAAACTAAAATAAAAATACAAGTGTATTTACTTAAATAAATCACTGCGTAACACTTATGAACGCCAAAATTACTATAACGGAACTATGAATTTACATTTAGTACAGTCACATAAGCCAATAAATTCGGACTGGAGGACATTATTAGTATTATATACATTTCTTATATAGACCGAAATCAAGATCACACCTTCAGTCGCACATCCAAAATAACATTTTATTAGGTACTGATTGCCCCGGCATCTTATAAATAGTTTCGTCAATGATCCAATTTCGCAACGGCAATCAAGGTCCAGTAAAACAAGCAGGGTCGATAATTTTTTATTTTTCATTAAATGTTTGACAATTACCACATCCTGGTTATCAGCATCGGTCGGCATAGCATCGGTCATATCATGTTTTGTTAAACTGTTAACTACAACTGCAATCAAAGAGTAAAGTAATATATAACTGCAATTTTAATTGTGAAAATGGTTAAAAAGTATTGTATACAGGTTTGTAAAAGCGAATCATATAGTGGGTTTCATTTTTTTATATCTTCGTTTTATTTTCCTATACCTTTACTTCCTACTGATATTATAAATTTGGTGATAATTCACTCGTTCTAAGTGTACAAACTGCACGGATGGCGCAGCGGATAAGATGGTCACCTTCATGCCGCGTAGTGTTGTGGATTCGATACACAAACGGGACAAAAAAAATTGTGTGTACCATAAATTGTTGTACCGCGTCTGAGCGTTCTTTGTGTCCTGTGTTTGAATGTTTGTAAAGTCCTCCGCGACACAGTAAACTGAACCTATACTGAGTTCTTTAAAAAAAACGCTCTGATATCATACTACAATTGCATATATATAAATTGTCTAAGCTTATGAACGCCATTATAATTTCTTAAATTCATAATTTTACCGGTTTTATCATACCCAAAACTGGATCGAACTCCGTGACTAGTCTCACGATTTTCATATAAACAATAAAATACATGGTCACCCTATTAGAAGAGAACGAACACCCTCCGTTCTATGCGTATCACTCGGTTCGTTTTTGTGGGTCTAGTGCTCAGTCCTGATAGTATAATACGTCCATGCATGTATGTACCTACCTAATAATTTGTGTTGCCAATGCATAATTTACGACTAAATAAATAGGGTTGAAATAAAACATGAGTATACAAGCATATTATATATTTTTTTATAATAATTAAGAATAAATTCTTACATCACGAGTTATAAAATAAATACATTTATTGCCTTAAATTAAGTCCAAAAGTACTCTGTACAATTATTGTTAGCGATGTACAAACGAGAACGACAAGTAAAAATATCCAAAAAACAAAAAATAAAAATTAAAAAGGGTCTTATCGTGAAGTCAGTAAGTTTCCACAATTCTCCGTGTGACAAATCTACGAACAACTTAACAAATTGTGTCAGAATCACAACCAATAGTTTGCATCTTAATTTCATCTCTTATCAATATTACACAAACTATTTTATATCATTGCTCTTTGCTTATTACTAAAACAAGAACCATTCTTTACCTTATATTATAATTACAATTAAATTAAGACTATCTAATTGCTAGCGGGTGTTTCTTACTGGACTGTTGTGCTGATTCTCACAATAACTCCATGCCCTTTGTAATCTCGAGATCTAGAGCTGAATGCAGACTGCTCTACGCGATTCGTGAGACACCGTACACGATCATTTCGTCGGAACGCACCTTCTGTCTGCGAGAATATTTATTCGACGTGTTACGTCATCCAACGATGCTTGGCAATTGGCACAAAGAAATAAATGAGATCACGGGAGTACTGGACTAGTATCATTATGATGCTAAACTTTTCCTTAGTCCATACTTCACACACTTCTATTTATTTTTTGTCCCGAAATATAAGTCATTTACTCTTTATTATATTGCAACAATATCATTAAAATCGATTAGATATCGGTGTCATAGTTAAATTGACACTTCTTGACCTTATTCAATTAAAAATGGAGATCATTATAATTGTCAAATACTATGACCAATAACAATGCCGATATAATATAATTCATAAGAATTGTATTCTCTAACTAATTATTGCTATATCAAACCAATTTGTGTTATCTAAAGGACACAAATGTAGTTGTGACGTTTCTATTATATCCAAGATGTCATATATAAATAAGGGTGTTGCAAGTGCAACGCACACAACGTGCGCAACATACGCCGCGGTAAGTATCGCAGTCTGCACACAGGTCTGAGTGTGACATGGCGGATCCACGCGCGTCCGCATCCGCCGGGGTTCATTGCTTTATAAACAAGGCATTACTTAACCAAGGCCACTGTGTCATCCACAATGTGCGACTACTAGCCTAGCATATTAATATGCCCTATGTACTAAGATTAAAACAAACTGTTGCGTTCAGATAATCTTGGCATTGTTCATACAGAATTACAGACGATAATAAATTAAATAAGACGGTTAAAAATATCACGAAATTAAATTCACGTGGCAAATAATATGGCATCAGATTTTAAGTACTTTTAATTATTAAAAGTAAAGACTAATATTACTTGCTTTGCGCAAGCGTTAGCTTTTCAGTTGAGTATAAAACTTACTATACTCGCAACTGTATTGTAATCATTTAAGAGTCTAGTAAAGGTATTGGAAGACAGAAAAAACATATCTATTCAGATCAAAAATGAAACAGTTGTAAAAACTGATACATCAAATTCAATTTATACTGGCCATTAAGCCAAAATAATTATAATAAACCAATTTTACTAATTAGATTAATTAATATAAAACTAAAATGGACAAAACATATAAAATTATGTACTTCTGTGTTATTAAAGTAACCAAAGTGCGGATTCAATAGTTAAAGATTATGTTTTAACACAGGGATGGGCTCCATTAATTTCAAAATTGACTAGATATCTGTGTGCATAGGAATCATATATAAAAATAGCTAAGTAAAGGAACCGATACACTGAAATTCTGGCATGTCTGTGTAAAAAACCATCTAAAACTAATTTATTGCCATAAGCAAAAAATTACGTCTAAAACTGTACTTTAAATTATGTAGAGTACACAATAACACGTCTAAAATTTGTACAATTTGTACAAACGCATCTGCATTCACTAACATAAAAATCATGCTCAGTCAAGAAACCTAGAGTAATGACCTAACTCGAAACCGATACGCTAGTAAACATAATAATAAAATTAGTTTGAAAAACTTCACAACATCGAAAAATCTCACAATAATACGCGGACTAACGAAAATCACTAACAAAATATTTGATCTCTCATTTCACTGGTGTACAATTTATTAAGTACAGTCGCGCTTCTCGACAACGAAAAACACAAACTACCACCGATCAGTCTGCAATACAAAAGAACGAACGTCGCTTAAACTGAACAGCATCGACAGGCCGTATCGTAGCTCCTGGTGGTGGCGGCCGCGTCACGCCGCGACTCCGAGTCTCGCACTGGCAGCACAGGGCGCGGCCCGCAGCCATCACTTGGACGGCTGGTAGGGCGGGTAGGCCTGGTGGGGCTGCGCCGCGCGGCTGCCCGTCGCGTACAGCTGCTGCTGGAAGTTGTGGAACTGCGCCGCGTACGTGGGGTCCGCCGTCGACGGCACGGCGAAGCCCTGGCCCTTGAACCCGGGGCCCGGCCCGCCCATCGACGGCGGCAGCGGTTGCGCCGCGCCCATGCGCACGTTGCCCGGACCGCCCATACCACCCTTCACGCCGCGGAAGTTGGGTCCACACATGGGGTTAGGTCCGGGGCCACCAAACGGATCCGAGGCCATTTTGGGAGGAGAGTTAAAGCCGGCGGGGTAGTGATGCGGCATACGTAACATGCCCGGTGCTCGCATGACTCCCCGCATACCTCCTTCCATGTCCATGCCGCGTGCGCCAGGGAAGTAAGGCACGCCGCCTTTGCCGCTTTCCATCTGCATGGGATTCGTAACTCGTTGCAGGAAGTCGAGACTGGGGGGACCTCTAGGGCCCGAGTTGCACGGCATCTGAGGCCTCGTCGGTAGGTATTGTATCGTATTAGGTGCACTAGCTTTTACTTGAACGTTGGCGCCATTAAAAGGTGGCATTTTACCAGGACCTCCCATTCTAGGCCCCATCATAGCCGCATCCGGCCCCATAGGTCCCATAGGCCCGCCCATGGGCCCACCACCCATTTTTGGACTCAGATTCATATCAGGTGGAAAGTCGCCGCCGCTCATCATTCCTTCCATTGGTCCACCCATGCCTGGGCCTCCCATGTTGTCCATATGGCACCCTGGTGGCGAAAATATTTAACTATAGATATCAACATCAACATTTTTAATAGATAAAATATTTAATAAATGATTGTCACTTACCTAATTCGTTCATCATCATGTGTGGATGTCCATGTGGGTGCATTGAGTGATGGTGTTGCATGTGGTGTGGTCCAGATCCGAAAGGTCCCATTCCGCTGCCATTAGGCCCCATAGGACCTCCGGGCCCAGGGCCCCCACCGCCCACCGTATTCGTTAACTGTTGCGACATTTGTGCTAGCGACGAGATAGGATCGAAGGAAGACGTGGATGTGCCCATGGGTCCGTTGGGACCTTGGTTAGGGTTGATGGGAATGTTGTCTGGCCTGTTCATACTGCACGGTCCTGGGAATGGTCCGGGGAGACTCGTGCTGTTCGGACCACCGGATAACGTTGTCTGTAGGACGGAAACATCGAATTAGCACATCATGAAACGTATAAAGAGAGAGGAAGAAGTCCTTATTAGCGTCTTATTAAAACTATTATCGTCCAAAGATATTGCACGTATTCAAATCCTTACTAATATTATAAGTGCGAATGTGAGTTTGTCACGCCTTAACTACTCTACCGATTAACATGAAATTTCGCAAACACGTTGCCAGAGGTACAGTAAAGGACATAAGGTACCTTTTAACCAGAATAGTACTTTTACTAATCTAACCTGCATTTACGCGAGCGAAGCCGCGGGCAAAATCTAGTAGATAGAATTGATAGACAGACTGGCATTTGAATGAATGAATGAGATATAGGAGATGTGTTACCTCATTGCTTCCCGCCATTGTATCGTCCATATTGCCACTGTTGTTGCTGGGCGCAGTACTGTTGGCGACACTACAGCTGCTCTTGCTGCCGGCACATGACGAGGCGACAGACGAAGGCGCGTAGGGACCTTGGCTCAGTGGCTCCCGTTGTGGAGTTTTAGATGCGCTGTCTTGACCTGACCTGTTCGATGACGGACTTGGGCGGGATTTTTCGTCTTGAAATTGACAAAACATTACAAATTAAAACGGTTTTTATACACACATGGTTAATACAAGGATATAATTATAACAGCAGCGGTAGCCTAGACCGTTGTACTGCCACGCAAAGGTGTTCAGTTCGATCCCAAAGTGCGCATGTCTGACTTTTCGAAGTTATGTGCGTATTAAATAGTTAGATATCGCTCGCTTTAACGGTGAAGGAAAACATCGTGAGGAAACCTCCATGTCTGACAGTTCTATAATGTTCAACTCGCACTGGGCTAGCGAGGTGGACTATGGTCTAACCCTACCCCCCACACTTAAGTGCCCGTGCCCAGCAGTGGGACAATTCAATACAGGGCTGATATTATTATTATTATTAGTAATTTTCACGGATTGTATACAGACCCTGACATTTGGTGCTGGCGGCAGAGGTGGGAGTCTGTGGGTTGTTGAAACCAGGGCTCTGTTCTAATGAGAACCGACCGGCACGCGCCTCTGACAGGGACGAATGAGGCTCGGGGGTACCCGGCATCATGCTAGGAGAAAAATACCTATTTAAAATACATCTTTACATTATTTAGGTTGGTTAAGTAAACAAAATACTATTGACTAAGGTAATTATTTATGCCGCTATTAAATATAACATAGACTACTGTGAATAAGGTTAAGTCAGTTCTATATTCGGGATTTTAAGTCCTTTACGTAAATGATGACATTTTCATGTGTGGATAATTAAATAAATGTATAATTCTTTAATAGTTTTAAAAGGAATCAAAGTTCTTGATGATTTCAATTAGGACTTTAAATTTAAATTATTACTTACTAAATTATATTATTCTATTAAATCAGAATTAATTCTGCTTAGAAATTTGGCCTTTTGCGTCGATATTATATTGACAAATGTTAAGTATGTAGGTACCATTGTACTATTATTATAAATATGAATTTAATTTAACTTGATTTTGCGAGTACATACCCGGCAGGTGATTTCTGATTAGAGTTAGATTGTGGTGTCTGCCCTCCACTGTTTGACGGCGGCCCGTTGTCTTTTAACGATGTGTTTGGCTGCTTTTGTATCGTTAACTCTTGACCTGTTGGAATCACACAATAACTCATTAACAACACATAATTACGACAAACAGATGTTGATGCTGACGAACAAATATTATGTAGAATGAAAGAACGAATTAGCCATAGAGTATGAAGATACATTATGTTAGCACATTTTCACCAACCACCACCAAAATGAAAACATAAAAATAAAGAAACACACACAATAAACTACTGTGAAACACGTGATACAAGGTGTATACAAATTTTATTGACATATCAAGTCAATAAAATGTGCATCTACCCTCATATATGAAACTTATTGCAAGATGACAGAGTTGGATGTTGTGTCCAAAAATATATCCTCGGTAACCTTGCAGGTTTTATAACAGAAAAAACATTTAAAAGCGTAATAAAATGCAGTCTTAATCAGAGTCGCAAGCAGAAATAACACGTTTGCAACAGAAGCCTGGGGTTACACGAAACTATATTTCAAGTAGGAACTTAATTTTTGTCATAATTATAAATGATTTACTAAGTGTGACCCCGTTAGTCATTATTTCTGTGGACATCCAATCAAGCTAGTTACCTTCAAACTGGTTGAGATACGATATTTGCTGCGGTGATGGCACGGGCATCAAACTCGGCTCCTTGCCGTGAGAACCACCCTGTTGATTCTTCTGCTGCTGCGCCGCCAAACATTGGAGAGTACGAACAAACACCCCCTCGTCTAGTTTCTCTAGTATTTCTTTGTGGCCAATGTTTTTGTATTCCAATATTCAAATAGATTTAAAGCCACATGATTTAAAGTCCAGTTTTGGGTGTCAGAGGTGTGTTCCATATTTTTGAAGGATTTATATGTTATTCGTTGTTATTTCATCACACGGTGGGATTTCAAGCGTCAAGCGTTTTGCGGGGGAGGGGAGGGAAAACAAAAAATACGCATTACAACTACAGAAAAAACAAAATAAAAAAACATTCTACGCCGAGATATAGGCGCAAAATGTCAAAAAAAATAAAAACAATCTGTCGTGGTTGGGAAAATGTCTAACACAGATAAAAAATATATGAGCATGCTCTACTACTTCTATGGCTTCTGATTATGAATATTAAATTCTCATGCGATACTTTAAAACTTACCGAGAACACATCATAAATCATGAATTAAAAGGACAACATCCTCGATATATCTTCGTCCTCCTCACTAATGATTGTGGGTAGACAAAAATTACAATAATCCAATCAATGACCTCTTGTATAAAAATGGTAACGAGCTAAATGAATTTAGAGCTTGCATCTTAGAAGGCCTATTACTATAAGGCCTGTTATGAACTGCAGGCGCCAAAAGCCAAACAGAAAATACTTAACCTTTTGAGTCGCAGCGGCACACCGGCGGCCAGACACAATAGGTTTTCAGCTATGTCTGGCATTTAAACAATTGACGGGTTTGTATACTGCTCAGTTTTACATATTTAGCTATCTAGCTATAGGATTGTATCTACAATCCACATCTGCCTTTGATATTTAGCTCGCTAACCAATACAATTTCGCCTCAATAACCATGTCCTTTGAATTCACTAGCAAGTCTTACGACATTAGAGCAACTACACAAGGCAATGTACTGACCTGGGGCATCCTGTTTGGGTCCAGGTTTGCAGTGCGCGGGACTGTTGAGGCCGCTGCCGGCGCGGGACGCTTCCGCCGACATCGGCATTTGTACTGAGCCGTGGCCCGGGGATTGTGTTGCTGTAGAAATAAACGTTTATATTCGATTTTATTTAATATGTACATAGTATTAAGTCTATGTATTCACGAAGGTATTATTATTAGGGTATGTTAAGATATGTAACACGTTCACATCGCCAGTAATAACGTCGGCTAAGTGTATACAAGGTGTGTCGTTCTGTTCAAAACGGATAATTATTTTCTATTGTATTTGTAAAAGACGACTCTCGCACTAGACTAGATCAGACACTCGACTCTCGCATATGAAGATTTCATAATCATTCAAACAATGGATACAAATAAAAAACCACATTTTTTTGTGCGTGTGGGGATCCACGCACAATATTCGGCGTACTGGCATTGGTGAGGTATACCACTGCTCACTTGCTTACCAACAGAAATGCTAATAAAGTGTCTCTTTACTAATTTACTAACACACATCATTGTTCGTAACATCTAAGCTCGTTTACGTAATTACAGGCGGTTAAACAAGCATTTAAATATAATATTCATACTACACACATTTTCGAATGTTGGAATTTATGTTCTAAGTAGCTAATATTATACTGCCGTCATAAGTAAAATAGACGTACCTATGATATTTTTTTCGAAATTAAGATTTTTTCTTATTTGGAATCAGTAATAAAGACGCATCTGCCCGTATAAGATTTTTTTTGTCAGTTACGTCTTTATCCCTTTTGACGGCAGTATAGTATTTATTTAGGGTAGTAGCGATAAAATATCTTACCTATAGGCACAGAGGCGGATCGGTGTAAAGGCGAGGCCCCGTACGGCGGAGGCGGTAGGCATCCACCCCGCTCTGAGCACGGTGACTTTACTTGTGTGCCTGAAACATAGATATACAATAAGTTATGTTTATACATCTCTAATTTCATCCTATTACCTTATTTTTATATTGTGAAGGCCATAACAATACTATAAAGTTAAATATTACATAATATTCGAGACGAAACTTCTAAGTTGTTACTAGGTATTAGGCTAGGATGCGGTTAGGCGACTGCTCTAAGTCGCTAGCTATGGAGAGCGAGCCATCGAAGACGGCACCGCATCATTTTTATATGCATATGACGTCTAGAAAAGGTACGAAAACATACTGGCGCAGATATAACTAAACAATTATCGTAAATTTAACAATCAGACATGATAAATCAAAGTGCCTTCTCTTAGCAAGCATATCATACATCAAATTGAAATTGTTGTCATGTAGCGCGATGGTTGTGGTAGCACCAACTCATTATTAATTTCGGGGTAAACACTTAGGTCACGTAGCTTTTGATGTGGGAAAGAGACAGACATATTCTGTACCGTTAGGGTACAGATTATGTCTGTCCAGCACAAGCTTTCAAATATTATAAGGAAATATGCTTGTTTCAATGATACGATAGATGAATATATTGATTAAAATGCGTAATTATACTTGCGTTAGACCTCTAATATCATGGCCACACATTTTAATTATCTACTTATTCTAAAGTGATTGTAGATATTCATCTTGAATGAGAATTCTAAATCATTACTCATAATATAAATGCGAAGGTATGTTTACCATTTGTCCTTCTTCTATCTAGCAATGGAATGACAGATCAACATAATTTTTGCATAGATATAGTTTATTGCCCATATTGTGGCATAGGCAAATTTTTATTACAGAAAAATGCCTAATGCTTGACAGATAGTTATTTATTCTTAGAGCTTCAGGAGCAAAGCCGCGGTGAAAGTGAGTGTTGTATACATACTTAATTCATTATCCATGGACTTGGGGTCATCGAAGAACTGATGGTGTATCTTCTGCCAGTCGATGTCTGCTGAGGCGGGGCTCTTGGGGCTTCGGAGGCCCCCTTTGTGGACGCCCGGGCCGAGCCCGCCGGGGTCCCCTGGACCCATCTGATAAAGAAATTGGCAAGTTTATAGTAATCATGGTAGGTTTTAAGGCGGTAAGCATTAAAATATTTTTTTTAAATTCATGTACATCAGCTTTGTCCGTCCGTCTGTCTGTTACACAACTTTCAACTCAAGAACCGTAAGAGCTAGAGATTCGCGGTTAACGCCATTCAACTCAGCATAGTCGATATAACCCGAAATGACTATGACCTTTGACCTCTGACCTCAAGGTCACGTGGTATCACGTGACCTTTGCATATTACTTGAACCATTTTTTCGAACTCTAAGATTTACGGCAATTCATTGATGATTCTCACTTGTTTTAAATTAATCCTTTAAAGTGCTTGTGCTAAGTTTTATATCACTAGTTTAATGGTTTAGGATCGAATAATGATCTCTTGGTATCAACTCTAATGGTTTATACATAGCCAAGCTAAAGTCATACAATCTACCAACAATCGCACTGGAACAACGGTGAGTGATGTGACGTGGAAAATACCGACCGTGATGAAAGTCCTGGTTTGTTACCAGGACTTTCATCACCTGTTTTGTAAATTTATAAATGCCGAGCATTTGCAAACTTGAGCTCTAAGTTTTAAATCATAGAATATAATCACCTCTTTGGACTTTAAGTTGTCTTCTGACACACAAAGCCAACATGACATCTGATTTATAAATATGTATATATTATCAGGCTCACTCATATTGAATATTCTGCCTTCATAAGGAAAAAATACGTATCTGCCAGTATTTATGTATTTAATATAAAAATACTGGCAGATGCATATTTTTTTAATGATTCTAAATACGTAAAATCTGAATTTCGAAATAATTGTACACTAAAGTTTTCCACCTAATGTGTGAGCTCACTGTTCTTAATGAGGACACTTTTTACGTACGATCTAAGCATGTGTGATAATAATCTTTGCTTGATACTCACATTTCTCCCACGACCATACTCGTCACACATAGGTCCGTTGACTGGCATGCCGTGATGATCGGGCCCGCAGTCGCCGTGAGGTACCATGCCACCCATCATACTGCCGTCCATCATGATGCCGCCTGCAACACGCGGCACTACATGTACCATCGGGAATATTCTAAGATAGTGGTATAGATAGCAGTAGTGAGTGGAAATAGAAGAAATAGAGAGAAAAGAGAAAAACATATATTAGTGCAAAGAGAGCTATTGCGCTTGGATTCACTGCTAGATGTGCTTAGTGGATAGTAAGGTCTAGCCATAATCTAGTCACTTCAACAGTAACTATAGAAACCGATAATTACAACCACCAAATAAGGCTTTTGACAGCAACTGTGACAGGATTGACAGGACCTTACTCGCTAGTGGCGCTGACTGGTGGGCACAATAACGATAGCCTCCATTAGACGTTAGGATGTTTTCAAGCTGCTTGAAGATGTCTGGCCTGATGTTATAGCTAGTAATTGAATGTTTTCAAGCTGCTTGAAGATGTCTGGCTTGATGTTATAGCTAGTTATTGGATGTTAGGATGTTGTCAAGCTGCTTGAAGGTCTCTGGCCTGATGGTAAGCTAGTCATTGGATGTTATGATCTGAAGGGTTTCTTAAGCTGCTTGAACATATCTGGCATGATGTTATAGCTAATTATTGGATGTTAGGATCTGAATGATTCTTAAACTGCTTGAAGGTCTCTGGCCTGTAGTTATAGTTAGTAATTGGATGTTAGGAAGTGCTAGGGTTCCAAAGCGGATTTTGGTGAGTTTAGAGCAGTCATCAGAATACTTTCTAAAAGTAATGACCCAATTTCGACTGTAATCAATGATTATAATTGATCCCAGATACAATGATCAATGATCATGTTAGCGATTCGCGATCAAGTATTCGAATGCACTGGTTTCCTTTTGGTTGAAATTTGAATTACAACCTAAAGGAAAATGCCAATTAATTCGGCACACGGAAAATAATGGACAAACTGTTTTTGATTGTTATACGATAAAAACATTTCATTTTAATGTTTATTTATTATTTATTTATATTACAGCAACAGTCCAAATAATCTTTCATGAGAAATTTGTTTTGGGTATCCTCTTATTTATTAAATGCATTCACATATAGTACTCGCGTATTTTCAGAATTAACTAAACTAATTTATTATGAAAGGCCAACCCTATCAGCAATTGTAACATATGTTACAATTGCTGAAACCAAACAAATTTAGCAAATTAAAAATGTATGCAATCACTTACCGTTCATGGCATTGAGGTTTGGTCCTGGCATCATTCTGGGTCCCATGTGAGGCCCACCCATCATACACGGTTTAGGCCCTCCCATACCACCCATGGGATTTGGCATTCGCTAAAACAGAAGAACAAAAGTGTTAAACACATGAATGCATAGTGATCAGATTCGACCCACTGACCCGCCAAAATCCATTTTAAAGAGGTTGCTAGTGATTTAAAAAATATGAAAAAAAAAACAAGGAAAGTATATTGAAGACCTTATGTAAACCATTGGACTACCACAGACTAGGCTCACATGCCTGAGCTTTTGCAGTAATGTGACCACCAACCTGATACACAGGTTTGTAACCACTGCTGATGTGATTATAATTATTTAACAATCTAATTACTTACTTATCAATAGTATCATCATCATCATCATCATCATCATCATCATCATCATCATCATTATCATCATCATCATCATCATCATCGTCATTAACGAAATTGAAGTAATTATATTTGGTGTGTTTTAAATACAAGTTAATTATTGGTTTTAATATTTATGTAACTTACCCCCATAGGACCTCCACAACCTCTGCCCATATGAATATCTGTGCACATTCCAGTCTTCATATCAGGCCCCCCACACGGACCCCTAATGCCTTTCATTCCACACGGACCCATAGGACCCATGGGTCCATTAGGTCCCAGACCAGCCATCATCGGTCCATTTGGACCCATCATTCCATTAGGTCCCATAGAACCGTGCCCGCCCATTCCCATTCCGCCTGGCCCACCCATGCCACCCATTGGACCTCCCATAGGTCCGTTAGGTCCCATTGGACCACCGGGACCCATTGGACCTCCCATAGGCCCATTTGGACCCATTGGGCCAGCCATTGTACAGCTAGGTCCAGAGTTCATACTGTTGGACATGGACACCATTGGACCATTAGGCCCGGAGCCCATAGGACCGTTTGGACCCATGCCGGACATGGGTGGAAATGGCCCCATACTCATGCTGGCAGTGGAGTTTGGCGGATTGATATCGTTAGGCGGTTGTGACCCATCACCGGACCCTTGGTTGGGGTTATTTCCACCACTTTCTGGGAACAGCATTTGTTGCATCTTGCGTATTGTGGCTAATTGTTCCTCTCTATGTGCACGTTGTTGTGGGGTTAGGTTCTCGTCTGGTATTTTTACACCTGTGTAATAAATATATCTGTTATAGGAACATCAACACATGTTACAATTGAGGAATATTTTAACAAAAATAGTTAGGAATATATAGGCAAACACTTTATATTCCATTATCCATTATATATATTTTCGACGTAGTCACTTCCTTATGGACAATATGCAGTCACTAGTCCAATTAAGAAGATTGCGGCAACGCGTTAGCTAATTTGTAGACTGACCATTCATAGATGAAAGAATTCGAGTATAATAATATACAGGTTGTCCAGTAATTAATGGATAACCTTGAAATGTCTTATAGAAGAACTGATGGCCGTTCATTCATAAAAAAATGTGAAAAAACGCCAACCTTGTATGGAATGGGTATATATATATATATATAAATATGCAGTGATTATACGCGATAGTGATAATATTATTATATGAATAAATTTGAAGCAGCTGTATTTAGTTAAAATCTATGTCTACCACATCATATAATAATAACTCGTCGCATAATATACCTACATTCGTTTTAACATTTCCATACTCTAGTGAAAATCTAGTATTCAGTTATTACGTAAATACACCTACAGCTATACTATTTTATTTTATTTTTTATTTTATTTATTTGGGAAAATAAACAGTAACATAATATTGTGTTTTACAAAATAAATATAACTATAGATCTAATAAATATGTTACCAACTACATTCTCCACATATAAACAGAAGACAAAGACAGTTAATTTAGTTTTACAAATAAAAAGAAAAGAAAAGATAAAGAAATAATAATAATAACATCATATACGTCCACAGCCACACTTACAAAAGTAATACATATATATTTTGAGTAGTTACATAGGTATAGATATGGAGATAGATAATACTTAATACTTAATCAAACACATTAGCATATAGGGTGCAGAGTAGGGTTTTAAATTTGCCAACAGATAAGAAAAATATGTCCAGACTACTGAATTTCTTATTAAA
Organism: Catocala fraxini; assembly: GCA_930367265.1. Lineage (NCBI taxonomy): Eukaryota > Metazoa > Arthropoda > Insecta > Lepidoptera > Erebidae > Catocala > Catocala fraxini. The sequence goes on from OV884050.1 coordinate 9,798,491, forward strand.
GTTATTTGTCATGCGACGAAGTGGGGCTCTCATTCCAGCATTTGTTCGAGCTTTAGTGACAGCAAACAGTGGACGCCCTCGAACCTCTCGTCCCTGTACAGTTCTAGGTATTATATAGCTTAGCTTGTTACAAATATCCAAACAATCATAAGAGTGGTTACATAATTTATATAAAAACATTGTTTCGAAAAAGTACGTCTTGACATCAAAGATAGGAGGTTATATTTAGTAAGTAAATCATTATAAGACATTGAATAATTTCTACAGCAGCGATAGTGCATTGATCTTAAAAACTTACGCTGCACACTTTCTATAAAATGCGTGTATTTTTTATAGTAGGGATTCCACACTGGAACTGCATATTCCAGTTGACATCTGATTAAAGAACGATAGAGACGTACAAATGTTGATGGGTGTTTAAATTCGGTAGTCGCTCTCATAACAAAACCATACATTCGATAAGAATTACTAACTATTTTATTTATATGTTCATCTAAGTGTAATTTATCATCTAGTAGAATTCCCAGGTCACGAATCAAGCATGACCTTGCCAATGTTACATTATTCAATGTGTATGAGTATTGAAAGACGTTTTTATTTTTAGTGAAACTGATACAGTAACATTTAGATATGCTCAGCTTCAGTTTATTTCTAGCACAGTATTCTGTTAGGCGATTTAAGTCTTCTTGAAGCAAGTTACAGTCCAGAAGAGTTTTAATTGGTCTAAATATTTTCAGGTCATCTGCGTATAGTAAAAATTTTGAGTTTTGGAAACAAGTGTGTATATCATTAATAAATATTAGAAACAGGAGAGGTCCAAGGATAGATCCTTGTGGCACTCCTGATGTGACAGTTATAGCTTCCGATTTAAAACCATTTATAACAACCTTTTGAGTTCTGTTATAAACATAAGACGAAAACCAGCGCAGCAGGTTACCACGTATGCCGTTGTAGGCAATTTTGTCTAATAACAGCTTATGGTCTACCTTGTCAAATGCCTTCATGAAATCGGTATAGACTGAATCTACCTGTACGCGAGAGTCTATACTGTTAAATAGGTAATCAACGTATCCAATTAAATTAGTTGTGGTAGATCTCCCTTTGACAAATCCATGCTGCTGTTGTAGTATGTTGTTGTGCAATGCAGGATATAATTTATCGTGTACGAGTCGTTCAAAGACCTTTGACAGGGCTGACAGTATCGATATAGGACGGTAATTCTCTACATCATGTTTAGATCCGTTTTTATGAACTGGTGTGATGTTGGCATGCTTCCAGATCTCAGGAAAAGTTCCTTCCCGAATACACAAGTTAAAAATAATATTCAATGGTATCGATAGAGTATTTGCAGTGTATCTAAGAAAATAAGCAGGAATACCGTCAGGCCCCGACCCTTTACTGCAGTCAACAGTTTTTAGGATGTGGAGTACATCGTGGACACTAAACTCGATATTATTAATCAAAGAGCAATTCTGAGTATAGTAAGAATGTTCGTTATTATATTGAGTGAGAGTTAAGGAAGATGGCTCGTAAACAGAGTAAAAGAAGTTCGAAAAAAGATTACAAATGTCATCTGGCAAATTTGTGGAGCAATTTTTATAGTGCATAGCGGCCGGCACAGTTGACACAGATTTACGGTTTGCGATAAAAGTCCAAAAACACTTGATATTATCCTTCAGGCTAGTTTCAACAGACTGTATGTATTTTTTATAGCTAATACTAAGGCAGGTATTACAATATTACAGTTCATACAATTCAGAAGCGCGTCTTGATCTCGTTTGTATGAGTTTTTGACATTAGCGTCACACAACACACCCAGAAGTGTGGCCGATTACGACTCACAGTGAAGCAAAGACAATAATTTCAGTGTAAATAACTTTGCCCAATACGGCAAAATATTCAAGAAAATAAAAAGTACTAAAAACAAAAAACAACGCGTCTGTAAATTAATCTAATAAAGGTACGAGATTCGTTTAAGCTCTAAAAGACACAGCATGAAAGACGCCATCAATGTCTTTAACATTGCTTTGCGTATATTGCTAAGTTTCTCAGATATATATGTTTTCTAAACAACGGCTGAAAATATTATGTTTTCAAATAATTTTCTCAAAAACTATTCATGCTATCTAAATGGGGATACGAAATCTTGCATTTATATGATTATATCTAACTGTTTTTTTAATAAAATAACGTACCCGAAAAATAATTATCTTAAAACACTGTGTGACGTATAAAGTCGACGCACTCACAGATCATCGTATGCGCGCAGCGCCTAATATTTGCCATAGGTGGACGCACTCACAAATCGACATGTGCGGCAAACACCTGCTATGTTCTATTATTATAGGTCTAGTCAAAAGCGATTGTCCGTCAGACATGTTAAAGGCACTAACCTTATATAATAATCATATAGACTATTCAGTTTAATTGAAATTAAACTGCTATATACGGCTTTTATCGCGTTGTTTATTTGACACTTTATTACAACATTTTTTTCTAATAAAGTGTCAAATAAACAACGCGATAAAAATCCGTATATAGCAGTTTAATTACAATGAATAATATTCGCGTAAATAGAAGACAATATTATGCTATTCAGTTTAAGTTTTATTTTTTTTTTACGTGGGGAATGCTTTGACGCATACCTCTCCGCGGGGCGACGGAGAGGTTATGTCAGGCTCACCGGGGGAGTAATACCCAGGTAATACCGACTAAACCTACCACGGTGTTCCTCGACATAACCATAGACGGCGGGGCCGCGCGAATCGCTTTCAAATGCAATCGCGACATCAGAATGAGACAGCGAATCAGACATGTTGAAGGCACTAACGTTATATAATAATCATATAGTAATAACTTTTAAACTTTCGCGTTGCATGATATATATATACCAGGTTACCAGGTGACCAGGTTACACCGGCCGTGGTCACAAGCTGAGTACTCAGCTTGTGACCAGGTTACACCGGCCGTGGTCACAAGCTGAGTACTCAGCTTGTGACCACGGCCGGTGTAACCTGGTCGAAACGTCAAGCATAAAAAAGGTAAACATTATGCATGATCGCGTTAATACCCGTTACATATTATATATAAATCATATAGTAGATATAATCAAATACCAATAGGTTTTACAAATACTTAAGCGTAAAAATACAATACTTTGGACGCCTGTACTAGGTTACTTATACCTGTATCACAGAAGATGTGTTATTATAGTGTAAAAGGAAGAGCACTCTTAACAATATATAACAAATATAGATTGTTCTGTAATAAGTAACTATTAAAATGAAAATAATATTACTAAATTAAATAATTTTGGATTTAAATATTAGCTGACATACACCATGTTTATGAAATAAACATCAGATATGTCTAATAATGTGAATCTATGTTAACTAGTGTAAGTGATGCAAACATAAATACATGGCAATCTAGGCACCCTCATAATCTACTGAGTTAATGTACCTATATCCCGCTTGTTTCCTAGCTGAACAATCAGTATCACCCGTTTTGTGGTTGCTAGGCTTTTTGAAACGAGACGCACGTAGCACATATTGGGGCATCTTCTTTCTTTGTATATTCGGTGATCGAATGTCCAGCTTCGGCACAATGTTGAATATTCGTTATATGTATTTACGTATGTAGAAACTTGATGCTGGATGCGGCAAGCTGAAGACAGGGCGCTATGGCGCTCATTAGGGGAAGGCTATGTTTAGCAGTGGACTATTATAGCCTGATGATGATGTAGAAACTTTACCACTACCTTTAGGTCCGGTCTGGCACGGCTGGTCTTATTGTCAACGAAATTAATAATTATTTTTCTTTCTTTCTTTTATAGGACTGGTCTAAAGCAATTATGTAAGACACCTTAAAGACACTGGCGGTACATGTATTTATGTAGAAACTTTACCACTACCTTTAGGTCCGGTCTGGCACGGCTGGTCTTATTGTCAACGAAATTAATAATTATTTTTCTTTCTTTCTTTTATAGGACTGGTCTAAAGCAATTATGTAAGACACCTTAAAGACACTGGCGGTACATGTATTTATGTAGAAACTTTACCACTACCTTTAGGTCCGGTCTGGCACAGCTGGTCTTATTGTCAACGAAATTAATAATTATTTTTCTTTCTTTCTTTTATAGGACTGGTCTAAAGCAATTATGTAAGACACCTTAAAGACACTGGCGGTACATGTATTTATGTAGAAACTTTACCACTACCTTTAGGTCCGGTCTGGCACGGCTGGTCTTATTGTCAACGAAATTAATAATTATTTTTCTTTCTTTCTTTTATAGGACTGGTCTAAAGCAATTATGTAAGACACCTTAAAGACACTGGCGGTACATGTATTTATGTAGAAACTTTACCACTACCTTTAGGTCCGGTCTGGCACAGCTGGTCTTATTGTCAACGAAATTAATAATTATTTTTCTTTCTTTCTTTTATAGGACTGGTCTAAAGCAATTATGTAAGACACCTTAAAGACACTGGCGGTACATGTATTTATGTAGAAACTTTACCACTACCTTTAGGTCCGGTCTGGCACGGCTGGTCGGGCGGCGCGTCGCTGGCGCCGGCGGGCGCGTCCTGCGCCGCCGCGCCCGCCTCCGAGCACGCGGGCAGCGCGCCCGGACCGTTCGACATGCCGTTCGACATTACAGAGGGGTTTTTCTAAACAAACACATTTATTCTAGTTAATTAACTGTATATAACAAAACACTGTAGGCAGCGGCTAAGCTGTATCCTGACATTGCTGAAGTCCTTGAGCAGCGGTTACCACTTTCCATCCGGTGGGCCACTTGCTCGTCTGCCACCAATAGCAATAAAAAAGCCGTTGTACACACGGCTACACATCAAGTTAGACAACCTATATATAACATACTACGCTATATATAAAAAAGAGAATTGTCGGAAAGGGAGAGTGCATAGTGGTATCGATGTAATTGTAAGGATAGAGCGTAACAAAAATATAACGCACTCTCTCGCACGATTCGCAGCATTCAACTTGTGGTCAATGGTTGGTCAATCACAACCAACTAATGGTGTGCATATGCACTGTTCCTTTCCGACAATTCTCTATTTTGTATATAGCGTAGTTATGCGTATATAGGGTGTCTAACTTGGTGTGTAGCCGTGTGTACAACAAAATTCGATTTAAATATTAAATACTATAAGATTAATTAGATGAATACTTACGGTGTCCCAGGGCATTTCACCATCAGCACCGAGGCCGTCCATGACACCACAGGACGGGGTGCCCCCTGGAAACCCATCCATTGGGCCCATTCCCGGCCCCATTTGACCCATCTGACTGGGCCCGCCTTTCATCATCATCATTTGATTGCCCGGCCCACCCATCCTGTTCGGTCCCATCATGTTAGGGCCCATCATATTAGGACCCATACCGCCGTGGCCCATTGGTCCCATATTTGGTCCCATTGGGCCTCCCATCATGTGTCCCATTTGATTAGGCCCACCCATCATGTTAGGCCCTCCTCGCATTCCTCCTCTGGTTTTGGCCATGGCAAGATTGTTTAGCCATTGGGCGGGGCTCTGTTTGTTGAACTGACCCATTTTGAGTGGATGTTTCTGTAAATTACATAATCAAATAAAACATAATGATAATGTTCTAACAATTTTTATAAATACGGAATAGAGCCTATGTTTGATTTGTATTATATTTTAAATAATAAATAACTTAAAAGAAATTGGGATCGCTGTGTCAAAATTTGTTGAGGGTCTAGTGGGAAGGTCCTTCATACGCCCGCATAAATAGACGAGTTGTCATAACTAGCATCATGCGTGCTTTTTCAGTCATTGGACTACTATCTTTACCAAACTGTCAGCAGAAGAAGCATTGCTATCTGTCATTCATGCTGTATACCTCAGACTAGCGACTATTTTTACGACTGTTGCTAAGTCTAGCTATGTAAATACGCTTTTATAACAGTTTACCACTAGGGGTCTGGGAGGCATTACGTTTGTTTATAACATTAGTCATATAATAACTAATATTATAAATGCAAATGTGAGTTTGATTGTTTGTTACTTTTTCACGCCTTTACTACTGGACCTATTATCATGAAATTTCGCATACAAGTTGTCAGGGGCCAAGCAAAGGACCTTTCATCTAAAAATTACTTTTACTAACCTAATCTACATTTACGCAAACGAAGCCGTGGGCAAAATCTAGCATAAAAGACGAGAGCAACAACTTACCTCGAGATATTTCTTAGTGCCTGGCTGCGCACAGTGGTACGCTATGATAGAATGGTGCTGGCCCGATATGACCGCCTCGGCGCCTTTATTCGCCAGCAGTGTAGAGAACACGAAGATTTGGCTTTGCTGCTGGGAGAACATCCATTATTTACTATATTTTTGGTTTCAAGGAAATGTACAAATATTATGGCGACCTAAGGTATTTTATTTAATTGTTAATATATAATCATTGCTAGCCCGTTAAGGTCTGACCGAAAATCAACCGGGACTGAAACATATATAGGTAACTTCTATTGCGAAACTGATACTCGACGAAATTTATACTTATACTAGCTGACCCGGCAAACGTTGTTCTACCATATAAATTAATGTGTTAGGGACACCATAATCACCTAGCGGTATGAAATATCCTTTACGACCTATTCTTATACCTACCAAATATATTTGATTTATTGTATTTTTGTTTGAAAGGGTTTAAAAAAAAGAAGCGCCCACCGATTTTAAAAATTATTTCTCAATTCGAAAGCTATATTATCACCGAGTAACATTGGTATATTTTATTTTTAAAATGTTCTGTTAATATCAGAACCTAACCTACTTTTACGCGAGCGAAGCAGCTAGCATAAGCTAGTTTTTATTATATAATCAGTTGACCAGGAGAATACGCCAATAAGGTTTAAACGAAATTGGTATTTAGTCTCGAAGGAAACGAAGAAACATTACTTCTAGGGCGAGACCGATACTTCACGAAATCTTAAAGAGAACCGGGAAAATATGACAGCAGACCTAATTTTTTTTATAATATCTTTTGATAATACAATAGTAACTGCTGTAAAATATTTATTTGGCCGGAGCCCGTCACATAAGAGTAGACAAAACGCTACGTCTGTTCACGTTTGGCACATTATCAAACTAAATTGATTAACCCTAGTTAAGGCCAAGAATCTCGGCGTTGAGCGGGAAATGAGACCGAACTTATCATTAATTTTCGGTCAGACCTTGATGGCCTACCACGGATAATACAAAACGGGTAGGTAAGAAATTATAATAGTGTGTTGTCAATGGACACACATCAACATTGTTCGTCCAATGGCATCGGGGTGCCTAGTGTGAGTTGTTTTTACGTTAAGGCGATCGAAACGTTTACCGCGTTTAGCTCACTCATTGGTTAAGAGCTTGGAGCGGGCCAATCGGAACGCTGAACGTCATAAACGTGTCGATCGCGTTAACGTAATACAAACTCGCATTTGGTACTCTGAGCATTTGTCACACAAGAATTGGCATAAGTAATTTAATCCCTTGCCTTTTCTCAGGTAAGATAATGCTACAATTGCGAAATGAAAAATATAAAATTTTTATGCTGTTGACGTTTAAAAAAATGTTAGCACATCATTTGACATTGTAACATAAAAATTATATAAATGTTATAGTATAAACATGCTGTAGAGTTACGCTTAAATTGTAAAAATAAAAAGATAGAAACAATATAATAATAATAATAATATTCTACCACATACACACAACCCCATCTAGCCCAAACTAAGCAGAGCTTGTACTATGGGTTCTAGACAATGGATAAACATACATATATACGTTTTTTTTTTGTAAATACATACATATTATACATAGAAACACCCAGACCAAGACAAACATCCATGTTCATGCACACAAATGTTTGACTTGTGCGGGAATCGAACCCGCGACCTCGGGCGTGGCAGTCGGTTACACTAACCACTACGCCATCGAGGCCGACCAAATAATAATAATATATTAATATTTAAAAATATTGTTACTAGGAATATTAAGAAAATAATTAATTTACAAAACGAATCAAAATTCAACATAAAATTAATATAAATATAATATTTTACTAAGCTATGTTGTTACCTCCATGCTCCCAGCCTGTTTACTGATAACATTAGACGGCAATGTTTGTGCCTCGCTGGCCGACATGGGGCCCATAGACACGCCGGGGCCCATCGGACCTCCACCGGGGCCCATGCGACATGACCCCATGTTTTCTGGACCGCCGTTGGGATTACGGCAGTTTTGATTACCATCCTAAGAAAAAAAGATCATATCTATGATATAGGTACATGTGTAACCGAATTTGCAAATGGCTTAGAAGATTGCTGTTTCTGAATGTAAGTAAGTCGTAATAAATAATCCACTAAGACCAGTTTCTTGACTGCAAGCAAAGTCTAGCTAAAGCTTATCCATGTGGGGTCGCTTTATTAATGGTCAAATAATATTTAGGCTCTGATCGGGCCATAAGTGCTACCTAACGACTAAAGCAATCGTACGGAGGATTGCGGGGTAATAATGGTAATTGACAATTTTGATAATTTTTTATTATAGCGACATATCTCACAAGTGCGGGATATAATGAGAAAATCAAGTTTTAATATTATTATTTTTGGCAATAAATAACAATTTGTGTAACGTAGAGCTCAGATTTTCATGCCTGATCATGTAGGAACTCCAAATTCATCTCGTCGCTGCATTTATAGGCAGTGCGGCAATAAAAATCTGAGACGAATTCTAGTTTCTATAAAATTGTACGCCGTATGTACTTATCACTTATATGTTCCTTCGAGTGCCTGACTGCGAAGAACATTTGATGCATTAGGAAAGGGAGAAGTTGCTTGATACTGTCAACTTGACCCATTATTTCATCTCACAGTTGATGCAAACATGACAAATAAGCCAGTTGATTTTTTAATTTTATTGTATTTCTAAACCAAATGGATTTGTAGGAATGAAATCCGCTAACACGAAAATCCCTCGCGCCTATACATTGTGTCGCGTGAAATCACGCCACCCGATCAGGTGATCGTGACGTCAGACCACCGGCGAAGATTTTAAGCCACGCCTACCACAAGATGGCTGCCGACGCCCATTGTTTACCGGCGCGCGCGCAACATGGCCGCCGCGTGGCTATTGTTCTAAGCTCCGCCTAATGGTCAAGACAGTCCGTTTTATAATAAACTGCCAGGAGCGACCGTTTCCTAATTTAATTATTATTAATTAGTTTATTGTATAAATACCGACGCCCGATTACACTGTATCCATTCCGCTTCAAACTGTTATACTGTAAATAAATATATACATATATATATTGTTATCGTATTTCTGCCATACTCCAGTCTTCGATACTCCACGTAACCTTCACAAGCAAGTGGTCTAGATTACCAGCCTAGCCACTTCACTGGTGACCCTTCGACGATCTAGCCTGTATCCAGGGGAAGTAATTCTGGAATATGCAAGCTCAAGCCGACAAAGACGTGCTCCTAGGGGAATCCTCCCGTGTTGGAGTGAAGACGCCAAAATTCAACCCAGATGACCCTGAGCTCTGGTTCGCCCAGCTTGAGGGACAATTTATTCTGGCAAACATCAGCGCAGATGCCACCAAATTTTACTACGTGTTGGCACAGCTGGAACCGCAGCATGCATCAGAAATACGTGACTTGGTGGTCACCCCGCCAGCAACCAACAAATATGAAACGGTGAAGGCTGAGCTTATACGGAGGCTATCGGCTTCTCAGGAGCGGAAGATCAAGCAGCTCCTGATGCATGAGGAGATGGGTGACAGGAAGCCCACGCAATTCCTTCGGCACCTGCAACTGCTAGCAGGCGTAAACGTTCCATCTGACTTCATCAGAACTATCTGGGCGAGCCGTCTACCTACCCACCTACAGACATGCATCGCTGCCCAACAGGCAAAGATGACATTGGAAGACCTAGCCGAGCTTGCAGACCGGGTCAATGATGTTGTACCAGCAACCATGCAGGTGACGGGCCAGGTACCAAGTCAGGTAGCAAGCACGGCAATACCAGCAGCATCCACGAACAGCGCTATCGAAGCTCTAACTCAGAAGGTAGAAGAACTCAGTAGAAAACTGGAGACCATGAGCGCGGAACTGAACAGGCGCCCACGATCACGATCACGCACAAACGATAGAAGGAATCCCTGGTATCGCTCCAGGTCACGATCTCGGCCAAGCAACAATTCCTACTGCTTCTATCATGACCGGTTTGGCGAACGAGCGAGAAGATGCACCCAACCTTGTACCTACAAGAAGCAGGAAAACTTCCCCGGCAGCCAGTAGTGGCGGTAAATGACTGCCTAGCAATAACGAGCCGCCTGTTCATTACGGACCGCAAAACGAAGGTGCAATATCTAGTAGATACGGGTTCAGACCTGTGCGTCTTTCCGCGGTCCGCTGTTCGGGAGCCACGTATCAAAACTCGATATGAGCTGTTTGCGGCTAATGGGACAGTTATATCAACTTACGGCGATTTACCTCTCACGTTAGACTTCGGACTTCGACGCACTTTTACTTGGCGCTTCATTATAGCTGATGTCACTAAGCCTATCATCGGCGTCGACTTTCTTAGTTACTACAACCTGATAGTTGACTGTCGCAACCAACGTCTGATTGATGGCATAACAGACCTTACAGTTGCTGCACTATGCAACACTTCTGCAGAAGCGATCTCTTCAATCCGAACCACCAGAGACGACTCCGCATACCATCGTCTACTAAGGGAGTATCCAGATGTAACGCGACCAGCCGGAAAACCCAACACCACCAAGCATTCAACAGTACATCACATCCGTACTACCCCAGGTCCACCAGTATCCAATCGTCCACGCCGTTTAGACCCAGAACGCCTGAAGGTCGCTAAGATGGAATTTGAGGACATGCTGCAACATGGAACAGCACGCATATCGGACAGCCCATGGTCGTCACCGCTTCATTTGGTACGAAAGAAGAATGACGGTTGGCGTCCTTGTGGGGACTACAGGATGTTGAATGCTCGCACGATTCCTGATCGCTATCCTGTCAGGCACTTACAGGACTTCACTCAACAGCTGACAGGTTCCTCCATCTTCTCCACCATCGATTTAGTGAAAGCCTACAACCAAATACCCGTGTTTGCAGAGGACATACCGAAGACTGCGATCACAACGCCATTCGGACTATATGAGTTCCCCTTCATGGCATTTGGTTTACGTAATGCGGCCCAGACATTCCAGCGCTTCATCGACGTAGTTTTGAGAGGTCTAGACTTCTGCTACGGATACTTAGACGACATTCTGGTTAGCAGCAGAGACAGTAGTCAGCACCAAGAACATCTGAAGCAACTGTTCCAAAGACTATCAGAATACGGCGTCCTGATAAACACCAACAAGTGTGTATTCGGCGAACCAGAAGTAAAATTCCTGGGATACAAAGTTTCTGCAGCAGGCATACAACCTTTGGACTGCAAGGTCCAGGCCATTCGAGACTTCCCTCTTCCCAAAACGATAAAAGAACTGAGACGCTTTTTGGGCATGCTGAACTTTTATCGTCGCTTTGTACCAGCCGCAGCAAATATCCAAGCGCCCCTCAATCATCTACTTGCTGGTCCCAAGATCAAAGGTTCTCACCCTGTGAACCTCACATCAGAGCAGTTAGAAGCATTTGAGAATAGCAAGAAGAGTTTGTCAGAAGCAACGCTGCTAGTACATCCAGATCCAAAGGCTGACTTATCAATCCAGACAGATGCTTCAGATACTGCGATTGGAGCAGTATTGCAACAATACAATGGTCACGAATGCCAACCTCTAGCGTTCTTTTCCAAGAAACTCAGCACTTCCCAGAAGAAGTATAGTCCTTACGATCGAGAACTATTAGCGATTTATGAGGCTATACGTTACTTCAAGTTCATGGTAGAAGCTCGAGTTTTCTTCATTGTAACGGACCATAAGCCGCTGACTTTCGCGTTCGCAACAAACCGCGAAAACTGTTCCCCGCGACAATTTCGATACCTCGATTATATCAGCCAGTTCACGACAGACATAAGGTACATCAAAGGCGAACAGAACGTAGTCGCAGACACTCTTTCACGTATTAACGAGCTTACGTTGCCTTTGGACTACGCGGCTCTTGCCAAAGAACAGGAAACTGACGTCGAGCTACGCGATTTTTTGTACAACGGATCTTCGCTAAGACTTAACAAAGTCAAGTTACCCGAATCCAGTATTGAGATCTACTGTGATGTAACAGAAACTCCAAGGCCATTTGTTACTAAGGCATTCCGCAAGCAGGTATTTTTAACACTTCACAACCTGAGCCACCCTGGCGCAAAAGCTAGTGTTAAATTAGTAACGCAGAGATTTGTTTGGCCTGGCGTACGACGGGACTGCCGACGATGGGCTAAAGAATGCGAAGCATGCCAGAGAAGCAAGGTGACGCGCCATACATCAGCACCTTTACAAGCCTTTCAACCACCATCAGCGCGCTTTCGGAACATTCATCTGGACTTGATTGGACCGTTACCAGTATCCTGCAACTATAAGTACTGCCTCACAATCGTCGACCGAGCAACACGTTGGCCTGAGGCATACCCACTACAGGATATAACTGCAGAAACCTGTGTCACTGCCCTCACTACAGGATGGATCGCACGGTTTGGTTGCCCTGAACATATTACCACTGATCGCGGACGGCAATTCGATTCGCACTTGTTCAAGGAACTAGCCGCACTAATTGGCGCCACACACCACATGACCACCGCTTATCACCCTGCAGCCAACGGTCTGGTCGAAAGATTACATCGACAGCTGAAAGCCGCTATCACCTGCCATGCGACATCGAGCTGGTCAGAAGCTCTGCCATGGGTACTGCTTGGCATCCGCAGCGCATGGAAGCAGGATCTACAGTCATCTGCTGCAGAACTGGTCTACGGCGAGCCATTACGCTTACCTGGACAGTTCTTTACTGCTGCTCCTCAAGATCCAGTAGACACCAGCAATTTAGTCAGTAGACTTCGAGCTCACATGACAAAGCTGACTCCACAGCCAACATCTTGGCACACCAGCACAAGCAGACCATTTTATGTGCCCAAAGACCTGAAGACAGCAACTCATGTATTCTTACGCCAAGGTCCAGTGCGAAGACCACTGCAAGCTCCATACCTGGGTCCCTACAAAGTTCTGCGTCGTGACAAAAAGACCTTCGACATAGATGTTCAAGGCAAGCAGCAAAGAGTCACGATAGACCGCCTTAAACCAGCCCATATGTCACGAGAACACCAGGATCATGGCCAACCACAAGCGCAGACACAGAACCAGAACCAAGACCAAGGCACTGTTAGGAAGACAAAGAGTGGCAGAACGGTCAGATTCCCTGATTATTATCGCCCGTAGTCACGGTCTTCCCGGGGGAGCGGTGTAGGAATGAAATCCGCTAACACGAAAATCCCTCGCGCCTATACATTGTGTCGCGTGAAATCACGCCACCCGATCAGGTGATCGTGACGTCAGACCACCGGCGAAGATTTTAAGCCACGCCTACCACAAGATGGCTGCCGACGCCCATTGTTTACCGGCGCGCGCGCAACATGGCCGCCGCGTGGCTATTGTTCTAAGCTCCGCCTAATGGTCAAGACAGTCCGTTTTATAATAAACTGCCAGGAGCGACCGTTTCCTAATTTAATTATTATTAATTAGTTTATTGTATAAATACCGACGCCCGATTACACTGTATCCATTCCGCTTCAAACTGTTATACTGTAAATAAATATATACATATATATATTGTTATCGTATTTCTGCCATACTCCAGTCTTCGATACTCCACGTAACCTTCACAAGCAAGTGGTCTAGATTACCAGCCTAGCCACTTCAGATTCTTAAGGTGAAACTTGTTGCTAGTCTTTTTATAGATCCTTAAGAACCTACTAACACATACAAAAGATCTGTTGGAGGAGTGAGACGGGTCTCAAACCAATTTGGTCATCATCCTTTATTGATAAAATCTATATTAACGCGAGCGAAGCCGCGGGCACAATCTAGTGGTATATAATTATAGTGTGGAGTTTAATCGGACTGGCTATTGAAATGTATGTTAAAACACGACTTGTACTAAAATAACAAGTAGATAAAATGCAAGAATAGTTTTCGTGACACGAGAGCGCAAAATCCAGTTCACACTACCAATAACAAACATTTTAACACGTCTTACCTAATTGAAGGTAATAACAGTTAAACACTTAGTTAAATCACGTTAGCTGTCAGTTGGCTCAATAAGCATACTTGTAATCACGACTCAATCACATCTGTAAGAGTCGCATGGTTTTGTATATAGTTTACACAAACAATTAATGTCCTAAACCCTTTCATAAAAAGTTGCCTACCCAAAATACGCATATAATAGGTGAAGACCTTTTTACTATAATAATACAATGTGTCTTTACCTGAAGATTACTTGACGAGCCCCTGAGGCCGGTCTGTGGGTCCAATATGTCCGTGGAGTCTGAAGATAGGCGCTCTGATTTCAAAGACGCTGGCCCACCAAGCTCGCATTGTGGCGATTTTGTGGGGTCACCTGCATACAGAACAAGTTTGTAACAAATTAAAATATAAACATCTACTATCTTACGTACATGCATATGATAATTATCCAGTTATGTAATTTAAGTTTAATTTCAATATTAGAACACTAAAATAGTAATTTTGGATTATAAAGTACTTAACCGGTCGTATACCGCCGGCTCGCATACCAGCCGGCAGATTTGTACCCGTCGTAGGCCGGTGGCTCGCATGCGAGCCACCAAATTGGCGCCAAAACGCTTAAGCTTAAGCGAAGGCGGCGCGCGGCGTTTTGGCGCCAATTTGGTGGCTCGCATGCGAGCCACCGGCCTACGACGGGTACAAATCTGCCGGCTGGTATGCGAGCCGGCGGTATACGACCGGTTAATACTAAATTCTTGACGAATTTATGACTGATTTTTAAACCTACTGAATAACCTTACATGCATTACTTAGGTATAATAATTATCCTAATAAACGCTTCGTAACACTGTATTGGTGACACACTTTTTTCCGAACAAGAATGATCAATGAAAAATGAATGACGGGAATCTAATACAATTTTATGATCCTGAAAGTGTTTGTCTGTACAAAACTAAATAATACGAACATAAAATCGAACAAGTTCCACATTTTAATACGGACATACATTGGAAAACCTTCCAATTGAATGTGAAGATCTACAACTTATTAAGTAAAGTAACAGTGAGTAGATCGAGAATCGATTTTTTAATTGCCATACTTTAGACGAAAGCTTATTTGATAGCTTTCTCATAAAGCAACTGATTGGTAATTAAATAATAATAAAATGTCTAAATCACATGAGCCAAACATTCTGCTTTAATGATAAGATCAATCGTCAATAATTAAAGACTCTCTTACCATCGCTGTCCATAAGTCCGTCAATCTCAGTTTTGATGCCGTCTACCCCAAGGTCTGCGGCGGAGTCTTCGGCCCCCGACTGGGTGTGCGGTTCCATTTTAACCCTGTGCGGCGGTTCATCCGGCTCCTTCTTCAGCGCCGCTGGAGTCGGTAGCGACGCTGACGGCGGACGCGACCCATGACCTGGGTAAATGGACCGTAGGTAACGTCTAACACTCATCTGACCCAAACTATTTTAATTTTATAATACTACAATAAAAATAGAAAGTTTTTTCGGATCGTGAGCAGCGAAGTCGCACACGACCTTTCTGTATATTAAGTGGCTTGCTAATAAGCTAACTAATTGGATGTCAATGCAGGTGTTGCCATAATAATAAATATAAAAAGTGGTGTTGATAGATGTAAAATATTTAGAATAAAGTTTTTATTAATATTATTAAGCTTACATCATTTTTTAGACATATTTGAATATTTTTTGTATGATGGGCGAATATTTTGGCCTATATTGGGATAGTACCCACAAGACACAGAGCACTGGAATAGGTAACCAATGCGCTATTCTTAAATTTATAAAATTAATATATTAAGAATTAAATATTTAGTAGTCCAAAAATGTTAATTACTCTCGTGATATTTCTTTTGTTTCGTTTAATTTATTTAAAATAATTTTCATTCATTACGACTAATTTGTTCAGTAAAATACTGTATTCATTAACTATTTAACAATAAGAAGTCGCAAATTTCTTTACAGATGCATTGGAGCATTTTAATTAGTGCATTAATGAGAGTGTATATGTGGAAAGCAAGTTGATTTATAGCATATCTATCTAGATCGTTAATTATTGCTCTGGAGTTAAGCAATGAATCCTTTGAATATCTGAGATGAATTGATTATGTGCATAGTTACATGTTGAAGCTTTCACCTTTGGTTCTGTTGTAGATAATCATGAAATGGTGTGTATACCTACTTAAGACATAGTAGCTAAAGCCATACAGTCTGCGAACGATAGCACTTGAGCAATTGTAGGGGCTTGCGAGGTAAGACGGGCAGGGAAAGTACCGGGCAACCAGTTTATTAGTTACTACATGTCATTAGTAAACAACAGTCAGTAAGTAATAGAGGGATTTACTGCCTCAGTGGTGCAGCGTTAATGGATGCGACAGCTCTTTGTGAATATCGGCTACGTATCCCAGGTCTGGGCAACAAAGTTATCGGTATTTTATGTCAAGAAATTCTCATTAGAAGCACGGAGTTAGAAAGTTAGTGGTGTCGCTCATATCTATACCTCGGAAAGTTCGTAAAACTGTCCGTGCCGTACCTGATCTCTCTTCGGTCGTGTTGGATTCCCGTCCCGTCCCATCAACCTATGAGAGTTAGGAAATATAGAGTGCCCTTGAGTTAGCGCACACACTCGTGCACTATAATATCTCCTACGCCTCGTCCGTAAAAATTTGCCGCCATAAGATATTAGGTCTGGAGGTGACTAAGAAATTGTATAGTAATTTATATTATATTAGCTAGACTCTTTAATACTATTTTTCTTTATGTAATGTTTGGTCATGAAATCAAGTAGTATACTTGATTCCAGAGTGATAGTTCAAGACAATTTCTGTTGTTTGAACTTCTGTAGGTGGATTTGTACAATTTATTGATAAATATACTTCAGTAGCAGCGATAGCTCAGTGGGGAGACCAACAGACTGCAATGCAGAGGAGGGTCTCGGGTTCGAACCCACGTCGCGCACATCTGACTTTCGGAAGTTATATGACTTTTCGAAATTATGTGCGTATTGATTGACAATTATCGCCTGCTCCGTGCCTCGGAGAGCACGTTAAGCCGTCGGTCCCGGCTGTCATGAACATCTATGGCAGTCGTTATTGGGAAAGTCAGTACCCTCTAATATCCTGACACTGGTCTAGCCTTAGGGTATCGTTAGCCTTCGGCGTTGCGGAGGTCAGGTGGCAGCCGCTCCGTGTAAAAACTGATATCCAGTCAAATCCAGTTAGATCAGAAAAGCTGACCCCAAGTGACTTGGGAATAATAAAGGCTAAGAGAGAAGAAGATTGATAAATATACTTCAGCTTAACTTAGTAAGTCCCCATAAGTCCATAAGTCCCCAAAAAATAAAGAATGTAAAATAACTTAGTATTCAAGTTGTACCCCCAAGCTACTAAACTGTGTAAGCGGTATCAAAATATGTACCGTGAAACCCAAAGAAACATATAGACATAAAAAGATTTATGTGTAATTAGTTAGCATAAGTATGTTTTTTTAATATCTTTTATTATTGATATATCTGATTAGATTAAATTATATGTTACTAGTATCACCATGTTACCTTCTTGATGACAACAATACTGACTCTAGTTCCAAAAATCTATATCCATCTAGTGATAATGTTTGACATAGAAAGAACTATATGATTATTTTATTAATATACTTTTTAAATTTGATTAAAGTGGTGCATCAATCAAATTAAAGTAAAATGTTATAAAAGTGTATTAAAAATTACATAAACACAATACAAAAAATAAAATAGCATGAATTACTGGCTAGCATACATAAAAAATGTTTTTATTATTTTATGTATATAAGCAAAAAATTAAGGACAAATAATAATAATTAATGTCCTGCACAACATTGCATTGAAACTTCCAAATAAACAAATTATGATAAAATTTGATGCACATAAATATACATAAATCTAAAATAGGGTTTCTTTTGCACTGGGCACAGGTAACATTTAATAAATCGAGTACATTCTCCTTTAATTAAACAATAATAATAGATATGTAACCAACAAAATTAATTATATAAAATTAAGACACTTTAACTATGTAGAAAAGTCAATTTATCTCTTTGGTCAATGGTCAGAATTCCAGAGTACAGATACAGCTTTCATTTCTGGTTTCAAGCTAAATGATAATTTAAATCTAGGTAAAAAGATACTCAAAATGTAAACAATCCATATAATTTAATTAATAAACTTCAAAAGTTTCTTGTTTGTTTTTTTCGTGTCTTTGCCATCTCACATTAATTTTTGTTGATTTTATATTTATAAATTTTATTTTATTTGACATACTTTTATTGTGATAACTTCAACAAATTAGTATGACGAATATTTATTTTATTTAAAAATATTTGTATTTCATTTTTAGATTTTATTTAGTGTATGTTAAGCTGTAATGGTTACAAATAAATTATTCATATTTAATAAAAAAATAAGTGCTTTGATTGCATTTGTCCTATTTGTTGTGGATAAAGGTCAGATTTATTTTGGCTTGAAAGAGATGTTTTCTAAAATTAGGAATATACCATGTCTAAAAAAAATAAGAAAATTAATTACTCAAAAGTTAAACATTAAAAGCAGACTACATTTACTAAATTTCTTGAGGCTTATTTAGTTTAATAAGAAAAGTTATATACAAAATTACTTATCATTCAAATCTATCCAATAATTGTAACATGACTTTTAATTTTTTTTAAGAAACGTGTAATTTTGATACTTTATTATATTTAGATTGGCGTGAAATTTAATATAACTCACCGGGCTCAGCAGGATCGCTGGGCTCGTCCTTGAGGCGGGCTCCTCCGCCCTTCTCCTTCTCCTTGATCATACCCCTGCGTGCCTTCGCCAACTTGACTGTACACACAATTGTACAAATTTAATTTTGTATATCTACCTTCTGAAAAACTAGTAACAAAAACAGTATATGCGATGAGCCTTTTGAAGAAGTTTAAGAGTTTTAGGATGCTGTCAGCCATACTGGCACCTTTAGATTATTAGATAATATTTCTATTGCATATAAGATTTCAGCAGACAAGAGATTATTATAATTGAAGTGAATCTAGTACTATTCAAACTAGATAGATAGTTCATGACGTAAAATTACTATTTGAGGATCTTAAATCTGTGATGGGGGATAATTTTGTTAATAAATCGTAAATCATTATAACTAGTAGTCTGGTGTGCCCCTTAGATGTGACAACCTAGAATTTAGGCTTGCAATACTTTTGACCCTGAATACTCACAAATGTAATTAAAAATGGCATTAGGCATCAGTTACAGCATTAATTTATTTATACATATTCAAATCAACCATACTCATATAGGAAGACAAATACATTTTTTTTAAATTCTAATGATATATGCAGTTAAGGCATTTCATAATATATTTTTATGTAAAAACTATTTTTAATCTGCACAGAAGTCAAGAGTTCATTTGTAGGTATATATAAGTCATAAAAGTACATTGGCCTATGTAGTGAAACCAAGTAATAGTGAAATGTAAAATATCCATAATTATGTTAACCATAACCAATCAAAACAGAGACTGGAAATAATTAAGATTTTTATTACCTACAGTCAAGTAAAAAGATTTTAGATATTGAATGAAGTAAAGATTTGAAGAGTAAATAGATTTTTATATTAAATACTGAGAAATCATAAACAAAACAGTTTATATATTGTATTAGAAAATTAAAGTGAGATAGACATTCTGAGAAGAATCTTTATTTTTATCTCACAAATGTAGACACAGTTTAAAAAGATTACCATAATAATTAATTGCATATTATCATTTAAACTACATAATTATCATTTAAACCATGCAAAGATAATGTTATTTTTATAAATTAAGATGCATACAAAATTTGTGTTAAGTTTTAATCTTTGTATGTATACCAAGTAGTTCATTTTGAAATAGCTGGTTTACATTTGATAATTGATAAATATGAGCTGGACCTTAAAACACAATATTTGTTATGAATAAATTATTGTAACTTATATGTTTAGTAATGCTATTTTGTATATTTATTTTTTAGACAAAACATGTTGAGCATGCTATACAAATAGAGTGCCTGATGATTTCTTTAAAAAATATATGATTGCTGTACCTCTTTGTCCAACTATTGAGTTAAATAACAAATCTACAAGAGATTAGCACTTTTGATCTTTTCCACTAAGTTTCTGCCAGTGAATGTTGTACCAGTGTGTAAAATAATTCCATGTGATAGTCATGTAGGTAAGTCACAAACAGCAATGTTGTGCATTTGTATACATACAAAACTAATCCGCGCCGCGGTTTCGTCACGGGCACAATAATTGGCACATGTCCCACAAATCCACAGAACGGCACTTCATTACAAGAATGTCATTATGCTGCACCAAATGATCGAGAGATTATTATAAATAGAGATCACGGAAAACCTTGGCGGTCGGGGGGACGCCGATGGCGCGGAGCGACCCTGTCGTCACTACCAGTCGCCGCGAACCCCTGATCGTTTCCAGATATTCAATTATAACGAGAATACGCGGCGAATCCCCATAAAAATTCCTGGCTTATTCTCCATACATAAACAATGAGATAGGTCGGGTGTAGACGGGCGCGAGCACACGAAACGCACGTTTACTATGGCCGATTTATTGCCTCGGAAACGCCATTCGAACGAGATAATACCACTGTAGAAAGCGTCTAACATTATTTTATATCATTCGTGTGATCTAATTAAGGTATAACGATGGGTATGCAGCAAGAAACAAAAAATCGGGATCGCTGACATTTTTGTTTATGGTACATCGACGAGATCCAGAATCCACAAATAGCGAAAGAACGTACACGATTACCGCCTCCCGACGGATTCACTAGCACTTGATAACACAAAACACTGCGTTTCTTCACATTTATGTAAGTTTCATCGTCAAAATATACCTGATTTTATTTAATTTCTTTATATCAGCATTAACACAAATCACCACGCACACACAACACAACATACATATATGTGCACAACACTAGAGCGATGAGCCGATTATCATAATCATTAATGTACGTGATTAGTCGATTGTATTTTAGTATTTAAGTATCGATTAACGCTAAGTGTTGTTAAATGCGTTTATTTTAGGAATAATATTCACTGTCGATCGTTTTGTATTGTTTTATTTTTATTAGTAAACATAATATTTGTATAAATATAACTAAAACATCTATAATGTTGTTAAAACCATCAGTGTGACTTTATTTTAAAATAACATTTCTCGACTATATAATAAAACATTAAAGGAAGAGTTAGGACTTTCATAAATGTGGACAATTATATTTTTAAAAAGAGCCTTGTATGTAATGATTTTTGACACATTGCTAATAATTGTCACCGCCAATTTCAAGATTTTTTTAATGTCTTTTCATCTTAAAATGTGTTGCTGTTTCCATTTCCACAACTTTTAAAATGAAGACTAGAAGTAAATTTGTCCTTTTGCTATAAAATCTTTTCAATCTGCCGAGTTCTCGTTTTCATGGCTGGTCATTGATTTTGAACCATCTCAATATTTCCAAAAACAAAATTATCAATATCAGTACCTAAATATAATTTTATAATACATATAAAAGCTTTATCAATAGGATTCTATTTTATCTTTATGCATACATACATAGATTCACGCCTGTTTTCCAAAGGGGTAGGCAGAGACTACGGATTTCCATTTGCTACGATCCTGACACACTTCTCTGGCTTCATTCACTTTCATCACATTTCTCATAGACGCTCGCCAGTTTAAGGTGCTCTTAACCTGGCCTTTATCCAGAACGTCTCCGATCTGATCAAAAAACATTCGCCTAGGTCTTCCTCTTGCGACTGTTTCATTTATACTAGCCTTATTAACTTTCTTAGTCAGTCTTTTCTTGTCCGTTCTTTCTACATGCCCAAACCAACTAACATACCTTTTTCTATTCTCGTCACTATATCCACTTTCATGCCACATCTCTCTCTAATCACACTATTCCTTATTTTATCTTTCAGAGTCACACCACATATATTTCTCAATGCTCTCATTTCTACAACATTTATTCTGCTCGCATGCTTCTTTTGCCATACCCAACTTTCACTTCCATGCATAAGTGTAGGCACTAATAGTCCTCTATGAACAGCCAAACGTGCCTTTTCGGATACATTTTGACTGTTCATAAAAGCGTGTAGAGCGCCATTCACTTTATTGCCAGCAATCGTTCTCCTTTCAATATCTCCCTCAAGTGTATCATCCCTTGTAAACAAAGTACCCAAATATACAAACTTTTTCACTTGCTCCACTTATTCTCCATCAATCATAATATTACACATCGTCATGCACTCCTCCTTTTCAAATACCATTACTTTCTCCTTGCTTACATTCGTTTTCATTCAATTACTCTTAAAAGCACCATAGATAATAGTTTATCTTTATTTAATTACAAAATAAAGATAACTGCTTTATTTTGTAATGAAGTTGAAATAAAATATTCATATTCATTGTTTTTGCTTGGTTATAATATTGCTTGATTAATACCAACCACACTTACTTCAATCTAATATCGTTTATATTTTAGTTAATGTTATTAATCGATCAACTAATTGTATGTACAGCACTATTAAATATAAATAAAAAAATCGTTTACATTTACTGAAGGTAATTTATGGATAATTTATTGCTTTGACATGTTTCCTATCTTGTTTTAATGATGCAATAGAGAGAGACGCAAGATACAATTATAGAGTTGTACGCAGTTGTGCGATATTTTTTTATGTTTCATATTACTAAAGACTAAGCGTTACATTTTTAGTTACATCTTAGTATAATAAGTTGTCGATGTATTTGCGGTAAATAATTCAAGCATAAAATATATTTATTTCAATATAAACTAAAAGTAGACTGCTAATAGTTAGGCTGAATGCAGTTGTCGTTGCTTGTACAAAGTCAAATGTCCAAAAAACAGAGTTGTCTATGATTCATTTACGGTGAAGGGAGTAGGGACAATTTCGCTTCGTTGTCGCCCAAATTATAATTTCATGGTGATTTGTGATAAGATCTTTATATGTGGATTGAACTAAGTGACATTATTTGGTGCTTTAATTGTGTGTAAGTGTATATTTAATACATATTCAATTCTTCATTTATCGGAACAGATTACATTCTGACCGCTCCCTAGGCGTAGAATAGTACGTCAGTCGTCAAGTATTTTTCATGCCTGTTTGTACTACTTGCTTTAGTAGGGGGCCGTAATAGTAAAAGCTGTTGGAAAGTGCAATCGTACGGGAAACTGATGGTGTAAAAAACTATCTCACGTTCCGTTTATGAGGTGTTTGTCGCGTTGGTGCATTTGTAAAGTTTGTAGCCATTTTCGGTGAGTCTTCATACATTTCGCTATTTATGTGTCGATGCCGCCTATAATGTGTTTTACGTGAGGAATGACCGCGAATATTGTGATATAAATTAAGCTTAGACAGAAGTGCCATACAGATTTATGTTATTACTTGAAGAGATGACTTGAAATTCTTATTAGTTTCATTCATTGATACTATCTACGCCAAAAATCTTCTAGTTTTCACATAACTTTGTATACAGGTGGTGTAAATTTGCTAGTAACTTTTCTTTAAATGTACTTGTCCTATTGTAATATGTAGAATTTATTCTTATTTCAATATAAAATAAGATTACATTTTATTAGGTCAAAGTAAATAATGCAGACTGTAGTTACATTTGTACTACACATTATAAAATAATAATTAATCTTGATGTTTCTTAGTTATTTTATACACATGAAAGATATATACACAAAACTTAAAAATCAATATGTCAGAGTTGGACTACAAAATAAAAAATATATGATCTAGAATATAATACAAATATTTACCATTGACATTGTCTTCACTATTTCATTCAGAGCTACCAAACCCAGTTAACTCTATCAATTTACATTGTCTGATTCATTCAACTACTATTTTATTCAGCTCTAGTACTACAATGCGCATATTGTGTTATACATAGGTATGTAACAATTGCCCAATGTACATGTCCTCTATCAGCACTACTTAATAAATGTGAATGACACATTTGTTTACAAATCTAAAGTTCATATTTCTATACTTTTATAAATTGTATGATTAATGCAAGTGATGATAATATATTTGCTTAGGATCATACCTACTCAATTTATGTAAATAAAATTATATAAACCTATTTTGTTGTACATACTGGCCAAATACAGGTGGAACTCGCATAGAATAATTTTATTTAAATCTAGAACAGCAATAGAATACAATTGTGTACATCTCTATTTATTTGCACACACCTACATACATTCACAGTCTGGGTACTATGTATGTGTATCTATTGTGCATGTGAGTGCTGTGTGACTAATCAATTTGTAGAGGAACAATAAAATTGTAGGATGTCCTAGACAGGCCCTATTTGCACTATTGTTGTCAAAGTTGTTTGTTTTAGTAGGTTGGTGTTTGTTTAGCTAAGAGCGCAAGGTAGAGTGATGTAACAGGTGTTTTATGAGAATATTGATCCTATTTTATTTACTCTAGTGTATATTTTTGTTATTATTTAATGGTGTATTTCTTATAAATAATCACGAAAACAGTGTCAGTAGTGATTACATCAACCTTGAGGTCATTGAACTTTATTCAATAAATGTTATGACAGCAATAAGTAAACTTAGTTATATCATATGCTTTTCTTATATGGTTTTTAAAGATATTAACCAATTATTAACAGAACTAGCTTGCTATTTTTCTTTTATAAGCACTGTTTCTTTTTCTAATAACTATCAAGTGAATACTTAATAATTAATACACTTTCCCATTTATAATACTTGGCAATACATGCTGATTATGAATACTGTAATAATATATTAATTTAAAATAAGCAGGACTAAATTAATTGTATTATTACACACTTACAAATTTCATTGCCATATGTCATTGATTTAAATTATTAACATTTTAATCATTTCAGTATGAGTATGAGAAAAACCATGGGATATGACTAATCAAATACCAGTCAGTACCTGCAAGTTTGTGTGGTATGACTCAAATAATATCCATTAATCTCATCTAAATTAATTTAAGGCTTAACTGTTAAAATAATATAGACTGTGTTACTTTAATATTAATATCAGTAATACGGGCTAGATGCATATGTTTACTCACATAGTGAGTGAGTGAATCATCACAAAGAATTATCCTAAATATTAGTTAAAAGTTTGTCCAGATTCAGTATCAGTATCTACAAAAATCTTAAGCATCATGTAAATAATTCTCAGAATAATGTATTCAAAACAATATTATTTTAACACCCATTTCATGTTATCATCTTGAAATATCTCGATTCCCACACATGAATAAACTCCCCTCAATTTATCTTTCAACTCACACAGAAAGTATCACATCTGTGACTTACTTTTTTATTTCCATTAAGCAAGGGTGCAAATTGTTGAGTTCATTCTTTTTAATTTGCATTGAGATACTTTACAGTTTCAAGTTCTTTTAAAAACTATGTAGTGTAAATGAGTGACATTATAGTAGGCATAGGTCCTTGCCTTGGCTAGTACCTACCGTAACATATCATACATACCTTGTATATAGTACCTAACTATGCTACAAAATTTAATATTCATTTATTTTCAATAGCCACATTGTTAGTACAAATGTATTTCATACTTACACTTGGGTGTAACTTTTAACCGGTCGTATACCGCCGGCTCGCATACCAGCCGGCAGATTTGTACCCGTCGTAGGCCGGTGGCTCGCATGCGAGCCACCAAATTGGTTTTACGTTAGCTTAAGCTAAAGCGAAGGCGGCGCGCGGCGTTTTGGCGCCAATTTGGTGGCTCGCATGCGAGCCACCGGCCTACGACGGGTACAAATCTGCCGGCTGGTATGCGAGCCGGCGGTATACGACCGGTTAATTATAATTAGACTGCTATATTTTTGAAGTGTTTAAAGCACAAGCATATTACACCCACATTCTATGAGATATGACTTTAGGTACCACATAATAGGGGTTGAAAATCTTACTGTCTACCAAGCACAGTTCTAGTTGGATCTACACAAATTTATGAACAGCAATATTGAAAACTATGTGGTTTTGTAGTTTATGTGTACCTTTCAGATAAGCCAAACTTGTCATGGAAATGGTTAAGACTTTTTCATACCTTTTAAATATGCTTACATAAATCCAGGTATTAAGCCTGAGGCTTTACAAACATTGAATATTAATAACACACACATATTAATAAGGTAAACATTTTTGACTCATTGACCACTGCCAATGTCTGAAATTTGACCATTAAAACCAGTCCAGCAAGCAGTAATACTTTAAAACTTTACATAAAGTTCAATTGTGCATTTTGTGGATTAAACGGCTCTTTATATTTGTCCGAACTCTACATTGTTTGTTCTGTTACTCCAATGTTATGTAGAAACACACATTTTGTATATAATGATAGTCAATATGGACATATTGACTATCATTATGTAAAAGTAAAAACTGCTGTGTTCACTTTCACTCAACTCAATTCTTTGTATTTTATACATTTGTTTAGTCATTCTATATATTATGTTGTAGGAAGAAATACATTGTGTTTGTGTTTAATCAAATCTGTATTCATATATAGAATTACCATAAAATTTCTAACTGCTATAGAAATAATGACACAATATTTTTGATCTCTTTTTTGTAATGATTTTCACTGTCGATTCCTCGATTAAACAAAATATGTATTGTTGTCGGGTTTTTACCTCAATACAAACATACAAAATGACTGCGTGTGCCTGGTAGGTGGTAATCGGCTCGCTTAAGATTACGTGGACCTAGAAATAACTGACGAAATATTAAGTGTTCCTCTGCGTAAGCCTTCGGGAAAATACGGGAGAGATGTTGTGTAATCATTCACAATCATTTGAATACCTATTCGAGCGGTGGTGTAATCTTAAGCACAGGCTTCTAGACTGCCTAGATTGTAGTCCTGTCCGATTCTCTGATCAAACATTAGATATATTTGTACGAAAGCAGCATTGTTCGTTAATTACTTAGTAATTATTAGTCGCTACGTAGTGTCTCCAGCCTGTAGAAACTCGAACTACAACTTGTATTTCGTTTTTGCGGAGAAAAGGGTTCTCAGAATTTCTTATACATAAAGACGTTGTAGTGTCATCAGCTGTTTTTATTGGGTCGCCAATGCGAGTGATAATGGATATCTTTAATGCTTCTTGCGCCTTCCAGTAGGCTAAGATAATCACTTTCTATCACGCTGTCCATATTTTTTATTAGATTTTTGCCATCTCAATGGGATACAAACGTCTTATTTGTCTGTTCTTGTCTGGTTACTCAGTACTTAGATCATACTAGCAAGAGCCTTGATAAAAGTGAAAAGTAAAATTTTATTATGATTAAATAATAAGGCGACACAGTGTCGCGAAGTCAGATACTCGTTAGTTTTGCATATATTACTTAATTTCTTGTCTGACTTTCAAAGTAACAAAAAATTTCGTCATTCAATTGCACGTTTATCTCAGTGTTTTATTTATACAGCACTGCCTATGCGGCAAGTGATGCAGGTTCGCCTCTCACACGGGACACACATGTAATTATGCCAATTCTTCTAGTTGTATCCGTAATTTTCGTGATTGTGAATTCCTTCGCAATATAATCCCTATAGCAAAAAGCCTTCAATAACTACAAAAAAATATTACTTACTAATCATATATTAATTATTTTTAAGAAGACGTATTTATACGAAGAATCGACGGGAAAGGCCTGACTAAGAAAGTTTATAAGGCTAGTGTCAATGGAACAGTCGCAAGAGGCAGACCTAGGCGAACGTTTCTTGATCAGATCAGTGACGTTCTGGACAAAGGCCAGGTTAAAAGCACCTTAAACCAGCGAGCGTGTATGATGAATGTGATGAAAGTGAAGGAAGCCAGAGAAGTGTGTCAGGATCGTAGCAAATGGAAATCCGTAGTCTCTACCTACCCCTCTGGGAAACAGGCGTGAATGTATGTATGTATGTATGTATTTACAATAGTTGAACGCTAATCCAAAGAAAATCTACAAACATATTATATGATCTGTAGGTATCAATATTCAAATAACTACATTCGTATTGTCCTACTTCCTTACCCAGTGTCATCCGGTAGATTGACCTGTAGATTTCCAAGTGTGTCAAATAAAAGCTTACAGGTGGGTTTATTGATAAATTGGTTGCCCGTGCCATTTCTAGTATTGAACCCGCAATATCATTTTTTATTGCGTAATGGTCATAACTCGCAATTCCGAAAATCAAGAGTACCTTCTTTCATCCCCGCATGAAATAAAACATGAATCATCCACCCAAGCCAGGTTAAGAGCACGCTTAACAGACGAGCGTGCATCAAGAATATAATAAAATTGAATAAAGCAAGAGAGGTATGCCCGGATCGTTGCAAGAGGAAAGACTTATACTCTGCTTACCCTTCCGGGAAGAGGGCGTGACTGTATATATAAAGGTCTACAAACAGTTATTGTTCCTAATCTAGGTTTTAAGAGTTCGAAAATCTCTTATACTACAGCTTTGTCCGTCTGTTATACAACTTTCAACTCAAGAATCGTAAGAGCTAGAGACTTGCGGTCAACGCCATTCGATTCAGCATAATCGATATATCCCCGAAATGACTATGACCTCTGACCTCAAGGTCACGTGATACCATTTTTTCGAACTCAGATTTACGGCAATTCATTGCCGTTTTTCACTTGTTATTGTGTCCGTTATAATGTTTGCAAATCCCTCGCGACATGGGTTGCGTTTTTAGTGCGGTAATTTTTCCAAATACTCTTCTTGGCATAAGTTTGCTTTTCTTTTGCGTGCTATCGAGCGGTACCCCGTCAGGTAAAGTATATTGAGTTATTGCTATTAAGAATTTTTTTATAGTAGCACGTAATCTGGACTCTTTCTCAGTAGACGACAATAGGAAAGCTTATTGCCTAAATACATAGCTAGTGAAATGTGTTTGTAATACACCTCTGCTGGCCCCTTTGGAGTATATAGGCTTAAGCCTATGTATGTTTATTTTATTATTAGCCTTAAAATATTATTAGATTTTGCCCTTCGCTCGTGTAAATGTAGGTTAGGTTAGTAACAGTACTTTTTTCTGGATGAAAGGTGTCGATGTTTTTTTCTGTTTACTTGACAACGTGTGCGCGAAATTTCATGATGATCGGTCGTACTTAAGTTAAGGGGTGAACGCGTAAAAAGTAAACAAACTCACATTCGCATTTATAATATTAACTATAATTGTAAGTACTTGTATCTACTGTTTACTGTAGTAAATTGGAGAAAGCATTTAATAGATTCCATCTTTCAAAGCTTTACAAATGACGTTTAAATGTTTCCCACGTTGTCTAGATTGCTGGACCGTTTATGACAAACGAGCTTTCTATCGATTCGTCTGGTGAAGTTGCGTGCTATGTTCGTATTCCGCTGCAACATCACTTTTTCTTAAGACATTATTTACTTAGGACATTTTCTAAATAGGAATGTTTTTCAAAATTATGAATCTTTCTGGCTGGTGCAGAGTAACTTTACGCTTACGTAGGCGGTTGTACGGTACCGAATTCTGTTCTTCGGATAATATGTATAATACCACGTAGGTACCTATATGTCTTAGAAGTTCTACACAAAAGTATATTACATTTGGCTAACTGATTTGATATCCCATGTAATAGGGGACGACCCTATTGTCGTGCTGCTATTGAGAATTTCTTGATAGAAAACCCAAAAAGTCTTACTTCGTCTCGGTAACCCGTATACTTCATGTACAGCGATCGCATTTCCTACTGCTGCGCCACAGAGGCAATCTTCGGATAATCTTCTCAGCAACAGTTTAGAGTTTTGAACTGTATTTTAGTACGGCAAAGGGCTATTTTTGTTACCCTTATACGGACGAACAATCTTCTGATGATTACTGTTCAAACGAAGTATCAAATTTGTGTATTGTCAAAAGGTATATTTTTCATGTTACATAGGAATATGAAAACATTATTAATAATGATACATTTTGAATACCATGGAAAATTGTATTCCATACTTTATATAATAAGAAAATATTTAACAGCAATTTGGCACAAAGTATGGACCGATTTTACTGAATAAACACATAATTCGTTTCATCGTACCAAAAACCATATCTAAATTAAAAATAGGTTCCACCTAATTTATAATAATTCGAAATTATATCTAAATTACGTTCATAACTCTCGTCTAAAAATGAAAGCTATCGCAATGGCCTGCTAAAATTGAAATAATAGGTTAATTATTATATTGTTAGTAATATAAAATTACATTTCTTTACCTGGCGAAACCGTGGTAACTTTTTTAAAATAAATTTATGCGTCGTATATTTTCGCCGAAATATTGTGCTACACGTATCTACTCCAAAAAAAAGCTAAATATTGCTATTTCTTCGATGATATTTTTCCATACTACATCGAAAAAGAAAAACCTAATATTGTTTCTTCCTCGCCCGTATTTTGTATCATATTACATCGAAAAAGAAAAAGCTAAATATTGTCTTTTCCTCGCCGACATTTTGTGCCATACTGCATCGGATGTCCTATCATAAATATTTTGAGTTGCCTCCGCACTTCTCCAGCTAATTGCCCGAGCAATTAACCCCGTTAAAAGCAAGTACTGCACCAAGTTGGGCCCACTGGGCCCACGTCTTCACCAGATAAACAATGGACGATTCCAGCTTTCTTTTATTACCACTTACATTTTGTACACACGTTTCTTTTAATTCATTCTGATCGTACTTAATTCATTTGTTCACGCGAATGTTTTTACATAATAGTCTCACGCTGCCTAATTAAAAAGTGAATCTTTAAAATTGAAATGGTTGCAGAAAAGGCTTACTTGGTACAGTGAACCGACGAAGCGGTAACTGTAATGAGGAAATTAATATTTTCTTTGAATTGTCTGTATACGTTAGACAAAAGCCGAGAATAGAAGAAAGAATATTGCTTTAAAAAATACCTGCTTGAAGAATAATTACGAGCACACACTTAGTCTACCGTCTGAATGCCTGCATTTTCCTAAAGGATATAAATTGTTTTTGTTAGTTAGTGCTACTATGCCCACGATTTATTTTGCGTGAACTTGTCATTTGTATCATTTACGAATGCGAATCTCAAAGCATTTTAAAATCGAAATATTATTTGTACATAATATTTAAGTATTTGACAACCGATTTAAATGATAAGTTTTTCATTTAAATGATAAACATTAACTGTTAAACCAGATTATCTGAATTCTGAATTCATAATTGACAACGACATTCAAATTAGTTCAGCTATGGCGAAGATTAGCGTACTTAAACGCACAGACACATAGCCAAAATCCTTGTATACATACAGTTTTAGAGTTCGAAAAAACTCTTATACAACAGCTTCGTCCGTCTGTCTGTTATACAACTTTCAACTCAAGAACCGTAAGAGCTAGAGACTCGCGGTCAACGCCATTCGACTTAGCATAGTCGACATAACTCCGAAATGACTATGACCTTTGACCTCTGCCCTGAAGGTCACGTAGTATCACGTGACCTTTGCATATGTTGTTTTTCGAACTCTAAGATTTACGGAAATTCATTGCCGTTTCTCACTTGTTATTATATCATGTGCCGATTTAAATATGTATTTGTCTCGTACTATTGGTGTGCCTGCCGATTTTTTAATGCCAGCCGCGCAACTTATTATTGGATTATTTTTATTAGAAATATATTGGTAGTGTGGTTTCTGGAACTGTGCCCAGGAAACGTAATAGATATTACGTAGTATCTTAAGATAGCGTGACACAAGTAAACGCTGCTCTGCTTAATTCTTCGTAGAGATGCAGGCGTGATAGTAAGTATGTCATGGTACACTAATTAGAACCGTCGCATGGAGTATAAATCTTAAGCTAAATGATACACTGAATTTTAACTCCCTTGATACTATTTATATATTTTACGTGGACTTTTCGGATTAAATTTCGCGTGGAAAAGCTTGTAATCGCATTGACTCACATCTGTATATAACTAATGGGATAGGCAGAGGTGCATAAGACCTACATTTTGTCAGCAATGCTTTAAATCACTCGTAATAGCTGTCCACCGGGTTTATTACCAGTTACCGCGCTGCTACAGGGATTTTCTTGAAAGAAAGTCCTAATGGCACCTATTCAATCTTAGGTAAACATAATAATTAAAAAAAAACATACCAACGTAATATTTTCAATGTATATGTAGCGCATTAACTTAACTATATTGGAGTATTCAAGTTTACAGCCATAACTTTTCTTGACTTAAAACCATACGCAAACCACAAGAATGAATTATACGAACATAATATTAATTAAAAGGAATATTAGCAGTGAAAGGCATGCGATAAAAAAAATTGGCCTCCACATCAAAGTGCTTGTATTGTCCAATTTTGTCGTTATGTTCTGTAAACATTAATTATGTAGGTTTCAATACAATAGTATATG
Source organism: Catocala fraxini (assembly GCA_930367265.1). NCBI lineage: Eukaryota > Metazoa > Arthropoda > Insecta > Lepidoptera > Erebidae > Catocala > Catocala fraxini. The sequence goes on from OV884050.1 coordinate 9,831,266, forward strand.
AATACAGCTAGTTTAGTGAATTGCTGTGACATAATAATTGGTTTGTTATGTTGTACTGAATATTTGTTATTTTGAAGGCAGTCTCACGCTAGTATCCAGGCAGGGTAGGCAGAGATGTATTACACTGACAATTCGCCAGCCATGATTTTATCCACGTAAAAGGATAAGGAAGGTTTATTAACAATTTTAGATTCCGTGCTACTAAGAAATTCTTGAACAAGAAATTCGATAATACTTTGCTCGGCTCAGGAATCAAACCCGAGATCTCATTTACAGGAGTCGCGTACACTACCGCTGCAGCACCGAGACTGTCGTATATTTAGAAAATTTTATGAGATTCCGTAGCTTTTTCTACAAAACTATGAGCAGCAGGCATTGCCATGTTAGAATCTTAATATCTTGTTCCGTTATTTAACTAGAGGTACTTATGACGCTGATAGTAGACGTTTACCTTCAGTCAACTTTAACGACTTGCTCGCAAGATAAGCAGTCAATGCACTGCCCTTTTCTTTCTTTGAACTACATGTAAACATGCAAATAATATTACTTAACACGTAGTTAGTGTCTTGAAGCAAGTAAGAAATTCTGACTTTTCTCGACCTCCGTTGGTCAGTCACCTCCAACTTCAAAAGAGTTCGCTCTTGCATTACCGAATTAAAACGAAGCTATCTCGGATATTTCTTTTTCTCTAATAGTGCAGCCCCAATTACATATCAGTTCTACTTAACCTTTGCGAAAGGAACGATCGGTTCTGAAGCGATTGCTAACTACCGACATCGACGCGCATGTTGGACGGCAAATGTTGCCTATAACAGCTGTTATTAGTTATACTTCAATCTCAAAATGGAACGATCTGCTATCATTCCACTGCCTACATCGGCGTGCGTGTTGGACGACAAACGTTGGACCTAAATATTTTATAGTTTCTTTATACCTTGATAATAACCTATCGTGGTAGTGTTATTCTTCTTAAACGGAAAACTTTCGCTCTAGAATAATCCTTTTATCGCGGGAGACGTTAATGACTTAATTCAAACAACGGACACAAAGAAAACCCAGACCCTGAACAACCATTTGTAGATTGCACATATTTTTATTTTGTATGGGATTCTAATCCACAACTGGACTCGTAATAAGTATTGTTATTCATATGTTATATTTGTATTAAAATCCAGGACAGATTTTCCCATATATTTGCGAAATCCATACATGTGATTAATATCGGTTGAAAGAGCCCTTAATTGCCAATTATTTGGTGATAGTAGGAATGAGCCGGAATTACCACCTAACTGCAACCATTTGATGGACCTCTACCGCCATAAGAATAGTCACATTGTTACTATGTTCCGCCTGGTGGCAAAAGAGCACCGGAGACTCCTATAATTTCCTCTCACATAATTTTCCGGTCTTCCTTAATTTCGCCTTCACTAAGCTCAAGAACGCGCGAATTCTAGATTGAGATTCCTTGAGATTCACATGGGTAAAACTGTGGGTAGAAACTAGTAGTATACAAAAAAACACAAAAGTAGTACATACTAGCTTTTGCCCGCGGCTTCACTCTCGTAAAAGTACGTTAAGCTATATTAGTAAAAGGACTAAAAAACATAAAAGAATTTGCCTATGCTACTTAGTGATAATATAGCTTTTTAATGGTGAAATATTTATTTAAATCGGTTTAGTCGTTTTTGAATCATATCCTTACAGACTAACAAACAAAAAATCAAATCTTATCGCTTTCGTATATAAGTATTAGTTGCTGTCTGTCATTGTTAACGTATCTATTCGTCTAAATATGCGGACCAATTACCAAATGTAATCATAGGTCATTAATATTGATTCAGAAACATTAACGTGCTAATCCCAAATCAAGACTAATGACAATTTAATTATAGAATGTATAAGATTGTATAATCAAATTGTAATTAGAATTTTGTGTCTATAACATTGATCAATCGTCTTTTGCTTTTATTTTCGTCTCAAATAGTAATGAATTTATGTTAACTTTATTGCGGTATTTATTATATAAAAGGAAAAGATATAAAACATTTGTCAGTACCGTGTATAGTGTAATAAAAATGGAAAGTGATGTCGTATTTAAATGTTTCATAAAAAGCGAAATGTAACATTTGATATTTATAAGTAATAAATATGTTATACACTTTCTTTTTAATCATAAGACCTATATAAATTTACCGATACTAATGTAAATGTTTATGAAATATGTAGGTAGAATGTTAGGATCTGTCTGCAAATATTCGTAGACAATGCGTTCGCATTTCTCTTTCGTGAGACGAATGTTTTAGATATAGTGGGAGGAGATAACGACCTACGACCTACACCTATGAATAGAGCTAAGCCGCATACAGGACATCGGCAAAGTCCTGCTTTCAAAAGTCTAGTTTATATTCTCCTCGCCTAACTTACTTTTTTTATTTATTTTTATGCTACTACCTTGGTAAACAAGCATACCTAATGGTAAGTGGTCACCGTAGCCTATGAACGCCTGCAACACCAGAGGCATCAGTTACGCGTTGCCGACTCTTTAAGAATAAATGGAAGTGGGAAGGAGAAGGAGCGGGAAGGGCGAAAGAGAGGGATTGGGCCTCCGGCACTATCACTCACCGATCGAAACACAACAGTAGAAATACTGCTATTTCACGTCGATATTCTGTGAGAGAGTACTCCTTCCCCGGTCGAGCCGGCCCATTCATGCTGAAATCAGCGAGGCTCTACTACTCAGACTTACTTTCTTCATCAATCCTATTAATTATTTTCTACTTACTTACGCCGCGCCTTTCACACATCCATAAATTCTTATACATTTTTACCATAGAGAGCAAATAAGTCGTCAAATCTGTGGTTGAATAATTTGACATAGAATTTATTTATAAAAATCACGTAAATGTCAGTTTTACGTAATTTGCAAACTTACATAAATACGAGTCGGGTGGCATACTGTCATTAAATAACTATCACTTTTTGCGCGACCAACTAAAGACCGATTTGCAATGGTAATGTCTTGATAATTTCATTCTGCATGTGACAGAATCACGTAAAGTGTGCAAGCAAAAGCTCTTAAAAGTCCACATTATTCTTAATTACGAGGCTTTTTGTTGTCAGCTTTAGGATAATTATCCCCTCCTGAATTTATTATTGCAGTTTAACTTATGATAACGTATTTTCAAAACTTTACTTCCATAACCATAATTTAAAATCTTTGCTCTATAATCTCCATTTTCGTTAAACTGGTGAATCTATTCTAACAAAATAACGCGTGGAAAGATTTAGTTGAAAATCTGGGCAACAATGTAGGACACTTTTCTCGGAAATTGTGTAGGTCCAGGGGGACTTTAATCAAATTAACTTAGTCGAAGCTGTGGTCGTGTACTAATATAAAGACGTCCACAAGATAAATAATGGTTGATACAAAGTAAATAATGGGTTGATATATCTTTATCTTCTTTGATAACAAAGGAAGAGTGCTCATTCAAAGGCAGTTAAAGAATATCTATTAATAACAAATTATCCGTGGCGTATCACTCACTGCATACATATTAGTTTTAAATAATTCCAATACGTGTTATTAACAATGTTATAATTATTTGTATTGTAGAACAAACAAACGCTTATGTAATTGTTCTGCTGTTGAAGCCACCCATCGGTACAGTACGACACATATAACTTGGTTTTCCGTAAACAAAGACAAACCAAACATAATAATGATAAATCGATTTCCGTCGACACAAAAATACGTTTCTCTTCTGTAAAAGGATTTTTCAGATTTATGTGTACTTGATGACATGTGAGGATCTCGAATTTGTCACTGACAAATAGCAGGTTAGGCATTCGGACAAATCCTTTCTGATACCCGAATTGGTCCCGACATTAAGGTCGTTTACAATGTCGCATTACGCTCCTTATAAAACACCTTGAAAACCTGAAAAATTGAGAACAAAATATTCATTTTGCGACATTTTCAGTTGGCATACATCGCGTTGTGGCATTGTAGTACATCAAAACACGAAGAGCAGAGCAAGTTTCGCTCGTTAATTTCAAACTTAACATAGTTATAACATTTTTATTTGGGCTAAATGTACATGTCAAGTACTGGGACTCAGTTTCCAGGAATTTGGACTAGATGTTACATTATTAAGTTACAAACTGGCATGTTTTGTTGCAGGTGGATTGAATCAACATCAGTATTATCGGAGCAGCTCATGATGACATTACGTTCTAATACATTAAGTAGCCATTAGGGTATGACCGGTCGAGTTTAGACATGATAAGAAAACCACAGCAGACATGGATGGCGTGAAGAAAATACACTCGGGAACCCTGTATCGGTAAGTGTTTTATTATTTACTTAGACTTAATCCAATCTAGTGCCAAGTATTTGCCGACCTAGTCTTCCAAATGGCACCACAAGGTCAATTCTTCGTTGTAGTGCCTTCAATCTGTAAAATAATTTATCGTGTTAAATGGGTAAGAGTAAAAAATTCAATGTTAACGTTTTATCTTGCTCTGTATGGATACAGTTTGAAGTTGGAATGTTAATAGAAGAGTGGAAAATATTAGAATGTCATACAACGTACCATTCAACATAAAATGCCTGGTTGTTTCTCACTAGGGATGCAGAGACAACGGATTTCAAGCCTGATATAGATATCTGTTTTATAAATTAAATAAATAAAATTGATTATTATTTATGCTTTGCTATTTAGCAGCACCTTAATTATTTCGAAGTGTCAACAGAACATAATATTTACAAGTAATTACACATTAGACATAAAAAAGGAGTTAATAAATAATGTAGAATATAATACAGGAAATATCGGTTGACACTGTAAATTATAGTTGCTCTTTAATACCACGGTAAGTTTGTTTTATCATTTGGTAAATATTAAATAAGTATATACTAAGTTTTTAATAATTTTCTTTTATATAATACTGGTATTATGTAAGAGGAACAGATTTTAAAATGTGTTTATTACAAGACACCGCGCCGTTGCAGAGAAACAGTTTTACTGCCAAGTTAAGTTTTTACGGGTTTCAACACTTACTGAATTTGATATTTTGCTAGCGCGTAGCTCGTTTAAACATATATGCTTGTTTAACATTATAAGATAGGAAACTAAAAGGTGCAGTCAATGTATAATTCGATTTCGTATCTGCTTAGGGTAGATATTTTGAGGTAATGCAAGAGCGTAAGCTATAAAAAAACGTTAATCAGTATTACTAAAGATGCGACATCGTATTTTTTTATTTCGGTTAAACGTGTATTACACCCACATCTCGTCAGCTATGTCTATAGTCTGCCGTAATAGTATTAAATTAATTTTCTCTAGGGTCGTGCGAATGACACCTAGCTATCGAGAGCGACTCTTTGCCACCATTGTTGTTTAAAAGAAAAGCTTGTGAGTGCAGTCGATGAAGCTTATATGGCTTACTTAGTTGTACGCGGATTTTATCCTTACGTCATTTCCTTCTTACTTTTCCGTAGTAGATTTAGTCATTTTACAAATTGTCTACACATTCCGTCAAACCCTATCTAGGTGCAAAATAAAAACTGTTGAGCTTTATATTACTTGAAGTCGTAAAAGTCAAACTGGAGGAAGAATTTATAGTGTCTATTTCAGAAGATATGGGTTGGCAGCTCTTCAATACGTAGTACTATTGGTGATTCTACACTTGATTTATGTTTTTTGTAATTAGTGTATTGGCAGTTGATTTTACTTCGGCAACTTGTTAAATATGGTACCTATGTATGTGAGTGAGTTGGCCTGGGTGAGAGAGAGATTCTCAATTCCAACTAGTGTTTGCCCAGTGATCGAAATTCGACGTAATCATTATTAAACGTTTTATGTAGATATGAATTTGCCTATCAATATAAAAAAAATCTCACAGTATCCAATGTTTTTATTGCTAACAGGAACAATAAAGGAAATCGATTGACAAACAGAAGTGAAAATGGTACTAAACTATTTTGTCTTTGTCTATTTATATCTAGATAGATTAAACGTCTTCTATATTTGTCAATAATGTGATACACCTTATGAATTAAACTGAATTGAGCTATATTTTGTATAAATATAGCTCAATTCAGTTAAAGTTAGTAGTAAACATTTTGCATTCCTAAAGGTGAAATATGATGGTACCTTTATAACCTCCAAACAACTTGTTATTACTAATAAAATGTTATTCTACATATATTCTAGCATTCATAATTCCTTCCTACACTTAGGGAAACAGGCATGAACGTCTGTGTGAATAGGTAATTTATTTTTCAAAGCAAGCAAATAACGCGCGTACTTATCCGCATTGTAGTGATGCTGTACAAACCTACAATAGGACCTTGTGCGAAGTAGGTAGTTGCTCGAACCCACCTACTAACAAATCGATGCCTTCATTTACGCAATCGTTGTTAGACCCTGTAGATACTGCAAAAAGATACTCACTGTCTTATTTTATTTATTGTTTTGATTTTTATTCGCTTGCTATCTAGCCAGCTCGTAGCATCTGACTTATACGTTTATAACATCAGGAAATGTGTCTGGTTGCCAACCTTTCAAAATAGTAGTCACTGTTAGTAGGATAAGATTCTAATACTACACTGGTTCGCTACTGTCAGCACAGTCTCCTTTAAAGTTTGGATAGTTTTCACCGCAGAGAAATAGCTAGAAATAGCATGGCTGTAATCTTCTGTTAGGAGCTGATATTTTTTTTAATCGGTCAACTCCCTTTTGAGATGAAACCCACTATTCTCTGCCCTTCTTAAATTTATCCTCTTTTTGATTACATTGGAGTTAAGGATGAAGGTTTCATTCAGCATACATTCAGCGCTTGTCTTTACCTAGAACTGTGTTGATTTTGTCATTCTATCAGAACGTCGAATGTGTTGAATCAGCTGTCGGCCGCATAGCTTGTTTAGTTGATTATCGAATTTCGGTTAAAGCGATTGACGCTTTACCTCGGTTATTTAAATAGCGAGATCTGTGATAGTATAACCTAATTTAAGACGCATTGACATTGAAAAAAAAACAACAACACAACAACAAAAACTGAAAATACCGTCACAATATTGTAAGTTATTTTTCATTCTTTCATGATTTATTCGTCCCGAGGGATTTACAAATATGTCTTGTGAGTATAAACCAAGCAATGAAAATGTCCAATGCGAAGATTAAACCAGCAACTTGCGGTAGCTGCTTTTACAGCTGAAGTTTACGTGGTCAGGAATCCCACAGATTACTTTTTTAATTTCTGAATGAGTCTCGTACCCTTCCGTGGTCCGATTTTTATGTATGTCTGTGGCAATTTTTCACGCTCTATCTCAACGCTAAACGGCGAAACAGGTTTTTATATGTTGTGAAAAGGATCGAAAATTCGAAACCTGAGATGGTATCTTTTCCTTATAACTTCACCATTGAAATGCGGTAATGGCATTTTCAGATTCTCGTTTTACTTAGCTTGTTAAGGTTTTCAAGGTTTCTTGGTAACTGAAGTTATAATAGATGTGCTCGAGGATTGGTTTCATAGCATACAGTTGCAAAATTGGTAATTAAATAGGCAGTCCGTTAATTAGTGTCAACTTTAGACTTTGACCCGGATGCTGCCAATATTACAGCGATAAGTAATAGGTAGTATTAGTAACGTGGAACTGAAATTGTTAATTACCAGATATCGACGAACACAATGTGACTATTTCAGTATAATATGAAATGTGTGATTATGAATTTGAAATAGATACAAAATGTAGGTAAAACAATCTTTTCACTATAATTAGACAAGGGTTATCCGTGTACCTGTTCAAATTTTTTTACTCACTTCTGCCTTCTAACGGCGGTGGCGGTGGCCACTGCCCTTATTCAAGGTCAGAATATATTGTAATTTTAAGGTTTCCTATTTTGTTTGGCAAAATAATATATAGACTTTGCTCTATTTATTACTTTTTGCATATGCTCTTTGCATGATCTTAATAAAATAGGCCTTTTCTGCAGCCAATTACACTACCAAGTAAAACATTTCGTAATTCAATTCTCCATTTTGATGATCAGCTCAAAGATTTTGTTGACACCAAAAATCTACTACATTCAGGCGCGATAAAACGATTTGGGTTTGAACCGAGGAAAACTCATTTTAAGGGTCAAATAGGTAATCGAGTAAATGTGTTTTAGTCTGTGAAAAAATATAACTTTTCGCTTTCAGTACTCCCTTTTGGCAATGACGGTTTTGATAACATCTTAGATCTTTTGTTAAGTGCTAGTTATAATGTAGCACAGCCTACCATACGTTTCTATATCATAGAATACTAGGTAGATGTTTCAGCTTTTCATTTTACCACCTGCCTTTATATACAATCTAACATTATAGAGCCTATTTGGAAAATGATGCAGATACTGTACTGGAGAATATTGGGATGGAGGTCCAATAACATTTTACTACAGTACGATATGACCATCGAGCCATACAATATGCATTTGCACTTGCGCTCATGGTTACAGGAATAACTAGGTATTTGCCCATAAGGTCTTAGAATATCTTTTCTCTATCAGAGCTTTTGACGCTTCGATACCGTCGCGTAGCTCAATGTCTTCTAAGCGGACTATTTATTCTACAGTAATCTAGTATCTAGACATGCATCCATGTAAATAGGTATTAATAACAAGGCACGCTATACATTTGAGCTTGAATTATACAGTAACCACTGAAAGCTTCGGCATTTCAATAGAGAATAGACGCTGTAGTTCGTGTCACAGGTTTGCCACATCTGTCTAGCTGGCTGGATCCATTATCCATTAGGCTTCGGGCTTAAGATCAGCGGACCGGTAGCGGAGCAATAAGGATAGCTTAAGCGGATGGCTGAATCTCAGAATCTTCCGAGTCTTGATTATCCGCTTAAAAGAGATCTGCTCTAGTGATTATGATAGATTTAACCGCGTCTTTACGTCAACCTGGTCTGTTAACCCATCGTCTTAACCATATCGAGATACAATGACAAACATTGTGTCTGAATGTTGGCGTCCGAACGATGATTATTGAGTTAAATAGTCGATGTTAAGCTTAAGTTTGGCTTAAATTAAGGGATTTAGTCGGCAAGTAGATACTGATATTCTAAGGTGTATCATAAGCAGGGTGATCGTCACTATATCAAGAGGAGCTTTATACTCGGCCGGTTAAACGAATGTCACAATACCTATAGATGTATACTGTTCTTCACTCTTTAAAAGTAAGGCTTCTCTCCGTTTTCCGCCTCGCTATCCGCTTCGCTTTCTGTCCCGCTGCCCGCTCCGCTCCGCTCCAGCTCTTAGTGGTCTCCAGGCCTGAGCGTTGTACTCACTATGATTATGCACAGTATAATCACAATTTATGTTTGTTAACATCGAGTTTTAATTAGGAACTAACTTGTGCCCAGCGTTGCAAATGGAAAATTTATAGAGGAGTTATTTTGCGTTCCGTTTCCAACACTAATCTTGTCTTGTGTTTTATCGTTGCGTTTTGGTAGCACAAAAAAAATATTTTTATTTTAATTACACAAGAAGTTCACGTTTCTGTCATATAGAAGGCACCATGAGTTTAAAAAAAATAACCGTTTTGTTTTAATAAAGATGGTGGTATCCATGTTTATAAAAAAGAACAGCAATTCAATTGTCCACCCTGATTTTTTTTCCAATAGAAACAATATAATAATATTTACCTATTTCAATATTATGTTAATATTTTCAAATTTCAGCATATTTGTTTGCTCTAAAGGTCTAATATAACCCAGGTACGTTGCCGTCCGATTTCCATATCGAGATAGTGTTCCAAGGAGTAGGTATGTAGATTTGTTTATAGCCATTTTCTGGTCTCGATAACTCGGTGACACACCTTCGATTACTAATGTTGCAGACCCTTTCTAAGAACGTAACTAAAGTACTTTTCATATAAGGAAAATGTTATTAAATTCCTTTTTACCACGTTATCAATTCTCATACACTAGTCTAAAATAATAGTTGGTAATCCAACACCACTAGTAAGTTTTACTGAAGTAGCCAGGTAAGGCCCCTTAGGTAAGAGAAAAACGGGAAACCTACTTCACATTCTGATATAACTTTCAGTAATTGAAACGTTCGCAGGCAAAGCCATTGACAATATCTAGTTTGAACCGTTAATAAGTTATCGATACTCTTCGCGAACTGTCAAACACACTCGTAGTTAGTTATTGGAAATCTGATCTGATAACGTCCACTGTCGCTTTTTTATTGTAGCTGACATCTCTATGGTCCGGTGAATTTGTGAAACTGATCGATTTTACTTGGATGAGGTCACTAGTGGATTAAAACTAATTTATTGCACAATAGACTATCTTACAGATGCGAAAGAATTCCAACAAACCTTGAAAACTTTTATTTGCCAAAATGTTTTATTAGTTATCCAATAAAAAGCCCAGGGAACGGACACCAACGGACGTTCGACGCAAATAAAGCTGACAATAAACCCGGACTGCCTCAAAATTCTTTACCCCGGTACAAATGACCCATTGAGCCTGGAGTGATCCATTATGTATTTGTTAGACATTTTCACACAGACTATTAAAACAGAGCCTCGTATTGATTTGTAGAAAACCACAATAGTCTATTGTTGTACCTGTTATATGCGTTTTAAAAACAATAACTGACCGCACAGATGGGCGGTGTTCCATTTCCACCGGCCCATCTCGTGTTGAGAGATCACTTTGTGAATAACATGACACCATTAGGCCTACGCTTGAATTGTGTACCGTACACACACAGTTACGTACTATAGTTGACACACCAATTTATACTTGTAATTATGCCAGATTACTGCTGACTTATACACGTTTGTGTGCAAATGTAAAATTCATAGAACAATGTTTACGGATCCTGTTTAGTATTCTTTTCACCTTTTACATTGGGATGTCTTAATGCGGACAAGTGGTGAGATGTGTTAAGACTTCTGATTTGTCATCTGTCGTTTCTCGAAGATTAACATATTTTTTACTATAAAGCATTGTAATTGATATGTCTCGGGGTTTACAAAAAATGTGTATGAATACAATGAGTAACAAAATCGCGTTTGTTTTCGGATCGTATCATTTACTCTGTACAAGGTTAACCACTCCGAATTCGTAGCATCCTTACGTGGAATTTATTTCACAAAAATGGCAGATGTGCCAAGCATTTCTACGTTAACGTGTTTTTGTTGTACTGTTTATTCGTTCGATACAGACGCCACAGTTGTCGTTGCCGAGCAGAATTAGTTGGGAAAGACTATCGATAGTTTTTAATTACGATATAATTAGATACCATACGGCCTTCTAAATATTGCCACATTGTATTTTGAAGAGATTGGTTAGAGTTCGCAATGTTTAGCGGTACGCTCATATACAAATGAAGAAATTAAGAATTTTATAAATAAACCAATTGAATATAGACGAAGCCCCAAGTGACGGCGGCATATCTAAATATACGAAATATACCTATTCCTGTCTTTTTATTTTACCTTTGTCGGTCGTGTGTCTGCCCAAGTAACTGACTTATTCCATTCCGCATACAGTCCCAAGACCATGCTTCTTTCACCGTAAACTATCGTCTTAATTTAAAGTCTCTTTTCCATTGTGAATATATTTGAATCTGATTCATATGGACGGTCATTGGGGACCGCAGCTTTGTGTAAACGGGATATTGTATATCAAACAAAGTTATAAAAATAATGTGTATATTTCGATCGGAATTACTCCGTAGACAGTTTACTGATCTGTGGTTATGACGTAATCATATTTGCTGTCCAGTGTCCTAGTTTGAAAGCGTTCCAAAAAATAAAAAGCTGTGTCGAGGGATCTAACACGAATGTCCGTAACACGGAAGTATCGCATTACTTTTTACGTTCCTTTGAATTTTCTGTTGTTTGCATACATTTTATTGGCGATAATGAGAGTAATGAATTGCGAGCAAATTTTGGCCTTTCTTTTTCAATCCGTGGCCGGAGTAAACCAGCTTTGTACTGATATTAGATATGCATATTTTATGTAATAGGTATTTTGGTACGCATTACGGGCAGCCTGCTTTGTTTACTAAAATATTGACGACCCTGCGAATTCTATCTGAATTCTAATAAACCCCACGATACTCCTACACTAGATAACAGTGGTTTTAAGAATTGAAATCAGAATTCATAAAATAGGCACAAAATCTCTTTCGATTAGGTTTTGAATATTGAACGAGTAGATTAGGTTTTATTCGAGCATTACCATTGCAGATTTTAATAACGTTACGTGGATTTCTAAGCAAAATAAACTCATTCACTATCTTTCTTACGTTGTGACCTTAGCTGGAAGCGATTGCTTTTGTACATATCATCAACCGTCAAGGTCCAACGTCCTTCACAAAGATCAAGGGATTAAAGAGAACTTCGGGCGGGTATAAAAGTTTGTTTGTTTTTTACCGTTTCAAGAGAAAACACGTGCCTCTCCCTTTAAAATTTTACACACGATATTTCTATTCTGGTTGTTTATACCCTTTTACTCGTGATTGTTTACATCGACGTCCCATAAATTCTCGTTTTCCTCACACTCTTAGCGGCTATTGATATATTTTATGTACTTTGGTTTTCCTGAAAAATTGGTATCTACGCAATTGAAAAGGCTTTTCTATTCCCCCAGTCTTAATGTAAATAATTCAGTACTACTAAAACTTTGCTTACCGACGAATTTGTAATCCATTTTCAGCGGTTGACTTTGATATAGAGGTATTCTAAGGTTCTCTCTATACACACAATGGATTATCTATCAGTATTTGTGTAGAAACTTTTGTGGGTTTATTTATTGGGTAATCTAGAGAATGGTTAGGCACACATAGATTAGGATTTAAACTTTATTATTACGGTAGTCATAGGCTTGTCAGTGTTGATTTCTGAAGTAAATAAAGTCCATAGGCGGTTACCATTTACCACTCTAGGTGCCACTAAAGTCAATAAATAAAACAAGATTTACAATACAAAAAGTCTACGAATACATTCAATACTTCTGTTGGTGGAAAGTAACAATAAACTTCATGGCACCCGGATGTTTTCCAACGTGCAGTAATTATAATTTTTCTATTGCAGTGATTGTAGGGTTATCGGTCAAAAGCAGCGGGGTGGTTCCATCTCCTATCTTCTCAGTTTCTATTTTACAATGGTTTTCAGCCAATTAACGTCTAATGCTATTGACTGTGTAACCATTTAAGTGGTCACTATTACGCCCCGTCGAGTCTTATTAGGATTCGATCCCGCGGGCCAAAAATTTTTGCGATTTACATAGAGTTATTTCAAATCAGAGTGTTCTTTAGGTCTGTAGTTTCGATCTTTGTTTAGTCCGATATTAAAACTGGGCGCTTTGTTAAAATGCAAAGAACTGTTTTGGACTCAGAATTTTTTTTTGCGCATATTTTCTATATTTTCTTGTCTTAAATAACTTGCTGAACTAATCGCAAGCTTCCTACGAAATCGATATGGTATACTATAAGTTGCCCACATGTGGAATATTGGCTAAAATTAGTACACAATTAGCAGCAGCATTCAACGTAATGTTGAGCGGTCGGTTTAATTGCACTTACGCAAGTGGTACATTGCACTTTAGTACGTGTGCCTATAGGTACCTACCTCGTCGGTACGATAAGGAATGATATTGCATTAATACTTTATTTTTAGGTAGATTAGATATAAGACGTAGGTAACGTATTTGTTTTTCTTTTCTTATCAAGGGAATAAAGAAATCGTTCACTTAGTAGCAAGGTATTGTATTTAGCAATGAATATGATAGTAATTAATATAGTTTTTCTTTATAGGAGGGTAAACGAACAGTCGCGTACATTTCTTTTAACTTTTTAAGGCAACACGGTGGCCAGACACAATAGACTTAACTTTGTCTGATATACTTTTTACATTTCTTTTATTAATACAAAAACATCGATAGCCTTGTAAAAAAGGCTCTCGATGCTCTGACTTATGTGCGTATAAAATAGTTAATTATCGCCCGCTTTAACGGTGAAGAATAATATCGTGAGGAAAACTGCAGGTCTGATAGTGTTCTATAATAATCTGAAGATATGTAAAGTCTGCACTCAGCCAGCGTGGTGGATAATGGCTCAGAAACCTTACTTAACAGGTTAAGGATGTCAACTGTTAGTAAGACAAACATTATAGATCCCTTAAATATTCAATCGGAATAAGTTTTGCAAAAATTTATCTAAACCCAAAAACAAACTACAGTTTGACAATAGTATCTATATATATATAAAAATCAATTGCTGTTCGTTTGTCTCGCTAAAACTCGAGAACGACTGGGCGATTTAGCTGATTTTGGTTTTGAAATGTTTGTCGTAGTCCAGGGAAGGTTTAAACGGTGAGAAAATATAGAAAAATAAATTTGGATAGATGATACGAAGTACACCGGGTCAGCTAGTAGATAATAAATCTATTACTGCGGATTCAGATGTGAGTTCAATGATGAGATTTTACAGAATAGAACTGCAGATGACAAAATTTATGCGGACGGACGCTCTGCGATTGCGGATACGGATGCAGACGTGGGTGACATCCCTAGCAATGACTTTATAGCTAAAGACGCTTGCCGGTTATAACACGTGTCTACTGCTCCCCGGTGCATAGTGACAAGTGTTTGTCTATCAAAGACTAAAGTAAAGTGAACGGCCTTACCACTGAAAGTGGTCTCTAAGGAGCATACAAGATTGATATAAGTAAAAAGAAATGCTTTTATATATATATAACAGTCAACATCCAGTGTAAAGCTTTACCACTAAAAGAGGTATCTAAGAAGCAACAAGATTAATATGGTTAATAAATAATAATTAAAAAAACCCATTTTCTACTTTTAAAGCGTGTTTTTTAGGTTTTTTTAAACTATAACTGCTATTATTATTTTTTTCTTCTAAATTTTTGTATTGTCGTCGGTCCTCGATAAGTGTGCAAAGTTTCAAATCAATCTATCGGTTTGAAAGGGATGAAAATCACGTTCAAAGATTAAGTTACATAGATTTATAGATACACACCAAGCTAATAAAAGCGTGTTAAAAAGACATGCTTTTCTTTATAACTGTCCATTCTAGGAATAATTTCTATATCACAATGAATGGACTTTTCAAACAACGAGCTTTAAGAACTCCCAGTCTTGAAACCAACATTTGTGGCTTACAGAAATTTTGTCAGGTATCGACTTTCTATCCACAATACTCTGTGTTGTGGCAGTGGCGACGCGACCACTTAATTGACTACACCAGCCATGCAGTACAGTCAGTTTTGCATTTGTAATATTCGTTACTCCTCGGTCGTCTAACTATTTACAGTATATTGCAATATTTTGATAAATTTTTTTAGTAGCAGCACGCGGTCTGATTCTGTGCCCGTTTGACTTACTCCCATGCCATAGGATGGTAGTCAGAAACGGCCATGAATTGCCGTAAATCTTAGAGTTCGAAAAAAATGGTATCACGTGACCTTGTCAGAGGTCAAATGTTGTTTGTCAGAGGTCAAATGTCATAGTCATTTCGGCGGTATATCGAATATGCTGAGTCGAATGGCATTGACCGCGAGTCTCTAGCTCTTACGGTTCTTGACGGATGGACGGACGGACGGACGGACGGACGGACGGACGGACGGACGGACGGACGGACGGACGGAAAAAGCATTTTTTTTTACCGGAAAAAGAATCCATTTTGGCGATATCCGTCGACCCCACACTAGGCAAAGCCTGTCCTGTGGGTGCCTGTTGCGTTTCACAATGCTCTATTTGTTACATTTACTAAATAGCTCGGTCAACATTATAAGCTACTACTCTTTAATAAACCCTTACCTGTCTCTTCAGGGATATAGGCGTGAGGCTAACACCGACATTTTGAACGGCTAAATAATCAACGACATAACAAAATCACTTATATCAATACTAGATTTTGCCTCTGGCTTCGCTCGCGTAAATGTAGGTTTGCTTGCATAGACAGTACTTAGACAATACTTTTTTCTGGATGAAAGGTACCCTATGTTAAATTTCATGGCGATTAGTCGAGTACCTTAGCGTAACAAACAACTCACATTCGCATTTATAATATTAGTAAATATTATCACATGATTTGATTGGCTGTTGCTAATTCATTCAGCCAATCAGCAGTTGACATTCATTTGACTGTTTATTCAGAAAGCTTGTGTTGTACTGTCTTTCAGAAAAAAGTTGTTATGTAGGTATATATACCGGCTCTCCGGTACAGATTTTATGAAAAGTCAATGCAGTTTGTATTCCATAGCTATTTTTATTTATGAGCTGCTCAGTTTCCTTTATGCTTGTTTTGCCTCTACAGGCAGCTTTATCAAACTGTCTACGTTGTAGATGCATAAAGGAAGGATTCTCTGTCAGATGCAACATTTGCCCGATTTTCGCCTTTGTTATAGTCTGGAGTCTTCTTAAAGCAAACCCTTTGTGAAAACGTTAAATAAATAGAAAAAACAAATAGTTGATTGATAATACTTTTCTAAATGGGTCGGTATAACAAATCTAAGTCTAATTACTAGCGCGTTAGATAAAAAAGTGTATTAGGCCTTGTGACCATCTAGTAATTAAACGTATGTAAAGACATTTTGGATGTTTTTTACTCATTCTTATAGATAGACCATGTTCTGGATTAACATGTTGTTAAAAGACTACCTACAGGACAGTTTTCCTTAGTAATATTATTAATTATCATCTGAGAATGTGTATTTCTTTATTTGGTGAATAAATATTTTTATTTATTTATTTGTGTAAGGTGCTTTAATCTCGGTTATGCGTTCCCCAAGGATAATAATGCAATTTTCACCACGTTAGTACTGAACTTACCAATAGACGACACTACTCAATACAATAATGTTAAATGTTAACTATTAACTTAATTAGTAGCTTAGAATTCACATTACCACTAAACAAAGAAACTTACCCTAAACAAGCTTTTCTTGTATGAATCACAAATATTTGTGTACACACAGTAAGAAACTAAACTCAATATTTAAATAAAGATATAATGTAGATAAACCGCGGTTTATCTACATCTCATTACAATACGCAATATGAGCGCGTCGCATTATCGTACAGACTTACACGTATGCATGGTTACCATAAATAACTATAAGTCAACACTATATCGGCGAGTAACATAGGCTATATTCTATTTAAAAATAAAAGTAGCGTTACTAACATAACCTAAACTACTTTTACGCAAGCGAAGCCGCGAGAAAAAGCTATTTACTAATATCTTGGTTAACCCCTTCAGCCATTTTTGTGGGTAGTGCAATCGTGGGGTCTAAAGTCCTTTTGATTGCAGGGCCAGTACCTTTAGGCTACCTAAATTTATATCATGACATTTTCTTTGATAGTTGACGTAGAATATTAATACAAGATAGCGAGACCAAAAACATTGTATCGTATATTCTTTGAATAGCGCTGCTGCATGATACGTAAAAAATAAAACAAAAACGTAATTGCGACTCTATAAAAACATTCATATTGACGTATTATGCTTTTTTACTAGTATTTGTCCGTGACTTCGTACGCGTTGATTACAGGTCACCTGCGAAGTAAGTTTGGAATCAATTTATGCACCATGTCTCTGGTTTTGTTATATGAAATAAGATGAATCGTGGCTTAGACCAGCCCCAGTTCCTGAAAGACAGATCAACACAAAAATTTGTTGACAGACGGTCTAAGACATGTCAACTGTTGGCATTACCCGTATTTAATTAGCAATAGCCAATCTAATAGCTGGACCTGAGAATTTATATATGTTTTAACATGTCGTTAATAAGTCTTTCAGGCAGTTTTTCTATAATATTGTCCTCTGTTTACGCTAATATTATTCATTGAAATTAAACTACTATATACGGATTTTATCGCGTTGTTTATTTGACACTTTATTACATAATTTTAAAAACTGTTACACTGCTACTACTATTAAACTTAACTAATTTTTAAGCTAATTGAATTATTATTAAAACTATTAAAACTATTTAAATTTTATTAAATTTTACACTTTCCTTTTCAGCAGCCATGGTCACGTGATCTCCCCGTGACCATGGCTGCTAAAAAGCAACCGAAACGTCGGGGAAAGTATAAAATTTAATTAAATTTAAATAGTTTTAATATAATTTAATTAGCTTGAAAATTAGTCAAGTTTAATAGTAGTAGCAGTGTAACAGTTTTCAAAATTATGTAATAAAGTGTTAAATAAACAACGCGATAAAATCCGTATATAGTAGTTTAATTTGAACAGCTTTTTCTATTCGGGTGTATGATTTTAGTTATACAGTTCTGGAAACTTGGGATCAAAACCTCTGCAAAAAATTAAGTCAAATAACAATGTAGGTTCAGGCTCCAAAGAGTCTATAACTATTAGTTTTTCAAAAAAGAAGCATCGCATTACAGACACCGGCCTTGTTACGGTTTTACAATTGTATATATAGATAAAGTTTCATCTCTAAAACTTAACTAGTTTTAAAGAGGAAACTGGAAGTTTGGATCCAAAAGCAAGTCAAGACAGTCGAGTTGGACTTGTTCAGACGAATCCGGATATTTGGTAACCCTATACATGTATATTAAGGTCGTCCGTATGAACTGTGGATACTAGTCGACCTCTCGCCTCCTTTATCGGCTTATAGTAATTCATTAGTTGTGAATTCTTCGCATCAATCCTTTGTGTTTATAACAATTATTATTTATCCTTCAGTATGCAAGTATTTTCATAAATTACTCTAATCTGAAGTATATTCTGATACTTACAGATGCATCAGTTTTATGTTATATTTCTCACTGGAATAAAAACGATTAATTTTCTGATCATGCAGCGACAGACACTTACACTAAAATTTCCTTGCCTTTTAATAGTGTGTCCACTCGCATCTTAAAACTTGGACAGCTGCAGCTCTAAGTTAAACTGCAGATTCTGTTCTGGAATACCTCCTTTCTCATTTATTCTTTAGTCGGGGACGTGATAAAGGCAACTAATAACCTGTCACTATAAACTACCCTTGGCCGCTATCACGTCATGCGGTTTTAGCACCACTTAAACACAACATTACAATCCGAATCCTATAGCTAAGCTTAGGTGAAATCGCCCTTTGGCAAACTGATATTCAGCTAGTTCGTTTGAAAACTGACCTCTACGCGCTTGGAAAAAATGAAGGTTAGACAGCTTCAAACATTGCACAAGGTGATTCGTGTCAACGTACTTTGATCTTTATTCGACTGTTTCAGTAGACTCTGATAAAATGTAGTATGATTTCTTCCCTCTATTTGTTTAACATCTTATGTGGGTGGATTTAGGAGCTCTCAGCATCCACCCACTTGAATATATGAGATGAAATTCAACGCACGCTTGTCAAATTATCTTGTATCACCATTGACCTATTTTTGGTGGTTGCAAATAAAACAAACATTTTATCCCATTATTACAGTTCGTTGGCTCGGTTCGGCGGGATAACTGTAAGCGTGACTGCCGATTATGAGATACCAGTTTCAGTCTCGTGCCGGTAGAAGTGCTATTAAGTAATTTTTAGTAACATTACGTAGTCTAGTACTGATACAACAATATATCGCCACACCGAATAGAACATAAGACCTAAACATAGCAAAATGTAGGTGTGATTCACATAGCACAATCTTTTAAAGATATATGTAGTATATCTTTAAAGTATTTAATTTCAATGAATAATATTCGCGTAAACAGAAGACAATATTATAGATATATGTAGCCTATATTATTATGTTTATTTAGTTTCTTCAAGGGCTTCTAGTCCGATAATCGATATCAGATGTTAAATACTTCATTCTTGTAGATAACTTGCCCAAAGAGACCTGTGCTAACTTGATATACTTACTAATGTTACTATTATACTATTTCATATTTATATAGTTCTGTCGAATTAAACCTACTACTAATCGAATTTATTTAGGCTGTATTCTGCGATTGATTTTGGCACTTTAGAACATTTAAAAAGTTTAGTTTAAGGCACTAAACAGCTTTAAAGTATTATAAACATGTCAATGTCAATGTTATGTAAGCAAATTACGTTAATAAAGAATAATATAGAGATTGCAGTTAGATGATTGGAGGTTGTCGGTCTACCCAGTAGAAATTTTAGATTTTCCACCCAGGGGAAATAATAGCGAATACCTTTTCACAATTGCAACCTTTTCGTATCCGAAATTCAACGTGACAGATTTGAAAAAGTGAATTCCCGATACGGGATTTACAAACACCATTATGGTCCAGTTCTATATAATTTTCTACAATTAATATGCTTAAGTATCCCTTAAAATTGCTGGTTGAAGTCATGAACTATGGAAAATCACCAATTTCCAGGCTTTAGTGCCTACTATAATACGGTGAAAAATGATTATTGGAAATATAAAAAGATCAAATTATAATAGCTTTGATCGCTGCCTCAAAGGGTTCCATTTAAAATTCAACTTTCCTCTGACGTTATAGCTATCTTAAAATAACCCCTATTATTGTAAGCAACCTCGACTAACAATCAAGTTAAACAAATTCTTTGCTTACACAATTCACGGTATTTCATCCGTAAGAGGGTGCAGATATCTTTCTTGCGCAAAATGTGTCTACCACTTAATTAAGGAGTGTTGTACATACGGACATAATCCTTATGAAGTAAGGAAAGCTTTTGAACAATGTGTGACATGTTAGCTTAAAAAGATCGTAAAGCATTGATAGCGGGACTCTAGTCACAAGTCATCTTCGTATTAACCTAGTTTATTTAGTATTACCTATAAACAATGGATAGGTAACGGCTTTTATACTTCATAACCCGGCTTATCTAGGATTTCTTTGACCTACATGTGCTGATACTTCATTTCTGAGCACTGCTGCAGAATTTGAACATAAAAATTGTTCCATCTTAAATGCAAATGTGAACAAACCTAATACCAAAGTTGAATGTTTTAAAAGTTTCCTGTGGGTGGTTGAAGATACCGAAATTACATTGCGGAATCTGTACGGAGGTGTCTAAAGTTGGCCGGCTGATCTCCATCGATCGATGGGGTGAATATTTGCTCGGCTTTTTATGAGTGTGATTATAACGACTGGCCGTCATAATGAGAAAATGGACACAAAGCTAGCGAAACTTTATTAAAACTTTGTGAATGTAAAAAAATTAATAGGCGCTCGACTTGAAATCGAAAAGGTAAGCAAACAGATTCGATGCTTACTTAAAAAAGTATATATTTTGCGTAATTTCGGGTACATTTCGTTGTGTGCTCAACCTTCGGCGAGCTAAAGGTCTAACATTACGTTTATTGTTTAAATAATTAAACAGTAAACGCGGATTAATTCGTAATATATTTCTGTTATACGAACGTTAATCCACATTTACATTCAGGTGTTTAATGAAAGTATTATTTGGATGAAAGTGTATTTTGGTTGATTGCGGTTTTCAAACAGGCTTTCCGATTCGTTCGTATAAGTTTTATGAAAGATGTTTATACTGCTAGACCGCAACGTTGAGCAAAATGTAGGATCGAGGGAGGCTTTTGGGGTTTAAGTGTTGAGCTATTTATCCGGGTTGTACTCCAACTTTTATATGTGAGATATATCTTTTAGTGAGAGCGTAACTAAGTGGGTAGTATTTGTAGCTCATTAAAGTCAGAATACTTCGATAATTCGCAAATGCACCAATGTGTATTGTGGATTGTCTGTCGATAGATATACCGAAACAGGACAGCTCAGTACATAGAAAGTTTAACGTTTTTCCATTTTCGGCTGGCATGTTAAGCCCTCGGCTCTCGTTGTTGTCTTTGGGAAATCGATAAACGAGTCTGATGGTTAATTTGAGCCAACTTGGGAGTTTATATTACATAATATTTTCTTCATAATTGATTGGTAAACGATCTGTATTCATTAGGGTGACGTTATAAGCTCACAATGCTTTAGTTTTACGGTAATATTGCCTTCAATTTGTCCCAAAAGAGTGTACATCGTGTGCTGGTTGTTTAAGGTCGTTTAACAAATTTTGTATATTTATATTGTACAGTTCAATATATAAAAATCTATCGCCCGTCAACTTGACCTTATTAAAAATAGAAACTAATTGGTATCTGAAATCTAGAAATTGATATATTTGAAAACGATATCGAGAGGAATCTGACAGTTATCTGATAGCGGTGAATCGGCCTGCAATATCTGTTAATTAATATCGAGTTATTCAATTACTACGCCTACCATTTTAATATTTAATGCTCTTTATAATCAGACCTTGCTTTGATATTTTATTTATTAAGTTTCAATACAGACATGGTACGCAGGAGGTTAATTACAGAAAACTGCTAATAATTTGCATCATTAATATTTATGAAATCTATTTATTGTATAAAATAAACATGCCACGTCGTGCTTATGACTAACTACCAATCCATTGTTCATGTTGTGTTGTTTCATCTAGTATTTCGTATCATGAATTTAACGCCACTAAGCTGATAATTCAATAGAACACGTGAAGCTTAGACGGACTTGCATTTTGCATGATCTGGCTCTAGTCTTGCAGCGCTATCTCTGCTATTGGATAATGGATTAAAGGTAGCCATTCTTGCATTATTTAGTAGATTATATGAATGAGCGTTACCCTAACTATATCATGTCGAAAGATTAATAACGTGCAACCCGCCTCCGTTGAGTTCTTCCGCCAGAAGCTCTGTGAGTGCTTTGGGGAACATTTAAAGTCGTCAGACCGAGAATGTAATTTCCTAAATATGCTGTCTCAGTATCAGTAGAATAAAAAATAACAGGTCATCGCTTGAGACGTATAGCTGTTGAACCGAGGTCAGAGGTCTTATAACATAAAATAACTTGACTGAGATTTTTTAGATAGCTTTTTTGAGTAGCTTAGTGCGAAACACTGCCTGTTCCAGGCCTGTTTTAAGCAGTGGAACAGTTCACAAAAAGGGCTAATATTTTAATTTGTTTATAATAAATTAATTTTATAATAATTTAATTTTATAAATTTGCTTACTTAATATTTATAAATAGGCAATACGATCCCGCGTGAAATTAAAATTGCCGCCAATTCCCATTTTATTTATCGGAATTCTTATCACAATTTATATATATTGACACTGATATTCACTTTATCACAATGCCAAACCTAATTTTGTTGTTAGTAGGCTCAGATATCGCGGCCGGTAGCTATAGTTATAATTTCAGTTATATTCTACGAATTTTTGGCAGTGATCTATCCAGAAGACTAGGATTTGTAAGTTGCTGTGACTAACCAAAATGGATGGAACTAGCTGGGTATACAGGCGTGGACGGTAGGTCGCCAATTTATGTAGTAGATAAGCTTCTTTCTGAGATTTATAGTGTGGTATATGATGTGCCGCGTGTATTTAATAACGGTTCTCTAACATTTTGAACAGTTTCGACAGTTCTATGTTCAACAATGGATCGTTGTCATACGGTTGTGATGATACAAATATTTACTTGTATCATCAGAAGCATAGATGTGCGATGGATGGATGTGGTGGGGTAAATGTAATTTTATAACCTACTAGATTTTGCCCGCGGCTTCGATCGCGATAACATAGATTTTGTCAATAAATTAAAATTAAAATCCGGGAGCAGTACAACTTGAATGACACAGGTATCCTGTACCCATTTCTGTAACCTATGCATGTGAAATTTTATGAAGATCTGTCCAGAAGTTAGGGCGTGAAAGCGTAACAAATAAATAAACTCACATTCGGGTTTATAATATTACTAAATATTACGAAATCGCATTTTTATCTGTCTATTGGCACATAGGTATGTATGTTATTAAGTATTTTTCTGCCAAGCAATTCTTATTAAAAACAACAGTGATTCTAAATCTGGTAAACGGCAATAGGCTTGCCCTATTACTTAGGAGTAACTGACTAAGTATAACTAAGAAAATGTGGGTCAGATAATATAATCCCTTGGGGAGTTCCACGCGGGATACTGTGCTATAGCTTTTGTGCTATTGACTTATTGTTGGACAACAGAATGAAAGAGACTATATCATAGTAACCAAGTATGAGCTGATGGGCTTAACACTTCTCGGATAACTTAGTGTCCTTTTTTCTTTTTTGGGAAATTTGACGTTATTTATACTAGTCTCCTTACTGACATTCCATCATCACTGACAATTTTGTGGTCATGATAAATTGATGATAGATCTGTCTCCAATGATTTTTATCCGCGGTAGCTCCATTTGTAAGAATAGGTAGTAACTCTCTTGATCCTAGGATTATTTATTGCTCTCGATGCACCTCAGATACAACTCTTATAAGTTTATTGAAGTCCACCGAATTCGCTTTTAGAATATGCATGGAAGTGTATGCTGCCGATCTCAAATGGCTTAGTGACTTTTACCTCTCCTCTGCATTATAAAACATATAAGTTTATAATTGTGGAGCAGATAGACTTACTGATATTTTGCCTGTACATTCCTTAAGGGGTAGAGGGGGAGATGTATTACACCGACATTTTGTCAACTAGGTATGTTTTAGGTTAAACGTAGTAGTGAAAGATGTAGGGGGACGGGAAGTATGATTGCTCTCTGAAAGGGACATTTCCAGATTACGTGTTACTATTAAGATTTTTTAAAGGGAAATCCTTAACAATGTACCCTAACTAAGAATCAAACAAAGTACCGATCACGCTCGCATACAATCAGAACTGCAAACTTATACCACCAGTGCAACGAAGCAGCTTATATTAATATTGAAATAATTATTTTGATGTATTATTCACACAAAGGATAAATAAGAATCAATTATAAGCAACACGCGGTCGATGCGCCGTGACGTCATTAGCTTGGAATGCGTCCGCGGATTGCAGCGGTGTGCGGCCACCAATCCTATGACGTCATAGTTGTTGTCCTTTTTCTTAGCTCTTGTTGTGGCTAAAACGGAAATAGCTATAATTGGTCGGATTGCTTCTTAATTACAGTGCGGGCCTCAGGCGGCGACTTGTTTGTCAATCCTTTGAGACAAATAATAACTAATTAAATTAGGAACCATCATCCTGTTATTGAATTCATTCTTAACATAATCCTTTTTCTCTTTAACCATAACCCCTTTTTTACTTATTTCTTACGAGATATCGACATACGAGAATTTTATGAGTATGAAATCTTAACTTTAGACCTTGTCCAGCATTGTGTGTGATTGACAGAAGCGTGGCATGAGCTTTCTCTTGCCTGTTATACGTGGCTTACTGTTAGTTTGTTTTCCGTTCTTAAAACTACTGTTATAGTTTTATAATTAAATTGATGTTTTCATAAATTAGGTTAGGTAGCCGGATCAACTGCTCAACCAATTTTCATGAAATTTTGTATGGAGATGGGTTGAAACTTAAGGAAACGATAGATAAAAAATTAAAAAGCCTGTAAATATATAATGATGTACTCCTAAAGTAGTTACTGTATGTCAGTAAAATTATAGATCGTATTTGATTTTAACCGTAGAAAAAAGTTTACCATTTCGAAGCGTACCTATATTCAAATAAGTTATTTCATACTCTGTTCGTTAACAGAGTCTAGTTCACCGAAAATTATGATAACTATAAAACGTATTATAACATAACTTAACTTACACTACACACCAAAGCGACTTACAAAATGATTACATAACTATTGGATATGCCAAGCATTTTGCTCCTAGCTTTAATAGATATCGAAGGGTTTGGAACTGATCTTGATAGTAAATGAATAATGAATATTTGGAGATAAAGCTTACATAGGACAAGAGAATGCCTATCTAAAGGGTGGATGGACACGAACTAATTATAAGTCCGCCGTCGTCCGTAGGGGTGAGAGATACTCACCATATTGGGATGCTAAGCTAACACCGGCTTACGTATGAGTCTATGAATTTTCTAAGATATAATTATAATAATTGAATTTCAGATCTTTAATATCTAATCTTTAATATCTATCTTTAATATTTAATATATTAATTTAATAGGATTTATTTTTTGGAATACTTTTGCAAATAAATAAGTTTTCTAAGAGTTTGAAATTTTCGCAAACTGACAAGAAAAATACGGCTATTCTTTTGTCGCTGTTTTTTTTAAGTATATCGAACGCTATAAGAGTAGATACAGAACATCTAGATTCGGAACAACTATTCGTGACTCATATTTTTTCTGTCTCTATCTTTTAAACTATTTCTTTAGACGTAGTGTTAGTGACCAATTACCAACACAAAAAGATTTAATCACAATATAATATTATACTTTGATTTTTAGGATCTTTACGTAAGCACTTATTTTACCACCAATCACTAAACATTTTAAAAACTTAGACTGCATAAAAAGAATAACTACAATTAAAATAATATCTATTACCAAACACATTTTCAGAAATGCTACAATTATCAACAGTATTATCGCATAGCCTCACGTCTATGACCGATATGACAGTATAACAGTTACATATATTACGCGAAGCCTATTACACACGCGCCCAATAATTAGACCTCGTCATGCATCTGAGGCGGCTAATTTAGGCCTCAAGTGTACGGTACCTTTGTATGAACGAGCTTGCACTCGGTCACAAGTGTGCTACCTGGCTAATGCATCGAATGAATTCTATTAGGTCAATCCTATTAATATTGAAATGCAATTCAGGCGGATTGATGTTTGTCCGTCTGAAAGCTGGATTAAATAGGTCTTTTGGCGTGGTTAATAGATAGACTAGAGTCGGATATTATTAAACAGTCTACAGTGGTCTGACTTGGTTGTTTTGAGGGTATATATATACAATACATATATATATAGTACATACGGAGTTGTATGCTAATGGTGCATAATGATAATTTGATGGAAATAATGAAGGAATAAACTTAGACCATGAAAGTACATATATTAGGCAAGTTCTTTGAACAGATCGTAGTCACACTGGAGAACGTGGTTTGACGGTATTCTTTACTAGATCTAGATTAAGAGTACCCTAACCGACGAGCGTGCCTGGAGATTATGATGAGGGTAAATAAAGCAAAATGTATGGGAAATTGAAATCCGTCGTCCTCGTGTCTCCAGGACACAGGTGTAAGTCTTGTATGTATACATATGTATGTTCTTGTTACAGGCGTTACCTTACTAAGCCCAACGTAAATTAAATCCCATTGCCCTCTTTATTTAAATAAAGTTATAAATATTTATAAATGTTATTTAATGAATTTGGATTTTGTCTTGCAAGAATCCGATACCAAACTAAATAAAGTAATAATAATAATGATTCGTACTATTCGTTAACAACTTGAAGTAGTTTAATCTAAATATTTGTAATTGATCTCCAAAGTAAGTTTAAGTGAAATAGTTTCAACAAAAAGCAAATCCTAGAACTCACCGTCTAAAACAACATTTATCGGTAAATGAATTTAATTAAAATGAATCGCATGTTTATTCTACGCCGGCGTCATAAGGATTCACATTAATTACGCAAACAAACGCCTGGCGGTGGTTTAATCAAACGGCTTTTACAGTGTGAACAGTCCTGAACGGTCTAACTCACTGAGAAACGTGGTCGATACAAGTGGTATAGGGGCAGCAATAAAGCTGGATATTGGTCAAAATTAATAATGTGACCTAAAGTCTGTAGATGGAAGTTTTTTTTTGTCGTCTGATAAGAAATATTACCTATAATCTAAAGATTAGATTGATTATTAATTTCGAGTGTTTATCAACTTTATTGACAACATAACGCTTGTGCACTGTGTAAGCAGACGCTATATCTTTTAGTAAAGCATATTAAGACTGAGAGCCTGTCCCACCACCTCCAAACAGCATTTATCTATAAGATAAAAGTCTCGCCATCTTTCTTCTTTAACCTAACAAAAGTGAGACAGCATGCGATTTATCTTTCGGATAACTTTTACTTGATATTTGTGAAACTGACCATAAGACCAGACTACTTATTATAAAGAAATACATTCGGGGTGGGGTAAGTTGTATTGCATTCATATGCCAGCTATGTTATTAAATTCCAACCTTAGCAGATAAATCTGTTGTCTTATACTAGATACCTTTCCAGATTCCTTGTTACTGGGAATCCTAACAGAAAACACACTAACACTTTATTCGACTCGGGAATACATGTCCAGCCTCAAAAAATTGTCACGGTGCAAACGAGTGTATTTAAAACACGTGTTATTCCGATTTCGCCATGTATTTTCGTTAACACAGGTGTCTGTATTGATGAACCTTAATTCGTCATCTATCAAGATGGTTTCCATAGTCAGTGGGTAGAACTCGATCATAGTAAATGCATTGTGAGTGTGGTTTGTTAGTATTGTTGCGTGTGGAAAACAGACGACAAAGTCTCTTGTTTGAATAGACAAAGTGTGCATTGGATCAATACTGGATAGGCAATGTCCTTGTTATGCTACTTAATTG
Source organism: Catocala fraxini (assembly GCA_930367265.1). Classification (NCBI taxonomy): domain Eukaryota; kingdom Metazoa; phylum Arthropoda; class Insecta; order Lepidoptera; family Erebidae; genus Catocala; species Catocala fraxini. Next base: position 9,859,705 of record OV884050.1, read on the forward strand.
TTCATTGAACGTACTAGCAGTTGTCAGTATCTTCGTTTGCCTGCGATTTAATGAAAGTATACTATGCGCGTCATATCTCCAGTGAAATAGAATTAGAAGGTACGTAAGCTTTTTATTTTTTCCGTGGCGAGGGTAGGTACTATTTTTATATTATTTGGACGCAGTAGGTAGCCACGTTAACTGCAAGTATGGTAATGTTCGTCGGGTCGTGAACTGTGCAGGTATTTGGACACTGGTCGCTCTAGTAGATGGGGCATAGTCAGATTTGGAGCATCGCACCCACGTAAACCTATGTCGTAGAATTTAATACTAATCAATTTTCCATTAAAATCTGTTCAGTAGCTCGTCTGCGCTGCCAGAACGAACAGATAGATGAACAGACAGAAATTGTCTAGACCTTTGTTCTGGTTCCTAAAGTCTTTGAGTAGTCGATCCCAATTAATTTTCGGAAATATCTGAAATCTGTGGATTCAGCCTTGTTATAATTGTATAGATTTGGACACGGCTGCGTTAGTTTAGCGACATAAGTTTGTGTTTGTTTACGATTCAAAGCCGGGGTCGGGTACTGCAATTAAACTTTCTGTAGCTGAAAGGAGCGAAGCATGCCGAAATATGAAATAAACTAGCTTTTATGATAAAGGTAGCAAACACGCATACGGCTTGCCTGATAGCTAGCGGTTACTGTAGCGTGTACCCACTCTAGCTTAAAATGATAGAGGTCCTCTTATTCATCTATCCAATAGTAGATATCATAATAAATTAAAGCATGGCACCACAGCTGTACATCACGTAAGGGTGAAGTTATGACAACTTCAACATTTTGAGCACAAATATCCGCCGTAGTCAATGGAGATCTTACATACATATGCGGCGAAGTACTACTTTCTTACAGAAAATAGACGTAATAGCAGTAGCTCTGTTACTCTTGTCGGTAGGATTTCTAGAGGCTCACTACATTTTCTACGAACTTTCTATATAATTTTATCCCATAGATTACAGCGTCGCTTCATAGACGTACAGCTAGCATGCCAGGGTGAAGTAATAACAACTAGAACATTTTGCAATTGTAAAAATGAAGAGAAACACTCTAACAAGAAATTGGCATAAAGTAGTAACATTGTTTCTAATGTAAGAGCTCCGGAGGCTGACATACCATTCTTATATCCAATTTTTTTCGTTTCATTCCATTTTCATTTCTTTTCTTAAGGATTGGCAACGAGCGAATGTTTTGATATTATAACCCATAGGCTACCGTAACCGCTAACCGTACGACAGGTCGAATGCTTCTCAGCCAACTTAGTTGAATAACGTTCCATTGTCGGCCAATAACCTCTGCATGATATTTTCTCCTTCATTAATTGTGACCCGTTGTATTTTACAAGCCGCACGTTGTATTTTTTCATCCTAGGACTTCGTTAAATATATATCTTCTTTACTTTGTATGCCTTTAAAGCTATACTTTTATATAAAAAAAGATTCAGATCGTGCTCCACCAAATCGTCTATTGAAACCCTCTAAATTGTAATCGCATTAATTGTAAAAATCGATAATTACGTCCCTTCTTTGATGTTGCGTGAATTCGAGAGTAAAATGAAGCTATTTTATGTGTTAACTTTCGGCAACCGGTGTTTCGGTCAGGTTTTATTGTAAAAGCTTGTTGGTTTATTGTTTTCAAAACCTTTCTACAAGCAGAATATGATAACTTTATATTATGCTGCAGGATGCCTGGAGTTTTACCAGGTGTTACAGGATATTTTTGTAAAAATTACCCGTTCGTTGTTTGAAAGTTATAAAAAATATTGTATTTAAAATAATCTCCAGTACTTTTATATATTTTCCCAACTTCACCGACATTTTTTGATTATGAATGCCACACCAAAAGCAACGAGTTTTCGAACGTGTTTGGGTATCGTCTTCGTACAATAAGGCTTTTAATTCGTTGTCTGCGAAGTTTTCGGTGGTTTCTTACGCTCGTTTCTCACGTCAAAATCATCACTATATTTTGAACCACTCGAAACAGTGTGTTTTACCAAGAGCATGTTTACTGTAAGCTTCAACAAGTATTCGGTGCGATTCTGCAGCAGTTTCCTTCAAATTATAATAGAAAACCAATGCTGTCCGCAAATCGTAGTTCATAGGCCCAAAACTCGCAAATATTAATGAATAAGGTTTTAGAAAAATATACCGATGTATAGAAATTGGGTTGTTATGTATTGAGAATCTTCATCAGCTGTTAGAGGGAGATGTTGGCGCTGCAGAAGCGGTCTTACGGTTCCTAAACTGATTGCTAGCACTATCTGGGAAAATTATGTACATGTATATATATATATACCTATGTACATATATGTGTATGGCTAATGTATTAAGGCTATAGCTTAAACTATTTTATTATTCTGTTTATACTACATACAAGGTGTGCATGCAAGGTTAAGCATCTAAAACTGTCTTATCCTATAATTGCAGTCAACCATTTACTATCAGTAAAACTCAAGAAGATCCTTTACTATACCCGGGACCTCAGCATGTACTCCAAGTGCAAACATAACCTTAAGTTACAAGGTCAACGTGTTAGCCTATAGTTTAGTATGTTTCTTGCTTAAATAAACCCTACTAGTCGTGAAGTATAATCCTAACACAAATATAAGACGCGTCGTTAATTTTCGTTTGCGTAGCTTAGAAACAAACAATTATAGGAGACGTTTGTTCTACACACGTTAATTAAGTACTTATTTTTTATATATCACTATATTGCTAAGTTGCTTAATAGGCTTACCGTTGTCTGACGGTGAGCGGTTACCTTACACTGGCCTGGACTGGCCACCACTTGCCAGACACTTACATCACTAGGGCTCTAGTAAAAGGTGTCCCTGCGATGCTAGCGCGAGAAATATACAATTGGCTCTTTATCCGACAGCGTACTATACTATAGCTTTTACTTGAGGAACTTTAAAAACTAATTACTTTAAGAATATTACACAAAAAGCCGGCGTGATTTTTATAAGGTGATTCCACAGTTTCTTTTCCACCTAAGTTTCCAGGTACAACACAGCAAGGCATTCACCCCATTTGAGTGGGGTGAATGCTTAGGGTGTCTTGTCACTCTTCATTCTTTATTTAATCTCTAGTCGTTGATTTGTGAAGATTGTTTCTTAGAAGGTGATAAAGAATAGAAAGCCTATCCTCATTCGCTCAGACGCATAAAGCATAAGAACATTATAAATTATCGTCTAGAGCTTCGTGTATCGTAGAATAGCAATATAGGACGAGGAACATAAAAACACAATTCTCTGTAGCAACATTACGATGTCCGGCAAAATAAAAAAGGTCTTGAAACCTCAGCGTATCCTGTTCCTGTATATAAGCGGTTCATTGTCCATCACTGCTTACTGCATTAAACAATACCATAATAAAGGGAAGGGAGCAAGTACTGTGCATGTGCGCTATTTTATAAGCGATCAAATCCAATTTACTCTGCAGTTCACTGCACTCCTAGAACGATTGGTTGTCAACTGTAATAATATCGATTGTTATATTTTAAATCACATAGTCAATAAATGGATTATTTATGCAAAGATAAAGCTTCGATAGCAAGAAAAGTTCGTTGAAAATTACTTACTGTTTTCTTTTTTGAAGATACATTCCACACTTCAAATAATTCCTTAGTCTTTTTTTATATTCTGCCAAGGTAACAAACAAGCATACGGTTCGGCAGATGGTAAATAATTGCCGTAGCTTAAAGACTATTCAAATACCTGGGATATCTCATCTCGATCGCATACTCGGCGCTAGGTAAAATACAAATAACATGTAAAGAAGTATGCATATAAATTTTCGAAACTCTTACGCACCGGGCAAAAGTCAGTAAGTATTACTATCCTTATCCGTGCCCTGTTTGAGTCAAATTAAAAAAACATTAATTTATTAAGGTAGATTACAAACTAACATTTATGAACTTAAAAGTTTATGAGATTTACGGCGACTCCTACAACTAACAAGTAAAAGTTTTCCGAAAGATAAATCGCATGCTGTCTCACTCATGTTAGGTTAAAGAAGAGAGATGACAAGACTTTTATCTTATAGATAAATTTTACCTGGAGGTGGTAGTACAAGCCCTAAGAGATGTTCTGAATTAACATTTATGTTAGTTTCTTTCAGGCAAAACGTTGAAACTAATGTGAGGGTGGTGTACTTTCCCGTAACGTCATGAGATAATTTACAAATGCAGACTACAACTCAAACGGTTATTCAATGACCGGACCTTAAGAACACAGATTCAGAATAACTATTTGTGGATAACAAAATATTTTGGAGCTATCCCTTCGAGCTGCTTTAGTTTGCATTTTAGTAGATAAAATAATTGGTATAGCTACTGCAGATGATAGTGTCCGTTTTTCTACCACTGGCTACTTCAGTGGTATATAAAAACACACTAGCATACACCTCAGCTCATTATTTCTGAATACAGGCACAATCGAATTGTACTTGCTACAAGGGTCATGGGTGTTCAACGAAAAGGAAATGTCAACAGTTGTTACCGGAAAATATCAGAATAACCAAGTCGGTTGGTAATAGATCGATGGACTATTAAGACACATATTGGTGAAACATGACATCAAAACATCGACTTGAAAGAGTTTCTGTTGTTTTAATATAGATTCACGAAAAAGAGCTTTTTGTATGACTAAAATGACATGAAGTTGTGCGTCACTGCTGCTATCAAGCATTAATATGCTTGCAATATATTGGGTATCTAGCGCGTTATCGGAGTTGAAAAAGTGGTTGCTGCGTTGTTGCAGCAGAATGCAAAGGCTTTCACTTTTCATCCTTTCTGACAACATAGCGATTCCATAAGAAACCTTACTTACCACAAGAATACAGCATAAAGCATCTGCAGATTATTGTATCCTTAAAATTTTTGCAAGGTGAATGTATTCGCCTTGTTTGACTGCTTTGGGTTTGTGTGGAAATGCCGCCATACTATATCATAGTGTATTCCAGTGTTCTCTAGCTGATTCAAATTTTTCTATTTTCTTTATAAGCTACCGTTGGACGGCAAATCCGGGACAATGAATTTAGCGTTAAGTTTAAACGTCGTCGACGTCACAATATTGATGCATGGCCACGTTAATTGGGCCATTAGTGACGTAATTGACGTTAATTTATCAAGCATTCTGTTAATTTCGATATGCGTAACGTTAAATACGCTCTATGTTCGCGCGTATTTTAATTAACAATATTATTTTAAATGAAAAATTGTATTACTACGGACGGATGTAATTACGGATAATAGGGTCTTTTGATATGGAAAATCGCCTGTGTTGCTCGAGTAGATGTAGAGCACGTTGTAATTGGATCTACATCGAGTTTCTGGCTCCTGGAGTCGTTGCTTTTCAATAATTATTGATTAATTTCTATCGTGTTCATCTCATTATTAATATATAATTATTTTGTATTTAGTGATGTATAATAATTGTAGTCTGCATCCAGCTGGGTTAGAGTCTGGCATTAGTGGTCGAAGTGGGAGTGGAGATGCAATATAATCTTATTACCTTCAGTGATTATTGTAAATTACCTTTATACAGCTATCGATTATAGTGATTTTTTTTAGAGATTAATATTGTATCAATCTTATTGTCCAAATAATCAGTCCTCCTTTCTTCCTATATAAACAGTATTTTAGGCAAAGCAGACCATAATCTTGCATTTGTAGTCATTTTTCAGAAGATTATTGAGTTAAATCATGTAGAATTTCTTTTAAGGTTTTACTTGAATTGTCAAGTGCCTTGACTTCATAATTATGACCTCTAGTCGTCCCACGGGAGCTGTCAATCATTTACAGTTTTATCATGCTCCGTGATTGAATTCTTTGGTAATTCATACCTAGTGTTGGTTGGTAGCTATTACTGATTATAGTCTCAGGGTTATTACGCGTTGGCTCCTTAGATCAGAAAGCACTGTGACGTCACCAAGATGGCACTGGCCTTCTGCTAACGGCACATTGACTCCTTAACCTATTGAGTCGCAACGGCACACCGGCGGCTAGTCACCAGGTTCTTAATTATGTCTGGCATTACAAGACCTGACAAGATAAGGAGCTCTGAACACCTTACTCATAGCAAGAAAATAGGACTTAATCTTCTGTATGATGAAGTTACTTCCACAATTTAACTGCTATCAGTCTTACTACAAAAGTTATACTAAACACCATTTTAACATGTATTTAGCTAGACAGTGCTTAACAATTAGAACACCCCATAAACCCTTGTTTAGGTTCCTTTACTACAAAACGGTATCTATCACGTGTTTAACTAACCATGGTAGGATTTTACGGTTCATGGTAGTATTTGACGCGTTCCTTAGCATGCACACATTTTAATACAATTTTAATGTAATCTAAGGATATCTTGTATGAAATCAATTCTACTTATATGTAAATACGAGTATGGTTATTGAATAATTATCGCTTTCGAAATAATTGTTAGTACATGTTTAATAAAATTTAATCATTTTCATTTAACATTGTTGATACAATTATAGTGAAATAGTGTGCTAAGGAACGTGTTTATGCTAACAGATGTGTCATTGTCAAAGTTAGCTTGTTATTTTTAAAACATTATTCTGAATAAAGTGTGGTGGTTTATTTGAAAATAAAATGGATACTTCATCAAAGAGTAAGGAAACAACTAGGCAGTGAGGAGCAAACAGCAAAATTCGGTTACGCCGGTTACGCATCAATGTGTAACTTTTGACAACTATGACAGCTACATGGGGTTAGACATCTGTTAAACTATTATAGCATAAGCGTGTGTTTAAATTTAAAACACGTCTAAGGAATGTTTAACGTTAAACAACGGTTAACAACTGAATTGTGGTATGGTATTTTTTAGACATGAGTTTAACACGTCTTTTGTAGTAAGACTGTATAAGTTTAAGAGGAGATTTCACGCTACTATATATATATCTTAGCAATGATTATAGTGTTTGTAACAAAACTACAAATACCTACATGGTTAGTTATCTCCGGTTTTAACTAAGACCGTGAATTCGCAACGGTGGACCGTGTAGCGAGGCGTGTAATTGTCGCATTGAATATGCGTACTTGCTAGGTGCATATGCTAGTAAATAGTACAATGTGTTTTAGTTACGACGGTGAAAGATAATACTAGCTGCTTATATATGCTTAAGATTAAGATAAGATATATTTCATAAGCATTATCCATGCTAAGGTAGTATGTAAATTATAACATAGCTTTTAGATGTAAAACACAGAGGTTTTCAATCTAGGACGTAGCGACGACACGCCATGTCGAGTTTCAAGTGCTAATTCATGGATAGTTTTTCCTCTGTTATAATCTGTTTGATTCGTCGACATTATGACTCTCGGATATTAGAGCAATAATTTATTATTATTACAATTTGCTGAAATTTATTGATTACAATTTTTTTTATAAAATCATCATATGTGTTATTTTAATCACATAGGTACTTTGAAAGTTTGCGGTTACACCTCAGGACATGATATCTCAAATTGTCAACAATCCGCCATATTGTTTTTAATATCAGTTTCTGGAAAAAGGGAAAATAAAGACTTGGTACGGATTGTGCTCCTGTCACAATGTTTTTTTTATTGTGTTGAATACCTTTAGAAAAGTCGCAATGTCTTGTACGAAGATAGCTACTTTTCGTTACGACTAGACGCTGTGACCGAAATTCGGTCTTTAGAAACACTTATGTACGTACCGTTCTGCTTCCTTTATCTATTTGATGCAGCTGTGGTATTCATTTCATTCATCAACCCTTATTGTTTATACCCTTATTATAATATTTCTAAATACTATCTGCTACTTTCATATCATACATAATATGAAGCACGTTATATCAATAAATACTTGGTACTTTTCACGCAATAATGAGGATAATAAACATGAACGTTTCTAGTGAATCTTCATACAAGCTCCTTATGCCCATCACTCTTTAACTTGACGTTGATCAGTATTGTCGACCTTATTCACAATCTCGCGTACACTCAGACATATCCTTTTGATGTTTTCCTCTCAGCCGTCGGGTAGGTAATAATCTGTCTATCCACTTTGATTTTGCAAAAGGATGTCTCGCCCTGTTACACGTTATACTGCTGAATAATTAATGTACAAATTATTGTTATAGTAAATAGACTTTATTTTGGAGGTCATATTTTGAAGGTGAATCCAGTGATTATTTATAGTATTACTAAGTTAGGCACCCGAACTTAATGTAACGAGTTTCTTCCTTTGGTCGTTTATGAAGAACAAAATAGGTAGTTACTAAAGAAATTGATGTTTGCTGCTTTGACACGGGTCCGCCTGAACTATATTTATTAAATTAGTTCTATAGTTTGACGTCAAGTATCAAACGAACGGACGCAATTTAGTACAGGCAAAATTTGTAGTAGAAGAGAAAACCAGTCAAGTTACTCTGGAGTATTAGTGTTATTACAACGAACTGCATTTGACAGGCGAAATAAGAAGACTTAGGCAAATGTGCTCTGAACCGATCAGAGACATTCTGGCCAAAGGCCACGTTAAGAATACTTAAAGCAGCGAGCGGGCATCAAGACTTATGCGAGTGAAGCAAGTAAGTAGCAAGTACGATACCTATGCCAGCAAGTAGAAATCTGTAACGTATATACCTATGTATGCAACATTATCAACAAAAACAGACATTCTCCCTCATATAGACCAATAGAGTTGCCTCCTAATTAAAAAAAAAACATACATTCGTAGCTGGCCTCTTTCTAAATATACAGACATTATGTCATATTATGTGAAGTACGCTTACAGTTTAGTATTATGATTCTTTTTCTTAAGATATGCTAAACTCAACCAACAAATATATTCAGTACATGACGCTTGTTGATCGAAGTTAACTTGTTAGCGATCGCCTGGGGGCTATCAAAGCTCGCTGTGTACGATTCTACATACATATTGCTCTCACTACACGCTACCCTCTTATAAGTAAACGTATAATAAACACACAAAATACATATCCACAAAGAAAACTGTGGTTTATTAAGCTGCCTAATGACATGACGTAATTTAATTAAGCCGCAATAACGTTGAGGCGCTGAACATGATGGAATAGATGGCAAATGAGCTGTAACAAAACCACAAATAAATTATATTACAATGTGAAACAAAACAAGTACTTTCCATAGTATTTATTCCGGTCGGTTAGTGGTCAAAATTCCAGCGTAATTATATACATATATTTTTTTCTTAAATGTTATATTGGTGCATTTATTTTGCATAAATTAAGTACAAAGTTTTCTACATACCGCCTTAATATATTATATATTGTACGAGAAAACTTTTAGTATCATCATCTCAACCGAATAATGTCCATTGTTGGTCATAGGCCTTCCCAAAGTTTTCCACACAGACGCGCCATATCATGTTATATTGATATTTCCCATGTCTCAAAGCACTGAATTAAAGATATTAAGGCCATGAATTTGATAAATATCTTAAAAGCGTGTAGGTATCGACGGGTGGTTACCAAAAATCAGCGACGAAAAGTCTACACGATCCGATAACTCAGTTCGACATATTGTAACATGTACAATACAATAAAGGGATGGTAGAAGAAACGGATTATTTTTATAAGAAAATTGTAGAGTTATATATAAGAGATGCCTCGCTGGGCTCATGGCATAAGCTTGCAATTATGTTTGCTTACGATTGTTTCGGCTTCGGTTCCCGTGTTGGACAATGCCGATTACTTAGATGGCGCACTGGCTTATCGGACACTGCTGCTACCAACATATGGAGTCGATTCGAATTTCACAAGAGAAAATTCTTTGTTTCACATATAGGATTACTGGTGTAAAGTCGCGCGTACCTACCACAGAAATCACTAGTGCGGGAGTTGTATTTGAATATAAAAAGAAAAAGCGTTAGTATGGTTTCTGGTTGGCAATTCTTAGCACGGAGTCTGGAAATATGCGGGGTCAACGGTAATCGGCTCTCCATTTATTACTTAAGACTTAAAACATAATTGGCATAATGTAGGTGTAATATAACTCTGCCGACCCCTTCAGGCATATACAGGCGTGTATATACTATTTTACTAAAGTTTAACATTTTACCGATATGTTTAAACTATATTGCTGTAGTTAAATCATGTAGTTGTGATGCAATATGTTGAGTTGAAGCTAAATATTGCACAACCCTGTAGGCACTACGTGATGGCATGCAAGATCGCGGCCGCTATAGACATGTTAGCCAATACGAATTTAAAATATACCAGAAGAAGCATAAAAGTAACAAATAAATGGAATAGTATGTATGTATCTTATGTGGGGGCCAGTCAGTGCAGTCCGGCGACACTTCGACCCAGTGGGATCTTCTGTGTCGACACTCTCACAATAACGACTGCCATAGATGTTCATGGCAGCCGGGACCGACGGCTTAACGTGCTCTCCGAGGCACGGAGCAGGCGATAATTGTCAATCAATACGCACATAATTTCGAAAAGTCATATAACTTCCGAAAGTCAGAGGTGCGCGACGTGGGATCGAACCCGAGACCCTTTGCAGTGCAGTCTGTTGGTCTCCCCACTGAGCTATCGCTGCTCAGTGGAAATGGAATAGTAAGTGGACTATGGTTTCTTCTCACACTGAGAAGAGGTCCATGCCCAGCAGTGGGACAGTTTAATACAAGGGCTGATATTATTATAATCAGATGTCTAAAAAATATTTTTAAAAGCTAGCTGTTCCTGTGGTTCCACTCACGTTTAAGATTATTGCTCCGCTCCCGTGCCTCGTTATGCTATATAACTTATAACCTTCCTCAAGAATTGGTCTATGGAATGCAAACAACTACAAAAAATTACGTGATAGAATAAAGCGTCGATGGCGGGACGAATTATTTAGTTTCAGGAGAGACTGGTGCAAATTAGCGCATAACAGGGATATGTGGCAAAGCGAGAGGGAAGGAAGCCTTTGCCATGCAGTGTGACAATACAGGCTGCAATAATAATAATAAATACTATTTATAGTTCCAAAGATTAGCGCGTTCCAACAAAACATACCCTTTATATTTATTATATTAGTACAGATATAAAATATGGAATAAAAGTAGGAAAGTTCTAGAATAAAAGAAGTCCATAGTGACAAGATAAGAAATGACCATTTTTTATTGATGTTAGTATTGCTTATTCGGCGAGATTGGCGGGTACGCTACTATACGAGCATGTATAAAAATAACGTAAAGATAAACGAAAACGGTATATAATAATATATTATTCTGTCACATACACACAACATCATCTAGCCCAAACTAAGCAGAGCTTGTACTATGGGTACTAGACAATAGATAAACGTACATATATTTTTTTTTTGTAAGCATATACATATTATACATATAAAACAAATGTACATAAATAGGATAGTTATGGAACCAGACAAAAATTTTCTTATAATATTTATAATATAATATATAATATTCTACCACATACACACAACACCATCTAGCCCAAACTAAGCAGAGCTTGTACTATGGGTACTAGACAATGGATAAACATACATATATCCTTTTTTTTTTTGTAAATACGTTCATATTATACATAGAAACACCCAGACCAAGACAAACACTCATGTTCATGCACACAAATGTCTGACTTGTGCGGGAATCGAACCCGCGACCTCAGGCGTGGCAGTCAGTTACACTAACCACTACGCCATCGAGTCGTCTTAATATTAGTAGTTTCAATAATAGTTAAAGGTACCTTTACCTGATGACCGTCATAAGCTTATGCGAAGGATGTGATAATAGTAAATGAGTTAATAAAAAAAGTGAGAACTGCCATGCTATTTACGCAATATCACCAATCACGAAGGGGTTTTCTCTTCACTAATTGCTTACCATTAGGAAGCGTAAAATCAGTCAGACAAAAAAAAATATATTTAGAATGAAATATTATGTATGTGTAACATTATTTTGTCCTAGCGGACCCAACATACGTCCTGTCCGACACGAGTTCGGACAGAACGTATGTGGACATTTGTCGGATAAGCCAATGCTTGTGACCCGATCGCACCGCCACTATACCGAGTCCAACAGTGAATCTAAACCGTCCAGGGAGTGATGGACAAACACACAAAATTGCATCGAAAACGGATCATCCGTTTAAGAGTTCAGTGACATACATACGCACAGAAGTATTATATATCATCATCTCAGCTATTAGACGTCCACTATTAGACATATGTCTCCTCCAAAATGTTATATATAATGATTTAATAAATTTCATAGTTATAACATTATTAACTTACCTACTATTATGGTAATTGTTACAACTGTAATATTTTTAGCCGGCAAATGGTTTGTCAATGGTCAACACTACATTGTGGTTGAATTCCAATTCGACCTTTGCGGTTGTCGCGATCATTTGAAGTGAATGCCTTTGTACCACCCTGATTCTATTATTTTGTCTGTATAGTCCTCGAAAACGAAATAATAGCCAAGCATTCCTAAGACATTTTCTCAGAACTGTAATTAGATCAGGGAAAATATATTTATTATTATAACGAGAAAATAAATCACGATGAAATCTCGGGAATACGAAAAAAGTAAATCTCTATTTAACTACGTAGCTTATAGCTATGGAACGTTCATATAAACTTAATTTTATTGTCATTTTTCAATCACGAAACGTGAAATTCATGTCTATATATTTTCTATCTAAATAAAGGAAATTCAGATAAAAAAATTTGAATCAATATTTTAATTAAATTTTGTAAAATCTATTTACCAGCCTTTCACGTCTAAAAATCCGTATAACGTAATACATTTTGCGATGTAAAGTTGTTAAAAAGGCTAGTTGTACCTTAGCCAACTTAAATAATACACAACGCAGATTTTCGTAGTCTGAAATCTCTGTCTATTCCTTCGAGCTGATTCGTACCGTAATCAAATGATTCGCAGCGGCAACCTCTTATCTGTTGGACAACAGATAAGAGGCTGCCGCCGCGAAGAAGCAGACAAACTTTTGCTTCTTCAGGGTAATATTTGTGAGTTTATGTATCTGCAGTGACTGAAAACAGATGAAGAAGTTACGACAAATGTCAAGAGATGACGCTTTTACCACAATTACTCACACCATATAATACTAAAACTCGCCAGCGAAGTTTACATGGCGAGTTTCAGTATGTACAAGTTACTCTGTGGCGCAGCGGTGGTGAATGCGATTGCTGTGCATGAGGTCACTGATACGAGTCCCGGGTCGAGCCAACAAAAATTAATCGCATTTTACTGCTAAGAAATCTCTAATGTTGGCGATGTTAGGCACCCCTGCCCTGCACCTGATCTTTCTCCAATTGTGTCGGATTGCCGTCCCGTCGGTTCATGAGAGCTTTTGCACATACACTTGTGCACTATAATATCTTCTGCGCAGGTGGCCAGTCTTCATTAAGATTGGTCACCATGACTGGATTTCGGTCTGGAGGACATTATTATTATTATTATACAAGTTCTCGACATCAATCGTCGGGCCAAGGCTCGCCAGGCACGATCACCAAGCCTGGTCGGAGGATCTTTTCTTTGTGTTGGAGTGACATTAAACCATGTTACTATTATGTGTATGTTTGTACAATGGTATGACTGTTTTGTTTCAGCAACGGTCCTGTGGAGGGTGCGTATGGTCCGCAACACAGTCCGGTGTCGCGGTCGGACGCCTCCACCGAGGACGCGGAGCTGTCTGCTGCGCTCGCGCATCAGCACCATCTCGCTATGCAGGTTTGTACTAGAGATTAGGAGGACGGTTTTTTGCTTTATATATTTATAGTTAAGCTAATTAGTACAGTCTTAGCTAATTAGGTTAGCACTAAAATAATTGTATAGGGGAATGTCAGAGGAAAGTACCGACTAGCCGCTCGATTAGACGGTACTCTTTGTCACCTAAAAATACGTTTACAATTATTAATTGAGGGATTCGAAAAGCTAGACTGAGATTTAAAAGTGTTGATCGTGTACGATGTTACTACTTCTAATAATTCGTAACTTTAAATCAAAGATATGTATGTATATAATACGGCATAGGTATCCGGTAACCATTAGCTGTAACAGTTGCCAACCTTCAGTAGAATAATTATACTCATGTTGCTTCTTACGACTAAAGCGATTAAGCATTTTATAGCCTGCAATTTTTTGGTATGGTGCAAATATGCCATTTCCCTCCTCATTTTCCTATTGTTGAAATAATAGTTATGATGAATAAAGCTGATCGTATCAACAGTAAGGTAAATAAAATTGAGATAATGCAATTTTTTTTATTGCATTACCTCTGATTATCGTTTTTCTAGAGTTTGTGTAACATAATAAAAAATATAGTAATATCTTGTATTACGTGAAACGCAAACTTGGTAAATATTGTTTAATATTCAATGCTGCTTAATGCCCAAAAATGTTGATGAATACAGACCAAACGATTAGTTAATAACAGCAAACTCTCTCAGATGTTAGACAGAGCAAGTGCCCGTAATTTGTTATAAATAGGCCGCCTGTACACGCCAGCTGTTATGATCTGCCAATCACCATGCTTAATATGAATATTTTATATTTAAACTGGCTATCGAGGGCGACTACGGCCCTATAGTCGTTCAAATACAACTTTAATATAAAGCTTTTGTAGTCATAAAGCCTGCCCATGTTGTGAGGCATTTACGAGCGATACTGTAAACTACTGGTGCGAGTCACTCGCACGAGTAGCCGGTATGATTAACCCGCGCAAGTACCTTGGGCATGTAGCTCGCGTAAGGTATTTGCTTTGTATATAGACACCATTGGAGTAAACTGCGTTGGTCCCGTGGGTAAGTTTGAACGGCCAACAGACGATTGGGAAGCCACGTCTTTAATTCTCAGGCTGTACAAAGTGTTATTAGGATATCCAGTAAATAATTTTTTGTAATCACTATTTTGGAAATTCGCCTAATTGATCGCAATAGGTTCGTTCCTGTGAACCTAAAAACTCACGAGCTCGCTCCGAGATACATGAATGTATATGGTTTTGAGTCTGAGTGTGTATTTATTTTGTAGGTTAGCCGTTTACATCAAAGAAAACAAATTAAATATATGAACAAAATATGAAATAGAAATACAACAGGAGTAATTTCCGAGATCTTAAATTCAATTGACTTATCGACCTGTGTGTCGTATACCTACAGTTATGATATCATCTTCATAATGATAATAATAGCATATAATCTGGGTATTGTAATTGCTGCAATTTTAAGCTTGCTTAGTACAGTTCTTAGAATTTGTAAAATGAACGGTCAATGTCAGAAGCCAATAAACATTTACGCGATTTTGAATGATTCTGTTCTACAAAGCAATGATACCTAGTTCTCTATTTAATAATGTATACAGCGCGCAGCGTGTTACAGAGATGTGATCTGTATCCTTTTTTTGGTAGTAAGTGCTGTTAAAGATAGTTTATTCTAAAACGTAGTCGGACATCCCATGGGATTTCCTACCATTAGCTATTTACGTGACGGCTTTTATAAACATTCAAAGATTGAACATGGGTCCAATGCACGCACGACTATAGTTAAGGGTTAAACGATACTAACAAGGTATATTTGTTCCGCAGGCTGGCGAATACCCAGGAGTAGTGGGTTCGGGCGTGGATCCCGATTATGGACAATATGTGTCGTCACCGGCCGCTCACTATAATCACATGGGACATCTCACCATGGCGCCTTCGCAGAAGTACCCTCATGTAAGTAAAAGAATCACCTAACAATTCACGTATATCAATATCATACAATTATAGGTACATTTTGTATATTTTATTTAACCGCAGCGGCACACCGGCAGTTAAACACCAGAGATTTTCAATTATGTCTGGCATTCTAAAAAATTACAGGTTAAGTGACTACCGTATTTAAGATGTACCTTCGGGGAATAGCAACATAAGATTATAGGGTTGCGTTCTTTCGTCAGGTATTTTCGATGTTAGGCTGTTCTAGTTTGAATGTTATCCTAGGTTTAAGTGCGTAATACAACCTACCTATCACTGGCAATACTAATTTATAAATTTTACAATAGTAACTGGTTTAGCTGATTTTCTGGCAAGCGGCTAGTGGGATGCTGTCTCTTTACTACCATCAGCATCAGCTCAGCCCTGTCAGCGGTTTTTTACGATCTAGACTATAGATCATGAAAATATAATTTAGTAACTTATACTAACAATGTAACACACTGTCGAATATTAATCATAAAGATTTGCCAAAGTTTTGGTAGGAGTTTAGGAGCTAAAAGCAATAGATTTAAAACTTTGCAGACTTATCATATAGCTTATTGTGAACAAGGAGCAACTGCGAAACAAGTTTAAGTAAATTAACTGATAAGTAGATATTTAGGTATGTGTCCAAATTCAAAGATTTATGCCGGCAACAAAAAACTGTTCATGTTTTAGTTACAATGCTGACAATTTTCTTTGGCAAGGACGTAGATGCTTATATCCAGACTTAAGAGAGTTCGTAGATTCTCATCTTCTAGCAGCCAAATATTCAATTTTAACCAGTATACTAACACATTTTAATACATTTTCTCGTTACGCCCTATGAATAGGGCTTTGAATTTTACTCTTTTCGTTATCGACCTAAAGGCAATAGTGCCTTTTAACCCAAACATATGTATCTTATCTCTGTTAATAAGTAAACTTATAATATTCAAACCAAATTAAAAGTATCTTATGTTTAAAAAAATACTTCTGTTAGTTATAAGTAAATATTTTTCACGATCGTAATCCGTCATTCAACAATGTTCTTGCAGGTAATGGATTCAGTATCAGTAAGCGGTGGCGGCAGCTATGCGGGTGCAGGTGGAGCCGGCCATTATGGCACGTATGGACATTACGGCACCGCAGCATACCAGCCGCAACCCACCTACATGGTGGAAACTACGCAAGTGCCAGCTTACATGGGACAGGTAATATTATTCTCCAACTAGCTGTTTATCGCGATTTAAACCACGTTTATGATTACTGCTCCCTTCCTATGGCTCTTAGCGTGATGTTTGCCTTTGTTACTTCTGAATAAAGTACCTTTCTAATGGTGAAAGAATTTTATGATCAATATAAGCAAGTCAATAAGTAAAAATGATCGCCTTTGTAGTTTTAAGTTTATTTATTACTAACAAAAATACAAAACATTCCGCTTTATAGTATTAGTATATATTTAAAATGGCAAACAATTACAATTTGTCAAAGAAAATGAAATAAACATATATGATGAAGTATAGAAAAAATACATACATGTAGCCCGAAGGTGCTTCCCTTTGGGAATCCTAGTGTACTAGAGGCATAACATTAACTCCACGTCTTAAAAACGTACGGTATTTTACATATTGGCTATTGTTGTCTAGTATTTATATCAGCTTTGTAATCAGGTCATGTTCCCAGATTAATTTATTTTTATTCGTGAGAAGTAAATCATGTGTCATATTGTCTATTGCTTGAGACATGATATTCTAATGTTGTAATCTACAATCCTATGATACGTACAGCTAATATGTCTTGATGTAACCTTACCGGAGCGCAGCATAGTAGAGAGGACAGCGTCAAATAATAAAATTGTAATCCTGTATTTGTTACGCTACATACATATTATTGGACTCAAATTTATCGCTCGGTGTTATGTGAATTATAAAACATTTTAAATCGTGGATAACTATGTTTGTCTAACGCATTGAATTAACATTTTTTGTGGTCACATACCATAATTAAACTAGGGATCTGTATAATATGAAATACTAGCTTTAGCTATAATTTGTCGGCCTCGATGGCGTAGTGGTTAGTGTAACCGACTGCCACGACTGAGGTCGCGGGTTCGATTCCCGCACAAGTCGTCACAAACATTTGTATGCATGAACATGGATGTTTGTCTTGGTCTGGGTGTTTCTATGTATAATATGCATGTATTTACAAAAAAAAAAGTATATAAGTATGTTTATCCATTGTCTAGTACCCATTGTACAAGCTCTGCTTAGTTTGGGCTAGATGGTAGTGTATGTATGTGGTAGAACAAATATATATATATATATATATATATATTTAAAATGAGCAAATTATTGGGTGATTATTGCATTTTAATACAGAAGTGGACATTTACACAGGTGCATTATCTCCATCATATCAGTCATATCTGATACGATAGTACGTATATCCATCAACAGCTTTATTTCTTTCTATACAAATATTGCTTTTATTTACAGGAGTACGTTGAAGGCGGTGGGAGCGCTTCACCACGGAGCGCCTCTCCCGGCGCCCTACCACAACACAATCTACATCTACAGCAGAGGTATGTGATCAGCTTATTGTTTATCTCCATTGTTACAGTCCAAATGTTTTCATATTGCATTGTGATTATTTTCTTTTGTCTTCGCTGTAGCTATTGAAAACAAGGTTTCATCTTAGTTAGTGTGACAGTTTTATTGTAGGCACACGTGTAGTCAATTTATTATCTACGAAATCTGAATAATACTTTTGGTTCTAGTTTTTTTAATATTGATAATCGACAATTTGGTTTAAATTAAAACCCCTCTCATTTGATTTTGATGTATACGTATAGATAGTTTTAAACTATGTAGTAACGCACGGTTTTTAAATCTCGGGTTCCATTTTTGGAGCTTTTATTTTAACGTCTGTGTACCCAGAACTACGGATCTTCCGTTTTATAATTAGCGGTTGCCAGTGAAGACACGTCTGTTCCTTTGTCATTAATCTCTTAATACCTGTCTACCTAATGTTTGCATAATGTCCCAGTCGGGCATTAGGTCGATGATGGATTGCATTGGCTTAAGTTAAGTAAGGTTAATGAGTATTTGTTGGTACAGGTACGACTCGGCGTCATTGGAGCAGCTGGGCCGGCACTACTGCGTGACGTCACCGCGTGGCGAATACGCGCCCGACGCGTACGGCTACCAGCATTACCCCACGGCTTATGAGCCACCACACCAACCTCCACCTTTTAAGGTATAGTTTATGTGACTAGTTGATACTAAACTTGCGGAAAAGGAGCGGGCTCACAAGGATGGTATGTCCCAGGTACTACCAACTAAACCTACCACGGTGTGACAACTCGCTGCCTTGAAGATGGGTGGGTACTGAGGCTAATACTAAACTGACTCAACTCGACTGCACTGATGGAGTAATAATTTAAGTGGTTGCCTCGCCACGGTCAATGCGCCGCGTGTTGTGGGTTCGATACCCACACTAGATAAAAAGATTGAGTTATTTATAAATAATTGCTTCTAGTCTGGGCGTTCATTGTGTTCGTTGTTTCGATGTTTGTAATGTCACCCACAAACCAGGCGTTAATACCAAGTTTATGTCAAAAAAGAAAACTTCTCATCGTCGTCTCGCTCTCGTTATTGATTAGCCTTTCAGAAACCACAGGGCCTATCTAGGTTCTATTTAGGTATATCATAATATTAGACTAGATTTTAAACAACTAGCAGGTAAAATTCGGTCGGTACCAAATTTGTATACGTATTAATTTATGTAATTTTGTCTTTTCAGGATTCACAAAACGGACTTAGTCTAGGCAGCGCCGGCGGTCAGTCGATGTATGGTGACGACGAAGAATTACAGAAACAAATGGCTAATATGGCACTAGGTAATTATACATTTTATCAAAAATGTACCTTATTTTAAATGTATTAAGGTTCATTCTACAACTATCTTGACCTATAATTCTACTTTAAATTGCAACAATTGGCATACAATTTTATTCTATTGCCTGTTAAGCAATAAGTAATTCATTCAAGAACTCGCTGTAGTGTCTCGCTGTATTCTAAAGCATCAGTGCAACGCTTCTATTTGATAAAAACAAGTGGTTATTTTGACAGTATGACGTCATTTATAATAGTTGATATGTTCGTTCCAGTGCACGGCGGCGTCGGCGGTCGTGAAGAGAGCGGTGGTCTGCAGTGGCGCGACCCGAATTTGCCCGAAGTGATCGGCTTCCTTAACTCTCCCTCCGACGTGGTGAAGGCCAACGCCGCGGCGTACCTCCAGCATCTGACGTATATGGACGACCCTAATAAACAGAAGACTAGAAGTTTAGGTATTTGCGCAGATTTCTATTATAGCCTTAATGTATGGATAGTTGTGAACGTTTTTTACATTTGGTAGCAAATTTTACGAAGCGAGAAATTAACGTTAGTTATTAATTCATTTGTAATAACATTATTTTACGTTTTTCCCAGAAGGACTATTTCCATTTGTTACAAAGACTTTGTTTTTTTTTGATCTTTTCATAAATGCTGTCTATGTTTATAAAAGTTACGCAAAACTATGCTGCAAAAAGGTGAGGTAGTTTTTAATACGCATATATCTTGAAATAATTAAAAGTGACGTGAAACCGATCTTTAGATCCGGCTTCAGAGACCCTATGTTGCAGTCTTAGGTTGTTCCTACTAGGCTGGCGCTGCTTTGCTAGTGTATTTCTTATACCATGGTTTTATTGCAGGTGGCATCCCGCCGCTAGTTCGGCTAGTGTCACACGAGAACCCCGAGGTGTGTCGTAACGCGTGCGGCGCACTGCGCAACCTGTCGTACGGGCGACAGAACGACGAGAACAAGCGCGCCATCCGCGACGCCGGCGGCATCCCCGCGCTCATGGCGCTGCTGTGCCGAGCTACTGATATGGAGGTACTATATTACATACATACGTAGTACCTGTATCTGAAAGGGCTAGATATATATAATAATATCTGCCCTATTAACACTGTCCCAGTGCTGGATACGGGTCTTTTCTCATTGTAAGAAGGTTAAGTTCACAGTCCATCACGCTGGCCCAGTGCGGGTGAAGTCAGCCAGACTTCACATACCTTCGAGAACTATATGAAGATATCTCAGAGGTACAAGTTTACTCGCAATGTTTTGCTTCCCTGTTATAGCGAGCGATAATTTACTATTAAATACACACGTAACTTGAAAAATCAGAGGCCGCCTGGGATCGAACTCGACACCTATAGGAGGGAGACCGTTGGAGTGGATGGAGTGGCAGTCCAACGATCTCCCAATAGGGCCTAACCTAGTGACAAGGCTATCATATATTTCACCCTTATTTTGTCAGCATAGTTTCAGGTCCCACGTAACAGAGGGAAAGTAATGGATTGAGTATGGAGAAATAATCAAAATATTGCATTATTTTGATTATTTCTCCATGCTACATCTTTCTTGACAGATGGTCCCGATAGCACTGAGATTGACCTGAGATTCGAACCCGAGAGCTATATAATAGTCGCATTTCCCAAGGCAGTCTATACCGGCAATATCTATTTAAAACATATCAAGTCAAACTCAATTAATCATTACAATTATTACAACTCTTGAAAGCTCGTTAAAATATGTCTAATATATACTTTCTTTATTGTTGTATAGGTGAAAGAACTAGTAACAGGTGTGATATGGAACATGTCATCATGTGAAGACCTGAAGCAATCCATAATAGACGATGCGGCGCAAGTGATCGTCAACAAGGTCATTATCCCGCACTCCGGTTGGCATCCCACCAACCCTGGCGATACGTACTGGTCTACTGGTGAGCTTTTCTATGTTTAAATAACTAGCTCTGCCTTCGCTCCTGAGGCTTGTAGTGTGATGTTAGTTAGACTACAACTTTACAGATAAGCTATCAAATGTAATATTGTTTTCAAATCAACATTTCTAGTTTAGTCTAAGATGTAAGTAATCGATTTTTGTTGCCATATTTAAAGTCGTCGACATGCTTTTTAAATGTACTTGATTATATAGAGATGTGAGATGTGTATAAAACCTTCTCCAAACATTCACAAAGTTTCGTCGAACGGACAAACAAATAATCAATAATAATTTATTTATAATAAGGCCAAATGTAGCTGCAATGTACCTTCACACCACTGGCGATATTTTTATGTTTCTTTGATTTCCGTGTGTATATGGGATTCTGTAGTCCAAAATACCATGACCTCTTTTATTCTGGTAGGATTCTTGTACGAACAGTATAATTGTTTATAAGTATTGCTATAGTGAGCTAGTACATGCCATTTCAGTCCTTAGTTGTAAAGGGGAATCTCAAAAAAGAAAAGTAAAAGCTGTTTGCAGGTATCTATACTAATATTATAAAGATAAAGAGTTTGTTTGTTTGTTTGAACGCGCTAATCTCTGATTATTTTTCAGTGTTTATATCCCATTTATCGAGGAAGGCTATAAGCTATATAACATCATGCTACGACCAATAAGAGCAGAGCATAAATTAAAAATGTTGCATCAACGGGGAAAATTATCTTATGTGAAGCAGACAAAGTTGCGCGGGTCAGCTAGTTATTATATAAACAAGCTCTCAACTCAACAAAACTGCTTATTCAAGCGGTAGAACATAAACACGGAGGCCTAATCTTGTCTAATATTTTGGGAACATACAGCTTGCCCGGAGTCATCGACTTATGTCATCGACTTATCCCAAATTACCACCTTGTAGATAGTATTAGTTGTTAAGTAAAACTGCTAACTTTTACTTCAACTGTGTCAATATCTCATTGTCGTTTGTCGTCCGTATAGCAATAATTGACAGACAATATATCATTGCTACCTTGTCTGCAAATTAGCGTTGAAGTCAATGTAGAGCCCTGCGGTACGCCAACATTTATGACTACACTCTTAAAGCAGCTACTATTCACACCAGCTTTTATGTGTTTGCCGGATAAAAGCTGCCAACCTCCTTTACTCAATACACCCATATTATAGCTGAGGCTATCCGTAAGATGACATTTTCGATATAATATCTCTGTGTCACGCAGTCGAAGGCTTTTGTTATGTCTAGGCCGACTGTCAATGCTCTTGCTTGGCTCTCAATGTTGTGTGAGATCAAAATCACTTTGTAATGATTATATTCTTATTTCCTTTAGTATTTGGTGACATAAATTAATTTAATAAATACACATAATACGACATCTGGATCCGTACAGTCGTGACTAATCGCATTATTATTTTGTGTAGCTTTTCTCTCGTTTTTACGTACGTTACGATAAATCTTTATGACATGGTGTTACAAAAAGGCGCCCTAGTCGCGGTGACTAGGGCGAGGGGAGCTCCCCTCTCGCGCCCTTTTATTGAAAGTGGAGCTATTTAAAATACCGATGTCACAGGTCATGCTACTGTAACAAGAACGTGTGCTACGTCGATATCCGTCTACTTATACTGAGCGGATATCAGATGAGCTGTACATGATTTAACACGTGTAATGTTGCGCAGTGTTCCGCAACGCGTCGGGCGTGCTGCGCAACGCGTCGTCGGCGGGGGAGTACGCGCGGCGGCGCCTGCGCTGCCTGGCGGGGCTGGCCGAGGCGCTGCTGCACGCCGTGCGCGCCGCGCTGCAGGCCAACGCCATCGGCACCAAGATCGTCGAGAACTGCGTCTGCGTGCTGCGGAACCTCTCCTATAGGTGCGACCTACCTGCGACCATGTCCTACGTACTCTGATTACTGCGCCTGGCCGAGGCATCGAAGATCAGTGAAGGCCACTATCCCAATGACTGCTATTGTAAATGTGGCAGGGAGTCGTTTTTATAATAAAATATACTTTCCCTCTTAAACCCAGGTTTGAAAACGACAGGCTTAGTTGCCTTTCTTTTTCAAATGTATCGTCCATGAATAATTTAATTGTTTGCTATAAACTCTTGTATCTTTGCAGATGTCAAGAAATAGAAGACCCGTTGTACGACACGAGAGCACCGCCAACTCAATCATCTGGACAGGCTAGAATACAAGCAAGCGCATCTAAAGGTGACATGGATACAATACACAAACCCCTATGTAATAGTCTCGCAGCATAAGTTGGCGCGCATTATCGAGTGCAATATTGAGGTCCCGGCTTAGATAACCGGGTTGGAGAAATTGTTATTGGGTTTTAATTTAGGAATGTGCCGGGTAGACTATTATGCTTGTCCCTTCATAACATGGACCTAAAAACATAGCAGCTTGAATATTGGTGTAAATCACTTCTGCCTATCCTTTCAAGGTCGTGCCAAGATAGCGGCTACCTATATATCTTGCTTTAGGTATTTACGTGGCTATTATTTTGTCAGGAGAGAATCTCGGGTGCTTCGGCGGTAGTAAAAAGAAGAAAGAAGGCTCATCATCATCAAACTCCACTTCTCCGCTCGGCAAGAGTGAACCGGAGCCCCAGCCCCTTGGCGATACGAGCGGTACACAGCTCGGCTACTCGGTACCAAAGGGCACGGAGATGCTATGGTCACCGGAGGTCAGTTAACACGTTGTACGAACGTATTCTTTAAAGACGCGAACCTACTTGCCTTTCCCTCAAACACAATCTGTGCTCATTGTCCTCTTGGAAGCATTGCCCGAATGTAATATGTTTGGGAACGAATAAATACTTTATTTTCTGTGTTTGAAGTTGTTAGAGGTGATGATTAATCTAATTGGTTACTTAACATTATTTTATTTAAACCAAAATCAATAAATAAATGACTCACGATGCGCAATCGTTACACATGAAAAAGAAGCGAACGGTGCTATAATTGTAGAATTTCGCATTCAAATCTCGGTCTATTCGTACTATCGTTGTTTTCTTTTGTTATTAATGCAAAGAAGAAAGTCGAAATTTAGTATTATATTTATTTTTATTTGATTTTATATTTTTGCTTTTTTGGCGCGTTTGAAAATATTACCATCCGAAGAGTTGGTACAAACTGTAAAATCATACTTAGCAAAACTGGCGCGAAACAGCTGTTGCTGACAGTTTAAGGTTATGTTTTACCGGCCAAACGTAAAGTGACAATATTCATTTATCCTCGTGTTCCAAAAAATGTAAGTATATGTTTTTATTTATGAAGCATTATTGACTGCTAGAATACACTGATAACTTGTTGCGCCCGCGATACAAAAGATATAAAAAATTACTTTTTTTAACAGAAATAAAGAGCTATCATTCTGAAACTTTGCAAAAGTAAGAAGAAATCAAATCTAAACTTAAATTAATCGTTTTTAAGAGTGTAATTATTGTTAGGTTATTTATTTATTTATTTATAATAGGTACACAAACAGATTACAGTCTTAACATAGTAGGTAGTAATAAAGAACATAATATATAAACCGGACAGTAATCCTAAGGTAGTGTACACAACATGTACATATTAAAGCAGATTACTCGTGCAAAAAATAAACATTAATTAAAATCTTAAATTTGTTAGCGTAGGATACAAATGAATCATTAAAAACGGGTAATAACTTAATAACTGTAATTTTACATTATAGCTTGGAACTTTTCGGAACTAAGTACACCTGATACAATCTTTTTATATCTGTTAAAATTTATTTCAAAAATATCGACTTCTTTATTTACACGTGCTAATTTATTATATGATCTGCACATTCTTACTATTGGATTATAAAATGATGTATTATTTTTATATGTCTGAATTGCAAATATGTTAGGATTACGAGATCTATGTGAAATATTAAAGCTGAGAGATGAGAGTAAAGCCGGAGCATCGATAGATGAATGAATCAATTTATGCAAATAGAGTAAATCGTATCTCTGACGTCGGGTTTGCAATGAGACAACATTAAATTTACTTAACCTCTCAGCATAATTTAAGCGACCATAACTGAATTTACGAGAAAGGAATTTTAAGCACCTTTTCTGTACTCTCTCTATGTCATATATATGCGTTTTATAATAAGGAGACCAAATTGGGCAACAGTATTCTAAGATACTCCTCACCAGACTGAAATAGAGACACAGGGTACTTTGTGCATTCTTAAACTCTTTAGTGGACCTTATAATAAATCCCAGAAGTTTGCTACTTCTCTTCACAACATGCTCGTAATGTGAACGGAATGATAACTCCCTATCAAATAAGACTCCCAAATCTTTTACCACCTCTTTTCTATTTAACACACTATTTTCTATAAAGTAAGGGTGAAACAGTTTGTGCTTTTTCCTGGTAAAAGAAATAACGCAACACTTGTCCACATTGAGGCACATATTGTTTGACAAGCACCAGTCCGTAACGATGTTGAGATCTCGCTGAAGGGCCAAACTATCTGTGGTCTCGTTTATCTTATTATAAATCTTTAGGTCATCAGCGTATAGCAATGCAGGACAAGATAATCGATTTATAAGATCGTTAATAAAGACTATAAAAAAGAGCGGACCAAGATGTGACCCCTGTGGAACCCCAGAAGAGACGGGTACGGGAACAGAAGAATAACCCTTAATAGTTACAAGTTGGCTCCTGTTACTCAGGTACGAAGTGATCCACCTTAACAAACACCCATGTATACCGTAGTGTGCGAGTTTAAGACATAACAGCGAATGGTCTACTTTGTCAAAAGCTTTACTAAAGTCTAGATATATGGCGTCCACTTGCCCGCCAGAAGCAAAGGTTAAAATAAACAATAACTTAAATTGGTTACACCCGCAATCTTGATGTCAGATCGCGGGTGCAACTATAACTATAACCTTTTGTGTGATTAATTACATATTTTGTTGTTTTGATATGCCTTGACTAATAATATACGCTGCATACGATTGATGGTATATGTTTAATATGTGTGTTTATATTACATTCTGTATGTTTTACAGAATTATCGGTTAAAATGACAACAGAGCAACTCAAGGAGACTGCTTCGCAGAAATATAGGCGGAAATTAAAGAAAAGCCTGAGCTTCATGCTTAACGTCTATCGGGAAAGGGCTCGTAATTCTAAACGGAGAGGAGTAATGAAAAGAAAAATAGAGACAGATGTAGATTTGAAAATATTGGCTAGAATCAAATCCAAAGAAATAATGCAGGCATGAAGAAACCAGAGTACAGTTTATGACGACGATTGATGGCAAACGTTTCACAGAAATGGTTAATGACATAGCAGACGTGCAATTTGATGATACTATCTGAAGTTGTAAGCGCCGGAGAATTGTTATAATGGTAGATTAAGGAATTTGTGCTATCCAACGTTGACAAAAGAATACCTGTTTTCTCTATATGACGCAAGCTTTTTAATATGTTGATCATGATATACTACTTAATAAGCTTAATGCATACGGTATAAGGTAACATATTAAAATTATTAGAATCATACGTAAAAAACCGAATACCGAGATACACTGAGATCACCAGATTTGATTATATAACAAAAAGGGAGAAAGCGTACAAGTGTAATGAGCGAAAAATTGATTACGGCGTCCCATAAGGCAGTGTACTAGGTCCTTTACTGTTCATCCTATATATCAATGACCTACCAAAAGCCACAGATAAACCCGTAGCTTTTTGTGGATGACAATACAATCACAATTAAATGTAATAATACTAACACTTACGAAAGCGATATAAATAACGCATTGTATTCTATTATGAAATGGCTTGACATCAATAACCTTAAAGCAAACTTAGAGAAAACAAAGATAAAGCATTTAAGCCAGCGTAAGTTAACGTCTAAACACATATATATAAGTTTTAATGGACAAATTATAAAACAAGTTGACACGACTTATTTTCTTGGGTTAATCATAGATCACAAACTAACTTGGAAACTGCATATCGATCAACTTCGTAAACAAATTAGTAAATCCGCCTATGCACTACATGAACTTGCTCAAATTGTCAATGTTGATACACTAATTATGGCATATTATGGATTGGCAGCATCGATAATTAGATTTGGTATAATCTTTTGGGGAAACTCATCTGATAAAGCACCAAAACGCTGTATTAGAGCCAAGTTTGGATTACAGTCGACCGACAGCTGCGTACTATTTGTCCTTAAGCATAGCATATTAACAGTGCCTTCTCTATACATACTAGAAGTAGCTAACTTTGTAAAAACAAACCCTAACAATTTATGTTAGCAGCTGAAGCTTCTGGTCGACAGTTAAGAAACACGACTCGACTATGTATACGGAAAACTAACACCGCCCTAATGCACAAAAGCATTATGCACATGGCTTCTGTTATATATAACAAAGTACCAAAAAGTATAAAATAATTAAATTTAAATTTATTTAAGGAAACATTAAAAATGACTTTAAATGATAAATGTTATTACAATATCTCAGATGTTCTATTGGATAGGTTATGAAATTGAAAAGGCATAATAATTATTAATATTTTGCTTCCCTTTTTTATAAAATTTATAATTTTGACATTTACTATTAATATTCTGACATTTAAAATTTATTGCTACAACTAGAATAATAATTATTAATGCTATGAATTATAATATACTTTTTAATAAATAATTAAGCTATCTGTTAAATATTAATGTTTCAAATAATTAAGAATCTGTATGATAATTTCAATAGAATTGTATATATGTGCACGCCATTTGTGGCAAAACTCAGCGCACTCATAAAATTTTGTAAACCTGTGTTTGGCAATAAAATATGATCATGATTATGATTATGATCTTTAGACTTCACTCGTATTGTATTCAAAATAAACTCTTTCTCAGTTTACCTAAATGCCACTCAATCACATTTACCAAAAAGAAAAATAGGATCAACTTAAATTATTCCATTAATGGTATTTGTTTGAATAAGTCTGATTTAGTCCGTGATCTTAGCGTTACGTTGGACTCTTGTTTACACTTTGATGTACATAATAATATAATAATATTCTATCACATACACACAACACCATCTAGCCCAAACTAAGCAGAGCTTGTACTATGGGTACTAGACAATGGATAAACATACATAATCACTTTTTTTTTGTAAATACATACATTTTATACATAGAAACACCCAGACCAAGACAAACATCCATGTTCATGCACACAAATGTTTGACTTGTGCGGGAATCGAACCCGCGACCTCAGGCGTGGCAGTCGGTTACACTAACCACTACGCCATCGAGTCGTCAAATCACATATTGATAAAGTTATTAATAAGGCCTTACAAATGTTTTGTTTCGTTATGAGATCCTCCCGTAACTTTGTACGGACCTCTACGTTCTTGCTTCTATACAAAATTTTGATACGATCTGAGTTAGAATACGCAGTTCCTATTTGGCATCCCTACTATTAAACATACAAGTTCAGACTAGAAATGGTACAAAAAAAGTTTTTGCGTTCTATGAACTACAAATTCCATCGCTCTAGCATATCTTATAAAGATTTACTTAATCGGTATGGGATTCTAAGTTTGTTGTCCAGGCGCTTACTTTTGGGCGCCATGATGCTGCACGGTATATGCAACAACAGATTTGACTGCATTGAGATAACAAATAAGATATGTTATATAGTTCCTAGAACTGTCATTTGACGAGGAGTTCGTGTGCCTCGTCTGTTCTGTACAGACACATGCAGAACAAACGTAGGAGTGTGTGCGCCTCTTCACAGTCTTGTTGAAGCATACAATACTTATCTTATTTAGCTGGACATATTTTCTCTCACTCATCAACAATTCAAACGAAAAGCTATTGAATTGTTTAAATAATTTTAGGTGAAGTACAACATTTCATTTTAGGTTTCGTTTGTTAAAAATTGTCAAATTCATTCAATTGTGTTCACCATCACTTTCATTTTCATTGTTAATCCGTGGACAATGGTGTTGATTATATATTTGATAATTTAATGTAAAACACTTCCTTGTAATACTTTAACATGTATTTGTTTTTTGTACCTAATTAACAAAATAAAAATAAAAAATATTATAAACTTGCACTATTACGCAAATGGGTGTAATAACTCGTCAGCCTGTACCCTAGGCGCTATACAGGTATAAGACTATGTATGTAATAAACGCTCCCTTATACGTGAAACTAAAAACTACCATATCTGGCTAAATGTGAAAGTAAAATACCTCTGCCTATTTCTTCGGAGATATAGGCGTGATGCTACGTATATATCCTTACTTCCTTACTTAATAATATTAATTCGAAAGCAACACTGCCTGTCTGTCTGTTTGTCTATAGTAGTAAAATATACGATAGATATCTAGGCGTATCATAAATATTTCCCACTAGCTTCTGCACGCCGCTCCGCCCGCGTGGTACCTACATAGATAAAAAGTAGCCTATGTCCTTCCCCAGGTTTAAATTATATCTATACAAAATTTCATCTAAAAGTTGAGTGGTTTAGCTGTGAAAAGGTAACAGACAGACGGACAGTCAGAGTTACTTTCGAATTTATGATTTTAGTAAGGATATCTTCAGCAATTACAAATCTCCAGTTACCCACATCAATGATTGAACCTGTAATTGTCTTTCTCAGGTCGTACCCCTGTACATGGCGTTACTCCAAACCTGTTCCAACCCTGAAACTCTAGAAGCAGCGGCAGGTGCACTACAGAATCTGGCCGCGTGTTACTGGCAACCCTCGATCGATATACGAGCTGCTGTTAGAAAAGAGAAAGGTAAATTGAACTTTATATTGAATGTTATAGAGTTAAAAATTAAAGTTACAGCTTTTTTATACTAAGCATATTTTTAGTTGCTTATTGTATATTTGTAATTCTGTAAAGGGGCAATATCATGTTTTCTTTACATATAAGATTAAAGATTGCATTAAGGGTAAGGTCCTCCAGCTTCTGAACAATCCAGAAACGGCAAAGGAAGTACTGCGCAAAATTGGCCCCTACTATCTTTCTGGAATGAGATGAGGTGGTATGAGTAACCGAACAACTTTTCGCGTCGGTCATTTACGCATAATGGCCCAATTAGGGGGTTAAGTGCGGATAACACACGTCCAACTAACTAATTAAGGTCGCTCAGACCGAATTACGGTCACGGCGACCAATCTTAACGGACACTGGCTATCTGCGCAGGCGATATTATAGTGCACAAAGTGCGTGCGCACACACAAGTGCACTCGCACCTAAATTTTATAGTTCGATGGGACGGCAATCCAACACGACCGGACAGAGATCAGGCGCAAGACCAAAGGAATTACGAGCGGTTCGAGCCACAGCACTGCCATGTTAGCCTTGCGTCAAAATCATGTTTTCGGGCTATCGGTCATGATAGCATATCGGCATATCGTAAACGTGCTATTAGGTTTATAAGGTATTCCTTCGTACCGGTACGGAGTCTGTTAATGTGTCTGGTCGACGGTAATAGACTCGTTCGCTATTATATGGCACTCAAAATTGAGGAAATAATTATAATATACTTATTGTATTTATGTACATATATGTATAAATAGCCTTTCGAGGCTATATAAGTAAGCAAATCTATGTATGTATCTTAAATGCTTCATTTTTCTTGTAGGTCTACCAATTCTAGTAGAGCTATTGCGCATGGAAGTTGACCGCGTAGTTTGCGCCGTGGCGACGGCACTGCGCAACCTAGCCATCGATCAGCGCAATAAGGAGCTCATTGGGAAGTACGCTATGAGAGATTTGGTGCAAAAACTGCCCAGCGGGAACCATCAGCATGACCAGGTATATTTTAATCCCGATTATATTTTTATATATCTACAACTTTCATTAGGGATAATGCTTACGTGGCTGTGGAAATGATCGGTGGATTATATAAATGTATCCGTGCGAGGTGTACCCTTGAAAGTTTGATGTATTGTAGCGCGGTGACTACTGCATCATCCGTGCAGTAAAAGTAATAAAATTATTGACAATTTAGGTGCTATTTACTTGTGTTTATCTAATTTCTATATTTAAGGTAAATACTGCACGGATGACTTAATGGTTTGATGGTTGCCTCGAGGTTCTCATTGTTGTGGATTTCGATGGGAAAATGGGAAAATTTGTGTGATCCACAAATAGTTGTTCTGAGTCTGGATGTTCTTTGTGTCCTTTGTTTAAATGTTTGTAAAATTTCTCACGACAGGAATTATTCCAAGAGCTAAAGTAGTAGTCTTAAAAATGCCTGTCATGTGATTTGCTAACCGATGGTTTCAGGGAGTTTACTCAGTGTAAAAGATAGTTGATCATATAGTTGAAGGCTTCCTCCCCGCAGGGCACGTCGGACGACACGATAGCGGCGGTGCTGGCGACGCTGAACGAGGTGATCAAGAAGAGTGGCGAGTTCTCGCGCTCGCTGCTGGAGGCGGGCGGCGTCGAGCGTCTGCTCAACCTCACCAAGCAGCGACACCGCCACACGCCGCGTGTGCTCAAGTTCGCAGGTACGAACACTCACTCACGCAGTTCATATTATATGCACAACAAAATAGATAAATAAAAAACCAAAGCTGCTATAAATACGTAACATAAACCAGATCAAGAATAAAACAGATCAAAAATAAAACTTAATAAAAAAATGGGGGTTCACAATTCGTAAGCGACGAAAATTTATTTGTTTTCGATAGTGAAGAAATAAAATGTTGACTTGACTTCACCTATAGACGTCGATCGACGGATATTTTGAGGAATAGCATTCGCTAGAGACCACGAATACTAAAAAAAAGGTCAGCCCGTAGAGACTTGATCAAATTTTTTATTTTAGCCAATGTATATGGTAGAAATGTAGCTGCAGGGGGTCAACCGGAACCAGCTAAATTCTATGAGCAAAAAATGTCTGGGCACCTCTGGTCTAAGATAATTGGGAAAATCAAGATCTGATTGGCTATTGCTAATTTAGTTAGCCAATCACAATAGTGGACATGCGTTTAAATGATCATTAACTTAGTTTTGGTTGGATCTATATTTTAGAAGGCAGAGATGAATGGGGATGACATTTTATATGATTTATAATTATTTGCAAAAATATATTATGATTAAAACTTACAGAAAAACTGTCAGTAATTCTATTATCGACGTTCACTTCGTCCGTATTCAGTGAGAACTGAATGCCTCGGGAGAGCGAGCTCTCTGGTTTATGACGACGATCAACATTTTTATGTATTCTAAAAAACTAAATAAACTCTTACACACTTTCTAAAGGTGATGCAAACATTTGGCGTTTACCTAAATGTTACTTCCAACCCAACACTGTTGGCTAACACGAGGTTGTGTGTGCAGGCCAAGTGTTGATGACGATGTGGGGCCACGCGGAGCTGCGCGAAGTGTACCGCAAGCACGGCTGGCGCGAGGCTGACTTCCTCACGCCCGCGCGCAATAATGCGCCGCGCGCGCCCTCCACCAACAGCGGTTAGTATATACACGCTTCCAGACAGTCGCACACACACACTCATAAACACACACACACACACACTCACACACACTCACACACACTCACACACACTCACACACACTCACACACACTCACACACACTCACACACACTCACACACACACTCACACACACACTCACCCACACTCACCCACCCTCACCCACCCACAAACACACACTCACGCACACTCGACACACACCTATAAACACAAATATGTGCCTAATACAAAAGTGGGAACATACATGTTACAAGAAAGTGTGCTCGTATTCAACGGTTGTATAGTTTAAACTATGTATAAAAGCAACCAATTCTCCTCACATTAATATTGCCTGTACCATAAGGAACCTTGAACTATTAATGTCACAGACACAAAGTCCAACAACTAAACTCACAGTTATCTAAAAATCACTCACATTTCGGAGCCATAATACACCGGGTCCAGTCTTCACGGTTTCTGGAAACTGTACAAGTATTAATCAATGTAGATATACTACCAACTTAAAAAAAATGGGTTTCTCACACAAGTGATAGGTAACATAATAAATTTTTATTAGAGGGTCAGCAATATCCTACTTTAT
Organism: Catocala fraxini; assembly: GCA_930367265.1. Taxonomy (NCBI): domain Eukaryota; kingdom Metazoa; phylum Arthropoda; class Insecta; order Lepidoptera; family Erebidae; genus Catocala; species Catocala fraxini. Next base: position 9,893,391 of record OV884050.1, read on the forward strand.
CATATAGTTTTCTTCACCGGTTACCTAATTATCGAATGCTATGGTGTAAATCTGGTAGGTATCGAACAATTAAAAACATTATTATTTACATTTAAAATCCAATTTTAAACTTAAACATGCAGGCAAATTATAAAATAAGTATTCTTTTAATATGAGCACATTTTTATGTTACATATTGTATATTGCTAAATATCATTAATTAGATAATGTTAGATATTATCAAACATTTGTTATACAGAGTGAGTTTCTGAAACATTGTCATAAGTTTAAAAAATTACCTCTAGTACTATTTCATTAAATTATTAACCCATAATTAAGTATCTATCCTTCTTCGCTTAGACACACACACGTACAGTAACTATCTATTGTACGTGATTTGTAAACAAAAAATGTAACAGATATTCACTCTTGAAAATATACACAATCAATACCTCAACAATCATTGTGTAAATATCTACATAAATAGTTTTGTAGAATGTCTGTATAATATGTAATGTGTAAACTGTATGTACGTGTATCATTACGCTCACTCGCCGTGTGACTCTCACGCTAACTACCATTAATAAGCCAACCGAACTAATAAGATTGGAAAGCTAATTGCCACTTACTAAATGTACATTGTACAAATACATCGTGAAACTTTCATTGTTGACACGCTTCGATAACCTTAGTATACATATCGAACTATATAGCACCATTCGCCTCATGGTTATGCTTCGCGATTTTATGTTTACAGTCTGTTAATTCGAACATGTTTTAGTAAACATACTTGTGAAATAATATGTTCTGTATGTTGTAAATTTGTGAATTAGATACTTTGTTTATGTTATTTTTCTATGACCATAAAGCCGCTATAGCCAGATGCAATAAAAATACTAAATTGTATATAAATAAATCATAATTATGTAATACTTTTGTAATCATATGTACTAAATCGGAATTATGTCGGGTATAAGCGTCCTATCACATTGATAACCAAATGAATTGTTAAAAGTAACACTTACAAGGCTAAGTCGAGCTATTTATATTTACCAAATAAATCATGAATGTATAATAAAATAATTAAAATAACGAGAATAGTAATGAGATGATTTATAATACTCAATTATTTTTGAAATTTATCGTGGGCTACTACTATAAATCCTGTCAAACAAAAGAGCGTACGTAACGTTATCAGCGTCTTGTTAAAATTCGGGAATATTGGTGATACTGGTATTAGCCTGAGCGTGAGACGGCGCGCGGCGCGGTGGTTAGAGCGGCAACGCTTACGCGGTGTGGGGCTGTAGGTCAGGGCACGCCGTCGTCGGGCGGCGGCGCGGGCGCGGGCGCGCCGCACTCGCCCAGCAACGCCAACAGCACGCTCAGCCGCCCCATGGCGTCCACCGGCGGCACGCGCTACGAGGACCGCACCATACGCAGGCATCGGGAGGTAATGCGCACGCGCACGCACACATGCACGCACGCATGCAGGCACGCACGCACGCAAGCGGGCACGCACGCACGCAAGCGTTCTAATTTATTAAACTATATGTGCACAGCTGTTTTGTATTTTATTGCTATTATTGCCACATACAAGCATATCATGTTGCACTTATTTTGATAAATTATAATTATACATATTATAGCACAGAAGAATTTTTTATAAATATGAAACAAATGCTTCACAGTGTAGGTCCTAAGTCACAATTAAGAAAATTAAAAGGGAAATGAAAATAAATTTCATAATACTACTAACTAATTATACCAGCTAATGCCCTCCAGTTTTCCACGTTCTGATAGGAAAGAATAACACTGTTATTCACATATAAAATGAATAATGTAGCATTGTCGTCTAAGTAACTATTAATGTGTAATTAGTAATATTGTCCCCATAATTTACTTCTTTCTTGTAAATAACTCTCAATATTCCATATTAGAATTAGTTACTTGTATACAGGTTGTCCGGTAATTATTGGATAACCTTGAAATGTCTTATAGTAGAACTGATGACCGTTCAGAAAAAAATATGCAAAAGATCTATCCTAACTACTACCTGAGATATGTTTTTTTTTAATTACCATATTCAGCAGCGATAGCTCAGTGGGGAGACCAACAGACTGCAATGCAGAGGGTCTCGGATTCGAACCCACGTCGCGCACCTCTGACTTTCGGATGTTATATGACTTTTCGAAATTATGTGCGTATTGATTGACAGTTATCGCCTGCTCCGTGCCTCGGAGAGCACGTTAAGCCGTCGGTCCCGGCTGCCATGAACATCTATGGCAGTCGTTATTGGGCAAGTCAGTACCCTCTAATATCCTGATACTGGTCTAGCCTTAGGGTATCGTTAGCCTTCGGGTTGCGGTGGTCAGGTGGCAGCCGCTCCGTGTAAAAACTGATATCCAGCCAAATCCGGTTAGACTAGAAAAAGCCGACGTCAAGTGACTTGGGAATAATAAAGGCTAGAGAGAAGATTTAACTTTCTTGTACACTACGACCATAAATGAATGAATTCCATCGCTTTTTTGTTGTTTTATTATTAAACACTAATTATGCTAATAGATAGACAGTCAAAAGTATGACTAGCTATTGCACGTTTTCTTTTCATTTTTCCTGAACGGCCCTCTGTTCTACTATAAGACATTTCAAGGATATCCATTAATTACCGGACAACTCGTATATGTAGAATGCTACTACTATTATTCAGATTCGATGTTGTATGTGATATCTAAATGATTTCTAAGCTATATTCATGCTTTTGCTAATAGCACCGCCACTAAAATGTGTAACGATCACCAAAACTATTACAGGTAACTTATATACACGACGTTTTTGAAAAGTGCTATATACAGATTATATAGTTTAAAATACTGTTGTACGTCGTTGTCTCAAACGTTTTTCTCTCTCTAGCCTCAACGTGAGCTTGAAAAACTGACGAATGAAACGTATCTGTGGTCTCATTAAAATGTATTAGGATTTCGTCGTCATTTACCCGTGTATTTAAATACTCAAAAGCACTGCAATGAACTTCTACAATAGATGCTGTGGCCAATGATGATGGCGTTGTTTATGTATATTTATATAAACAGCAGTAAAATTCCTATAAAGTCGTTTTTAATAGCAGATACGATATATCTTACATTTTCTTATTTCAATTATTAACGGTGAATGTAAATATCGTGCATGTCTGAGAATTCTTAATGTTTTCCAAGATCTGTGAAGTATGCCAACCCGTACTGGGCCAGCGTGGTGAATTATGGCCTAACCCTGAGAAGAGACCCGTGCCCAGCAGAGTGGGCCAGTTTAATACAGGGCTGATAATAATATAATTAATTATGTTTATAAATCTTCCTACAGAACGATGACATGCCAGCGATGGAAGTGAACAATTACCACGACGGTTTAGGCATGGGGAATCCGAACGGGCGGCCCATGAACTTACAGGGCGTGCAAGCTCAGATGCCCATGCCGCCGAGCAGTCGTTAGCGTCGTCCATCACGCGGCGACTCACCACAGGACTGCTGACGAAATCTATGTAAACACTGACTACCATGTCTTTTTATAACAGCTTAGCAACTAAAATGATGGTGTACTTAAGTTTTAGTAGGACTCATAATTATAAACATTATACGGTAGATATACCATGCCATGTTTCTAATTAAAGGAAAGTTATTTAATAGAAGCCATGTTAATGTTATTGTATTGGTGAAGGATAGATTATCAGCAGCCCAAGCTGTTAGAAAAGGACAAAAACTCAGTGTTTGTTTATGATTACCAGTAAGACTGTTATTTCAACTTCATAGAAATGTTCGAATTAAATAAATTAGGGATCTTGTGCTACATTTATTCTCCTGTTTTTTTTGACTAATATTTAAAACGCAATAAAAAAATACCTCAAATTGTACATTAAAATAATAAGTGTAAATGTATCATAAGATTTACAACATTTAAATGAAGATGTCGAGTATCGAACCCACTGTGCTTAGCTACATTGACTTCGTGGGAATTTAAATATTGTATATGGCAACAATGAAATATTTTTTTATGTGGCAAATCTTTGGTTGTATGTAATACCTTTTTAGGTAATAGCAGTATTATGATTGTTGTGACCATAAAGTATAAATTTTGATGCGCATTATAGTAATTTTGGTGTGTTTATTTTTAATTCTCGCGGAGTCAATTGAGTACCGAGGTATATTTATTATAGTACGGACGTACATGCACAAGCATTTATGTTAAATAATCAATAAAACGTAGTCGCTCGTTGAATGTGGTATGTGCTATGTCAACGTTAAGTTTGTACAGTCAGCAACAACATTTAATTAATCGAGTTTAACTTAGTGATGTACAGAATTTTGATCAAAATTTATTCGAATGTGTTGACAATGCTATACAAACATGCTTGCGCTATATTCTTAACCGTGCAAGGTAGTTATATAGCGTGCTTTACAACTGTATACAATATCAATTATTCGAATATCATTCGAATACCATAATACTCATCACTAGTTTAATACGAATAATCGTTTACTTTTAATATCCAAATCACATAGGTTTCTGCCAATATTTATTTGGTAAAGTATATCAGATAATCTTTAAAAACATAAATATATCTTAAAACAGATGCGGCACATCAAACTAAGCTATGGTATTTATCATGAAATAGAACAAATAAAACCACTGTTCCATGCTTTATTTACTAAATAGCTGTTGTAGTATGGGACAGTTGAATCTTTGTTGTTATTAAAATGTCAGGTCTATGCCAGTAGGGCTTTATTGATGTGTTGAGTAACTGTATAAAAGGACTGCATTGTTTTTAAAATCACATTTATCGGTTTGTAACAAAATGCTCTAATATCATAAATTTTTATTTGTAGGAAAACGAACCATCTACTCAAAAAATTGCTTGTTGTTGCGCAGTGTTATTAGTTATGACATGACACTTTGCTTCAACGAACCAATTTCCTGAATATTTAATTTGGTCTTTTATCAAAATATAAATGAGTAAAATGAAAGATGCGCGATTGTTGCTTGAAATTGAATGAATCGACATTTGTACAATATCGATTCATATACCTATATCGAATCACACACGCGATATTGACAATCGATCAATTCGATAACAAGCGAGTAACCGAATTATTCGAATAATCGAATTTTCGGTATAATCGAATTATTCGAATGTTTGCAGTAACAATCGCATAATAGCAGAGATAGCTCAGTGGGGAGACCAACAGACTGCAATACAGAGGGTCTCGGGTTCGAACCCACGTCGCGCACCTCTGACTTTCGGAAATTATATGACTTTTCGAAATTATGTGCGTATTGATTGACAATTATCGCCTGCTCCGTGCCTCGGAGAGCACGTTAAGCCGTCGGTCCCGGCTGCCATGAACATCTATGGCAGTCGTTATTGGGAGAGTGTCGACACAAAAGATCCCACTGGGTCGAAGTGTCGCCGGTCTGCACTGACTGGCCTCCACATAAGATACAACAATCGCATATCTAACTGAGATTTATCTAACGATTGTTGTGACTGTACATACACATTAATTTGCCTGAAGGCCTAACGTTTAATCATCGCATTTGGATGTACGTTTTATACAATGTTTAAATGCCATTATGATTTGTAAAGATATCATGTCAATTCCCCCATGTATATAGTCGTGCCATTTCTGTATTTATATAATAAAATAAATCTTAAAGAAGGGGTTTCTTGTAGATGTGTTGTGTATTTTCTATTTAAAGTTGAGGCTCACCCACGACGGAACGGATTGTGTTGTTGTGCAGTTAAAACGGTTTGAAGGGAACAGTTTAGTATGTTGAATTGAGGCTGTGAATTAGTATTGCTTATCAGCAGTTGGACTTAGAGACTTGCCTAGTAGACTTATATGGCTCAGACAGGGGATAAGAACGATGGTTCACTTTTTCTATTTTATACGATTCCAGCGGTATCTCTCGCGTGATACCGACTTATAAAAAAGAAATTGTAACTGCTTAATCACTATCTCTTAATCTGTCAATTGGTTGAAGCCAGACATAATTAAAAAAAATATGTCTGGCCGCCAGCGGATTCAGAAAATTGTAGCGTTATTATAGGCGCGAAAACGAGACAGTGCGTTACAGAGTGTATAGTTGTAGTTGTCTTGTTTTCGTGTATGCAATAACATTGCTTTAAGAGATGTTGGTCGGGCCCCTAATCATATTGCCCTGCAGGCAGCGCAGAGCCTATTAAGGAGATTTAACTCTCTTTTCTAAGCGAGCCTCTAATGTTCAACTTCTGATAGCAACAGCTCAGACCTTTGTGTAAAGGGAATAAGTAATAATATTGAACTTTTAACATTACAACAAAACAATGAATAATGAATATCCTAAATCCTAATATAACCATTTATACTAAACAAGTCAACTAAGCGTTTACATTGATTAATAAAAATACATTTCAAATTAATTGGGATTTGAATAATTATTATTGTTATTATTTATAACGATTAGTTTAGATACATGACGACCTCATTACGCGAAATTTGAAAAAGGAAGCGTTCTTTTTTTATATTTCGCAGTAATAAGGTTTTATAGTATAATGATAATTATTATAGAAGTTTTGTAATATTTTGTATCCATTCCAAGGCCCTTATTGTAATGTAATATAGGCGTCTATTGTCCTCTAACGTATTATAAGTAATATCCGTCTTGTATTTAGCGTTAAGATGCATAATCGTGGGACGTTCGCGGGATTTTGTTTATAGTTATTTTATAATATTGAAACATTTGTTAGACTCATTCTGATGGAGCCAAGAAATTGATAAACTTGACAGACAACTATAACTCTAACGCATAATATATTAGGTACACATTTCTTTGAAACATAATCAAATAGTCAAATGTACCTTTCTTGATGTGTATATCTAGTATATTTCCCGCCTGATTGTAAGTGGTTAGCACAACTTATGAACCCTTGTAATACGGGGGTAATCACGAGCGCGTTGCCAACACTGGTACATATGTCTTTTTGTTACTATGTTATAAGAATATGTACCTTATATAGTTGCATATTAAGTCTATATTTTAATTATTCAAGGCTTCATCAATCTGAGCTAAATCATGACTGGTAGCGACATCTGTGCTCTTACATTACTTCATTTGTACTCTAAACTTGACGCCATGGACCAAAGATTCTGTAAAGGGCAATACTACTTTCCTTACAGAATACATTTTGATGACATATTCTGGTCTTTGTGATACTGATTTATTATATATATATATTTTAAACTGTTTACGAATTTTCATAGTCTGAAAGTGTAATGGTATAGATGTCAATACCGTTTACCCTCTAACGAGACGGTTAAAACGAGTTAGAACATGACAAAGTTATGTACCATTTGTACATAATTTATCATTTCCATCGGTTCTCTTTAATGTTGAATTTTATTAAAACACTTATTGAAGATAAACAATATGTTATTTGGTAATTATCACAACTTGTTAGTATGTGAATGATATTCTATAAGACGTTGTGTAATTTGAATTGTCACGTAAGTTTTACCTCTCATTACCATATGTTATTTTAGTCTGGTAACACTGGCAAAGTTACAAATGACAATGTCTTGAGGTATAACTAAGGATAATAGAATGGACACGAAATTCAACATTACAGCTGACAGTATAATATATTAGTAAGATTATAATCGTTATTTATTTGTAAAAGGCAGTTATCGATAGCAAGTTGCGGTGTTGAACTCCCGTACCCATGTACCACGAAATTTTGTGAACGATGGCAGCTTTAAAATATAATTTTCTTGGTTCATTTCCCTCCGTTTATCATTTTAATATTTAGCGTAACTATTTATTTTACAGTAAATAATAAGGTTATATTTGTAGGGTTTAATATAAGAAGGGTTTTGTGGCAAACAAAATGTTTCGTTTTTGGAATATATTTTATGCACAATAATGCATTTCGAAACGTCCGCGGCAGGATAGTGATGACTGATAAAACCTGGTACAAACTACCCTCATCCAGTGCATTATAATGATTTAAGTACCCATGTATGTAAGTTTTTGTATAATATTTTTATTATAAAAAAAAATGTAAGCGAATGTACAAGGATGTTTTCTCTACAATATGCTTGCCACGGCGTTGTTGCTTCTATGAAGCGAACTTTTTTTAATTATATTTCCGCATAAAGCTTTCATTAATTATTGTGTTCGGTTATTCTAGATGTAAGTATATTATTTACGCGTCATTTTATACCTTTATTTATCGTGTTTTTAGACGGGAATTAGTAAATTTATAGGCATTACTAGATATATTGTTTTATAATATTATATCTATTAATATTAATGTCTATATTAAATTTTATGGGAATCATTCTTAGGCTTTGTATAGTTATATTAATTTTACTTTATGGGCTGTCTTTATCGTTTGTACTTCCACTTCACAGAAAAAGATCTCTAGATGTTTCCAAATTTTATTTTTAAGACGTATAGTTTCACCATGATGTTGAGCGTCTTAGCGCCGCTGTCAACTCGCACGTGACGTCACAACCTCCTCGGTGTTACGAGAAATAAGTCAATATATACTATATGAGTGCGGTCCAATGCGCTTAAGACGTCACTTGTTAGTAAACAGCAGGACTTAGTGTTAAACCACAAGTAAAATATATTAACATCTATGGTCAACCATAGATTATAGTTGTTGGAACAGTAATACTCGATTATTTATATTTTATTTAAAATTTTATATTAAAAATAATATTTAACGAGATCGTCTGCGTTTGTCGTTGCGACAGTTTAGTAGTTAAATATAATGATAGTTTGTCTTACGTCACGTTGTATGTAGATTAATAGAGCATTATTCTCTTACATAAAGATACCTTATCATTAAACAAATTATATTATCAAAGAGAATTAAACGAATGATTTTTTTATTTTATTTTGTTTTCTTTTTGTTTCCTTTTATTTTTCCTTATGTTTAATTTTTTTAAGACATCAATAGTTAGTCAAATTTTAAGGCCTATGTTTTATTAGAATATTATTTATGTTTGGTCCTTATGAGTTTGTTTTATTAGAATATTATTTATGTTTGGTCCTTATGAGTTTGTATATTTTAACAAGGAGCTGCATTGCTATGCTATTAAGTATGGATTTGTCTATCATTATACGAGACTTCGAATGGAATTAAAACATTTTTCTAAACATTTACATGATATACAGCATAGGAAATAGTTTCATGGCTTCCATATTTTATTTTTTTCATCAATAGATGTCACACTGTTTTCTAGTTAAATTAGGATATTTTTTACCAAGTCGAGATAACTGGGTACTAGGTCATGTAGTATATAAACTTAGACGATTTTATTTTATCTGTTACTTGTAATGAGTCTGTCGAAACGGATAATGTAGCATTTAAAACGACCGACGAGAAACATTTTTGAGGTGAATTTAAATTCATATAAAGCCGAGCCTGCTCTTGGCTGTGCATAACAAAGGAAAAATAAAAAAGAACATCTTCTAGTCTATGGACAGCCATGTGTGGATCCTAGTCTTTTGAGTAAGTTAAGTGACGTCTCCTATCTGTATGAATGCTCACGTTTTATATTTATCAGTAGTGTCCTAAACGTATTGGGAAAAAAATAATCAGTTATTGAATTTATAGGTGTAATAGAGGCGTAATTAAAACGAAATTGTAATGAATTATTGTAAGTTGCATTTTAGGTGCGTGCACGGTTATCGGAGATAAAAAACGATGTCTTTTTTTACTTAATGTATTTAATAAACACTATTGTTACTATGTGGGTGTTCTTGAGTGTGAACATCGCGGTATTACAATATTCCACGACAGTATTATTCACTAATCTCATGTACCAATGTTGCTAATACACTTACATACATTTAAATATATGCGTGTTTTATTTTTACACTTATGCATTTAAGTATTAGAGACCCTTCTACAAATTTACAAACAGTTCTCATGTTATACACGGTAGTCACTTTCTTCTCCTAAAATTATTTGTTTGATAATCATTATCCATAACACGTTTGCTATAAACTTCAGTAACCATAATGTTAAAAAAACGAAATTTTGTTTTACATAATTATCTTTACTTCTAAAACTATTCTGTCATAATATCGAGTACCTACTATAATAATGAATCTCCTAATTTCGCATGAAATAAAGTCATACATATGTCCTAAGTATTGTATCATATATTATAATGTGTATTATTCCAAATGTTAGTTATTAATAAAATTGTTAGTCCTAAAACATTTGCTGAAAATTAGGTTTTAATGACAGAAACGAATCGCTGTAAACCCGACTCCACGCAATCTTGTCTGCCCTACCCCTAGAGTGTAATTTAAAATCGCGTAGGCGCGTAAGGGCGAGGCGGTCCGCGAGCTGAGGAACAGGAGGCTGAGAGCGACCCGCCGCTCTGCCAGCAAGTCGAAGCTGAGGTGGTAAGCAAAAGCCGTCTGCGACGATTAGCACGCGTGGGATCGCCGGAGACCCGCAGCACAGGTGCCGTGACAAAAGCCAGCTTTTGCATCTTTACATTTATGTGTTGTATCAGTTGGATTTGGTAAAATAATAAACAATTTAAATAACTTGAATTTAGGACTTATAACTTTTATTGGTTTTAAGTCTTTTGTATGTAGGAATATTATTGATCGTAATATTTATGACAAAAAAATTTAGGGCATATTGTATTTAGAGATTTCTTTTTATGGCATGTGACATTAAGTTCGGGCAAGTTATCATTCGGACAAATAAAAATGGCACTAGATTATGGATAAAAAAGTTAGGCAATACACTAGAGAATCCTATACACTTATTTGAGGTTCCAACTGCCACGACAAACAAAGTTTATTTTAAACAACCAATATGTCAAACTAACCTAAAGTCCATTTGGTAGTAAGCGGTAAGTACGCTCGCACTAGGTAGCATAATATACATTACTGACCCGTTGAAACGGGCGTTGCTGTCCTGCCAGCGCAAGGAATATAGTCCCACGCTCACAGCACAGCGCCCCCTTGAAGATACTGTTTGTCTGACTATAATCTGTAGGGAAGAGGATTCTAATAATACCACATACAATGTCATTTACTTGGACGGACTCAAAGAATACCCGGACTAGAAAGAACTATTTGTGGACCACACAAAGTGCACAAAGAATCTTGTGTGCGTATGTGGTGTCGTAGACCCTTACCAGATTCAGCAATATACCTTAACCTTACCTATGTATGCTTACTAAAGTTTATCTTATACAGAGAGCAATAAAATTCGAAAGATAATAGGAACTTACCTAAACATATTTATACGTTTTCACGTTAATGGGCTTTATGGTTCAACACCTGCTTATCAAGGGATAGGTATTTAAATCTATTGATATATCTGCCCGTGAAAGTTGGGAATTTTACTAGCCTGTGTTCATAGTGTGCGTATATCTTTTCCTAACATCCACATTTTCCGATGTCTTAAATGCCTTCAAATAATTCTTAATTTACGTTTTCCAAATCAGTGCTTAATATCTCTAGTATCTAATCATTTGATACAAGACGTAAATGTAATTCAATTTTCATTAATAAATGGCTTTAATTAAGCGAAAGGTTAATGGGTTAAGCGTGGTATATTAATCATTCACCATCCTCTATAATATCTTAAGATTAATGTATCTTGAGCACAAATCATTCACTTCACTGGTTTTAACTTATTTCTTATTGATTATGAAGATAAGTTGGCCCGAAAATTATTAATAAACGTGTCGATAATTTACAATTTGGTATAATTAGATGCTCAAGGATTAACGTTAAATTCGATATATCAGAAATATTTAGCAAATAATTTATTAATAAGTGATTGGTAATTTATTAAGCTTTAAGATGGTGTATAATTAATTATTCCTATTTATATAGGAGCAGTGAGCCTACGATGTGGGTGCAGTAATTTATATAAAATCGTCGGTTAAATTATTGTTGCTATTTGGCAACGACAGCGAACGCCAACGATTAGGTACCTATTAAAAGTACCTACGTGGTAAGAGTTCAGTAAAAAAAGGAAAGATGATTGCCAATAGTAGATTTTACAAACATACGTGCTTATAATAAGGATTTGCAGATTGCACAAATCCTTGAGAACATTATGGAGAACTCTCAAATATGTATGCATTCTCGCGATATTTTCTTTTAATTATCAAAAAGTCAAATTACTCCTACCTAATACACTCCTGCTTACCCCTTTAACTACACAAGCGTGGGACTATGTATTTATGTAGGTAGGTATCTGGCATGTATTTATAGCTTGCTTTAATTTAAAATGTTAGAGGTGAGTACATGGTGTTTAGCATGACGACGAATATTAGAAATGCAATGCTGATGAACCCATTTGATACAATAAGGAAATAACTTAAATTAAAACTTAGGGTGAAGCGACTTATTCCTACTACCTTGTCACAAGAGAAGACTGGCTTTGGCTCTTCCTAAGAATTTGGATCTATCGACTAAAACCACCACAGTGTGGCAACTCGCTGGTCTACTGGTGAGTGGATTGCTGGTATTGTAACTGCATCGGCTATCCACCCAGCAGGGACCAATGCAGGGTTTTCGTCTGAGAGCGAAACTCCGGAGCGACGTTCTGCCACATTTTAGGGCGCCGCCACGCCTTGCAAGTCCAATTACGAACGGGAGGTCTGTTCTAGGTTATATATAGATACCTATATATAAGAAATTCGTTTTATTATATATAGCTGCAATTTACATAGCTACAATTTTATTGTTAAAAGCTCATACACATACATTTCTCCTCTGTCTTGGCGCTATATTGTAACATACCCGCTAAACTTGTCTAATCTTCATATAAAAATATGGCTACATCCCCTTTTTCAGCTATACAAAATGGGTCCGATGACTTTGTTTGAACAAGCGCTGTTTTTATTTAAGGGCGCAATTTTCTTTCGCAAACAGACAACGAAAACATCTTGGAATAAACAATTGTAACTGTGTGGGTAGACGAAAGGTCACGGTGCGGATGTAACTAGGGTTGTCCCTTAAACCTAAAAGTAACGCAACATTCCATAAACTGTAGTAAGTTTTATAAAAAGCTTTTTAGAAATCTTTTTATAAAACGTTTATTAGAAATCTTTCTACTTTTATTTGTTAATAAAACCTCTTCCACTAGATTTAGTCTTTACGTTGGGTGTTCGATATGTAATTATAGCTACATATATCTGTGATCACTATGTTCTAAATAATTATGCATTTAATTTTTTAGTGTCCAATAGTCTGTCATACAAACCATACTTACGTCTTGTTTTATTTCAAAACAAGCAAAGCAAAATCAACCTTATCACCTCAACATTAGGCATTGCAAAAATCACAATAACACACCGCCTATTATGCCAAAAGCACTGGAATCATTATTTACTCCGATATTCTGTAAGATGGATATGCCTCCTTAGCCGTGCAACAAATGGTTTCATACATCACAACCCGCCTAATAGTATGCTTATACCTACCGTAGCCTACGTTCGCCTGCAATGAGTACGTATCACTTGCACATTGCTGACCCTAGGAATAAGGTCTTAAAATTGAAACTACTTTTACGCCAAGAGAGAGCCGGCCTTCTCGTACCTTCAAAGTGCACCACTTCACGCAAGGACCTGGGGGCTCTGCCCATGGACTATACGACTGCTTACCATTAGGCGGAGTGTAGGCGTTTTAACTAGTAACAATAAAAATCGTCCCTTTCAACCGTTCGTTTAGAAAGAAAAATATGAGTGGTAGCCCTTAATATAACAGATTTGTTAAGATGTTTTCAGATTTTTGATACACCAGTATTTGGGATTATGATTCGAAATGTATAAGTATTTAGTGAGCTTTATAAATGTACCTAATCCTATCCAAAAAGTATACTTTTTGGAGAAGATTAGGTGGGTATTGTCAGATTGAAAATATTCCGTGTCTCAATGATAGTGAGAGCGATTGTTCTGCATGAGGTTTTGTGTTCGATTCTTGAGCCAGACAGGGTGATATTAGGTGTTTAATAAAATAATTGTCAATAACATAATCTGGAATTGTGCCTGGTGAATGGCAATAGGCTTTTAATACGTGGTATCTTAAAACATAGCTGGGGAGATGTTGATGTGGCAGTGTAATATATATAATATTATACTCTGCTTCGCGTGTATCTACTAGGAACGAAAGTATAGTATAGTGCCGAATGATGGATGGAACTGAGCCCAGGGACCACTGTCAACCGGGTAAAAAAGCAAAGTAAATGTCTCTAACTACGTGAAACAAATATAGACCATAGATCCTAATACCAGAGTGTCTAGTCACTTTCTTTTCACGTATTCGCTGTTTATCGCGGTACTAACTATATGAATTAAGATACCTATGAAATAGTGGCAAAAATATATAAAATTTTGGTATTCTTCAAAATTATCGTATTTGGTCCAGGTAATATTTACATACAATTGCAAGTTTCCCAATTAATGCGTAAAATATCCAATTATAATGGCAGCACTGGCGCTTATAGTGGAAGTTCTAACTGTTCTAAGTTAAAATTAACTTTTTATTAGTTATATTTTTGTGATAAAAACAATCAATGAAATAATAAATAATAATTTGACCTGTGAAATGTAATAACTTGCTCTTTTTATTTTGCACACTACTGTGATTTTAGCAAAACTTTACCGACACAGAAAGGCATTATTTATTTTTGTAATGTTATCATGACGCTTTCGTATTCCGTAATGGCGGCATTTAGATCGAATTGCAGTAGTGTGCGTGTGTTGGTAGGTGCTGTCTGTGAATTCCTACGAATAAGCCTATATCGTATATTTTTAACTATAAACCATACGTACCCTCTTTTAAATATTCTATTAAAATACTAGTTCGATATTTTATCCACGATGTCACCTCTAATATCCTTTATTAAAGTGTTCGGGAACTGCTTTTAAAAACTGCAATGATTTATCGGAATATGTGTGTAAATTCGTATGATAGGTATTATTCGCTTAACGGAGGCGTGGCTTATTGAATGCATTAAAAGTAGTCAAGTGTTTGACGAACTTTATTTAGTGTGGAGGCGTGATATAAATTTAAGTACCTACCACTAAAGAACCTTAGGGTGACAAAGTGTTGCTGTGTGCCGCGAACTTATAAAGTGAACTTGGTGGTGAAAGGTGTTTGTCTACCGATTGGATGATTTGTGGATATTCCTGACACTACACAAGAAGCCGCGCGCGGGTATCGCCCTGAATGCATATCTGTGACCAACTTCCAAGCAGTAAGTTAACTAACTTTTTTAAATTTCTTACCTAAAATATATTGTATAGAAATATTCTGCGGATAAGTGGCTACGAGCCCATACGCCCCTCGACTTTTGCCCCTTTCATTAAGTAAACGCGATGCTCCTATTTTTGGGTGGATTTAAAAAGAAACCTTACCAACCCCTACTAGAGGCCGAACCTTGAGGGGCGAACGGGCTCGTAACTGGATAAGTTTATAGTTATGCCAAACATCATTTGGGAATTAAATGATAATATCTTTTTACGCTAGGAATATTCAAGCTCATGTTCAGGTGAGTGCGTTTGATACCTTTACCGACTGCAGCTTATCGCAATATTATTCGAATTCTAAATTTAGAAATAAAATATTAGACTTTTATCAAGCTGCTCTGATTCCCTGGTGCTAGAGGATCCCTACCATAGGGCTCTTTGCGTATCGGTTGATGTCGTTGAACTTCACACGTTACGAGTACGTCCAGGCATTACATTTTTATCCCAGCCGGCCGATTATATCGCAATAAATGAACACTTGAGCCTAATCGATTGGCACTATGAACCGAACAGTAGATCGCTCGAGGATGTTGTAGGTATCGTTTTTCTTTGATACTCTTATAAATATCAACAGACTGCAATGCAGAGGGTCTCGGGTTTGAACCTACGTCGCGCACCTCCGACTTTCGGAAGTTATATGACTTTTCGAAATTATGTGCGTATTGATTGACAAATATCGCCTGCTCCGTGTCTCGGACAGCACGTTAAGCCGTTGGTCCCGGTTGCCATGAACATCTATGGCAGTCGTTATTGGGAAAGTTAGTACCCTCGAATATCCTGACACTGGTCTAGCCTTAGGGTATCGTTAGCCTTCGGGTTTCGGAGGTCAGGTGGCAGCCGCTCCGTGTAAAAACTGATATCCAGTCAAATCCGGTTAGACCAGAAAAGCCGACCCCAAGTGACTTGAGAATAATAAAGGCTAAGGGAGAAGAAGACTCTTATAAATATTTACCAATAAATACAATATTGCCACCTAATAGATATCATGTATGGTACAAGCATATTCTCACTAAAATTCTCTAATTATTACGAAAAATTTAAATAGTAATAGAATCTTTCTGACCGTAGTTCCGGGGTGGTTTTCATCGTACGTAGACATAAGATGTCGAACTGTTGTACCTACTCCATGGTTATACTTCTAAACCTACATACGTATGTCGCTTTAGGCATTCCGCAAGGATCCTATTTGGGTCCTTTGTTTTTTAATATATTTATTAATCTTTTCTTCATGCTTTTCTTTTTCTAATATTCTATTATTAGCTGACAATATTATATTTATTTATTATTTATTTATTTAGGCATATTTACAGGGTAAACACAGACATTCACATAAAATTAACAGTCATCAAAGTGCATGTGCTACCACAATTACAAATACACACAGCACTGGCAGGTAGACAAAATGCAAAATCTAAATAATAAAATTAAATTGAAATTATTCTACAATATACGGATTTTATCGCGTTGTTTATTTGACACTTTATTACATAATTTTGAAAAGTGTTACACTACTACTACTATTAAACTTTAATAATTTTTAAGCTAATTGAATTATTATTAAAACTATTAAAACTATTTAGATTTAATTTAATTTTACTCTTATCCCGAAGTTTCGGTTGCTTTTTAGCAGCCATGGTCACGGGGAGACTAAGATGGTAGTTGTCTCAATGTTCTAGTGTAGTTATTTCAAAGTACCCGAACATAATTTAATCATTGGTGTTTCTATTTACGCAGAATGAGCTCAAAGTATCATGAAGTCTAGCTATGGTTTGCTTCTTCTTGGGTTTGACTATTTGTATTAATAAAATTAAACAAAAGTAAATACAACGAATAAAAACAACAACAGGGAAAATAATATTTATATTAAAATTACCAACTTATAATACGTTATTGCTATTAGTTATATTATATTTAAAATTCTTAGAATGGTCATGAAATAATTTAATTTATTATAATATTATATAATAATTAAATTTTTTTTTTTTTACGTGGAGGAATGCTTTGACGCATATCTCTCCGCGGGGCGACGGAGAGGCTATGTCGGGCTCACCGGGGGAAAGATACCCCGGTAATACCGACTAAACCTACCACGGTGTTCCTCGACATAACCATAGACGGCGGGGCCGCGCGAATCGCTTTCACATGCAATCGCGACCCCGCCGAGGTTTCGGCCCGCCGTGTGAAACGGCAGGCCACTTCACAAAAAATACTTCCTCCACTGTCCCCCTGGGGGAGACAAAGACACGACACAGAGGCGCACGTGGGAACACGCACGCCGCCTCTCGGATCTGGTGCTGAACGGATGGCGGGCAGGCCCACAAAGCCCGCCATCCCCAGGTCAATCCTCAGGGTGGCTGGAGGTCATCTCGCGCCCTCCGGCGCCCGGTTCTGCGGTTGGGGAGAGGGTTTAAACGCCCCCTTTCCCGCTCCGCCGCCTCCTTGATGCAAATGACTTCCTCACAAAAGGAGGCGACGGCGTTTCACGACCTCTCACTCCGGACCATAAACTGAACTACGGCCGGGAGCGAGAGGGCAACTAATCCGACTGCCGCGATCAAGTCACGTAAATATATCTAGGCTAAGTCTCCTCCAACAGTAGTTATAGGTTGCAGTATTCCTAGCTATAGGAGTTTGAGCACCCAGGTCGGTCCGGTGTCTCGGTACTTTAAACATGGAAAATTGTTTTGGATTCTAGCATTTGGTCTAGGTATGCATATTTCTATACGCTCAAGCAGTCCCTATATCTGAGATAACCCTTTAACTACATTTTGTATGAATATTAAATCCAGCATCATTCTTCGATCCTGAAGTGATTTTAATTTAAAATAGGCCAAGCGTTCACTGTAAGGACACCTATGGTTGATTCCAGGAGTAGCAAATGCCAAATGCCTAGTGAAAAATCTTTTTTAATAAAAATAATAATATTTATTTATTGACAGGAAAAATAAGATACATCCTTCTACTACATCATACATATTACATCAACAGTGTTAAAGCATACCTGCCTTAAATAATTTAAGGTTATATTAAAATTAATAATTCCTTAACTAGGTACGTTAATTTATAGTGTATACAATATAAATGAAGTTCAAAAGGTTATGTTTAAGCCTGCCTGAACTAGGATAAACCTGTGTTTCAGGACATCACTTGACAATTTTTATTTTACACTAGCGCATTGTTAATACTAATTAACATTGTTAATACTAATGAAGCCTCGTTGTGCGTATTCATATACCTCGGAGCGTGATGAAGTGGTGAATAACAATGCCGTGTCATTTGCATACGATACTATGGCACCTTTTTGGAGTTTTAAACCACAGAGGTCATTTAAATAAATCAAGAACAAAGTAGGGCCCTGAGCAATGCCGAATTGACTGTTTTTGTGAGTGGAACTTGTACATTGACCAATTTTAGTGCATTGGTGACGGTCAGTTAGATAGTCAGAGATTAATTTATGTTGAATTCCTCGTATTCCTAGCCTTTCAAGCTTGTGCAATAACATAGAGCAAGAAATAGTGTCAAAAGCGCTCGCAAGGTCGAAAAAGATCCCAATTGTGTGCATACCCTCATCTAGGCTTTTAGTAGCGTAGTTTGTCACATAGTGAACAGCTTGGTTTGTAGACCTTTTAGGGCAAAAACCAAATTGACTGTCTGCATGTATATTATTGTCTTCAAGATATTTTATCAATCTAACGTTAATAAGTTTTTCCAAAACTTTTGATAGACTTAGTAAAACTGAGATGGGTCTATAGTTTTTTATACATTTCCTGTCACCTGATTTGAATACAGGAGTAATAACTGCTATTTTCAGCATTTACGGAAAATCCTTTATTTAAACATGATTGAAATATATGTGTTATTGGAGGTGCCAGTAAATGCTTAAATCTTCTAAGTATTTTATTAGATACATATATTGTCCCATACAACAACATAATTTTCCTTCAAACAAGATATAATCCTTAATACCTCGTCAGCATCGGTGTCTAATAAAACAAAAGAGCGAAGTGTCGTAAAAAAGGTGGTCTCAGAACAATTTTGGGAAGAATAGCCCTGTCTTGATAGGACGTTTTCTGCTAAGTTTTTACCAACGTTGACAAAGTGTAAGTTTATTTTATCTAATGCATCGAGCGAACTTGTCACTGTTGACAATAGGTCAAACTGGTGTCCAGGAGGTTTCGATTGAGATGTATTACTTTTTATAAACTACCAGACGAGCTTGCTGTTATTACCTGCCTTTTGTAATTTTGGATCGACTCTAAACGCTGCGTGTGAACTGTGTACCGAGGATTCCAAACTACGCTAGCAAACTCTAATATACTCCTTACCAAAGTATTGTACAGAAGGATCTTTGAAGTACTACTTTTGAATTGTTTAGTATTGCGCTTATATGAAAATCTAAAATCAGATAAGGGCTAATAAGGATGCAGTTTATTTACAACATGCTTCAAATAAGTTTCAGATCAGCTCTTGTTATAATTCCTGTGTCGCCGGAGACTTTACAAAATATGTTCAAACAACGGACACAAAAATCACCAAGAGTCAGAACAAAAATTTGTAGAGCACATAATTTTTGTCCCATGTGTTGATCAAACCCACAACTGTCGACATAGTAGAAGTGGCGAAGCGACCATATGAATCACTACGCCATCCGTGTAGTCAGTCACCTTGTCAGCGCTTTAAGCGTCTATCAAACAAAACTACCACTACACATCATAATAAATTAAACCGAACATTTCCTTATTACACGTATTATCTTAACCGGTCGTATACCGCCGGCTCGCATACCAGCCGGCAGATTTGTACCCGTCGTAGGCCGGTGGCTCGCATGCGAGCCACCAAATTGGCGCCAAAACGCCGCGCGCCGCCTTCGCTTTAGCTTAAGCTAACGTAAAACCAATTTGGTGGCTCGCATGCGAGCCACCGGCCTACGACGGGTACAAATCTGCCGGCTGGTATGCGAGCCGGCGGTATACGACCGGTTAATACACACACATCTAATTTATACGTATTAACTGTAACTCCGTAACACAGCTACATAATCCCATTACTTGAGGCTTAAATTACGTCGGCCCATAATATTGCAGTTTAAACACATCTTTGCGTTCATTAGAACGCATAAATGTTCGTTTGGTTGCTAAACGACTTGATTTAACACGAGAAACGTGTAAGATCAAGTAATTTTATAATCACAAGGCTTCGGATTATGATAGGGTTTGTGTATCAGATGTTTAAATGTTGTAATACTCGTTGTGAAAGGTACAATCGCGGTATGCAGCTTGGTGGTGCGGTAATTTGAGCTGTACCGTGACTTATTCGGTTATTACTTGATTTGGATATGTTGTTTCTTGTATAGGTATCTGTTGTATCTGTGTCTTATATCTGTATGCGTAAGAACCAGATGAGCTTTATCAAAAACTTTGCGTATTATATGATAGCCATAGACTACCTCGGCGGTATCCTAACATGGAGATCTTGATTTTGATTGACTGCCTTGGTGGCGTAATGGTGGTAGTATGCGATTGCTGTGCATGCATGAGGTCTCAAATTCGAATTCCGGGTCCCACTGCGAAAAACTTTTGTTTGGTTTTTCTGACAAGATATTCTCAATAACAGCCTTGAGTTGAACAGTTTGCGGTGTTACACACTACGAGCCTCGGCAAGCTAATAAACCTGTTGGTCATACGCCTCATCTCCCTCCGGTCGTATCAGATTGCCGTCCCATCGGATGATCAGAGTTAAAGAATAGTGCACTCTGCACTTGTGTTTGCGTATGCAATTGTGCACTATAATATCTCCATATTAGCCAATCTGAAGACTGGCCAGATGGCCAGTCTCCGTTTAGATTAGCCACCGTGACCGACATTTAGGCTGGAGTACCTTACTTATTTATGTGTGTTGGGGTTAAGAAATTAATTTACATACTTCAAGCTAAGAAAATTCTTTATACCAAATATCTTTATACAAAATCTAATGTCTTAGCTATTAGATACCATCATACCATATACTATTTCTGCTTAACATCAAAAGTTTAAGGAATGCTTAGAAACTTCGAAATAACATTAATCACCTAATAGTTCCATGGAAATAATTTTACACTGACATTGACACGAACACCACTTTAGTTGCCGCGTGACTATGGCAGCTGAAAACTAACTGAAATGTCGAAGAAAGTGAACTTTAAAATCTATATACATATACATATTAATAAAATGATGTTTTTACGTAGGAGACATTTAAAAAAGATTATGTGAGGGGTAGAATATTTGTTTCACTGTCTATCTGTATATTTATTTATTCATAGGTTCATCTACAATTGTTATACATTTCTTACAAGTAATACATTCATAACAAATAAGGTATGGGTGCATAATATCAATTGGCAAACACAGCATTTATGGAAAACATTCGGATTTAAGTATTAACACAGATCAGATTGTAAGAAAATAATGTTACAATATTTTAGTGAAAATTAGTAATTTAAAATAAAATAAAATAAATCATACAGCTAACAAACAGTAATATAGCCTACAGTTTGTAAAACTTAATAAATAATTAACGCAGTTTAATTTAATTAGGTAACTAATAGTAATTAGTTCTGTTGTGAACCTGGCTCTTAAATTTATAAAGATTGGTACTAAGCATATCAACTTGTTTGTCGAACTTATAAAGTCCGCTTAGTCTCGGTATTGTGGAGTCGAAGCCGAGGACTGTTTTACGTGATGGTGGGTATAAGAGATTGATAGGATTTCGGGGATACTTACAAGGGACATTAAAATTTATTGTAGACAATAATTGAGGGCTGTCAATTAAATTATTTACCAATTTATATAGAAAAATTAGGTCGAGTGATTCTTTTCATGTTTCGAGCGATATGAATCGCGCAGTGTAACTTCGGGTCCTTTTTGCGATACCAGTGGAATAAGCTAGATGATTTAAAAACCTTCTTTGAATGCGTTCTATTCTAAGAGTATGTGAAGCATAATGTGGACGCCAAACGACCGAACAATATTCAAGAATACTGCGAACAAAACAGTTGTACAGTAATGTTTTAGTTTTGGGTCTGTGGAACGGTTTAGCGTTGCGAATTACAAAACCAAGCGCTTTCGAAGACTTTTTGATAGCTGTGTTATTGTGAGGTATAAAAGTCAGTTTTCTATCGAGAATAACGCCCAGATCTTTTATAATATCAATATCACTTCTGCTCAAACAAGTACCATGCATGTGGTAAGCTTTATCTATATGCGTATTGTAGTTTTCGAGTGAAAGTAATTTGGCTGCATTTATTAATGTTGAATTGCATCTTATTTCTGGTACACCAATCTAAAATACTGTTTATATCTTTCTGAAGCAACACTGTATAGGTAATATTGTCTTACGTTTACGCGAATGATATTCATTAAAATTAAACTACTTTGTACGGATTTTATCGTGTTGTTTATTTAAACAAAATTATGTAACAAAGTATTAAATAAACAACGTGATAAAATTTGTATAAAGTAGTTTAATTTCAATGTTAAGATAAAGGCCAGCTTAAGAGCACCTTGAACCGACGGGCGTGTATGAGGAATGTGATGAAAGTGAATGAAGCCAGAGAAGTGTGTCAGGATCGTAGCAAATGGAAATCCGTAGTCTCTGCCTACCCCTCTGGGAAACAGGCGTGAATCTATGTATATATGTAATTTCAATGTCTATCTGTATTTTTGTTTTCGCATAACGCAACGAATTCTGCACAAAATTGAATGCGGCTTTCACAGTGTATTGCTGGTGGTCTAACTAAAAATCTGGTGCATGTTTCTGTTTAGGTGCATGTTATCTTTATACGCCACCTTAAAGTCGACTATTCATAAATTACCTACTTCCAAATTCCACGTATACCAAATGTAGTCATAATATAAAAAATATAATCAAAATAAAGCGCAGTTTTCATACACAATCCTTCCGATCTTTATGTACTATCTGTAATTTTTAAAGTTAAATAAATTATTATTATTATTATTATGATAGCGTCCTAATATTTCAGTCTTGTCCGTGAATTAAAAATTATGTGGTACCCAACAATAGCTGGTATATTATTAGTGTACATGTTACATACCTCCTAGATTTTGTCCGCGGCTTAGCGATTATCTAGATTTTGTCAATCAGTTGTTATCCCTCGGGAACAGTATATTTTCTAAATGGAATATATCCTTTGTCATTTCCTGTACTCCTGATAACGCCCGTAATAAGGTGTATGCGAAATTGTATGATGATCGGTCGAGAAGTTAAGGCGTGAAAGCGTAACAAATAAACTCACATTCGCACTTATAACATAAGTTAGTATGTATGCACTAATCTTTCGTCTAACCTTTTGAAAACTATTGTGATGTGTGATCTTATTATTATTCTTGTAGATACAATCTCAAGCAGTATTTTTGCCGCTATAAGCCTTGTTACGTCGCCGTACTTTTATGGCTTCTCCATTCTTGTACTGACGTTACATCTTTTTATGTTTCATATCACAGTTTTCCGCATTGGCCCCCTCCCCTCATCCCCTCACCACATGATATATGGATAGCGAACTGCTCATACACAGCTCTGTGGTATACGCATAATTTGATAAGGCTTTTGTTTTATCCCGTAACTTATAAAAGAGGATAAGTAACTGGTCGAATGTATGTCATGGCAATTTTATTAATTAATGTTATGGAGAGATATAAATTTGTTTTTGACTTTACTTTGTCCGCGATGTTCTATATAGGTCACATAATGCATTTGCATTTCGGCTATGCCATTGAGTTAATATGTAGAACATATTTACAGTGGGTTCTGGTGATCGTAACTATGTAGCTTTAGTTTGAGGTCGAGTTCCAAGCAATCACATACTTTGAAAATCGCATTAAAATATATTTTGTGGTTATAATGGAATAACGGACAGACATGCAAACATTCTGATATAAAAGTGTTTTGGGTTCGTATCCTATGAGTACCTATGCGCTGCCTAATTTTCTACAGTAATATTTATTGGCATTTAAGTACATACTTAATTTGAATGTTTTAAGAAGCCTGGAAGTCTTTTGCAGAATTATACAAAATTGAGTCTAAGATTTTTTGAAGACTAGTTTCTTTTCCTGTGGGTCTATTCCAGTATGAGCGAAATCCCAAGTATAAAAAAACATACAGGTAGATTAACAGTTTGTATGTTTTTATAATTTATTGAGTCGCAGCTGCACAGAGACTCAGTATGTTTTTAATTGTGTCTGGGATTTAAACAATTGAAAGGGTAATAATGTGTTAAGATCATTTACTTTCATTTCAGTCTTGCCTTGGTCACAGTACATACATATGCAGTATTCTATCTTCATACAAACGGTCGGAACTCGAGTCATACCTAGGCGTTGGTATGCGCTTGGTTCGCAACCAGTCGCGAATGCGCCGCAGTGACGAACGGACGGTGTGATTGTTTTGTAAGCAGTAAGCGTACGATTTGTGATGATTTGATTTGATTGAAAACTTTCTATTTCATTCATTACGAATTTCATTTTTTATAATATAATATACATATAATATTTACAATTACTAAACTAGGAAAAAATTCAAGTAGGAAGATAAAATTAAAATAATGCAGGCGGGCAGCCTTAACGCGTGTCTACGAACCGCACTGTTGTAGGTAATTATTTCAAGGACAGGGCCGAGTTACAATACTGAAAAAAAGTATTATAATATTAATTGATAGTTATAATTAGCTCACTTTTAAGTTCCTGTAAAACACAACAATACTTTACCTCTTTACTTTCTTTAGCAGCACACTTAGGTGTACTTTAATAACTTTACAAGTATACATATTGTTGAAATTAAACTACTATATACGGATTTTATCGCGTTGTTTATTTGACACTTTATTACATAATAAACAACGCGATAAAATCCGTATATAGTAGTTTAATTTCAATGAATAATATTCGCGTAAATAGAAGACAATATTATATACATATTGTGTTGTTTCATGAGAGAATCGAATTCACAATATGCATTCAAATTAGCGAGACGGCTACTCTCCCAGTGGATTAATCATTTCTGTGGCAACACTGGGAGTGTAATCTTTATATCTACATATATAAGAGACCGATACATTCGTCTAGACGCGGACAATTAAAAATATAGTATGCTGATGTTTTGAAACGATAAATACGTTATTTTGTAAAGGAAAGATAAATTTAACATGTAGTATGAATAGTGATAATATTAGGTCTGTATATTTATTTTTAATGTAAAGGATTGGTTACATTACTTAGGTTTTCTTTTTTTGTTTTTTTTTTTTACGTGGGTAATGCATGACGCATACCCCTCCGCGGGGGCAGGCGGAGGGGTTATGTCGGACTCGCCGGGGTAAAAGAAAGATGGAATTAGAATAATGTACCTCCCGGAATAAACCTACCACGGTGTTCCTCGACAAAACCACAATCGACGGGGCCGCGCGAATCACTTGCGCATGCGGTCGCGACCCCACCGAGGTTTCAGCCCGCCGTATAAAACGGCAGGCCACTACGCAAAGAGACCTACCCAAAGGCACTCACTCACTTATTACACCCTACTGTCTCCCCCTAGAGGAGAGACGGACTCGAAACAGTGGCGCGCGTGGGAACACGCACGCCGCCTCTCGGACCTGGTGCTGAACGGATGGCGGGCAGGCCCACAAAGCCCACCACCCCAAGGTCAATCCTCAGGGTGGCTGGAGGTCATCTCGCGCCCTCCGGGCCCGGTTCTGCGGTTGGGGAGAGGGTTTAAAAGCTCCCTCTGCCGCTCCGCCGCCTCCTTGATGGAAATGACTTCCTCACAAAAGGAGGCGACGGCGTTCCACGACCTCTCACTCCGGACCATAGACTGAGCTACGGCCGGGAGCGAGAGGGCAACCAATCCGACTGCCGCGATCAACTCACGGCGCTGCGATGCCCAGGCGGGGCAAACCGCCAAAGTGTGCAGCGCCGTGTCCTCAATTACGTCGCGGCAGTCGCCGCAGTGGTCACAACCGGGCGTCTCTTGCCGGCGTATACGACACAGGAACTGGCCAAAACAACCGTGGCCAGTCATTACCTGTGTCAGCCGGAAGGTGATGGCGCCATGCCGCCTCTCCAGCCACTCCTCAAACACGGGACTTACCGCCACGATCGTGGCGTGCCCGACATTACTTAGGTACTCAGTGTATGTAATGTAACCAATAATCTGAATTAATACATATATACAACATGTAACATAATAAACGCACATCCTGAAAGTAATAAGTATAAAGTAAAGTAAATAATAAGTATAAAGAAATACACATTCTCAGCTGATTGATGATTTTCAGATTAATAATGTAACTAAGGAAAACTAATTTATTGTTTTGCCAAAGACTTCCTACACTAGGCTAGGCCTGTCCTGTAGGTAGTCTTTTTATTCACATTTACCATTCATTAATTAGTCATTAGTAAATATATCATATAAAATGTTTACAATAATTAACAAGATCGTATTTAATATTTATAGTAAATTATATAAATAAAAATTAACAAATAAATTACATATTTAGAGTAAGAAAAATAAAATAAAATTAAAATTAAAATTATATTATACATACTAATTTGAATATCAATAATTTCACAATTATATTATCAAACTCTTACTCCGCAGTTACGGATGCGGATGCAAATATTCGCAATATCCCTGGTCCAAACAACACTTTTGAATTGAACCCGAGTCCATCATCATGCACAGCAGTCACACTCACTAGTTCTGCGCCACCTGACACAAAATACACGGTGTCTCAAGCCTGCTACCCAGAGGGATAGACAGCAGAAAACAGTTTTACTAGCTATCTTAACATTATAGATTTAACTGCGTGTTTTTTATAATTCCAGACTTTTACTGTAATCACGAATCGAATGCAAAACCGCTACTACTAAGGCCAGTGTTTACGCTATACAGTTATTTTGCAACAGTTAAGTGTGATCAAGATCTGCGGGTCATACCTCCATTATTAGTAATAAAGGCCTTGTCGGCTATTAGACACGTTAAAATTACACCTCGGCTACAACTGCAATGCTACGACCTCTTTATACATACGACACGGGAGCGACACGGAAGCTTTACGATATATAAACCTTTTATTTACAAAAGGCAACGCTCGCTCTAGGTATAATGCCTGCATCGCGTAGGAGTTTAGAAATCTACAAACAACGGTCATAAAGAACTTTCAGACTATTTGTGGATCACACAAATTTATTTTTATGTATGTAATTCGAATGCAGTGGCTGTGGTGAGGCGGTCTCTTAAACCACTACGCCATTCGCACGGATGTCGCAAGCTGTTTAGCTCCGTCTGTCTAACTGTCCCATGGCTGGACACGGGCCTCTTTTCAGTCTTAGAAGGGTGAGGCTATAATCCATTACGCTAGCTTAGAGTTAAGAAGACTGTATATCTTGGCGAACATTGCTAATAACTCTTAGTTATGCAGGATACCTCACGAATTTTCCTTAAGCTTTAAAACAAGTGATAATTAGTTCTCGAAATGTTAAGGCGAGCCTGGCGTAGGTTCGAACTTGAAACCACTGCGTTGTAAGTATTCCAAATTGGCTTCCGTCGATGTTTAGTGACTGAGTATGTTAATTAAGAAGCATTTGCGTTGTAGAGTCAGTTTAATTCTGTGTAAAAAGAGTTTACGTGTTACGTGTAGGATTTATATTTCGTTAAAGTTGCTTCTAAACGGGTGTTGTTTGATTTGTTTAACTCCAATGTGCTGCAGAAATATACTACGGCAAAAACAGCCATATTATAGAATATATATCAATATTTCGCGTATAACTATCCAAATAATGATTCATGATCCATTTAAAACCTTTCTGACACATGCTGCAGTAAAATAATTTTCCGTTTAGGAGCCCCTTTAGTTAATGCTGAATAATTATATTTTATTGTTACACAGGGTCAATTTAAGAGACAATCATGACTGCACCATATCCTTGAGTAAAAATGATGAATGATGTCCACATAGCCGATTTCTGGGGTCTCCTATAAGGATTTTAGTATTGATTTTTTTGCTGGTATCTTTTTGGCAACACTGTTTTTGACAGATCACGCGTGAATCGTGTCTTGTGTCATTGTCAAACTTGTTCAGTTTGGTCTATAATTTAACCATGAATCGACTTACGAACGAACAACGCTTGCAAATTATTGAATTTTACTATCAAAATGCATGCTCGGTTAAGAGAGTGCATCGCGCACTTCTTCCAATTTATGGGCAGTTTGGTCGGCCTACTGAGGCAGCTATTCGGAAGCTTGTGACTAAATTTCGAACCCAGTTTACATTATTGGACATTAAACCACGAACACGCATACGTAGAGTGAGGACCGAAGAAAATATTGCGGCTGTATCCGCCAGTGTTAGTGATGACCGTGAAATGTCGATTCGCCGCCGTTCGCAGCAATTGGGCCTCTGTTACTCCACTACGTGGAAAATTTTGCGAAAGGATTTGGGTGTAAAACCTTACAAGATACAGCTGGTGCAAGAATTGAAGCCACACGACCTCCCACAACGTCTAACATTTGGTGAATAGGCATTGGCAAAGTTGGAGGAAGATCCACTTTTTTATCGAAAAATTGTGTTCAGCGACGAAGCTCATTTCTGGTTGAATGGATATGTCAATAAGCATAATTGCCGCATCTGGAGTGAAGACCAGCCAGAAGCATTGCAAGAGCTACCACTGCATCCCGAAAAATGTACTGTTTGGTGTGGATTATGGGCCGGTGGCATCATCGGGCCGTACTTTTTCAAAGACGACAATGGCCGTAACGTTACTGTGAATGGCGAGCGCTACCGTGTGATGATTGGCGATTTTTTTTTGCCCAAAATGGAAGAATTGGGCATGCCTGACATGTGGTTTCAACAAGACGGTGCCACATGCCACACGGCACGCGAAACAATGGCCCAATTGAGAGCCGCCTTCGGTGAACAGTTTATCTCACGTTTTGGGCCCGTCAATTGGCCGCCTAGATCGTGTGATCTAACGCCTTTGGACTATTTCTTGTGGTGCCATGTTAAGGCTCATGTCTACAGGCATAAACCAGCAACGATTGACGCACTGGAAGCCAATATTGAAGCATTTATTCGTGATATACCGGCTGATATGTTGGAGAGAGTGTGCCGAAATTGGGCCTTGCGAATGGGCCATCTAAACCGGAGCCGCGGCCAGCATTTGCATGAAATCATCTTCAAACATTAAATTATATTGATCGTTCTATCGATTCCAATAAAGATTTCATCAAATTTTTCAAATTTTTTGTATTTTTTTTGAAAATCAAATCCTATACCTCTTAAAAAATCACCCGTTATATGTAAAAGATTTAAGCAGATGTGGCAAGGTAGCAAACCAAGCTGAAAAGCCTAGGTCGAAACTAGAGAATACTAGATCCTATGACCCAGACATAACATTCAAGCCTGTCTCTAATCATAACGGTTTTGCCATTATACTGTTTATCAGAATACTGATTCTGATGAAAGAACATTACTGATATTCGGTGTATTGCCAAACATAATCGAATCCTGGAAGAAATTGTAACAGTTTTTTAAGAATGCATATTCTGAGGCACGACTACTGCAAATTTATTGGTGATTGAAACTGTACGAAAGTACAAGCTAACGCTTAACTCGTGCCTATCACTGTAGTAAGCTTACCTTGTGTAAATATACTTAATTGGAATGTAATATTGGGTCTTTCTATCAGGCTTAAGCTGCTGCATACG
This sequence comes from Catocala fraxini, assembly GCA_930367265.1. Classification (NCBI taxonomy): domain Eukaryota; kingdom Metazoa; phylum Arthropoda; class Insecta; order Lepidoptera; family Erebidae; genus Catocala; species Catocala fraxini. Next base: position 9,923,459 of record OV884050.1, read on the forward strand.
AGCTTAAAAGCCCGAAGCCTCACAATCAGTAGTTGAATAAGAACTCACAGCTCACACTCGACCAAAGAGGAAGTCGTTCAACAAACAACGGAATAAAATTCAGATAAAGAAATAATTATCAAATATCCAAAGTAATATATTAAGATTAAGTTGATAAATGATATTTTCCTTTACAAATCCGCGCCGTGTAAACTAAGTAGTCGGGATGTGGGCGATTGACCGCCGCCAAATGATTTATTGACACATTATGTGACGGCGACGACTTAATAACGAAAGCGTCACTCAAATTTACCTTGGGAAATGGAAAAAGCGCCTTTCAGCGGGTAATTCTGTAAGAAATAATGCGCGTGCCGTGGTTTGCGTTACCTACTTAATTTGAAATGTTGTTTTTGTGATCACGTGTTGCGGTGAAAGTTCGAAAATGTCTAAGGACTTTCAGCTATGCGCGCTATTTTGTTGCAAAAATTTCAGATTTATTACTTTTAGTTCCAGAAAAAATTGTTGCTAGATTTTTTAATATTTTGTCATTCTACCTATAATTTTTATTGTCGAGTTAACAAACACTTAAAGCTAATTATATTTTACACTAGATATGTTACAATAGATGTTAAAAATGTGGTGCCTTGACTACTTTGTTATTAAAAACTGCACTTGTGTCAAAAATTTGAACTAAGAGGTAGGTAGGTAGCAATAACTATGGCAATATCGACTTGAAAGAGATAACCATAATTTCAAACTTTTGTTAATTCAATAGAATAATGCTCCTATTGGAACGTTTTTAAGTCCGCACTTCGGTTCTTTTCTGTATATTAGGTATATCATTGCAATGGATTCTAAGAAATCGTAATCTCGTGAGTAAAGATAATTAATAATATATACAATTATATACCACTGATTTTCTTTTTTTTATCTGCAACATTTTGACTATGGCCGACTTACCATATACAATGGCTAAAATATCAGAAAACCTTGCAAATGAAATACTTTGCAAACAGCGGCAATATTTTTTGCGAGCCGTTATCACTTGACAAAATTGTTTTAATTTAAAAGCATACACTACCAAAGTTCATGACTTACTTACAAAAATTAAAGTAAAGTTTTGCAAAAGTATTAAACGTCTAACCCAGCCACAGAACAATAAAATAATCTTGCTTTATAGTTAAATGGTACCTAAGAGCAATGCACTGTAGCTGTCCGGCACAGACTGGCGGTCGAGTCGACATCAGACACGACATCTAATATTGACGAGCTGAAAGTAGGCGCGGTCTTGCCTACCTTTTTAATATGCACGTTTAAACCTACTTAATTCGAAATAGGCTGCCTATTTTTATTTAAGGGCTCGGTTCCTTTATGCGTAAGACGCAGCGGCAAATGCTCTTCGTATGCATCGCTCAAGATGACACGCGTCTAACGCAGTGATTGATGTTGCAATGAAAAGACCAGTCGTCGCTGGATTTCTTCTCACCCTTGTGATAGGTGGGAAATCATTTGGAGTTCTGGACTTCTTATGGCATTTGTCTACTTAGCTCACTACGGTGAGCCTGTCATTCGAAACCTTTTATAAAGGGTGTCGTCCTCGAAGTTGGCCGACCGCGTGGTTCTCCGTTAGGAGAGGCCGAGCTACCCGCCTGCGAGAGGACGGCGGTTCGTAATCTTCTGGAGGCTGCGCAGAGGTTGCCTCGCTGGAGGGAGCTGGGATGAGCTCCCGAGCGGGGCGCTTCAGTTTCCTCGAGATCCATGTTGACTGCTCTAATGATGGGAGAGGTGAGATGCCCACCAGGTGAAGTGCTTTGAGCGGTCTGTAAAGACCAAAGCGTAGCAATTGCTTTATATGTAATTATTTTTATGCGGCAATCGCAATGCCTGCAATGTCGATGTAAATATGACGCATAAATTAAAAGAGCGCTTTAGTTATAGTATTTTTTTAAGATAAGTTTTTACTTATGCAGTGTGACACTATAAATTGTAGTTGTATTTAATTATCGCATATACTTTTAAGTAAAGCCAGCAAACCAAAACCAAAAGCAGATAGCCTAGTAGGAGACCGTTGGGCTGCCACGCAAAGGTCTCGAGTTTGATCCCAAGTCACGCACCCTCTGAATTTTCGAAGTTATGTGCGTATTAAATAGTATATTATCGCTCGCTTTACGGGGAAGGACAACATCGCGAGGAAACCTGCGTACTGTTACTTAAAAATGTATGAAGACTACCAACGCACTGGGCGAGCGTGGTCAACAATGTCCTAATCCTTTTCTAAAACCGAGAGGAGGCCCGTGCCCAGCAGTGGGACAGTTTATGTATACGGCTGATATTTTTATTAATTATATACAAGGGGTCATTTTGCTTACACTGTATATTTCTAAGATAGTAAATCTGCAAACCATTCAGTAAAATACGGAAGTTAGTCTGTCTAAACTACGTGAGTAAAATAGGCAGGTCTTTAATGAAGTAAAACACAAGCGAAGCGGCGAGCCGAAGCTAGCCTGTGAGAACACATGCACATACTAATCCTAACTAATATTATAAATGCGAATGTGAGTTTGTTTGTTTGTTACGCTTTTTTAATTATTCGACCGATCATCATGAAATCTTGATACAAAAAAGTACTGGTTCTGGGGAAAATTATTGACAAGATCTACATTTACGTAAGCGAATCCGCAGGTAAAATCTAATTGCCTATACAACTGAAAAATACACAGGAACTAGTTACATTATACACATGCACCTATACAGCTGAAAATTACACGGACGCTTGTTATGAGAGCAAGGTCTGACCATCATAAATCATTTCTTGTGCGGAACCCTCGTCATATGAATAACTTTCATAATAGCTACACAGATTTTTTCTTACTATATGTATATGGGTAAGTGTCTATAGCCTATGAGCAGAGTTTTCGAGTTAGATTCTACGATATGCATCTGTAACTTTACAAAGTAATGTCTTTAATTTGAATAGGCTTGCGTTTGAACGCGATCTCATCTAAGTGATGATGCCGTCGACAAAGGAGGAAACATATTGTATGTAATGAGCGTATTAAATAGGTAATTATCGCTCGCTATAATTCATTCAGAGGCAACCTGCATGTCTGAGAGATTGCCACAATGTTGTCAAAAATGTATGAAGTTTGTCAACTTGCATTAAACAGGTGTGGTATGGCCTGCGCCTACATCTGATGCCAGAAAGCCTGTCCTAAGTGGTGGGACGACTTATAAACAGTAAGTATATTATTTTATTATCATGCCATGGCATTTTCTTCGAATGCTTCTCAGCGAGGGCAATTCTTCAATAGGTATTGCTTCTACATACACACATATCTATACTAATATTATAAAGCTGAAGAGTTTGTTTGTTTGTTTAGTTGACCGCGCTAATCTCAGGAACTACTGGTTCAATTTGAAAAATTATTTTAGTGTTGGATAGCCTATTTACCGCGAAAGGACATGGGCTACATAATATCACGCTACAATACACGGGCGCGGCGCAGTAATCATAAACGCGGGTGAAACCGCGGGCACATCTAGTTATAAATATAGTCTCACGCCAGTTTATCAGTGAAGGAGTTAGCAAAATTGTATCACATCCACATTTGTATCACATGTAATTGGGAGCGGACTATTGCTGTCAATCTTCTACGTACGGGCAATGAAGACTTAGACATAGAAAATGCAATAATATTATGCCATGGGAATCGAACCTGGGATTGCAAGACCGGTCGTGTATTTCTCTTGAATAGTGATAATTAAATATACCTGCCTGTATAGGGCGTAAGATTGTAAGTGCCATTAAGACGTCGTCATAAATTAAATATTTATGATAGTAAGTTCGTTTTGTTTATATTTATAGCTTGGGTGTGTTCGGCAGTTAATGGTGCAATAGTTGCAATTCCTTACTGGTATGATTGGTATACGTAGTAATATAGTACAGCTAAAAGCGACCCTAGAGTCACAAATTAGGACAAAATATGGAGATAGTAATAATTCCTGTGTCCCGGGGGAATTAACAAACATTCGTATAACAGACACAGAAAATCCAGACTCGGAACAGCTGTTTGTGGATCACACAATTTTTGTCTTGTGTAGATATAGATAGAAGATATGTAGAAGATAGAACCCGCAACACTTGGCACAGAGTGCGACATAATTTTTTTTGTCTCGTGTGGGGATCGAATAGACGACCCTCGGCGCAGTGGTAGAGTATTAAGGCGAGTACTTAAACCACGCTTTGATGGCAGGCAATCTAGCAGGTTGCTGGATTGCCTACCACCAAAATCAATGTTAAATGGTAGCTACTCTTTATGAATATACTACTGTCTCCTTGTGACGTCATTACAAAAATTTACTGCCAGGGTGGCGGAGTTCGAAGTGAACGCCTTTCCACTGCCACTGCGGCAAGTGGTCTACAATTTGTTATTCCTTGTGTTTGTTCTTTGTGCCCGTTGTTGGAATATTTGTAAAGTCCTCCGTAACCATATTAGAGGCTATTTACCTTATCTTATGTGCAGACCGGCGACTCTTCGACCCAGTGGGATCTTTTGTGTCGACACTCTCCCAATAACGACTGCCATAGATGTTCATGGTAGCCGGGACCGACGGCTTAACGTGCTCTCCGAGGCACGGAGCAGGCGACAATTGTCAATCAATACGCACATAATTTCGAAAAGCCATATAACTTCCGTTAGTCAGGGGTGCGCGACGTGGGTTCGAACCCGAGACCCTCTGCATTGCAGTCTGTTGGTCTTCCGATTAAGCTATCGCTGCTCTTCTATATATTAGAGACTAAGTAAGGGTTCGAATATCCTAAATGTAGACAGTTACTGTAGCCGTAGTATGCGCTTGCTACACCCAGAGCATCACTCGCTCGTTCCCATCTAAGACGTAAGTCCTTCAGACCGAATCTCGGTCACGACAGCCAATCTTAACGCAGACTGGCATCTGCGCAAACACAAGTAAACTCTGTTCTCTAACTCTCTTAATATGATAGACGATAATCAGACATGATCGGAGAAATTAAGCGCAGGGTCAACGGATTTACGTGATTGCCGAGGCACAGTGAGAATTTTTGTTTGAAAATCTCAATATCTTTTTGTTGGGCTGCCCCGGGATTCTATCTTGAGACCTCATGCCGGATGAGTAGGTAGAGACTACGAATTTCAATTTCATTTGCGATACAAAGAACAGTCGTTCACGAAAGACTGACATATTATCAGAATTTATTGACCTTACATTCCACACAGACAACCAACAAATATCCTATCGGCTATAGCACAATGTGAAATACTTCAATTCTATTTAGTTTAGTAGTAATGCGGCTGATAGCAATCACAGTCTGTCTGAAAATAATACAGTTAGCTACACAATCACTAGGGCTGCTAACTATTACTACTACAATTTAGTTGAATTAATTAAATTTGTGTTCATAATTACATAATTTTACGTAAGGTATATTTTTGGTGTTGCTATAATGCTAGAGAGATATTTCTGATTAACGAAGATTTCTTTATCTTCATGAAAAAGCCTTGTGTAAACAATTTCTTTTAAAAGTTCTGTGTCATTTATTTACTAGCGCTAAGTATCTTAAATGCTATATAATGTTACACGTTTTTATACATATCTCATTTTGGAGTCACACATACGTAGTCTCACGCCGATGTCCCCCAAGGATAGACAGATGTATTACACCTAGATTTCACCAGCTATGTTTATAGGTACCATGTAATAGACGGTGAGCCGCTATCGGCCGTCTATCGGACACAATTTAACACTCCGCAATTTCTTAAGAGAAAATTACAATATTTTGGTTCAGTCTGGGACGCGAAATCAAGACCTTGTGCATAGTAGTCTATCACTAGGTTATCGAGACAGATACATAATAATAATAATAATAATAATAATAATATTCTATCACATACACACAACACCATCTAGCCCAAACTAAGCAGAGCTTGTACAATGGGTACTAGACAATGGATAAACATACATATATACTTCTTTTTTTTTTGTAAATACATACATATTATACATAGAAACACCCAGACCAAGACAAACATCCATGTTCATGCACACAAATGTTTGACTTGTGCGGGAATCGAACCCACGACCTCAGGCGTGGCAGTCGGTTACACTAACCACTACGCCATTGAGTCGTCAATGGCGTAGTGTACATATGTCTATAATAATACTATATAAGTACTATATAAGTATAAACTGTCCTATGACCTGTCCCTGTCCTGAGGACTTTCAATGGGGGCTTTCTAAGAGGTTTCCTCACTATGTTTTGCTTCACCACTAAAGAAACCCAAACAAAATTACTAAAGTTTACAAAGTATTCTTGTTAACCCCACCAGCAAAATTTTCGATTCAATGATTTTAACTCGCGACCTCTTGATCGCAATTCCAATCCCTTATCACTTCAGCGACTGTCGCTTTTATTTAACTACTAGATGTGCCCGCGGTTTCACCCGCGTTTATGATTACTGCACCGACCCCGTAGGTTGTAGCGTGATGTTATATAGCCTATAGCCTCCCTCGATAAATGAGCTATCCAACACTAAAATAATTTTTCAATTCGGACCAGTAGTTCCTGAGATTAGCGCGTTCAAACAAACAAACTCTTCAGCTTTATAATATTAGTATAGATTTAATATACACATACAAATAACTCAGAGGTGCCTGCCATAGGATCGAACTCGAGACTTGCTTGGCAGTCCAACGGTCTCCTACTAGGCTATCGTTGCTTATTATCTAAGAACTATCTCAAGCACAAGCGTGTATGCTTAAATTCGATACATTTGAGACGTGGCAGCCCTAGCTAACACCATAATATTGTAGTAAATGGATACGTTTCCTACAGTAACGGGCCTGCAATGTGCATTCAGACTTATAAGGCACCTCTGAGAGACCCTCGCTCATTGTAGCCTTCTTTGATACAATGATAATTATTGGGAAATTAAAATATTGTAAGTTTAGTGTTATTGATAGCCCGGCTGTCGTGAACATCCTTGATAGTTGATATGGAAGTTAATTATTTAGAATTAGCATTGGGCGATTATTGATTGAAAATCGAATTATTCGAATGTTCAAGTAAAACAAAATATTCGAAATTTGGATAAAAACTCAAATGTTTTGACTAGCTTTTGCATGAGGCTTTGTGCGGTTGGGAACAGTAGGTACTATTTTCTGGATTCAAGGTACCCTATGTCATTTTCTGTACCCCTGACAACTTTATACACGTTGTCAGGGGTACAGAAAAGGATATAGAACATTGTTATGATCTATGTCCTTTTTACGATGATTAATCGAGTAGTTAAGGCGTGAAAGCGTAACAAACAGAGAAACAAACTCACATTCAAATTTATAATATTAGTATGGATATGGATTACGAGATGGACCAATAAATACAGTCGCTTTGGTAAATACTGGGCCTTGCACCTACACCAATAATTATGCAGTATATTTTTGACTGTCTTGTTGGTCTCCGAACTACCGTATAATAGTTTTGTTTTGCAGATGGTGCCGAAGTAACAAAAAGTTATTAGTTTACGTGTCAAGAATCGTCAATAGTAGTGTAATTAGGAAATTGGCTTTCTCTGTCTGTTTTGCACACTCATCCTGCGAATGATCCGATGTGCTTGACGTCCCTTTGGACAATGAGAACAAGGGAATATAGATTGCACTTGTGTTCGCACACACTTGTGCACTTTACCTCCTCCGTTAACCGAAATTTTATCTGGATGAAGGACATTTTGTATTATAGAATATGATTTCGATTTATTCAGTACGTAACCCTAATATTCAATCAATTAGCATAATGGTAGGCATATTATCATCAGCACATCACTCATTCCTACCTTGTGGGTGTTATTATTGCAAACGTTTAAAATATGATGGACTTAACTCCAAGATGGCGAATTATGAATAATAATTATACATAATGTAATGAGTCTAATCCTATAATCCGTGTCAAATGACGCCTTTTATAGGTTTATATATGATTTAATTTGTTTTGAAGTTTGAATGTTTATTTTATTACAGAGAGAAGATATCTATAAACTTTTATTGCTGTTGGTGGTAAACGAAATTGTGTTAAGCGGTAACCACTACAGGTGATTCTTTGGAACCGAGGCAATTTGACTTAATCATATGGCATACTAGATTTATTCCGCGGCTTCGCTCGCATAATGTAGATTTATATTAAGATAGATGTTTAGTAGCCTATGTGTTATTCTGATGTATAAACAATAATACTGTACAGTTTTAGCGTGAAAGAGTAACAAACATCCATCCATCTATCCATTCATCCATCCTCACAAACTTTCACATTTATAATATCAGTGGGATCGTTTTATAGATTCTTATCAAAATTGATACATTAACTTACGTGAGTCAATACAAGTTATAATTTCAACCAAAGGCACTGATTTGCACTCAGTAGCTTAGGATTGAAACTGTGCTGATTAATTAGTAAACCAGATTAATGATGATCATGAGAGGAATGAGATTTTGCATCATATTCATTAGAATCATGCAGATAAATGATAATAATATATTGTCTTTAATCAACTTAATTGTTAAATAACTAATAAATACGTCAATAAATACTGCCACATCTACTTTTGGGCTTAAATAAGATGACCTCATATTCAATTATAATTAAAACGACGGCATATGTTGGTAAATCACGATTTGTTCAAAATTTTCGAATATTATGGCGAACTCTCAGACATGCAGGTTTCCTTATGATGTTTACTTTTACCGTTATAGCGAGCGATAATTAAACATTTAATACTCACATAACTTGGAAAAGTCAGAGGTGCGCGCCTTGGGATCGAACTCGAGACCTCTGCGAAGCAATCCAACGGTCTCCCACTAGGCTTGAACGCTGTATGTAATACTGTATTATAGTTACTCTAGAATATTTCAAAGGTTTACGAAAGCTGGTTTTGATGTTAAGTTTGACACATTGAAATTAAACTACTTTATACCTACGGATTTTTATTTTCAAACACGTTTATTACATAATTAGGAACTTTAACAGTACTATTATTAAACTTTACAACTACAATTAAAGCTATTTAAATTAATTATAACTATTTATGTTTAAGTTTACACTTTTCCCCGACGGTGACGTCTCGGTTGCTTTACAGCAGCCATGGTCACGGGGAGACCCGGTCCCTGTGACCATGGCTGATTAAACTGTAGTAAAGTTTAGTAGTGGTAGAGTTCAAAATTATATAATGAAAATGTTTTAAAATAAACAACGCGACAAAAGCCGTATAAAGTAGTTTTATTTCAATGTATAACATTCGCGTAAACGTAAGACAATATAAAGTTTTACACAATTGCAAAGCAAACACAAAGTAGTTACATCCAAAAACAAAGCTAAACAAAAATAATATTAATCGGAGTTATCATCAAAACACCCTTCATAAATAAAAAAGAAATATAAGCGGCTCGCGTGCCGCTAACAGAATACAAAATTAATTAAAACATGTTGTAGTTGGAACGGTCCCAATACAACTCACATGGTTCAGTCTCATGCCAGACGGCAATTAGGCAACAAGCACTTCTAGGCGAGTCTAGGCGCCTAAGTGCACTCCTAATCATAGCAAACATCACTTTGGGAATGCTTCTGCGAACTTTCACTGACATTCTGATTGTCTTATTTTATGTTTGAGAATTATTTTTATGATAGTAGGTTGGTACTAGTGTTTACTCGGGGTTTTGTTCCCCTGCTCCTCCAAGGTAAAATATCGGTTAGAAATTTTGGATTAAGTAGTTTAATTTCAATGTATAACATTCGCGTAAACGTAAGACATACATACATACATAGATTCACGCCTGTTTCCCAGAGGAGTAGGCAGAGACTACGAATTTCTATTTAAATGTAAGACAATATTATATAATAGATGTTTATGACGCCATAGCAAAAATCTGTTATTTATGGTAAGAAACTATTTCGGTGGCTAAGAGGTTTGGTTTAGGTTTGATTATTGGGAGAATATAGAGGTCGATGGTGTGTGAATACACACATTCAAGTTTAAAGAGACAACTACCGCACTAAGAATGCTTCTGGTGTCGCGTAGGACTTTACAAACATTTGAATAACGGACATAAAGAACAACCAGTTTCGGTACAACATATAAATAGCTTAAATAGAAGTAAACAGTTACTAGATTAGTTTTAGTTTTATAAAAATAATCAACGCAACATCATCCGAATAAAGTTGAAAAATTGTAACATTTCGCCATTCGTAGATCATAATTTTTTTTGTCTCATATGGGATTCGAACCCACAACACTCGGCGCTGTACCAGTTGCGAGGCGACCACTAAAACCACTACGCCATCCGTGCATTCAATATTAAAATACGTTAAAAGAACTCGGACGATAAACACAAATGTATGTACGTCGGTAATTTTAGAGAGTTTCGCCCAGTCTTGCTTACATTCCGACCTGGGATGTCCACGAACTTTCCAGAATAATGGATTCTCAACTTCAAAGTAACCGAATGAGTTTCTGTTTAAGACTTTTTGAGTGTGTTACTAATCAAATTTGAATTTAAATGTGAATGGTTTAACATAATTTATCGTTTCGGTACCGTTGGACTGCCATGAAGAGGTCTCGAGTTTGTTTCCAAGGCAAGTTCTGTGTGATTTTTGTAGTTATGAGCGTATTAAATAGACTGCCTCGGTGCACAGCATAGTGTGGTTGTGAATAAGTCTGCTGTGCATTAAGTCTAGGTTCCATACTCGGGTTGGGCAAAGAGTTATTGGTTTTCCTGTCAATTCTCTGCGTGGCGCTGTGCCCGGTGGAAGCAATAGGCTCGCCTCCAATTATGTAGGACCTAAAAACATAACTGGCGAGTGTGTAATAAAACACTGCCTACCCTACGATGATAAAATCTGGAGACTATGTAGTGACTAGCTTTTGCCCGCGGTTTCGCTTGGGAACGGTACTTTTTCTGGATGAAAGGTACTTTATGTTCTTTTCGATACTCCTGACTACGTGTAGGCAAAATAAAAAGGCGTAATAGCGTAACCAACAAACTAAAATGCGCGTTTATTATATTAGATAGGATTTAATGCGCTATCTTTACAGAGTAGTGACTTGAGCTTAGCTGAAGATGAGTTTAAAATGGCCACTCTATTAGACTAAGTAGTTCTTTAAGATTTCAATAAACATAAAAGTAGTTTCTATTTGGATACTTAAGGTGCTTTTTAATAGCAGTTCGCGCTAGTGATCTCGCTGATACCATTACGACTTAATTAGAACACCGAGTTGCGTCGGTAGATGGCGCTTATTAAAGATAAGATGCTGATATCTCAGTAACGAGTAGGTACTCCATTTCTAGACTTATGTTAAATCCCCTACTATTTTTATTTCACTTTGAATTGAAACAATCTGTAGAACATCTATTCCCGATAGATTGATGTGATGTTCCCGGCCATTTAGGCACGTTACCAGTTGACAGCCATGGAGACGTTTTCTATGAGTATGACGTCTAAACAAGTTATGTAAATACTATCATTTTATAATTAGTATTTGTCTTTCTTATGTAATATTTGTACATATTTAAACTCATTTAGTGTGTACTTAATAATGTTTATAAACCAATTTAATAGTATATATGCAAATGAGTGTTTGTTACGATTTCACGCCTTAACTACTCAATCGAACATTATGCAATTTCGCATACACGTTATCAGGGTAGAAAAAGGATACAAATCCTACATCTACATCCAAAAATGAGAACTGCTCCCGAGAGAAGCTGTTATGTAAATTAATTAATTTTAGTTAAAAAAAAATATAAGTTGAGCATGGAGGAGCATGCAGGAGCATGTATAATAGGTTTAGTGAAGTGCAGTTAGAAAGTTAGTTTTATCTATATATTAATACGTGAAGCCAAAACTTTGTACCCCTTTTTACAAAAATTGCACGGACAGAGGAGTATGAAATTTGGCACAGTTAAAGTTTTTATGGAGGAGGAGGGGCGAATCCTAATATTTATTTAAAATATGCTTTAGAAATACATTATTTTAATGGAAAAACACTATACGCACACAACCATGCATTCGACACACGCAGTCGAATCGCCTTCGTAGTATTCGGCATTGTTCGGTTGATGAAGTACCTACTATTCTTTATAACTATGGTTTAATATAGCAATATATAATTACATAATTATGTCAGTTAAGTATATAATAATTTGTTTGAAAAAGATAGGTAAATTAACCTGTATAGATCGAAATCTAAATGAAATGTAATTTGATATTTGAGTTTTAGACAATAAAACCTTAATAACTATCAAACTTAAAATTTAAATCAATTATGGTCGAATTTCGATCACTAGGCGACCGCTAGTTAAGTAATTATATTATTATGTGTAGCAAGCACAATGTTTTTCTTAAAGTTTATAAAAAACATCCCTGTATGACACCAGAAAAAAGTTTGTTATGTAATTTATATCTACAAACCAATGTTTCTATGCTTTTCTTTCTTATAATTTAATTATCATAAAGACTAGCAAACCTTTAAAATTACAATATTTGCTTGTGTACAAGTAAGTTTTCAATAGCGAAATCGAACTTACGACTCTCGATCGCAATTCCAATATATCAACGTCATCCGTCAAAGCTTATAATGACTGAGAAGGTGCAATTCAGTCGGGTCAGCCTCTCTACTGAATTGGACCTTCAGGATCAGTCTTATTTATCGTCCCAACTGGTTCGTTAGTAAATGTTGCCATGAGTAGGGGCTGAAAGTCCTAAGTTCTAGTGCAGTGCGGCTTGTTACCAACTTTCAGATGAACCTCATATACTCGCAGTAAAGAAGTTTATACGAACGTGTGTGTGTTCCTAGAACAATGTGACAATTATGATTAACGGAGATCTTAGAGAAACTGTCTATATAGACTCAAAGTATTTTTTTTTTTTTTATGGTTTATTGGACAAACGAGCAGGCGGATCGCCTGGTAGTAAGCGATTACCGCCACCCATGGACATCCGCAACACCAGAGCTTTGCTGGCCTTTTAAAAAGGAGTGCGCATCTTTTCCTGAAGTGTTAAAGGTCGTATTGATCCGGAAATACCGCAGGCGACAGCTCATTCCACAGTTTTGTTGTGGAAGGCAGAAAATTCCTGGAGAATACGCCGTATTCTTAACTGGAGATCAAATTCTCCATGTCCTAACTAATGTTATAAATGCGAATGTCAGTTAGTTTGTTACGCTTTCACGCCTTAACTACTTGACCGTTCAGTTGAGTTCGTTCCCCTCACGGAATAAAATGTTGTCTGTTCCACAAATAGTTGTTCCGATTCTGGGTGCTCTTTGTGTCCGTTTTTTGAATATTTGTAAAAATCCCTACGATATAGGATTTATTCCAAGCGCGAGAGTTGACTGTAAAAATAATATTTAAAATCACGTATATAGGAGAAATGTTATGATAAGAGAGTATACTTATAACAGGCAACACATATGTTGTCAGATCAGTATACTTTTATGGGGTAGGCAGGTATTTACATACATAAGTAGCTTTATTTTTATAAAAGATAACCTCGCACTAGGATTGATTAACAATAGACACAAGGAACACCCAATATAAATAAAAAGCAATCGGTAGAGAATGCGATTGCTTAACAGAAGGTCTCAGGCTCGATTCCTGGATCAGACAAAGTGTAATAGGTTTTCCTGACAAGAAATATTTAGAAGCAGCATGGATTCTGGAAAATAAATAGAAAAAGGCTCGCAACCTATTACTTAAAACCAAAGCTGGCGCAATGTGGATGTAACACATCTCTGCCTACTAGCACCGATTTCATGGGCCCTGGAGGTGCTCGAGTCCTTTCAATGTTATTTACTTAGCCCCTCAACATCTTATCGTGATCCTTGGGTAATTCACACTAAGTGTATGAACAGTGACGACCTCAAAACTGTAAACTTGCATTTTTGCATGTTTGCATGTATGTATTCTATATTTAATATAATAAAGCTAAAGAGTTTGTTTGTTTGTTTGGTTGAACGCGCAAATCTCAGAAACTACGGGTTCGAATTGAAAAATTATTTTTGTATTGGATAGCACATTTATCGAGGAAGGCTATAAAACATCACACTACGACCAATAGGAGTGGAGCATCAATGAAAAATTTTACAAAAGCGGAGAAAATTCTCTTATCTGAAGTAGACGAAGCGGGTCAGCTAGTATTTATATAAAGTGGGCGCCCCTGTCTGCCAACCCACTCGGGGATATAGTCGTGTGTATGTATGTGTCTACGTTTTTACTTAGTATTTTAATGGTTGATTCAGAGTTAGAAATGTATTTTATTTCGTTAGGCAAGAAGGCAGTCTATTCATTTTAATTAAGGCCGGTCTCGAGGGCGTATTCTACGTGACGCGCTCAATTGATGCTCGCACACTGGATTTTCTTCACACGCGACTTTGGCGTTAGATGTTTATATTTTAACTTGATTCTTTTTGCTTATCATCAATGGTGTATTTTCCCTTTTTTAATTTAGGGGTATTTTATTGTTATTGCAATATGCCAGTCCCATTGTTACCTAAGCTTATACTATAATACAAAAAATAACTAAGACTTAACGTATTAGGATGTATATTATGTATACGAAATCATCAGGAAAATGTCGAATTTCTACCTATTATTATGTTTCTAGAACCGATGATAATACAATAAAAGACGAAGGAATGACATATTCCTGGGTCCAATATTTATAGTATTGTCATAGGTTCTTTTAAATCTACATTAGATGTGTAGATTTATATGTATAGTAGAGTATGTTGATTGATATTATAATTATAATACTATAATAAATAAAATACAACCATTTCATGAAATGAGCGGCCGCTAACACCACACAAATAATCAGTCATGATCAATTTTATGATTTGGCTACGACATACATATATACATATATATTATAAACCTCTGCTCGCCCCTGCTGGAGATACATCGATGTGAGTCTATATGTAAATTGACACAAATATTTCTCTGATCGAGTAAACCGATCGGTCGCTATAGCGGCATTAATCATACGAAACCGCGGGAAATGAGAGGTTCGCCACGCGGTTTACACCGCGGCCTGATGACGTCACTACAATAATTTACTACGTGAAACATTGTCCTTAAGGATGTATATCAGTTATCTTATATTGAAACTAGATTCTTCCGCGGCTTCAATCTCGTTTATCTAGATGTTGTCAATAAATTTCTATCCTTCGGGAACAGTGCTTTTTCTTGAAGGCTAACCTTATATCCTTTTCTGTACCTACCCCTGACAAGGTGTATACGAAATTTCATGATGATCGTTGGAGTACTTAAGTCGTGAAAGCGTAACAAACAAAAAACAAACCCATATTTGCATTTATAATATTAGTTAGGATTCAATGTAATGCAGCTATAACACAGGATCGGAGGGTAAAATTTCGTGTCAAGTCTTGAAACCTTTGGTTTTGTGACGTACCTATGTAAATCTTTTTGACACTTGAGTTTATAGAACTTATCTTATCTTATGTGGGGGCCAGTCAGTGCAGACCGGCGACACTTCGACCCAGTGGGATCTTTTGTGTCGACACTCTCCCAATAACGACTGCCATTACATAGAAGTTCATGGCAGCCGGGACCGACGGCTTAACGTGCTCTCCGAGGCCCGGAGCAGGCGATAATTTTCAATCAATACGCACATAATTTTGAAAAGTCGTATACCTTCCGAAAGTCAGAGGTGCGCGACGTGGGTTCGAACCTTAGACCCTTTGCATTGCAGTCTGTTGGTCTCCCCACTGAGCTATCGCTGCTCTCTATATAGAACTTAGTGTCACGAAGAGTAACGCGTTACTTTTGATTCCAAGCTTAAAATTATACAGTTATATTTTAAAGACACTCACTATGTAGAAAGACATTACCTAACTGTTTTGATCCGTGATACATGATCTTCATACTAAATTTAATAGTGGGTGCAGTCATATGTTTTTAATGTAAGAGATTTATGAAACAACATCCTTGGCCTCCATTTGAGTACGATTGGACCCGACATGTCGGATGCCCAGTTTGGATTTCGTCAGGGGCGTTCGACGGTCGGAGCTGTTATGTGCCTAAAGGCCGCGGCCGAGTAGGCGGTCGCCGGTGGTGGCATGCTGTTGGCGGTGTCCTTGGATATCGCCAACGTTTTTAATAGTATTCATGTCCGGGAGGCGCTCTGGTATCACGGAGTGCCTTCTCCCGGGTGAGCCCGACATAACCTCTCCGCGCTCCTTTGCCGCGGAGAGGTACGAGTCAATGCATTCCCCCACTTTAAAAATGTTATTGTAATTATAATAATTATAATATATAATTATATTCTATATAAAATAGAAACACTATAAAACACAGGTTCAAATGTTAGATACCTGTGCTCAGAATCCAGCTGATTACTTATCTATTACTAACCAGTTAAAGAGCCATAAAATTGGAATCTAAGTTTTAAACGCGACAAGATTACAGAGAATACAATATTTTACCGCTTACTATCTATGTATGAATCTGTGACAATCAAGCTTATGCAACCATCGTGCCGCGAAAATTCAAATTCCGAACACAAGACGTTCGGGTTGGCGGTAGGTTGGCGAGTGTCGGTGGAAAGTTTAAATTTGAATGTGGATCGCTAAAGTTTAGAAATGGCGGCTGACGACCTAGACCATGCATTTATGTTAAATTTGACTTATTGTATTGTAATATAATAATATAGCTATTATAGTTGCGCTTTAGTGAGCTCTGTTGAGAATTTAGTATATACGAACAAAGTAACTGAATATGGTTATGCAAATACTGAAGCGAATATTAAATGCAAAAGATTTTCATGAGGTAATGTATTATGAAGCAGAGGTCACAACTCAAATGCCTAGTGCTTACCAAAAAATATATAGGTAGCTACATTACGTATAATAATCGACTAAGTATAAAAACGTTTTAATTATCTATCTACATATAACGTATCGTAAATCGATATTTAAATTTGCTTGAATGTGGTCGAACGCGCGCATTGTAAATTCGCAGCCAAAGAGCAATGGCGGTAACAATTTGGCAGGAATTAGGAAACTGGGTCAATAGCGAAGGACGCGCGGCCAAACATGTTAAACCTTCAGCTTTAGTTACACAGGCAAATGAGCGCACCAATGTTTAGTTTAAAGTTCTATTTTAGTAGGTATAAGAATAACACTCAAACGCTTTGTATGTGCGCCTAAGGCTCGGTTCTTATATCAAGAAACGAATCGTTCTACCTACGGACGGTTAATTTTTGACACAATGTTAACTAATATTGTAAATGCGAATGTGAGTTTATTTGTTTGGTGCACTTTCACGCGATAACTATTTGACCGATCATCATGAACTTTCGCATACACGTTTTTAAGGGAACAGAAAAGGACATAAGGTACCTTTCATCCTGAAAAAAGTACCTACATTCGAGCGAAACCGCGGGTAAAATCTAGTATTCTATAAACATATGTCATAATTTAACTATCCGTAGCTAAAACGACTTGTTTTTGTTATAGGATTCACGTCTAAATTATACATATACGTAGGTATAAAACCTTTTTTTTCTGTTTAGCGGGTATAAAGCCAGGTTACGTGGAAGTATTGTTGGTTCCGTGGCATGAGTTTGCGCTTATGAGGAAGGCCGATCGTGAGGTTCTGGGTTTGATGCTCAAGTTAGGCTTGTGTTATTGGGTTTCGCTGTTAGGCAATTCTCAAGAGCTGTAAGGAGTTTGCACGCCATAGGTTTGGCTCTTCTTTATTTATTTATGGTATAAAGTAACCTTATTTATGTTTTGAAGTGAAAACTTCTTTGGGCGCGTTGAGCACTTTTTGGGTGAACAAAAATCACGGAACTCGCGTCATCGTCACCGAACGTATTCAAAATTCAATAATAATAATCTAATAGCTCGACGATACAATTCACATGTTACTTAGTTTTCACTTCTATCGGCAGTCCCCAAAGACTGCCCCGCATGTTTTTACCAAAACAAGGATTGTCAAGAAACACGTACTAACAAGTAGACTGTCCGGATGGCAAAGTAGTTTAAGTGGTCGCCACGGTAATGCTGCTGCGCCGATTGTTGTGGGTTCAACACTGGACAAAAAGTGTGATTTTCAAATAGTTTGCCCGAATCTGGGTGTTCTTCGTGTCCCTTATTAGTATTTAGTACAGTCCTCCGTGACTCAAGATTCATACCTAGTGTGGGCGAAGTACCTATTTAAAAACTACGATAAAATAGTTGTTTTAAACCTAAAATTATACCCGATGATATGTGGGTGCAATATAGGTACCTCGGCTTTCTATAAGTTTAAGTTTATTGGCCGAACCAGTGAGTGAGGCAGCTAGGTCAAAATGTAGCCTAGTAGATAAAGTGTTAATTATTTTTGTAATTTTGTATTAGCTTAGGTTACAATGGGACTTCTTTTTTTTATACAACTAAAGTGACGAACAAGCTTACGGCTCACCTGATGGTAAGTGGTCACCGAAGCCTATGGACGCCTGCAACATCATAGGCATTACTTGCGCGTTGCCGAGCAAAGGAAGTGGGAAGGTGAAGGAGCGGGAAGGGGGAAAGGGGGTGATTGGGTCTCCGGCACACTCACTCACCGATCGAAACACAACAGTAGGGATACTGCTGTGTCACGTCGATATTCTGTGAGAGGGTAGTCCTTCCCTAGTTGAGCCACCCCATTCATACTGAAGTCAGCGAGGCTCTTCTACTACTGGCATATTGCAATAGCAATAAAAGTCCTTTAATTAAAAAATAAAAATACCTCTGTTTTAGGCACATATAGGCGTAAGTCTATGTTTATATAAACTACAAACTCAGTAAGAAAGCATACTAGCTTTTAACAGAACTGTAGTCTGTAGCAAGTTGTTACAAAAGTTATTACAAGCCGCGACTGGCTAACTCGTGTGCACGACGTCTATGGGATTATCCGCTACACGCTACAAGAATGCGCACACTAGTTCGTGTAGTCCGCCATTTTGTGTGTTAAGAAATACAATATTTACTTCTCGTATGGCGCAGTTACTAAGATATAGCAGAAGATAATGTAAATCCAACGACAACCCAGTAAAGATATGTGAAGAAAGAAAGATTAGGACAGCCGACTTCAATGATTATAATTTGGGAAACGCTGGAAGAAAAGAGAACAATACGAAACTCGATTTGCACGGATGGCGTAGTGGTTTAAGCAGTCGCCTCGCCACTGCTATTGCGCCAAGTTTTGTCGGTTCGAATCCCGCACGGGACAGATATTTGTGTGATCCACAGATGGTTGTGTTGCGTCTGGATGTTCTTTTTGTCCGTTGTTTGAGTGGTGGTATAGTCACCCGCGACACAGGATTCAAATCAAGTGCGGAACCGTCTTAAAAAAACCTTCTAGGTCTATGTTAGCAACCTTTTTCGCTAGAGGTATCTTTACTTGGTTGTCCTAGTAAAGATATCTCTAGGGAAGGAGTATTAGGACAGCTGACTTAAATGATTATAATTGGGAAAATGCTAAAGGAAACAGAAGCACGATACCAAATAATTTTGTAAAGACAACAGACGGCCAGATTGTACTACCTATATTCTAGCTACCTTGATAATCTATTAATAATATTGGCACACCGATGGCCAGACACAATAGGTTTTCAATTATGTCTAGCATTCCAAGTATCCCCACAGGTTAAATAACTTTAACCATGATTTTTCTTTCTTAAAAATATCAATATACTAGGTACATGTAATAGAAATAAATCCTTTTTTGCCTTAACAAACATTCAAACAACGAACACAAAGAAAGCGAAACAAATATTCGTGGATCATACAATTTTTCTCCCATGTGGGGATCGAACCCCACGTACGACACTTAGCGCGGTGGAAGTAGCAAGGCAATCAGTTTAACCACTACGCCATCGGTGCAGTAAAAAAACTTAAACACAAACTACTAACCGACCAATGAATCAGACTTGTTTTAAAATACACATTAAATATTATAATTTTAGGCTAACGAATATATACAATTATGAGTTATTTATTTTGGCAATAATATTTAATGTACTATTTGTATTTATATTATTTACTATATTATATAATAACCTAAGAGAAATATGTATATCAACTATCCAAAAGTGTAGAGAGTATCTGTAACGATATTTTTAAAGAAGTTATTGGAATCCTAACAAATACACTGGACCGCAAAGAAAAAGGGTTGGTTAGAAAATCTTCAATATCTTCAAAAGTACCTGACCTAGCTTTATGAAATAAAGACTAAAGTAAGTAATATTTTAATGTGCTTAAATGAAAATAAAAAAAATGAATTCAAGCTTTTTATTTTTAGTTAATGTAAAATAAATAAAAATGCGTAGTTTTCCCAGTATTTTCGTAAATGTAGATTGGTTACAGATGTGCGTTTTCAGCATTTTAGTACTTTGTGTTGTCTCCGCGAGCTCGCAATACTGCTGTTATGCGATTTGGCATATTTTCTACTAGGTTTTTGAGGTGATGCTGCGGAATATTCTGCCATTCCTCTATTAGAGCTTCTTTCATTTCACGTAGCGTGATTGGCGGCGGATTCCGCTGACGTATACGTCGTCCCAGTTAGTCCTATGCATGCTCAATGGGGTTTAAATCGGGGCTGCGAGCTAGTCACTCCATGTGTGTGATACCGACTTCTTGCAAATAGGCAAACACTATCTAAGCTATATGCGGGCAGGTATTGTCTTGCATAAAAACGCCATTCTCGCCCATGTCCACTAAAAATAGACCAACGTAGTCATTCAGTATTTCACAGACATATCTTTCTGCAGTTAAAGTTCCATTTTCTATCACCACTAGCTCAGTGCGGCTTTCGGAAGAAATCCCAGCCCACACGTGAACAGAGCCTCCGCCGTATGGAATTTTTATTCTATACAGGCTTGGTTATAGCGCTCTTCCGGTTTTCTGTACACTCTTTTCCTCCCGTCGTGCTTGTATAAATAGAATCTAGACTCATCTGAAAACATTACTCTTGACCAGTCCTTCAGAGTCCAATTCTCGTGTTCTCTACCACAACTTAACCTTGAGTTTCTGTGGTTTCTTTCTAGTTTTGGACCATTTGCAGGACTTAATGGCTTTAAATTTGCTTCAGCCAGACGCCGCCTTACTGTATCCGTACTCAGATTGTTTCCTCCAGCTCGTAAATGATGATTCTTTACTTCACCAGCGTAAGAAAACGATTTCTCAAAATTGTTGACACCATATAGCGATCCACCGGCGCCATCGTGCACCTTGTTCGGCCTGTTCCTAGTCTTCGAAGATTGGATCCAGTTTCATGGAAACACTGGAGTACTCACTGAACTGTAGAAAGAGTCACACCAACAGTTCTCGCTGTATTTCGCTGACTGTGCCCATTTTCAAGCATTGTCAGAATCCTGGTGCATTATTCAGGGGTTAACCACATGATGACTTCAGAATAATAAAATTTATAAGGCAGAGACACCATATTTATAACTTTTTATTGCAAAACTAAAACAAACGCGAAACAATTGATTTGAATGTTTTGGTACTAAATTCAAAAACGACCATTATTTTACAAAATGTAAAAATTTACAAATAACAAAAATAAATTAAAAGGTTTTATATATTATTTTATGTGACATTAAATATTCTTTAATTTTATCTTTATTTCATAAAGCTAGGTCAGGTACTTTTGAAGATATTGAAGATTTTCTAACCAACCCTTTTTCTTTGCAGTTCAGTGTATTATAAACCCGAATGTGAGCTTGTTTGTTACATTTCACGCCTTAACTGCTCGACCTATCATTATGAAATTTCACACACACGTTGCCAGGAGTACAAAAAAGGATATAGGATACCTTTCATCCAGAATAAAAGCATAGTTCACGAAGGATAAAAAACAAGTTACTTAAAGATTTAACGTTGCATTTAATTGCTGTATCTAATTTGATGCATATAGTGATATTCGCTAATAAAAACACGAACAACGCCGCGGGCGAATACTGGTATATCAACGCTCATAATAAACTAATTTATAGCTATCACATGTTTATAAACGACTTGTTAAAACCGTAGTCATGTAGGTGTTAAATACATCTTAATTTTAACATACATATTACCATAGTAATATAATAATAATGTTTTATTTATTTCTATAGTTAGTCATTAATGTTAATAATATTTACATAATTATAATCGCGTTTATATTTTAACAAATCAGCCGCGGTTCTGTAACAAGAGGTGATTATGTCAATAGAACATACATAGGTACGTTCGAAACTTCTACAGAATTGTAACTGCAATGTTTTCGGAGTTGAATAAAAACTTGTATAAACATGAAATTTATGATTCGTTTTATTTTAGTCATTATAAATAACTTATATATATTATATTAAAGCAGCTTTATTAAATAATATCGAATGTATGAAAAATAAATAATAACTTTAACTTGCCGTAATATTTGCGTAGTTGAGTTTCTGAACGCAACTGAGTGAAAGATAAATATTTGTATAGCGTCGTCTCTTTCTATCAATACGATTCCGTTCCGACTCTCAACTCAATTTTCGTTCATTCTAGCGACTCAAATGCGACTCAGCTTATAATAAGTCGTGATATGATATACAGCGATCCATTATAGGAACCTAAACAGATCTGCATCGAAATTGAATCGCTAGTTAAAAGGTGATGGTAGGCTGCCTGGAATCGAACATTTTGGTTATAGTGTAAACCTGAAGTTAGCTACGAAACTGACCCAAATAATATATATAATAACCCAAAAATACATCTCAGTAGCTCGCCGGTAGCGAGTGCTGCAGAGAAGGACCCGGGTTTGATGCCTGAATTGCCACTAAGCAATCCTGATGAGAAAGATGCATTAACACACGATTCAAAATTTCGTATTGCTACTAAACAGCACGATCTTCAGAATTGTGCTCGGTATAAGGCTGTAGGCTCGTACCCAACCATGAGGGACATATAATCATAGTGTGCCAAATTGGGGTCATACACCTCTACTTATCTTGCTGACGATTTAGTGTGTATAGTCTACACAAATATTTCACATGGATATTTTGATACTTATTTTATTGAAAACAAATCTTCTAGCAGTTTAGCATAAAACAATACTTAGCTTTTACCAAATCCGCAATGATCGATGCGCTTACGGGCGACAAAATAACGGTCACAATCTTGGAAACACTCGATATATATCACTTAAATAATATATAATATATTATTTTTATTGTTGAAACTAAGTTCTATGACAGAAACAGCTTATGCCCGTGTCCTTGCGCGCGTCCTAGCGTTATGTTAGTAATTATACTTTTTAAAATAAAATATAGCTTACTCGGTGATAATATAGCTTTGTCATGGTGAAAGTATTTTTAAAGTGGGTTAAGTTGTTTTTGAGTTAAATCCTTACAGATAAATAAAAAATAAAATCTTGCCTATTTATAATATTAGTGTAGATATAGCATTTTCCCCGTCCCGAGAATACCGTATTGTTATTATTATATCTATTTCCCTATAACTGGAAGTTTCTCAAATTAATACATATAATACGTATAATATATATACGTGCTTTAGATTTATAACATTAGTTTAGATAACATATTAGCTACTTTACTCCATAAACATATAGCTAAGAATTTATACTATAATACATAATGTTTAAACAGATAATAAAGTATACATTAAGTGGATTATTGATGAGATCTTATATAAATAAAATGTTGATTATGCGAAACATAAAAAGATGGAAGGCCATTTCGAAGCTGTAATTAAATATACCTATCTGGTTAGGTTTTAGTATACTGATTTGGTAGAGGTGCTTCACACTCACATTTGATCAGCTTTGTTTAGGTCACATTAGAGCAATATGGAGCGAGTAATGTTACACACAAGGTCACAAATGACATGGGGGAAAAAATTACACCATTTTTCTTCGGTTTGCGTTTTGTTGTATTTAGCTGTACGCAATGCCTGGTCCAATAATCGAACCTACCCTTCATCAAGTGATGAAGGATAGGTTCGATGATTGACAGTTGTAAGTACAACTCCAACTGCAGATCCCCGCTCTTTCAACTAAGAACTAAATTGGTTGATTTAAAACAAAATTCACAGAAATACGAAATGTTGGGACAAAGTATTTGTAATATTAGGAAAACGCAGTAGCAGACCACATAATTATATTATGTAGGAGGATAGACAACTATGATATAAAAAAAGTATTAAATATTTCTGTCGTAAAGGTATGTAACAGACAAACATTCAGCTTGTTTAGTATTAATCTATCATTTTTGCTGGCTACGTTTAACGATTATTTAATGGTTGTAATCCCACGTAAAAGGAGATGACTGATAATTATCTAACAGAATAAACTCGGCATTCCAGCGATCATTTCTCCCACGTACGTGCAAGCTCTGGAATGAACTGCCTGCTTCGGTGATTCCCGATCGCTATGATGTGTCCTTCTACAAACGAGGTTTAAAAAGAGTTCTTCTTTCACGGTAGGCAGCGGCTTTGCTCTGTCCTGACATTGCTGAAGTTCATAAGCAGCGGTTACCACTTTCCATCAGGTGGACCACTTGCTCGTCTGCCACCGATGCCAGTAAAAAAAAATCTTCTGTTAATATATGCATATGCTAACGCCATGGGACCTTCGATACAGCTATTCAACTAACGAGTATTAAGTCTAAATAGCACTACATCTATTAACTAACTCGCAAACAGATATTCGTATCCATTCACCTGATAGTGTAAACGTATAAATAAACTAAAATAATGCATTTATCACTGTAAGTACTTGCGGTTAATGCTGGTAAAGGGCACGACATATTCACGGTAATTATTTACCGAGCTTGCGGAGACAATCTTTGAAATAATAACCGGCTTTAAAGCGACCTTATGGCCAAGTATTTTAATGATTTTAAGTTTACGCACATTTGTTTAGAGTTAGTTCTTTGCTAACGCTAGTCTATCGCAACTCGGTAGCTGAACATATTCAGGGATGGCATACTGCAAATGATGCCTCTGGTATTATAACCACTTGCCATCAGGCAACTTTGCCTAGTGGTTAGTGTAACCGACTGTCACGCCTAAGGTCGCGGGTTCAATTCCCGCACAAGTCAAACATTTCTGTGCATGAACATGGATGTTGGTCTTGGCCTGGGTGTTTCTATGTATAATATGTACATATTTACAAAAAATATATATATATATGTATGTTTATCCATTGTCTAGTACCCATAGTACAAGCTCTGCTTAGTTTCGGCTAGATGGTGTAGTGTAGTGCTTTGGAGGGCACGTAAAAAGTCGGTCCCAGTTGTCAAATTGACAGCAGTCGTGCAGCCATGTCAGAGGACTACGGGCGGCTTGAACAACTCTTGACAACAGGTTGGCCACTAACCACACGAAAAGAAAAAGAGGTGTAGTGTGTATGGTAGAATATTATTATTGTTTGTATCGAACTCGAGACCTTATGCACAGCATTCGTATTCATTACCAATGCACCACCAAGGCAAGTAATTATAAACAACTACCTTGTGCCAACATACACCAGATTTTAAGTTAGATCTGGAGATCTATTATAATAATTTTGCAGTTTTGCAGTGATGCAGTCATCACAAATGTATTAATGCATAATACATTTGTAAAAACTGCATTCAATTTTGTGCAGTAGTTTTTGCGTGATGCGTGTACTAACATACAGCTAGACAGCTAAACTAGCTAAGACTATAGCTCTTACAAAGACCCCTAAAATGATCTTTTTAAATATTTCGTATGTACAGACAGCGACCAGCGACTTTGCTCGCGTAAATGTAGGTTAGGTTAGATCAGTGCTCGGCAACTCGCGGCTTGCAAGCCGCATGCGACTCTTTGACTCCTCGGCTGCGGCTCTTCCACGAAATGTTTAGTGCAGGCGCTTATTATCTTGCCTTATAAGTATCATACAAAATTTAATTTAATTTACTGTAAGTTTAAGTAAGACTTATTTGACAAAGGCAAGCTCGAGAGTGAACTTTAATCCAAATTTTTTCCCAAAAGTGCAAGATGGCTCTTTGAATAGATTTCACTTGTGGATCGTCTGTATTTGGCTCTTTTGGACGACAAGGTTGCCGACCACTAAGTTAGATTAGTAACGGTACTTTTTCCTGGAGGAAAGGTAGCCTAATGTCCTTTTCTGTTCCACTGACAAAGTGTATGAGAAATTTCATGACGTTCGGTCGAGAACTTAAAGAGTGAAACCGTAACAAACTAATTAACGTTTGTATACTAATCCTAACTAATATTGTTATATATTATATATATTATTTGTTTGTTACACTTTCTTTCTTTTCACTCTCACACTTTCATCCAGAAAAAAGTACTGTTCTTTACCTAACTTAAACTACATTTAGGCAAGCGAAGCCGAGAGCAAAATCTAGTTTATAATATTAATTGGGCTCTACAGACAGCGACCAGTTGCAATGTTATTATATAGATAAACAAATATTTTTGCGTAAACGTCATAAACTAGTATCGTATACGATATTAATGATGAGTGCACTATTTTAATAACAGTGATCGAAATATTGCTCGTTATTTATCCGAGTGGAGTCCAGAATAGCGACAATAGCTCTGGATTAATGTCGCAAAAGATTACAGCGGTTGCTCGCATGATTTATACAATTTAACAACCCGCCGTGGATTACCGATGTATTATGTACGATGTAACAGGCACTCATTTGGTAAATGGACGCTATATTGGACGGTCAACTGAATAAAATTGTTTGTCAATATATTTGTGGATTAAGTTTTGCTTTTTTAATTTTTTTTGAAATTATTTGATGTGTACGTATGTGTCTTTGGTCATTTTGCTGTCGAAATATAAATAATATAACTACTACCATATCATATGTCATGGACCAAAAATTTAAATCTTTAATGTCTAGCCATTCCAGTTCTTTAAATCTTTATATTTTAAAAACAGCAACTAACACACTATGTTTATGTCCTGTGTCGCGGAGGACTTCACAGACATTAAAATAATGGACCCAAAGCATATCCATACTCGAAACAACCATTTGCGGATCACGCTTATTTTTTCCGTGTCGAACACAACACTCGGCGCAGTCACCAAGGCGACCACTTAAACCACTTCGCTATCCGTACAGTCACAATCCCATCAAAGAGAGAAGCAATATACTATCGAAGCTGGCTTCAACGTGTTGTATGCACAATCTTACAATGATGTCACATGCAGGTACATATCGTCATCTAGCCAATCTATCGAAGTTTGCCAGGCCAATTACTTAATAGCCTACAGCGTTGTCGACAGCAGTGGCCTGTATTGTCCGATTTAAGATTAATTTGCACAAGCTCGAGAATATGTCCTTTGTAACAGACGGGATGTATTTGGTACCATGTTGTGTAATTGTCCGATCTGCAGATCGTTGTTCAGGGTATCGGTGTGTATTGTCTTGTAAACTGACAGTTCTGTTTTATAAACTGTGTCACTGGTGGGCACGGGCTTCCTTTCGCGAGGATATGGTTAAGCCAAAGTCAATTATATTAAAATCCGTAGTTATTTTTTTATACTCCTAAAGTAGCAAGCAAGCATACAGCCCACTTAATGGTAAATGATCACCGTAGCCTTTGGACGCCTGCAATACTAGAGGCATCACTTGCGCGTTGCCGACCTTGTAAAAACCGTTTACCACCCTTTTTGAAGAACCCCATACTGTAGTCTTGTAGGAAAACATCGGCAGTGAGTTATTTCACAACCTGAGCGTCCGCAGGAGAAAATTCATTTGAAATCGCTATAGATATTTTAAGTCCATATAAAATGATGACGACTACATCTTAGTTTAATTTAACATACCGCAGAGCGTGGAAATTAAGTAATTGTAGCCAATGGAATGTCAAGCAGCAAATATTATGATTATAGTTTTGGTTATCATTTTTTAAAATTTTAATTACTACTTGAGTGTGTTTAGTTCTGTATCGATGACAGATGATAGCTGACAGATGACATTGAGTCCATTTTAGCAGGACGGTTGTCTTTATGAGATCTTCAGTTGGTAACAACGTTAAAAGTCGGACGCATAGTCACAACTAACTGCACTGCATTCAATGTATTCACTTTGTGAAGCAGTAATTAATCGTCAAATATTAAGAGCATCCTTTGTTAATTTGCTACAAAAATTACAAAAGCAAAGTATTATTTCAAAGTATCCTCATGTCTGAAAATGAACTTTCAAATGAAGAAATGGCTCCTATGTATTTATAATATAATATGTACGGTTAGCAGATAGTACATAATAAAAAGCTCTCAGATATGCAGGTTCTCTCACGATATTTTCCTTCATCGTTAAAGCGAGAGATAATGAACAGTTAATTCGGATATAACTTCGAAAAGTCAGAGGTGCGTGCTTTGGGTTTGAACTCGAGATCACTGGGTGGCGATAATATGATATATATTAATATCTTTCTATCTTATCTTAGTTTATGAAAATCTAGATTTTGCCCGCGGCTTAACTCGCGTAAATGTTATGTTAAGGTAAGGTTATGTCAATTTTAAATTCCCTGGAAAGTGTACTTTTTCTTGAATGAAAAGTACCCATATCTTTTTTTGTACCCTGCCAACGTGTATGCGTAATTTTATGATGAGTTGTCAAGTAATAAGAGCGTGAAAGCGTAACAAACAAATTCACATTTACATTTATATTACTAGCTGTGTCCCACGATTTTACTTATATACCACAAATATCGGGATAAAAAGCCAATGTGTTAAGGTTTCCAGCTCAGGTCTCCAGCTATCTACATACCAAATTTAATCGCAATCTGTTCTGTAGGTTTTGCGTAAAAAAGTAACAAACATTCATCCATCCTTACAAACTTTCACATTTATAATATTGGCAGGATAGGATTATACAGTGCCAATTGTAAAACAAATTATTAATAATAATCTTTTACAAGCATAAATAGTTATTAACATTATAAGGCGTCGTCGGCATTAACGGCAATTATTGAAAAGGGCAGCGCGGCAGTGCTGTAGCCAGATTCCTCCAGCTTTGGAATTAATTCCTCATTAAGGAGTTGTCGCTTCGCAGACGAATTGACAACATAATAGGCACAAATCGGCACTCAATTTATACTTGACCGGTTCCTGCTATTGCGTATATCTGCTATTTGTAGCAGTTATTATGTTAATTAAAACGCTATTTATTTTAATCATGTTTTGCGTCGGTGCTTGTTTGTTGTTTTAATTGTGTAAACTAGAGTTGTTAAAACTATTTTAGTTGGTAATCTATAGATTGACCCCTTTAATATATATAGGTACTAGATGTAATTCTTATTTACCGGGCGAAACCCAGTAAGTGTGTAGCTCTTGCGCAGGTTTGGCTTTGAAATTCTATCTGTGCTGCAATTTAAGCAAAATATCAGTTTTGAGCAAGAATCCCGTAGTGCTCTACTGTCAAAATGCAATAAAATGTTAACCTATGAAATTGCCGTTTCACATGAAGAGAAATGATAATGTCCAATTTTTGACACGGATGGCGTAGTGGTGCGCTATATGTAATGGGTTTGACACACACAGGGAAAATATTTGTGTGTGCCAAAAGAACACGTGTCCGTTGTTTGAATGTTTGTAAAGACACCGCGACATGTAACTTATTCACAGTGCAGGAGATGTCTTTAAAATGAAATGAAAATATCACATTAATATTTTAATGGCAATTTTATTGTATAGTTTTTTGATTTTAGGCCAAGGTTTAGGTATGTTTTGTAAAATTATAAATAATAGCAACCATCAAGTATATAAGAGGAAAATCATAAAACCGGATTACACCCGCCGTAGGAAACGGCAGGCCACTCACAAAAATACACTTTGGTCACTTAACCCTACTGTCACCTTGAAGGGGGACGGACACACGACACAGAGGCGGCGTGCGTGTTCCCACGCGGACGGACCTGGTGCTGAACGGGTGGTGGGCAGGCCTACTAAGCCTACCAACCCCAGACAAAACCTCAGGGTGGTTGGTGGTCGTCTCGCGCCCTCCGACTCCCGATTCTGCGGTTGGGGACAGGGTTCAAGCGGTCTCTCTCCCGCTCCGCCGCCTCCTTGATAGAAATAACTTCCTCACAGAAGGAGGTGACGGCATTCCACGACATCTCACTCAGGACCATAGACTGAACTAAGGCCGGGAGCGAGAGGGTAACAATGCCGACTGCCGCGACCAACTCACGGCGCTGCGAAGCCCAGGCAGGGCAATCCGCCAACGTGTGCCGCGCCGTGTCTGCAACAACATCACGGCAGTCGCCGCAGTGGTGACAACCGAGTGTCTCTTGCCGGCCTATGCGACACAGGAACTGGCCGAAGCAACCGTGGCCAGTCATTACCTGTGTCAGCTGGAAGGTGAGGTCGCCATGCCGCCTCTCCAGCCACTCCTCAAAAACAGGACTTACCGCCACGAACGTGGCGTTCCCGATATGCTACAATCTTGACCTATCTCTCTTGCTTTTATTTTCTTTTAATCAAATCATATTGCATTGCTATGGTTGTAAAAGCCCGCTAAGTTTAAGTACCTAATATAAAATATTTAAGACCTACATAATGCATGTACATTTAGTTTGCAAATAAATTTAATGATTATATTATGTTCATACCTATATGTCGCAGGAAGTTATGAGTCGGGTTGATTGTTGTTTGCACGAATAATTCACAATAAAATTTGTCTACATTTTAATTACTTTTAAAATTCTTGAATTAATTTTATTGTTTAGTAATTCTATAGCTCAAAAACCTTATTATTCTAATAAAAGTTATGAATATTGTAATTCACGTAACGACTAATCAGAGCAGAGCGCGAGATGGCGCCTCGAGTGGGGTCGAGGCGCCATCTTTACTTTAGGAAGGCCGACAGTTATTGAGACACATTTGAGTGATTGCGACGGACCGAGTTGGAACGTTGAGAGTGTAAAAAATGAAGTAAAATCAGTGCCCTGAACCCACTGCTCGGTCTTAACTGTTATTTTTCATTCAACATTATTGTGAAGTGAAAATATTGTTTGTTCTAAATAAAAATAGTGTAAAACCGGAATCGTTGTGTTTTGTGCTCGCATATTACCCAGATGACGCCCGCTAAACCCGCAACCACTAATGACGTTGTTATTGAGAACAATACTTCTCCAACATATATCATTTTTGATGCATCTTATATTTCTGAGTATGGTTGGAGGAAAGGACATTATGCGCTGAGACGAAAGTGTTATCGTAATGTACCGTCAATATTTTTTTAATGGTTGCACAGATTCTGGAACCATGGCGGTCTATCCGACTTAGTTCTATACTCGCCCTCTGTTATTAACAGAGGAGATTAATGTCCTCCAGACCGAATTTCGGTCATGGCAGCCAATCTTAACGAAGACTGGCCATCTGCGCAGGAGATATATAGTGCACAAGTATGTGCGCAAACACAAGTGCACTCTCTATTCCCTAATCCTCATGATCCGATGGGACGGGTAATGCGACACAACCACAGAGAGATCAGGCACAGGACCAACGGCTTTACGAGCTTTCCGAGGCACGGGGGTGTCTGACACCGCCAACTTCCTAACTCCGGGCTCGTATTGAGATTTCTAAACAGGAAAACGCAATAACTTTTTGTTGTCCCGACCCCGGATTCGAACTCGAAACCTCATGCACAACAGTCGCATTCAGTACGGCTGCGCCATGGAGGCAGTAAAGTCGCCCTCAGTTACATGGGACCTAAAATCATTACTGACGTAAAGTGAATCTAATGCACCTCTGTCCACCCCTCCGGGCATGTAGGCGCGAGACGTATATAATGTAGGCTCTATGCCTTTCTTCCTCTTTTCTATATCTTATACTAGCTTCTGCTCGCGGCTTCAATCGCATTAAAGTAAGTTAGGTTTTTTAAATAAATATAGCCTATGTCACTCGGTGATATATTAGCTTTCTAATTGTGAAAGATTTTTGAAAATCGGTTGAGTAGTTTTTGAGTTAAACTCTGACAAACTTTTCTTCATTCTTCTTCTTCGCGGTTATCCCGGTTGTATCCGCGGCGTTGGCGTTGGAACTCAGAGTCCACTTTCCCGCTTAGTCTCTTCCATTTCTCACGATCTTCAGCATCCTGTGGTGTGAGGTTGTTGGCACGCATGTCATCTCTTACGACGTCAAGGTCTGCCCCGTTTACTCGGGCCAGGCGGAGAAGGCATGGCAAGACATTAGTTCCCCACGTAACATGCCGGTTTTCGTAAAACGTGGCCGTGCCAGCCTAGGCGACTCTCTTGCAGCTTATCTGCTATGTCACGGACATGAAGACCTCCACGGATACGGGAGTTCCTTATACGGCCCTTCCGCGTTACTCCACACATCCAGCGCAACATATTCATTTCCATGACACGCAGTTCCTGCTTGTGCCGCTCAAGCACTGGCCACGTCTCACTGCCATATAAAAGAAACAAACAAAAAATCTAATCTTTTATCTTTATAATATTAGTGTAGATGTGTATAAAATTCTTTTTCCTGACTGTTCATCATCACCTACATGATATTTTTAAAATGCAGGTGCTCGTTAAAGAACTTCTTTTGAACCAATTAACGTGGTAGACTTTGGCCAAACCATTCTCACACTGAAAAGAGGCCCATGCTCCGCAGTGTGACAATTTATATACAGTGCTGATATTATATTACTTAAAAATAATAATATTAGCCTTGCATATAAACTGTTCCACTGGGCAGGTTGGCCGACTTCACGTATCTTCGAGAACTGTATGTAGAACTATCATGCATGACATGCAAATTTTCTTCACAATGTTTTCTTTTACCAAACGAACGGTAATAAACTATTTAATACGCATAGAACTTTAGAAAGGTTCGAACTCGAGATCTCTGCGTGGCAGTCCAACGGTCTCCCAGTAAGCTATTTGCTAGATTATGTTACTACTAGCTGACCCGCGCAACTTCGTCTCCTTCACATAAGAGAATTGTCCCCGTTTTTGCAACGTATTTCATTGATGCTCCGCTCCTATTGTTCGTAGCATGATGTTCTTATAGCCTTCCTCGATAAATAGGCTAAACAACACTAAAAGATTTTTCCATTCGGACCAGCAGTTCCTGAGATTAGCGCGTTCAACCAACCAAACAAACAAACAAACTCTTGAGCTTTATAATATTGGCATAGATTTACATAATTAAAAAGGCAGCCTAACCTAACCTAACCCTTCTAAAACTGAGAAGAGGCCTGTGCCCAGCAGTGGGATAGTTTAAATACATGGCTGATATTATTTTTATCATTATAAAGGCTGTTTTCGTATTAATCTGTTACCATAATGACAATCAGAACATTGTTGTAATGCCGTCGCTCCACACAAATCACAAACAGTGCGCAGTGAGTCGTGACGTCACAACATGGCGGCGTTAATCTCCGGTCAATCATCGCCGTGGTTAATAACTGTTATGTGTATTTACCTTGTGTTGGAATAGACTAATTATATACGTTCTAGTTATGTTCGCGGCTTCGCCTGAAGGGAACGTAGGTATACATGGATAAAAGTATTATCTATTTTAATCTTTGATATGGTATACATAATATGTCTGAGCTAAGTGCTATGTAGTTAATTCAGTAACTGGCAAATGATAAACATGAATAATCTTACTTTAAAACAGCTGAGGTGTGAACGCGTAACAAATAAATAAATAACAAACTCAAATTCGTATTTATAATATTGAAATAAGGATGATTTTAGCAGCGGTTAGGTCAATAAATATAGGTAATTGGACATAGCATGACTCTTTCATAAGAACACCGAATAATACCTAATACTCATGCCATGCCATGCCATGCCATGCCATGCCATGCCAATGCCATGCAATTTATAAATTGGGCTGATATTGTTATATATATTACCTATACATTTATGTAAATTTGAACACCTGGGTAGTAAAGCATTAAATATGAACAGCGTTTATATCAGCAAACATATCTACGGCTTATGTCAGAATTGTAATAGTATTAGGTGCGTCGACTGGTTGCTAACTTAATTCCAATCGATAATATTTATTGGTGGTCTAGTGAGCTTTACTCGTATTTTTATATTTCCAAGGTGGTCAAGCTTAGGCGATAGCCTGGTGGGAGAGCGTAGGACTGCCACGCAGAGCTCAGACTTTTTAAAGTCATGTGTGTATTTAATAGTTAACTATCGCTCGCCTTGACGGTAAAGGAAAATATTGTAAGGAAATCTGCATGTTTGGGAATTCTCCATAATGTTCTCGAAGATATGTGAAGTATGCCAATCCGCAATGGGCCAGCGTGTATTTAATCTTTCTCACGCTGGGAGAGGACCGTACCAAGTAGTGGAAGAGTTTAATAAAGGGCTGATATTATTATTACAAGCTTATCCCTCGCCCGACGGTAAGGTTACTTTAGCCTATAAGTGCTTGTAAAACCAGGGATATCACTACTGAGTTAGCAATCCTAGAAAAAGGGAATTAAAGGTGGTATGAAAGTAAATCAATGGGAGAGTTATGGCAGTCAATGAAACGCCTTCTCACCTGACACAACGCTGAAACTCTGTAATCTATTTAGGTCGTTGTCTGTAAGTGAGTGGTACTTTTATGTACGAGTCACTGGTCACCAAATATATGGGTTGCAGCGAATTCTTCCATTCGATGTGGATAAATTACGCATATACAGATAGCAGGTTCGATAATGCACTAATACGCCGACGTATGTGTACGAGGATTAAGCCCGGCACCTGTATCTAACTTATATCTTAGTAATAGTGTAAAAATAATAATATATCTGGCATGTATATGTTTGTTACTCACTCACGCGTAAACCGCTGAACGGATTTGGCTAAAATTTTGCATTTTGCTAGACCATATCGCAGGCACAAATTAGTGTGTCATGACCATGTATGTATGTAAGTAATTTAGAGTAGAGCAACCTTATTGAGAATAGCGATGTGTAATAGTACTAGACGACGAATTATATTTATATATATTAACAAAATTATACACAAATCGCTGCGTGCATGAATATACAAGGAAAAATCGCGTAGTGCACATCTACAATTATACACGTCACTAATTCAAAAAGCAGGCTGCTCTGCCATTGTTAGAGAAATAATATGGTTTCATTAAGTTCTAATAGTGAAATCGTGAAGTCTTCCCGTGACCATGGCTGCTAAAAAGCAAATGAAGCGTCGGGAAAAGTGTGAACTGTAATATGTTTAATGTTGTTAACAAAGTAGTATTTGCGTCAACGTAAGACAAAAGATGAGAGGGTTCTGGACTTTTATTCGACTAAATGAACAATCAATGATAAACACTACTAATATTACCTAGATAGTGACAGTTAGCATATATGTTTGGATGTTCTCCACTTAATCATGCATAAGCCGTTAAGCGAATATGAATGAAATTTGACACATAGATAGACTTCCAATTCCCTACGTAAAAACTAAGACATCTAGTGTCTCTACACTAGATGTCTTAGTTTTTACGTAGGGAATTGCTCCTTATGCGTACCCTCTCGCCATAGGGAAGGCGAGAGGGTTATGTCGTCGGGCTCTCCTTAGACTGTGGGCCTACAGACTAAAACCACTACGGTGTGCCAGCTCGCTGCTTTGTATGGTGAGTGGGTCGCTGGAACTGAAACTATATCAGCGACCCACCCAGCAATGCCCAATGCAGAGGTGTTGTGTCTGCGGACGACGACTTCTGTACTACGCCCTGGCACAACAGAGGGTGTCGCTGCGACTCAACGGCTGGCGGGTGGGAGATTGCCGTTCCCCACACTCACACTAGATGTCCTAGATTAACATGTAGCTTCCTTTTAGAGTTCGAAAAAACTCTTATACAACAGCTTTGTTCGTCCGTCTGTCTGTTATACAACTTTCAACTCAAGAACCGTAAGAGCTAGAGACTCGCGGTCAACGCCATTCCACTCAGCATACTCGATATACCCCCGAAATGACTATGACCGTTGACCTCTAACCTAAAGGTCACGTGACCTTTGCATATTACTTGAAACATTTTTTCGAACTCTAAGATTTACGGCAATTCAAATCATTGTCGTTTCTCACTTGTTTATTACAGTGTTCGTTCTCGTAGAGTTCTACAGAAAATAGTTATTAATATACCTCTTTTATTTACATGATTACTTATATACTTTCTTTAATCTGTCAAGTCTTAGAAAGCAAGATATAATTGAAATACTGTTGTGTCTAGCCACCCGTATGCCGCTGCGACTCAACAGGTTAAATGTGGTAATAGTCGATTATTAGTCGCATCAGCTAAAGGACAAGTGTCGTAAGCAGAGGTGTACGATACCCATCGCCTGAGGCATATTCGCTCTCGCAACTTAACGGCAATAATATTGTGCTTATTAATGAATTAGTCTCGCTGTAATATTTGAAAGGTAATTTATGTAGTACTTGTATCTGTTTGTTAATTCAAATTACGATACAATTTATTGGTTATGCGTACTAAATTATTCAGTAACACTAAATGCTAATGACATAGAGAGCAAGGGTCAAACGTATGAGAGTAAGCTTAGATTGAGAAACTGTTTTTAATGCCTATCGGTGACATACCATTTAGTAGTGACATAGCATATAATTACGCTTATATGCTAATTTAAATCTCGAGAGGTATGCAGAGGTGTAAATTTATTTGTAGGCTTACATTTTGTCAACAACACTGATCGGTAAACGATTAGCAAGGTTAAGCAACGTTGGGTGCGGTCAGTCTATAGATGGGTGACCGCGTAGTGGTATTTCATCTGAGCGTCTCCGTGCTTCGGAGGGCACGTTAAAAGTCGGTCCCGGTTGTTGTGAAATAGACAGCAGTCGTTAAGCCATGTCAGAGGCCAACGGGCGGCTTGAAAACTCTTCACTGTTGTGAAGAGTTTTCATAATATTTACCTGTTGGTAGAACACGAAAAGAAGAAAAAGAAGACGGACACAAAGAACAAACAGAATCGGAAAAGTAGATATTATTATACCCTACAATGTTTTATTGCGTGTAGGTATCGAAACCACATAATTCAGCACCAATGCACCAATAGCAAGGCTGCCCACTTTACGCACTACTGAAAACTTTTTAACTGGCACTAGAAGCTCTTATACTAGACAGTGCCTAAGTTACTTAATTGCAATTACATATATGAGAAACCAAATATTTTTTAAATAAGTAGTCATTACAATTATGTTTTTGAAGTGAAAACTTCTTTAGGCGCGTTGAGAACTTTTTGGGTGAACAAAAATCATGGAAGTCATCATCATCGTCACCGAAAGCATTCAAAATTTAAAAATAATCTAATAACTCGACGATACAATTCACAAGTTACTTAGTTTTCACTTCTATCGGCAGTTCCCAAAGACTGCCCCGCATGCTTTTATCATTTTATTAACAACTAAACTAACCTATACTGAAATTGTCTTCTTTTCTTATGTCTTTCTGGTATTGTTTTTCCTTTCGATTCATAAAATGATAAAGGCTTACTAAGGATACATAAATCCGGAGGGCGCTGGCCTCTGAAATACAGATACATATACCTAGTTCAGGGGCCAGAGTTTCTGTACAAGTACATATTCTTAAGCCTTATTTATTGATTGTATTATGTGTCATATAATTTTGAACAAATTAGCGGACCGACAAACATATGGACATAAGATAACTGTTTTTTTAAAACAGTGTGGATCTTGGCGCCGTATCTTATAATTTGGATAAGCTTAACTAGTTTTTGACCCGATGTGAGCTCCTAATACCTAATATTAATAGTAATTTTCAGACACCGACATTTCAATTAACATCCGATTCAGCGGTTGATTAATTAAAGTTGATCCGTGTGGAACCGCAAGAATAACAGCAGAATAAAAAAAGGCTGTTCGAAAATTGAATATTTGTATTGCGTATTTGAATATGGAATAGGTTTTTGTTTCTCTATTCAATAGGTCCTGGCTCTATGCTACCTAACACACTATTGTAGACAAATAGAGAGACTGCATAGGTTTAAAAATAAAATGGTGCTAGCTTAGTTTTGTGGATTCAACAATCATGTAATAAAATGTCTGTGTGAACCAGAAATTATTGTGGCTGGTTTGTATGATATTTTTGTTTGTAGATTGGTAAATAATAAGTAAATATTAAAGTACAGGGATTTCAAGGTTTTACTTAAAACTATTGAATCATTGCGGTACACCGGCGGTTAGACACAATAGGTT
This sequence comes from Catocala fraxini, assembly GCA_930367265.1. Lineage (NCBI taxonomy): Eukaryota > Metazoa > Arthropoda > Insecta > Lepidoptera > Erebidae > Catocala > Catocala fraxini. Next base: position 9,961,702 of record OV884050.1, read on the forward strand.
TTCAATCATGTCTGGCATTCCAACAATTTAAGAATATATTAATCGAGCTTGAACACTGGGAGTTCAGTTCAAACTGAACAAGCGCCTTCTCGCAGCGATATCCGCGATGCCGTAGGTAGAAATGTATTACACCAAAGAACCTTCGTAACTCTAATATTATAAATTGATTTGTTTAATACTCTTGTATGTCCTAACTACTCCAACGATCATCATGAAATTTTGCATACATGTTGTCAAGGGTACAGAAAAAAACATAAAAAGAAAGAAAGAAAAATATTTTTATTTGTATCTCCTTTTCACAATACATAGGGTACCTTTCATTAAAAAAATGTATTGTGCCCGACGGATAGAAATTTATTTACAAAATAAGGGATATCAATAGCCAGATGGTAAAAGACCTTTTTATGTAGGTAGGTCTATCTCAGGCAATGCTCAGTAGAAGCGTGAATTTTGACATTAACTAATTTAAAAATCGAAGTACAAAGTGTAAAGGCCCTCAAATAACCTAGGACCACACAATCTTTGTGAACAGTACCGTCAATGATATCAAAATATTATGCAATTTAATCACCGCTTACTTCAAAGCGTTACCCGTAAATCTCCAAGCGGACATTCAAATTATCATTACAAAATACTCCTTATTGGTGGTTAATAAGGGCCAAAAATAAAACAATGGTGGCCTATGTAGAGATTGTAATATAAACCGTGTCCCAATAAGTAGGGGCATAATTCTGAAAGTTATTACCAAACTCATATATTTAAACTAGAAGAGACACTGAACTTAAATTTTCTAATACATTCCATTTTTTTTATTATGTTCTCTCCGTTAGTCCTGTTGTATGAGTTTGCGCTCCTGATTGTTCTGTTTCAGGTTCGATTCCTAGGTGTCGTAAAAAGTTTTTGATAAAACTTTAACAAATTAACATTATGTTCGTGTAACACCTCTGCTTCCTCCTTGAGGATAGACTTTTATTTAAATACAAAATTGATTAAATTCACGTTGTATCAAATACATGGGATTTCAAAGATGGCTCCTTACTACTTTCCCTCCCTCCTCTGAACTAGAAATAGTCCTCTCATCGGCTGGACTGGTTTTATATACACACTCACACTATAGGCTGAAAAGCCGACATGATTTATTTTATCACGAAAATCTCTTTTCTCTTTAATTTAAGAGAATTAAGAAAAGAGAAATCTCTTGTTGGTGGAGTAATCGCTACATATGTATCTCTGTCTTTTGCTCTCGTTTTAACCCCTTGATACGACGCGACTCCCACTTTTTCCTTCACCTATTGGATAAAAGTACGAATAGGTTTTTCTCTTCCTCTTCTTCCTTCAGTTTCTTTCTATATGGTATTAAAAAATTTGTCGTTCGATACGGCACGACGAATTTTATAATGTATAATTACTAACCCTTCTCACACTGAGAAGGGTTAGGCCATAGCCCATCCACAAGTATGTGGCTCATAACCAGCAGTGGGACAATTTAATACAGGGCTAATATTATATTATTCTTATTATATTATATTACACATACTTACGCTCCCATCATATTTGTACATCAAACGTTTGTTAACGAGATTATATCCGTAAATTCCTAAGTCAATAATGTCTATTCTAGAAACTGTAGCTATATCACTGGACATTATCTATGAATTCGAGAGAACGTATTGCTGGATTATAAATCGTAGGCCGTAGGGCAACAGCCTAAGATTTTAGTTCGATTACGCACCGTGAATGTTATACTGGGTAGGTACCAACTGCAGGGCTCCTGGCATTTACAATCACGTTTATTATGCACATTTAGGACAGTGTGTCGCTTCCTTTACGTAAACGATGCTGCAATGATCGGTAATGGTGGCATAGGATAGATGACCGTTAGTCTAGCGACGACTGTTATAACTTACAAGACAGCAGTCATCTAGCTATTAGGCACAAAATAAATGTTTAAACCCAAAAGCAGGGCGGGTTTCGTCCATACTAACATATAATGAATACGTTTGTACGTTTTCTTTTGCACCTTTTATCTTTCAATTACACAAATGTTTGTCATGTACGTGTTTGAAGGCGCTACTCTATACTACTAATTTTCTACAGTAACCATGGCCGTAACAAGGATTGCTATGGTTCCTGGTGACGACAATTAAGTTTAAGATACGTTTTTTTAACAGAATACATGGCTGGTAACAAATTTACATAGACTGAAGCCTATTTACATTCAAAGTGGTAAGCAAATGTGTATGACACCTATATTTCACCATGTTTCTAGATCTATCAAAGAAAAATATATGGCATGAACCACCTTCGCTTAAAAGTTCAGCTACTAGCTATTCTTATTCAAACATATTTTATTTTAAGAAAATCAGTTCTTATAGTGCATCCACACCGCAGTATCTCTTTGTGGAAAACATTTATTTTAATCTTTTTATTCATTTATTTAATCAAACTTATCTATACTATCTTTGCAGGAAATATAATATAATATAAATAACGCGACATGATAACATTATGTAACATTCTTTCTTAACAGACTTATACCATTGAGGCATCTGTGCAATTCTTGGCACTTAAAATGAATTAAAGGACCACAATTCATCCAAAATATAATTCATTCATACAATGTTGCATCCATAAAAAGGACATCTCTCCATTGTCGTTAATTGCAGTTCGATACTACATTCTCAGCAAGATGGCAACACTTGTACCTTAATATTGCATCATTAGTCTAAAAAAGATGTAAAGATTACTTTAATTCGTCCCTACGCTGCGCGCGCGGGCTACCATTACAGCGTACGCGACGGGTGGCAGGCAGACAGATGTCAATCAGGAATATTTTAACCGCATTTAGTTAACGACTGGTTTTGCATTACAATTGCGCCGGTGTGTCGTTCGTATCGCAAATGCGCATCAACTCCTGCGCAGGTTGCATAGCGGCAATGAGAAAAGTAATCGTTGTCTCTTTCTTACCCGCTGGAATTTAGAATGCGTGAGCGAGATATAGATGTTATTATTTTGCAATGTGCGGATAGTTATCAAAATGTCAACGCACGATACTGGGCGGGTCTAATACACTTCAGGACAAATTCAATGGCACAGTACTGAGATTGTTTTGTTAAAAATGTATTTCGATTTACATAATGTCCTTGAAAAGGTTTGTTTGGATGAGGAAATTCTTGAAATTGTGTATTCTGCGACTTGATCGTAGGTAGGAAGATTTTGTACCAGTTTTTTTAATATAAAGAAAATTCTTCGATTTGCGTTATTTTTGTAGTCACCAGCATAATTTCGTCATTGTGAATACTTTTTATCCATTCATCGAGCAATAGACGGTGGATTCGGTCTTTACAATTTGGCTCAGCTTATCAGTAAGCCGAGCCAAATTGTAAAGACCGAATCTGCTTGAACATGAACATTGTGATAATTGTTAAACTATAAATTTGAGATTTTTCTCCTTTCTTGGAGCCCCCGTTGGAAAAATTAAACGAAAAAAATTTTTTTTACTATTATTTTAGATCCGTTTTTTGTTATCAGACATTTCTTAAATTTCATATTTAATATGTTAAAATAATTTTTATTTATAAAATGTCCGAAGTAGGCGTGGCTTGCGCAAGCCAGAGTACCCGTTTTTGGTCGTATTTTCATCCCTCTGGGAAAATTATAAATATTAGTCCTACAATTCCGGGAGTCAAGATTTTTTAGGAAATTTCCTACTCATTTTGAATATGTTTTTACATTTGAAATATCTGAATTAGTTTTTGAGATATTTGCTGGAAAAATTTGACCAAAAACCTCAATTCAGCCTTATACGCCTAATTATCTCCATTTCGCCAGGTTTTTTTAAGTCCCACGTAGTAGTCGAATATTACGTCTACCAGGCACATAGCAAAACTCTGTGCTGCTATTCACAATTTCATAACAGAAAATCCCTTTAAACCATTCTTCTTACTTAGGAATTAAACCAAAGATCTCATGATTTTAATTAGAGGAATATTACTGTCTACCGAGCACACATCCAAACTTCATTATGTTCTTCAGAATTTCGTAACATAAAATTCCAATAATCCCTTTTCTATTGAAATTAAACTACTATATACGGATTTTATTGCGTTGTTTATTTGAAACTTTATTACATAATTTAGAAACTACTACTATTAATCTTTTCTAATTTTTAAGCTAATTAAATTATTAAAACTATTTTTATTTAAGTTTACACTTTCTCCAACGTTTCGGTTGCTTTTCAACAGCCAAGGTCACGGGCAGACTAAGATGTTAGTTGTCTCAATGTTCCAGTGTAGTTATTTCAAAGTACCTGAACATAATTTAATTATTGCTGTTTCTATTTACGCAGAATTATCATGAAGCTAACAGCTTCAGCTGTGGTTTGCTTCTTCTTGGGTTTGACTATTTGAATTACTGGATCCCAAGCTGGTGGTACATTCCAACCATCTTCTCTATTAAAATTAGGATGTGTTTTGATTTCAATAGCCTCGCGAAGTATCCTTGGTAGGAATCGGTATTCTTTAGCGAGAATCTGTGGTTTGTCAAATCTCAGGTAGTGGTTGGTCCCCTGTTGCACATGTTCACACACAGCAGACTTCAACGAGTGTTGGTGTTTTACATCAGCTATGTGTTCTTTTATGCGGGTGCCTATGCTTCTCTTGGTTTGACCAATGTATGAGAGTCACAAGTCACAATCTATTTTATAGACCCCTGCATCTTGTAAAGGTAGTTGGCACTTGACGGATGGTAAAAAATTGACTTATCTTCGTTGGCGGCTTGAAGTATGTGTTGATTGAAGCTCGCTTCAAGATGTAGCCAATCTTGTCAGTGACACCCCTTACATAAGGCAGTATAGCAGGCTGGCGCTCGACTGTGGCTGGCTTTTCTCGGGATCTGTGACAGCGGTGCGGCTGTTGGAGCTTGTTGTCTTGCAGTACTTGCTTGACATGTTGAAGCTCGGCGTCCAGGTGTTTTTTGTCACAGATCCCATGGGCTCTCTGAAACAAAGACATTCCCACGGTAGCTAACTGTTAAGAATGGTGGTGAGATTCATCGTTTAAGTACCTATTTGTATTGGTCTTTTTCCTATACAGAGTGTGGCTCAAAGTATGGTCAGAATTCCTGATGACAAGTACATCTAAGAAAGCTAATGAATTATTTGCCTCTAATTCCATAGTAAATTGGATGTTGTTATTAATGGAATTAAGATGTGTTAGGAATATACTTACACTATCTGTTGGTAGTATTGTAAAAGTATCATCTACAAACCTCTTGTCTCGAGCCTCGAAGTCCTCCATATATATGTCGGCAACAACAGGCGATACTGGGGAGCCCATTGCCACACCATCAAATTGCATGCATCCGCGTAAATAGAAGACAATATTATGTAAACGCTTTTTTTAACACGAGAATTGAACCAGGGATCTCACGACGAAGTATACATAAGCGTAAACTTATACCAGAAGGCTAAAAAGACAGTCGTGTATGTCGTGATATTCTAACTATAATACATCGCATTGTATTAGAACTTATAAAGCGAGTTCAATAGTAGTGAATGATATTTAAATTTGCCGCGTATGCGTGCGTTGTGGCGGACCTAATTAAATGTCATTTATGATCGATTACTAACTATTCAGTAATGAAACGATCAGATGCATAACGTTGCGTTATTGTTTTGTTTATTTACAGGATATTATGTTATGTTTTGTTTTGAGGTATTGTCTTATTTATTTTGTTATATTGAAGACTATATATATATTTTACCGTGGTTTCACCCACGTTTATGATTACTGCGCCGCTCATGTAGCTCGTATATTATATAGCCTATGTTATTTCTGGATAAAGTAGCTTACTAATGGTGTAAGGTTTATAAAATCAATCTATTCGTGTTTGAGCTTATTAACTACTAACAACAACAACTCTTTCTTCTTTATAATATACCTATATTAAGTATTATTATAATAAAAAAATATCTTACGTTATATATGGTATAGCCTTACCACTGAAACGATTTTGATGTTATTGATCTATAAAATTGAATGCATGTTTGTTTGCTTGTACTGAATGTGTTTGTTTAAATTTAATTAAATTGCGATAAAACTTTAAAGTACTCCTGTGTTGCTCGCGACAATATTAACAAAAAAAAAACCAAGGTAGAAAAAGTTACTTTTAAAATCTATAAATGTAAATTTAAAAGTATAAATACAAATACTATTACTATACAATAAGTTACTTTTCAAGTCAGTTTGTGTACAAAAATTACTCCGATTTAGCTATTTTATGCTATATTCGTAGCAGGGAAGCTTTTAAAATCAATTTTTTGTCCTATTACATTCTATATGCCAATTTAGTAATGTTTCAATTTGTTTATTGGCCAAGTTTGTTTTACAATACCTGTATTTTTTGTTTCTACTAATCACGATCACGGGGAAATCTAATACCAAACCTTCTTCAACTTGAATAAATATAGATATTAACGTAAAACGGATTGCCATAAACCGAAACGACGTAAATGAAAGCTCCACACGTACAATTAGGTTGAAAGCGTGCTGTTTAGGATTCAGTGTTTTTCTCACAAGTTTAATCTTAGCTTAGTGTCCTTGCGAATGTATGCCAGTGGAGCTTGGAGAGCTTCCAGTTAGCCACATGGAATTTATCACGTTAATTTAGATTTCCAACTGGGTTACACTAAGTTCACTTGAAAGTGTATTCATTAGTTTAATACGCACTTAAAGGTCTCGCGCCTATATCCTTGAAGATACAAGCTGGTGTACTTTACACACATTTTGCCAACTATATTTTTAGGTTGTACATAATAGGGGGCGAGGGCTTATTGACGCGTACCGGGTGGTTCTTACTAACTCATTGGAACTTTGTATGTAAATTAAAGAAATCCTCAATAGACTTTCACCACTTTAACCCTTTGGGGATATAGACGTGAGACTCAGAATAAATATGTATTCAGTACACAGTACACCATATCAGTCTAGTCTCAGTACAACCACATTCTTCGAGCTGCTATTTTAATGTTTGCATAATATAACAGCATATATATCCTCATAATAAGTCTGGAACTCCTATAATGTAAAAGCGTAAGCAACCAACGGGTGAAACTTCTGAAGAATGCAGAAAGGATCACGGAGGCACTGCGCAATTTCGGCCCTCTACTTTTTTTTTGGACAATGTTATGAGGAATGAGTAACCGAGCAACTCTTTTCGCGTCGGTTATTTACGCACAATGGACCAATTGTGATGTTAATGTCTAACTAACTAAGTCTAGATCTCGGCCAGCATACTAAACCCAAATAAACTAAAACTGATGCCGAGACATCAGGCATAGTAGTCACACCGCTAGTTTTAAGGACTTGTCATCAATGAATTGAACCGAGTGCCTTATTTCGCCACCAAGTGTACACATTGACGATCAGAATTAGATAGTAACGGGATTACTACCACATTTGGTATTACTTAGAACGATTGTTGAGCAACCGACACAAATTCAAGATAGAAATGTAATAATTAAGATATTGTTCGTGCATAATTAAGGCCGACATTTTGATTTAGCTTAACACGCTTATGGAAAGCGGTGTTCGCTTTCAAAGCAAATAATTATCTCAAATATGCAATAAAGTTTATGCTATGTCGGCAAAAGTATTTGTATTCAGACAATGTAGTTTATTTAGTATTTAGTTCTTAAGTAACTGTTATTTATTGTTGCGTGGTATTGTTCTGATTCATGATTAGTTTTGGCGATAGTTTTGTGTCTGTAGTGAAATAACATGGTGGTTTCAGGAGGTAACATGGCGGGTTCGGCGGTCAATGCGTCAGTAAATCGATTAGATATCTATAATTTATAATTTGTTCAACTAGTAGTAATTTCAAATTCTTTGTTTAAAATTCTGGATTACGTTGGATATTTAAGTAAATCGTGCTTTCTAAGTGTGGTTCGTTTGTTCCATGGTATGCGTTTAAGTACCTATAATTGGGTGCGATCGATTAAGAGGTTTTCTCTAACTTAAGTAGAAGTAAGAAAATTAGCACGGTAGATGCATTAAGCTCGCCTCCTGTAACACGAGATCTAAAAACGTATACTTATACCTACGATGAAAGAAATACTCAATTCTGTTTGCCCTAAAAAATAAATTTTCAGTAGCATCTCGGAGTTAAAAAGATGGCGATGTTTCATACGCGCTACACGAAAATCACGTAAAACCATTAGTCCTGCACCTGATTTTCTTCGGTCATGTCGGACTGCCTTTCCAATGGACTATGAGAGTAATGCAATAAATAGTGTACTTGTGCACACACACTTGTGCACAAGTACACTATTAATATCTCCTGCACAGATGGCTATCAAGAAATGACGTTTGGAAGATGTTATGTTTGCTAGTAAAATAAACTTTATGCGTTTAATATAATGCGATAGTTAGAAATATTATCTCGTTTGCAATTAAATTAATTGCCGTATACAAGCAATCAAGTCAATTATAAAGTTCAGCTATAATTTCTGCCAAAAGTGGCGACATGAGCCCATTATCTGGACTTATAACATTAGTGATGCAGTATTATGGCTACGCTTGGAAATATATGTGATAGCTTGCTTCGAACGTGGGTGGCAATTAAATTTGATAGCTTTTGGGTTCATTTGTTGTTACTTTGAACAAGATGTTGATATTACGACTTTGGTATCACGACTGGATATCCCTGAAGATATAGGAAGAGGTGTATTACCTACATGCACATTTAACCAGCTGTTTTTTAGGTCCCACGTTATGATAATGTACGTAACGTTACTACAATACGTTATTATAATATAATATACCATACCCTATTAGGAACAGTCGCAAGAGGCAGATCTAGGCGAACGTTTCTTGATCAGATCGGAGACGTTCTGGACAAAGGCCAGGTTAAGAGCATTTTAAACCGGCGAGCCTGTATGAGGAATGTGATGAAAGTGAATGAAGCCAGAGAAGTGTGTCAGGATCGTAGCAAATGGAAATCCGTAGTCTTTGCCTACCCCTCTGGGAAACAGGCGTGAATCTATGTACCTATGTATCTACTATTGGGTATAGTATATTGAAGACAATCGAGCATATTACAAAACTGTACCTACAGCTTCTGAGAATTTCTGACTAATAACTCAATTTAAAAACAACTTGCTTGAGCCGGAAATCGAATCTGAGATGTCATCCGCATTCACTACCACTACGTAACTTGGCAATATTATAGCTGCCTTTGTAAAAAATTGTGTGATCCACCAATAGTTGTTACAAATCTAGTACTTCGCGTCCGTTGTTTTAAAATCTGTTAGGTTTCCCGCGATACAGAAGCTATTCATGGCGTATATATGTATGTCTTATATTAAATATGTTTATATTTTAAATGAGGAAATAGTGGAAAGTTTGGTTGACGAACCATTAAGCCTAATGCATTATCTTTGGAATAAATCAAATATACTGTTTCAATCGAAAGAAATATGACAAAAACCAACACTGGAAAGTGTCAAACAAACTGTTTAAAACTTCAAATTATTCAAATTATTAAGTTTACAGTTAAGTAATAAACAGTACTTTTGAGGAAAAGTACATAACTCAACACTTTATTATTATCAAATACAATCACACGTGTTTTAGGTCGGACACATCATTCTGTATCACGAGTGAAAAAGGGTATAAGTTCGACTTTAGTTAATTGAGTTACATATACCAATTCGTGTTGAATCCTTTCAATGGTTAATCAGTATTACAATTAGGGAAAAAGCCGGCATACCCACAGACGTAAGTCACTCGGTAAGTAATAGTGTAGTAAACCTACCTCACTATTCCTGTCGTCGTAGCATTAAAATTTTACTCTAGATTCGGTGACTCGTGAAACACATTGATCTCTAATATGCGGGTTTTATGCCGATATATGTACCAATGACGTATAAAAATTAAAAGTATTTAATTAGTCAGAAATTTTAACATACACATTTATAATAATAATCATAAGTCACCTTGTACTGGGATCGAGCTATCATCACAGACAGGACTGTTGTGACCAACAAACTTGATATTGTGGTGATAGATCGATCAGAGCGCCGCGCAATGATTATCGATGTCACCATTCCTCATGCCGTCAATCTTGCAAAAGCTGAAAAAGACAAACAAATTAAATATCTCGATTTAGCTCGCGAGGTTATCGATATGTGGGATGTGGATTCGGCAATTATTGTGCTGATAGTGATTACTGTCAATGGTCTAATAGCCAAGAGCCTCGATCACCATCTAAAGAGGCTCGCGTTAGGTACTTGAATCAAGGGTTTGATGCAGAAGGCAGTGCTTTTAGATACGGTACGCATTGTGATGAGGTTCCTGTCTCTGGAATCCTAACCACCGTCAGCTTGGACTGTGTTCCCGATGCCGGTGGGGTAGCATACATTTTATATTTTTAAATGTATATTTTTAATATATGTACCTAATATTATATTTAGAAATAAAAAATGTATTGACAATATTTTATATAAAATATTCTACCACATACACACAACACCATCTAGCCCAAACTAAGCAGAGCTTGTACTAAGGGTACTAGACAATTGATATACATAGATGTATACTATGTACATATGTATGATAAACAAAATATATTAAAAATGTTGCGCCTCTTAAAATTTAAATTTTTGGCTTATTTCACTTTATACTAGACGCACATACCTATACCTGGTATAAAGTACATACGATTACATTCTCCAGCTCTTATGACAAGCTTAAACATCACTAATTAAATAAAAATTTACCCAAGTGAGGGCTTTTTGGCCGACGCTTTCGTTTAAACGAATAAAACAACATCCTGTGTTTACTCATTATACAGACGTTTTGTGAATTGTTTGGGCACACAGTTTGACGGCAACATGGCTCCTGACCGCTTTCTATGAGAATACTTTAGTTGCTATGTAAGTTATTTCCTAAGAAGATTCGTTTGATAATGCTCTTAGTTGACAACTATATGAAAAAAAAAAAACTTCCTAACTCTAATTTATATATAACTAGCTATCCCTCGGGGATAAAAGCTTTTCCTGGATGAACGGCACTCTATACTCTATGTTCTTTTCCATGTCATCAAACGAAGGTATCACATCGCCAAACCAGTCAGCTGGTGACCACGGCCGGTGTAACCTGGTCGAAACGTCAAGTATCAATAAGGTAAACATTATGCATGATCGCGTTAATACCCGTTACGTATTATATGTATATCATGAAAGGCGTAAGTGTAAATATCACTAGTAGGAGTAATATATAAAATCGGGAATTGATATATGTATATTTAATAAATTTAAGCTTTTTACACTCCGCCATATACATACACTTTGAATATGCCTAATCTCACTTTCTTCCACGCGAGCATAGTCCAAAACAAACTCTTGTATTTTTATATATATACATAATAGGTAGATCGCTATGTGATTCACGTGAATCAATTACCGTAGCATTTGCTTCGGTTTTTCTAAAAGTTATAAGCTGCATTGCGGCTTAAATTTAAAGATAAACTCTAAGCTATCGAATTATGAAAGCTGTATCGGCATCCATTTCGTTATTTACACGTAAAGTTCGAACAAACAAACAAGCAGTTATGAGAAAAAGCATAAGAAGGGATCAAAAACCTTTTATTAGTTAACTAAATTGCTTTTTTTATATTTTAATGTACACACAGCTTTATGACAGTTTAAGTTAATAACTGTAATAAATACTTACATCGACTTTTGTTTTGACACCAGTGTTCGCGCCATCTTTGCGTGTCGCATAGATACTTATCCCATCAACACCACAAGCATTCCACACACACACACACACACACGCTCACATGCACACACGCACACACGCACATACGCACGCACGCACACACGCACACACGCACACACGCACTCACGCACACACGCACACACGCACACACGCACACACGCACACTCGTACACACGCACACTCGCACACACGCACACACGCACACATGCACACACGCACACATGGGCCCACGCACACACGCACACACAAACACACAAACACTTACACATGCCATCTGACCTCATTATTCTTTTGTTCAATCAAATAGATTCACCTACACATAGCGCTCATAGCCAGTTGCACTCACTGATCGGTAAACGATTAGCGAGGTTAAGCAACATTGGGTGCAGTCAGTCTATAGATGGGTGACCGCTTAGTGGTATTTTATCTGAGCGTCTCCGAAAAACGTTGTCACGTAAAAAATCGGTCCCGGTTATTGTCAAATTGACAGCAGTCGTTAAGCCATGTCAAAGGCCTACAGGCGGCTTCAACAACTCTTGACAACAGGTTGGCCACTAACTAAACAAAAAGAAGAAGACCTACACACATCAAAAATAGTCCGTGTTCACGTAAAAATGGTCTAATATTCTTTAATTACTTAAATTTTTTTTAAATAAATTATAACGATTGTGCTTTTTTTTTTAAAATACATCATTTAAATGTAGAAACATAAAATCTTCTTTTGTTTTTTATATAAAAACGAGGTCAATGATAAATGATCCTCATTCTTGTTTATGCCTGAAAGATGTTGTAATCAGTTTCTCAAAAAAAGATTGTACATATGAAAAATGCCAGGTGGACTGTCTGAAGTCTTACGAGCAAGAATAGTGTTATTGTGTGAAGAAGGATATTCCACAAGGCAAATCGCAGCCAGAATTTCCGTTTCTCAAAACTGTGACGTTACTACACTGCAAAGATACTGGAGTATGGCCAATCTGGCTGATCGACCTCGCAGTGGCCGCCCGGCTGTCTTTAGTGATATTCAAAGGCGCTACATCAGACTTCTTGCCATCCGTGATCCAATAATTAATGCTACCAAACTGAGATTAGAGCTGCGAGCTGCTACTGGACTGGATATTAGCACTCAGGCCATTCGTAATTGTTTACACCACTTTAGATTACGATCAAAGAGATCCTGACGAGCACCTTTGGATACACGGGAACGACAGCGACGCAGATTGCAGTGACCCTGGCAGCGATGATTCCTGGCGTAATTATCTTTTCGTTGACGAAACACGGATTAGTACGCACCTTGATAACCGACGTGTCCGAGTTTGGAGACGGCCTGGGAATTCCGAAAGCCAAAGAACTGCCACTGGAACCTTTCAGCAAGGCGGAAAATCGGTATCTTTTTGGGGCAGAATAATGATTGGAGCTCGAACGCCTTTGATCCCATACCAAGGGTCTATGACAGCTAATTTGTACAAGACAGCTGTTATTAATGGCATCATCAGATCATTCAGGATAAAATATGGTAACCAATTCGTGTTGGTCGACGATAATGCGCCGGCACATCGAGCTCAACGAGTGAGCGCTGCTCTCCGGGAGTACGAAATAACGCGGTTAGACTGGCCTCCCTGCTCTCCGGACTTAAAACCATTTGAGCACACATGGGACGCTCTCAAGCGAGCTGTTTGGAGTCATTAGCCACCTCCAAGAATTCTGTCAGAGATCAATGAAGCCACCATTAAAGAATGGGACAAAGGGATTTTTTTTTAAATTCACAAGTCTGATTTGCAGTCACACTTTATCAAAGGACATAAGCTGAAATATATTTTAGATTGACATCTACTAGATGTGAATATAGCATGCACATAATATTAAAAGAGTAAATAAAGGTTACCACAGGAATTATTGGACAACTTGATCTACAGCATGCCCAGGAGGATTTCTGTATGCGTTTAAGCCAGGGGAGGAGTCATTTTGTTTTAAATTTGTAAATAAAAGAATATAAAAATGAATAAAATTATTCACTTCAGTCAAATCTTCGCATTTCTTTAAATTACAAATTTCACAAAGATTGAAATACTGTTTTTTTAATGAAAAACAAAAAGAATATAGAGATATTCATATTAAAATTGTGTGTTTTTAAATGTTAAAGCAATAAATAATACATTCATTAATGATATTTTGACAGTAGAAAAAATATCTCAACTTTTCCAAGTGAACGCGGACTTTTTTTAATGTGTATATACATATGTTTGTTTAACAGACAATGAAAATAAATTAAATATATAAGCATCTCCAGCACAAGAATGAATGCCTGTATCACGGGAGATATAAAAAAAAATTTAAATATCGGACACAAAGAACACCCAGAATCAGTACAACTATTAATAAATTGTGGATCACACAATTTCTGTCTTATGTGGGGTTCGAACTAACAACTTTCAGCGCAGAGGCAACAGCGAGGCGATCAGTTAACCAGAAGACGCCATCTATGCAGTCAAACAGTGGTTCCCGGAGGTGATCGCAGAGACTTTGGATTACTTTAAGCAACAATCCTGGCTGATTAACTATCCCAATGCTGGGCACGGGCCTGTTTCAGTGTGAGAAGGTTTTAGATATAGTCCATCACGCTGGCTCAATGCGGGTTGGCAGACCTCACACATTTTCTCACACATTTTCGAAAACATTCTGAAATCTCTCATACATCTGGCTAATTAAATTTAATATTAAGAACTTCAATTCCAGTTCAATCTCTTACTTATTGTTCCTACGCAGCTATTTGTCAACAAAGGATCTAGATTAAAAGTCAGATATTAGACAGCAAAACTCTGGTGTGGTTTATACCGTGGTTGCTATATAAAGGCATCAGTTAGAGGCGGCCATTGCTCAGTATTACATAAACTGAATATTTAAAGACATAAATTACGGCCATCATCACTTCATCGTCGACATTTTAGATCTGGGTCGGGCAAAATATAATTTGGATTTTCCTGTCAAATTGTCAGTTACCATCAGAGTTTGAATTGTGCACGGAAAAACAATATTTGGAACCGTCTGTTTTTAGAGCCTGTTAAAATTCGGTGTAAAGCAATTTTAAAGCAATGGACGATACACTTTTGGTGTTATTTCTTTAGAGATACAAAGCAAAATGTTGAGTAGCCCATTTACGTATGTACGATTTTAAATGCCTCAGGAAATAGCATCCAAACGAAACCTTCATGTGAAAGCAGTAAGTAGTCGTCAAATGGCGTAGTGGTTTATGTGGTCGCCTGACTATTGCCACTGCGCCGAGTGTTGTGGGCTCCACACGGAACAAAAATATGTGTGAACCGTAATTTGTTGTTCCGAGTCTGGGTGTTCTTTGTGATCGTTGTATAAATGTTTGTAAAGATCCCCGCGACATAGAATATATTCCTAGTGTGTACAACTAAAATAAAAAAGAAAACGAGGACATAAATTCGGGTGTGTGATATAATTGGTGCGTGGTCCACTCACTTGCTCGTATCTAGCTACCTTCCTTGTACGCCTGCACTTATATAACAGTTGTGACATTTAACAATTACACCTACTGAATAATCTTAGTTTTTATACGTAATCATTAAAAAAAAAAACCTGTGTCTGTTACTTATATTTTTTATATAAGTATGTATGCAACTATAATTTAGGTGCGGTGGATAAGATTATAATCCTACAAAAACGCGCTTATACAGTTTTCAGATATAAAATCTAATTTACGCCAAATGTTATCCACATCGCTTCCACACAAACTTCCAAGCACACATTTAAACAAAAGCTAGTCTATCTCGTTAGTTGCAAGAGAACCTATAGTTACATTATATAAAAGCCTTTAGCAACAAATGTATAAGTACAACAATCACATAATCGTCACTGCACCTTAACTACAGTTGCGACATCAGTTCGATTCCCGCTAGAGGTATTTGAAGGTATCGCAGCTGTTTATCTCTCGGCAAGTACACTTGTGCGGTCTAATGATATTGTTGTGACATTCTGACCCGGGATGGTGTAAATGTTGGCACAATCAGCCAACGTACAGTCGCAGACACGAGCCCAAGTTTTTAATTCGTTTGTGTCAATTAAATAATGTTTGTTGTTAAATGGATGGCTAGAGTGTTGTAGTTAAAATCTCCACATACTTTGATAATAAATAATAGTAATGGCCCTGTAGATAAATAGTTAAACTGCTGGGCTGGGGCCTCTTCTAAGTGTAAAAAGGATTAGATCTTAGTCCACCACGCTGACGTGATGCTGACGTGCGGATTAGCAGACATTACATATCTTCGAGATCATTATGAAGAACTTTTAGAGATGCAGATTTCCTTATGATGTTTTCCTTTACTGTTAAAGAGAGGATAATAACGATTCAAAAGCACAAGTCTTTGAAAAGGCAGAGGCTTCAAAATTTAACTTGAGACCTCGTTGTGGCAGTTCAATGGTTTTATCCTTTGATGTCTCTGCTTTTTATGCATAATTAGAGTAAGATAAATATATACATAGAAGAGGTTTTAGATCACTCATAAAAATTGGGCAAGCTTATTGCCATCTACCGGAAACACTTCCAGCCTCCATGTCGTTACTGAGAAGAGTGTTCTTACAAAAAATCCAATTACACTGAGCCGGACCCGGGCATCGAGGATGTCATAGTTATAGTAACTATTTAATTTAATGCCCACACTGTACTGAAAAGATATCTCTGTACCTGTATCTGAATCTAACTTTCACTTACGCCGATCATTTTATCTGCGGCTGGCTTACAGTGCACCGTGTTACCTAACAGCCCGGCGAGAACTGCCAATTAACTTAAAGTCCTACCTTCATTAATTCTTATAACACTACTACACATACAATTATAGTATTTTAACAGGTTATCTGTCTTATGAGTCACTTATCTTCTTCTAATCTGCATATATCAATGTGCATCATAATCGATTGCCGTTTGTTAGTCTGACAAAACCTCGAAAATGGCTCCACCGCCGATTTGAATTCTTTGTTTTGTTTGGTTCGTCCCAGTACTGGGTTAGTTTAGGAAAATTAGGAAAACACAAAGAAACGAAAATGGGAATTGTGGTAAAAATTTCACCGGATCATCTAGAAATACATAAAACATGATTTTTGGTTTATCGCGGGAATATATATATAATATATATAATATTGGTTTATGTTAAGAAAATTGAAACCGTTCTACCTTCTCTGCCATTACGTCGTGCAAATACAATATATGTAAATAGTTAAATGTTATATAAATTATTATAAAATTAGATCTAAATTATCTATTTAAATATAATATAATAATAATATTCTATCACATACACACAACATCATCTAGCCCAAAAACTAAACAGAGCTTGTACTATGGGTTCTAGACAATGGATAAACATACATAGATACTTTTTTTTTGTATATCCTTACATATTATACATAGAAACACCCAGACCAAGACAAACATCTATGTTCATGCACACAAATGTTTGACTTGTGCGGGAATCAAACCCGCGACCTCAGGCGTGGCAGTCAGTCACACTAACCACTGCGCCATCGAGGCCAACTAATGTCACACATATTAAATTATTATTTTAATTAAATAATTGTTGATCTTTGACCGTGACTAAAGAGTGTTTATTTTTAAAATGAAGTAACACTGTAACTGCATTATGTTCAGTAGTAAGAATTCCAGAGACTCACATACCTTACACAATAATTTCTTTTCATGGCATCTTTAATTCCTTGATACTAGGGATGGCAACGTGCTAGTGATATCTTTGGTATTGTAAACGATCATAGACTACTATAATCGCTTACCATCAGGTAGGAAAAATGCTTGTTGACAACTTTCTTCTTCTCTCTTCTTCTCTCTTAGCCTTTATTATTCCCAAGTCACTTGGGGTCGGCTTTTTTTCTGGTCTAACCGGATTTGACTGGATATCAGTTTTTACACGGAGCGGCTGCCATCTGACCTCCGCAACCCGAAGGCTAACGATACCCCAAGGCTAGACTAGTGTCAGGATATTAGAGGGTACTGACTTTCCCAATAACGATTGCCATAGATGTTCATGGCAGCCGGGACCGACGGCTTAACGTGCTCTCCGAGGTACGGAGCAGGCGATAATTGTCAATCAATACGCACATAATTTCGAAAAGTCATATATCTTCCGAAAGTCAGAGGTGCGCGACGTGGGTTCGAACCCGAGACCTTCTGCATTGCAGTCTGTTGGTCTCCCCACTGAGCTATCGCTGCTATTTGCTATTGTTGACAACTTTGCTGTAGAAAAATAAAATACATTTTCCGCTCTAGGGATAATTTCTGTTTTGTGAGGGACTTCACAAACATTCAAACAACGGTTGGTATCCGTTTAAACACCCAAACTCGGAACAACTATTTACCAATCACACAAATTTCGAAATCGAAATTCAAATAATTCCTAATATCGGTCCTACAACACTCGGTGCAGTAGCACTGGTGAGACGACCACTTAAACCACTGCGCCATCAGTGCAGTCAGACTCTTATTTCCAAGGGTTGGTTATGCGCGAATGTAGCCTTCACGATTATTTCCCTTAAGGATTAAGCAGAGGTGTCTTACAGCCATATTTTGCCAGCTATTGTTTTAGGTAAATAAAATTGAAAAGAAACTGTATATTCCAGCTAATCTCTGAAACGGCTAGACTGATTTTGACGGAACTTTCAGTGGCAGATAGATGATGTTATAAGGAGTAACTTACACTAATCTTATTTTAGAAAAATCTCTGCGAACTTAACAATCACTTTTTTGTTAAATTCCACGCGGACAAAGTCGCACGTAACAGCTAGTTACTATTATATGTATTAGGAGGCGAGTCTATTTTCGTTTACCACTACCTACATTCCTAGACGCCGTGCTGCTACTGAAAATTTCATAACAGAAAATTCCAATACCTAATTTTGCTCGACCCGGACCGAAGAAACTGAACCCGAGATCTCAAACAGAGCAGTTACATACACTTCTGCTGAACCAGCATTAATTGAAATTAACTAATTATAGCAGCAATAGCCTAGTGGGATACCGCTGGACTTCCACGCAAAGGTCTCGAGTTTGATCCCAAGTCGTGCATTTCTGACTTTTCGAAGTCAAGTGCTTATTAAATAATTTATTATCACTCGCTTTAACGGTGAAGCAAAAACACCGTGAGGAAACCTGTATGTCTGAGAGTTCTCCATAATGTTCTCGAAGATATGCCAACCCGCACTGGGCTAGCGTGGTAGGCTATAGCCTAACACTTATTACACTAAGAAGAGGCCCGTGCTCAGCAGTGGGACAGTCTAATAATAATAATAATGTCCTCCAGACAAAAAGCACCAGACCACAGCGGCCAGTCTTAACGGAGACTGGCCATCTGCGCAGGAGATATTATAGCGCACAATTGTGTGTGCAAACACAAGTGCACTCTCTGTTCCCTAACTCTTGGGAACCGACGGGACAGTCTTATACAGGGCTAATATTGCTATATTATATAACTAATAATAAATCAAAAGGTTACGCATACCAAGCGGCGAGCTTTCATAGTTAATTATAATTAGCTTTAGAGTTAGGAAACGATAACAATTCAGTTATATAAAGGAACATAATAAAACATTAATTATAACGCAATATGAAAAGCTCATTAAACGTGTACAAATATGTTTGATTGATTACTACAGTACGTACTTCATTTATAACCAATAAATTAGTTACCTTACTTGAACAAAAGTTGAGCAATACGACAGAATAACTAATAGTAAACGCCTGTATATGACGAAACGTGTGTAAATCGCCAGGTATGTTCTTAGGTTGGGTTAGGAGATAGCCGGTAGGGAGCCGACAACCAGGTGTAACCATTGTGACCGGGACACGGCGCAGCACACGCTGGAGGAGTGTCCGGCGTGGGCCACGGAGCGCTGCGCCCTGGTCGCCGTGATTGGCCCCGACCTCTCGTTGCCGACCGGCGTATCCAGGATGGTCGGCGACGACAGGTGCTGGGTCGCAATGAGGTCCTTCTGCGAGACTGTCATCTCGCAGAAGGAGGCGGCGGAACGGACTTCCGGGGCGTAAGGATCTTCCTCACGCCCCGGAAGTCCGCCGCCGGAGGAGGGGGCGCAGGAGACGAGCTTTTGTCGCTTTCCTGCCCCCCACCAAAAGGTTCCGGATGGCAGGGCCTCAGAACACCCTGCCACTCGTAAATTAAGAACCCCGAGAGGGCGCGCGCGGTATTCCCGCGCGCCTTCTTACGTCGAAAGGGGAGGGCGGTGAGGCTCTCCCCTGGGGACGAGAGGTGGTCGGGTCCGTTTGAACCGGCCCGCACCCACATGGGGGGCCCGATATGGATGAATCTTTTAAGAGTTACCAACTGGCCCCCCCCATTGGATGAGAGAGGGAACACTCCAGGTTTTTTAGTGGGTATAGCACTTCATGCTGGGAGTCCCACACACCCCCGCCGGTGCTGTCCCCTAGCCGATGGGCAGTGCATAAAGCCTTTTTCCTGGGAAACAAAAAAAAAAGGAATTTTTGCAAATTGCAAATGCCCCGCAATGTAGGAAATATTTTTAGTCAGGGAATGACACGAAAGTCTTAAAATGATACCTGGCGAAAAGTATGTATTCAGGTCCTACATAATAAAGGGCAAGCCTTTTGTCACCTTTCGGCCACATTTTTAGGTGCCATACCGCTATTAAGAATTCTTCTTCTCCCTTAGCCTTTATTATTCCCAAGTCACTTGGGGTTGGCTTTTCTGGTATAACCGGAATTGACTGGATATCAGTTTTTACATGGAGCGGCTGCCACCTGACCTCCGCAACCCGAAGGCTAACGATACCCTAAGGCTAAATCAGTGTTAGGATATTAGAGGGTACTGACTTGCCCAATAACGACTGCCATAGATGTTCATGGCAGCCGGGACCAACGGCTTAACGTGCTCTCCGAGGCACGGAGCAGGCGATAATTGTCAATCAATACGCACATAATTTCGAAAAGTCATATAACTCCAAAAGTCAGAGGTGCGCGTCGTGGGTTCGAACCCTAGACCCTCTGTATTGCAGTCTGTTGGTCTCCCCACTGAGATATCGCTGCTACCGCTATTAAGAATTACGTATCAATAAAAGCCAATAGTACTATGCCGACTCAGAATGGTAAGGCGCTTTATGATTGCATCAAACATGAGTGCAAACTTATGCCTTAAAATCAACGAGGCACAATTAGAAAGTTGTGGTCGCATTAAATTATATTTCAGTACTATCACAGTGCACATAAAGATACTACTATCTTCTTCTTTAATTCAACAGCTCTTGTCGGTTGAGCAACCTACATCTATCTATCTTATGCTTACCTTTTAGCCTCATAATACGAACTGACTCTCACTTTTTCCTTCGCTAGTTGAAATTCATAAAGCAGTACATGCCCATGACATACAGTGCCGTTGTTAAAAAGGTAGTATTATTTTATTTTAAATACTAAACTAATAGCTAATTTTACTAATAAGCAAACAGACTTCGCTGTATTATAAACATATATTCATGTCTATATTCCCGAAAGGGTGGGATAGAAGTGTATATACACCCAAATTTCGCCAGCCATGCTTTCTGATCCTACAAAGTAGGCGGCAAACCTATTGCCATATACCGGGCAAAATACTAGAATCAGTGCTGCTACTAAATTCCCTGATATAAGATTCTAATAACATTATGACCGACCCGAGACTATACAAGTAGTCTGATTTCGATGTTTAAAATTGTTCGAATAATAATATAATAATATAACTATCACATACACAAGTAGGTGTAAATTGGGGTTTCTGGATCAGAGGAGATCCAGAAACGCCCAATTTACCCCCATCATTCAATTATTCAACATATTATTATGGTCTTTTTAGTTTTCATGCATTCATTCATTCATTCAGATGAAATCTTTTAAATTCATAATAATTAATCTGCGAGTAGGTACATCCAAAATAAAAAGCATTCAATGTAAATGACAGTCTTAATCTAATCATTTACAATTTTCAATTATTACGATCATTCAACAATGCAAATAGTTCTCAATTGGTATGTTCATGCTATTTGAGTACACGCAGGTATGATCTATTCAGCACGGTAAGCGGATGAGAATGGAATGCACATGTCGTCATCTACCGCTGCCTTATAATATTGCAGCGCAGTTGTCTATACCTATACAATATACATATTTTGCGCTTACTTTATTTATTTATTAAATGAGATTAAACACATAGTACATAGTGATAGCAGAAATACCTTTGAATCATATACCTAATATTATAATTAAACAATATAATGTCGATGTTATTTTAATAGATTACTTAGTAAAAAGTAAAAAATGAAACGGTTTTCATATAAATTTAAAATTGATTTATTTGAAATATTCATAATTTACACGCTTAAAATATATTCATAGTTATTACATAGGTAAAAATCATATTTACAGTTTTAACAAAATCACAAAATCCTTTTATTTTCTATATTTATGACCTTATGACGTTACTTTATGCTTTAGGCTCGATGTCGTCTTGAATTTTTGCTATTAATTCCCTCGTGCTAGTGTATATGTCATCAAACAAAATTGTTTTAACCACATGCTGAACACACACATCAGCCTCACAACCACATATAGGCTGCTCAGATTTAGGAAAACTGTCTGCATCATAGATTTCAATTTTGATAATTTTTGTGGCTCGAGTAATCGGTTTCTTTATATATTGAAAATAAGTTTTCTCCGTTATCTGTCTCTTACGACTAAGACCGAGTGTTTTTTGTCCAGGCTTTTGTTGAACTGGTGGTGGTGGTTGATTCACAAGGATGAAATCAAACAGCTCTTCAGTGTCCTAAAACAAAGAAAACTAGTATTAGTACAATTATAATACAATACATTAGTACTATTAAAATAATTTTATTGATCATTGGGTCAGTCACTTAACTACTTTCTTATGTAAATCAATTATAATAATGTTATAATAACCATTTTATATAAGTAATCGAATATAACATTGCATTAAAAATAATAAGAAAATATTAAAACTTACCGACATTGTACAGTACATCAGTTCGTCAAATTCAGAAATGGAATAATTATAATTTAAGGTTTTTTTGTCCTATTTATACATAATTTTATTATAATGCAGAAGGTTCAAAATCGCGTGTTTCTGTTGTTTAATCATACATCGCACCGAAAATGGTAAGAATGATACCTTCACGAAATTGTAACCTGAAGATGCCCGACAACCAGGCGCCTACAATTTTAATGTTTATCATAAATATTGTTAGAAAAATAAATATTACTGCATGTTTGTTCATTGAAAACTTTTCATACATTTTATTGAGATGATTCAGCAGGCGCGGTTATCGTATGTGGCTAGTATGTCGTCTAGAGTAAATTTTGCAATACTAGCAATTCTCTGTAAGGAGACGATCGACGACCACGGGCAAAGTCCAAATATTGATATACTATTTTTACACCAGGCTTTGTCTATATTTTTATAATTATTTTAAATTATAACGCCTAAGTCTTTAATATTGTATTTAAGTAGGTAAGTAAGTAATTAAAGTTTATTATTTCATACCGATATATGGTCCAGTGGTAGCGCGTGCGATCGCTGATCGGGTCCCGGGTTCGATTCCCGGGTCGGGCAAAAGTGTAACTGGGTTTTTCCGAATTCTCAGTAGTAGTCCGGAGTCTGGTATTGTGCCCGGTAACAGCAATAGGCTCGCCCCCTATTACGTGGGACCTACAAATTCATATGGCGAAAAGTGGGTGTAGTAATACACCTCTGCCTACCCCTTCGGGGAAAACAGGCGTGACGGTATAAATATTGACTAATAGTTTTATATTGTTGTTTAATCCAACGAAGAAACGTATCTATGTATAGACGGCTACAGCTCAAGCTATACTAAACCAGTTTAAGCTGACCTTACATCATAGAGTAGCTTGATACACTGAGAGATCCGCTTATACTAGAAATGTCTAATAGCTATGTGTGCATACAAATATGCATACCTATATAATCTCATGATCTAACCTCGAAGAGGTAGGTAGAAGTGTACTATACATCAACATTTCATCAAACATATTTTGGATACCTCGCGTAGATCGCATTGGTGTTAACCTAAGACTATGCTGGTACTGATAGGTTCATAAACAGCGGAAAGGGTAATGGCATATTAAAAAAGCCGTTAATCGAACCGAAAGGCAAGTACGATCATAGTATATGGCTAGTATGCCATCTAAACACATCATACCCTTTTATTTGATACAGTTGAGTAAATAATTATACTAGATTAATCTAAATGTAACAATGAAATACAATATTGCTGACAACGAATTGAAACTTATTTGGAAGCAGTGGCTGACACCGCATTTTAGACACCACGTGCACTTTTCCAAATTTGGTACAACATGACGTGGATTTATCACTATTTAAAAGCCTTGCTACTGAGGTATGATTCCAAAGCACTTCTTCAAGAGCTACCAGCATCATCGTACAGTATTGTCTACCTACAGTGACTGATCTGCATATAGTTGTGAAAATGTAAGTAACATTTAATTATTCAATCATTATACTTTTCTATATCATCTTTTCATCATTCAATCATTTAACTATTCGACTTTTCAATCAAGGACCCTTTGATTATTAAATCAATCAACCAGTCTATCGAAATCCACTGCTGGACATATACACTAAACATAGGTATTTAATTAATAGATATCAGAAATTATTTAAAGCAATAAACTTATACTTCACTTACATAGCTTGCTATTTTAAATACTTCATATTTCACTGCAGCGGTTTAAATGTTGTTACTACACTGTGTTAGTACCTATTCAGG
The DNA here is from genome assembly GCA_930367265.1 of Catocala fraxini. NCBI lineage: Eukaryota > Metazoa > Arthropoda > Insecta > Lepidoptera > Erebidae > Catocala > Catocala fraxini. The sequence goes on from OV884050.1 coordinate 9,986,331, forward strand.
TAGAGGGTTCGATTCTCTGACCGGACATAATTTGTGTGATCCTTAAATTATTCATTTTCTCATAAATCTTTCTTTCTTCATTTTTAAGGTCCTCCAAACAAATGGCAGACCAACTTTTCCCATCGGATGAGGAGTCAGCACCGGAGACTGTAGCGAAATCTAGGACCGAAAGAAAGAAGCCCAAGTCGCAGGCATCCACGGATGAAGAGTCGGCGCCGGAGACTGTGGTGAAAAAGGTTGAAAAAAAGAAGCGCAAGTCACGTGCGACAGCGAACGAGTGCCAGCCGTCGACCAGCAAAAAGCAGAGGTCGAACTCCAGACCAACGGCCAGTGATTTATTCGGTACTGATTCTGGTGACGAACAGTTTGAAGCAACGGGTAAAAAATATCAACCTATTTATTCGTATATTACACGTAGGTTGGCCAATGGCTTATCGAGACAAATGGCTGAACATAAAACAGGCAGTTACTATATAGAATTGAAAATATATAACTGCAATGATATTGAACGAGTGCCACCAGTGAATAGATGGCGACACTCGATCATAACTGTTAAAAACAAATGTGAAACCGAGTCAGAGTCATGGAATCATATAAACATGTATATTAAAAGTGTTCGAAAGGAATTTGAAGACTATCCACCTACGTTTATAAGTTCTTATCAATAAAAAATTTAAGTATATGCATCTACGAATTTATATTATAATCATTCATGTTTAGCTATTATAATAAGATTATATAATCCATTAATTCTATAATATAATTATGTACTCCATAGTTTGATATTATTAAATAAATGTTTCTAGTTTCTATAAACAACCGCGTTTTTCTTTTCAGTTCACTCACATATTAATTCACTATCAAGCATTCATATTACTTGTGACAAATGCAGAATTGAGATACCAGAACATGAATACCGATATCATAAGAGAACTAATATTCACAAATCAAATTGTTTAATAAAATCTGAGTTTGAAAATGTTGATATTGTTGCCACTGCTTTTAAAAACCGAATAATGACTTATCGCTTATGCCCATCTCAAGAAGACGAGTACCTGCTTATAGAGACGTTCTTAGATGGCGAGCGATATGATATTTTAAAAATAATTGAATTAACACTGTCGAAACATGTCTCTGGTAAAGTGAACTTCGAGTTGTTTGCTCATTTCATATTACCTGTATCAGGTGAGCAGCAACTCAAGTCATTTAACACTAAATATAAAATTGTTTATCAGAATACAAATTATGATGAGTTATATTCAGATGTAAAAGAGATTTATAAAATGAAATTATCAGAGTTTGAGCATTGTCAATCTGGATGGTCATTTATGTCAGTAAGTCACTTAGAAATGAATATTAATAAATACTCGCTCATGCGAGGCGGATCCTACATAGATCTGCCTGCTAAAATTAAGAATACAAAGAGCTGTGTGAACATACAAAATAATGATAATTATTGTTTTTTGTGGAGCATCGCTGCAGCATTATATCCAGCAAAAAATAATGTTTGTAGACTAAGTTCGTACCCGAATTTAAAAGCAATATTTAATACACAGGGGATGTCATTTCCGCCCTCATATAAAGATATTGCATTATTTGAAAAAAATAATGATGAAATAAGTGTGAACATTTATGGATTAGACAAAAATTATAATATTACTGGTCCGTTATATGTTACCAATTGTAAGAAATTGAAACACATTAACTTGCTGTATTTTGAACAGTCTAGTAAAGCTCACTACTGTTTGATAAAAGATCTTATGCGTCTTGTTAGACGACAAGTCTCACATCATAAAGGTCAATGTATTTGTGTGATACGTGCTAAAAAATTTTCACTAGTAAAACCAAATACGCTTCACATAGTTGTTCTAAGATAATTACTTTATTGCTAGAAAAAAATAGCTTTTTAAAATTTATGCATTATGAGAGACAACTAAAAATTAACTTTGTCATATATGCAGATTTTGAATGTTTATTATACGATTTTACAGAACCGAATACTGGTAAAAATACGGAGAGGAACAGATGTCACCAACCATCATGTTTTGCTTATTATATATGTTGTTCTCATGACAAAAGCTTGAATAAGTTTGTAACGTATAGAGGACCAGATTGTGTGGAAATATTTGTTAAAAATATTATTAATGATGCACAATTGATTCATAAGATTTTAAATTCAAATCAAAATATGAAACCAATGACTAGAGAACAAATTGAGAATTATAGTAATGCAACTATATGTCACATTTGTAAAAATTTATTATTTGATGATAAAGTGTGTGACCATGATCATGTTACTTCTGAATATAGAGGTGCAGCTCATTCACACTGTAATTTATCATTTAAAGTATGTTCATTCATTCCTGTTGTGTTTCATAATTTATCTGGTTACGATGCGCACTTGTTTATCACGGAATTATCTAAATACAACGGTGAAATAAAGGTCATTCCTAAAACAAAAGAGAAGTATTTGTCCATAACAAAAATCATAAAATCTGAATATAATAGAAAGCCTGTTCAAATTAAATTTATAGATTCTTTTCAGTTCCTTAGTTCAAGTATTGATACATTGACTAAAAGTTTATCACTCGAAGATTTTACGCATTTGTCGTCCCATTATCCTAGCACAAACCAATTCGATTTATTGAGAACAAAAGGTATATATCCATATGAATATATCAATTCATGGCAGAAGTATAATGAAACCGAACTACCATCAAAAGATTGTTTCTATAACAGCTTGAAAATGAAAAATATTACAGATCACGAGTATAAACATGCGCAAACTGTTTGGAAATGTTTTAATATTGGTTCTATTGGTGAATACACAGATTTATATTTAAAAAGTGATGTACTTCTACTCTGTGATATTTTCGAAAACTTTAGAAAAATATGTTTAATGAATTATAATCTTGATCCTGCATACTATATTACTTCACCTAGTCTTAGTTGGGACGCTATGCTTTTCTATACAGGCGTTGAATTAGAGCTGATTAATAATTTAGAAATTTATGAAATGCTTGAGAAAGGTATACGTGGAGGGCTAGCACAGTGCAGTCACCGCTATGCCGAAGCTAATAATATTTACTTACCTAATTTTAATGCTTCTAAACCGTCAACATATTTAATATATCTTGATTGTAACAATCTCTACGGTTATGCTATGACAAAGAATTTACCGATATCAGATTTTAAATTTATGGAACATGAAGATATTGCAAACTTTAATGTGCTTGATGTTTCTGATGATGCTACTCACGGTTATATTTTAGAAGTTGATATGATGTACCCAGATCATTTACACGATTTACACAGTGACTTACCCTTCGCACCAGAAAAATTTGTGCCCATTGGAGGGAAGACACCTAAATTAATTGCTAATTTGTATGATAAATATAATTACGTAATACATTATGTTCACTTAAAAGAATGCCTGAAAAATGGCCTTATATTAAAAAAAATTCATAGAATCCTTCAATTTAGACAAGAAAACTTTTTAAAGAAATATATTAACTTAAATACCAAATTACGACAAGCAGCTTCAACACCATTTGAAAAAGATTTCTTCAAGCTTTTGAATAATTCTATATTCGGTAAAACAATCGAAAACAAACGCAAAAAGGTAGACGTTAAACTGGTAACTAAATGGAATGATGAATGGAATAAAACGAATAAGTCTGTAGGAGCAGAGAAATTGATTACAAGGCCGAATTTAAAAAGCATATCTATTTTAATGAAAATTTTATTGCAGTTCAATTGAATCATGAAAAGCTTATTCTAGATAGACCTATATATGTGGGATTTACTGTGCTCGAATTCTCAAAACAGCATCTCTACAATTTCCATTATAATTTCATTAAGACTAAATATGGTAGAAATGTCAAACTATGTTACACCGATACTGACAGTTTACTGTACTTAATACAAACACATGATTTTTATAAAGATATACGTAATAATATTCAAGAGTTTGATACTAGTAACTTTGATGTTAATAACCCTTATAGTATTCCCCAGGTGAACACTAGAGTACCCGGATTATTTAAGGATGAATTAGGAGGCGATATAATTACTAAATTTATTGGATTACGAGCCAAGCTTTACTGCATTGAATCATTAAAGACACAAATTAAAAAGGCGAAAGGAGTATCAAAGCCAATTACAAATAGTTTAAGTACATTCAATTATAAGCAAGCTTTATTTAATAATATTGAATTAAAACGTAAAATGAATATGATCAAATCAATAAGACATGTTTTGTACTCACAAAAATGTAATAAAGTTGTATTAAAAAGAATTGATGATAAAGTACAAGTTCAATCGAATCAAATAAATACACTGCCTTGGGGTCATACTAATACTATATTATAACTGGATTACATAATTATGATTACTTTAAGTTTAAACACACATAGTTTTATACGGTGATTTATTGTAAAATCCGATAAGTATTTTAAGCATATTATGATAACTAAACTAGTTTTATTGAATAATAAGATTATTAAGTAAACTACTCTTTGTACTGATGTACTTACTACTTTGTAGTATATAAGTTGTAAAGACCATAATAATATGTTGAATAATTGAATGATGGGGGTAAATTGGGCGTTCCTGGATCTCCTCTGATCCAGAAACCCCAATTTACACCTACTTACACACAACACCATCTAGCCCAAACTAAGCAGAGCTTATACTATGGGAACTAGACAATGGATAAATATACTTATATACTTTTTTTTTTGTAAATACATTCATATTATACATAGAAACACCCAGACCAAGACAAATAGCCATGTTCATGCACACAAATGTTTGACTTGTGCGGAAATCGAACCCGCGACCTCAAGCGTGGCAGTCGGTTACACTAACCACTACGCCATCGAGGCCGACAAGTACCAACTTTAATATCAGTGTGTAACATTCGCATATAAATGTAAGTTTATACTGTATTTATGTGGATTGTAAGAAGCCACTCTGCTTAGTTCCCTGTACCATCTTAAGTTACTATTGAGAATATCTAAGGAATCCAGCCTGTTAAAAATAACATTACGAGGAAATTCGAAAAAATAAATGTAGTTAAAATGTGTTTAATCTCTCGGCTTTAGGTCTCGGTCTGAATGCCGGCGCCAGTGGACGAATTATTACTCCTACAGAAATTGCAAGCCATTAATTTCTCAGAGTATATGCATGACAATTTAATCTCTTTCTAATCACAAAGATAATGATCTCTATGGAAGCCATAGCAGGAGCAACGTCCATATTCGACTATCAACCACTTAAAGCAACATCAAAATCGTCTCAGGATCTATCCGACACCGGATCCCCATTTGCGTGCGCTTGCGCACCTCCATATAATACGTACGACCTTTATGGCTAATGTTAGATTAGATTCGCCGCGGTCGCCATATTTAGATAACGGAGTACGGACCTTATTTATAAACGTTTAATTGTTGATCGGCATTTTTGTTTGGAGGCAATTATTGTATTAGTCTATATGCTTAAATGAAGAACTTGGTGAATGTTCTATAACCGCATTGGAGATAATATAGAAATTATAGGTTAAGAGTACCCATAAGCTGACGAACGGGAATCTATACATGTAATAAAATTATAAATGGTCGATGTTTGTATATAGTAAGTATTTAAGAAAAATGATGTGAGGAGTCTTCGTAAGTGCTGTGCTGCTGTCCGGTAACTAAAAAGATGCTAAATGATATGAGGACTTATATAACTTAGTAGCGTTTTTTTAGTTAGCGAACAGCAGCTCATAACAATTATTTTTAGATTTTTGTCTCTCTGTGTTTGTACGCGACTGACTACTGCACGAAATTGAATGCAGTATTCCCAGTAAAATTTGAACTCGATCTTAAAATCTGGTGCATGGTTCATCTTGATGCAATGACTAGAAGTGGGAGTGGTGCATAAAAATATAATTCTAATACCTAAATATCGTCGAGGCGAGTGTCTCTAGTAAGCGATCGCCAGCTTCGTCGCTACGGCTTACTATCAAACGGGCAGTATGTTTTTTAGTTACACTTGTTCTATAAAATAACAAAGAAGCATTATTAATAATAAGGAGAAGAGTAAGACGAGAAAAAGAGGCCGTGCCCGGCAGTGGGATAATTACTCAACTGTCCCACTGCTGGGCACGGGCCTCTTCTCAGTGCGAGAAGGGTCAGACCATAGTCCACGACGTTAGCCCAGTGCGGGTTGGCAGACTTCACATATCTTCGAAAACATTATGGAGAACTCCCAGACATGCAGGTTTCCTCACGATGTCTTTCTTTCACTGTTAAAGCGAGAGAAAATTAACTATTTAATACGCACATAACTTCGAAAGTAAGAGGTGCGCGCTTAGGTATTGAACTCGAGACTTCTGCATGGCAGTTTAACGGTCTCCCACTAGGTTATCGTTGCTATATTCTTTAGTTTAACTAGCAGACATAAGTTAGTTTTATCTTGTGCTAAGGACTGGTTCCGATACTAATAAATACAGATAAGCTTACTTGTTATCAACAGGGTTAATTGTAAAATACCAGAATGTTCGCGTACTATAAATGCCTATCATTACAAAGATTATAATTTATTGACTAATAATATAAATGCAGTTCCTGTTAGCATTTTGTTGGAATGCAAGGATGGAGCAATGGATTAAGTAAGCCCCGCCATTATGATGCGCTGTGTGTTATGGGTTTGATCCAGGCATGTGACAATTAGTTATATGTTTCATAAGTAATTGTTCCGAGTATGGGTGTTCTTTGTGATGGTAGTTAGAACGATTGTTAAGGCCTTACAATACAGGAATTATGTCTAGTATCGAAGTGTTATTTTTCAATCTAAATTTCGTTCTAGTAAGGACTTAAGTAACTTTATGTAACTTCCAATTGCCATTGAGTATGGTTAGAGAAGTTATCATACATACATAAATTCACGCCTGAGGGGTAGGCAGAGACTACGGATTTCCATTTGCTACGATCCTGACACACTTCTCTGGCTTCATTCACTTTCATCACATTCCTCATACACTCCCGTCGGTTCAAAGTGCTCTTAACCTGGCCTTTGTCCAGAACGCCTCCGATCTGATCAAAAAAGATTCGCCTAGGTCTTCCTCTTGCGACTGTTCCATTCACACTAGCCTAGTAAACTTTCTTAGTCAGTCTTTCCTCGTCCATTCTTTCTACATGCCCAAACCAGCTTAACAAACCTTTTCTATTCTTGTCACTATATCCACTTTCATGCCGCATCTCTCTCTAATCACACTATTTCTTATTTTATCTTTCAGAGTCACACCACATATATTTCTCAGCGCTCTCACTTCTACAGCATTTATTCTGCTCTCATGCTTCTTTTGCCATACCCAACTTTCACTTCCATACACAAGTACAGAAGTTATCGTAACATTTAAACATAATATTTATTCTTATTTTTTGATGTTAGTGAAAAGTTGTCAGACGTGAAGAATTACAAAATGCAATTGAGCTTAAATTATATTATGTACAGGACCTATGTATGTCTTTAGAGAGCTTACATCACACGTAGACACGGCGCGTAAACAGCTTTTGCTACTTTAAATGAAAACGTAACATAATTCTGTTCATTTTGGTGCTAAAATCATTTTTGGAACTGTACATGTTCCTTGTTTCACAAATGCAATAAAATTACAAATTGATATAAGCATTAACATTTTGTAACTATAAAATCATTGTTCAAACCTACGTTAAGTTGCACAAGGTTCAAACTTGAAGTAATTAAACAAATTTCCAGACCTTTACAAAATCAAAATTACAATAGAAAATACACCCAATAGTCAGCTGAATTTATGCACATATTCATACAAAACTATAACAATAAAACAACAAGAAGTACAGCCGTAATCACCGCGCCTATTTAAGCGGAACTATAAATAACGTTATAACGCTAAATAGCAATAAATAAGGAAGGGGTCAGTGGTTGTACGCAGTATGCGCGCGCGCAACACGGCTCCTAGTAAATGTTGTTGGCCCTTAGTCATGAGGTTAGTGAATGGTTATGCAAGTGATGTATTCGAAAGTATTTCCTGGGTGTCTGATAAATGATAATATATACAATAAACGTTAATATTACATATTATTGTTATAAGTAGGTAGCTTCAATAGCCATGTATGTTTTTTTTAGAGATAGACCACAGCGTTTAGGCTACTAGTATAGTATTTCATTATCGGCTGACAATTAGGTCCTTTAATGTTCGTGTCCTTAACTTTTCTGGGTTTTATAAATATTCTTTATTATCTATGTCTCTCGCTTTGCTAAGGAAAAAAATAATAATAATAATATTCTACCACATACACACAACACCATCTAGCCCAAACTAAGCAGAGCTTGTACTATGGGTACTAGACAATGGATAAACATACTTATATACTTTTTTTTTGTAAATACATACATATTATACATAGAAACACCCAGACCAAGACAAACATCCATGTTCATGCACACAAATATTTGACTTGTGCGGGAATCGAACCCGCGACCTCAAGCGTGGCGTTCGGTTACACTAACCACTACGCCATCGAGGCCGACAAAGCACCTTTGCAGTATAAAAAACGCTACACCTACCAGAAATCTAACGCGAGACCACATGATCAGCCATCCATATCCATAAGCCACACTACTATAAATACGCTAAAATATAAAATAAGCGGTAGAAAAGACACATTCTAGGCGCGCAACATTAAAAAATAGAGTTCTTTGGTCAACTTCCTTTATATATATTTGGTTTAATTCGTGGCGGCCATGACAGATTTACTGTCGCCGTGATTTAAGCAGTGTCAAACATCAGAGTTTTGTCATGGTCACTAGTCCTAAACCTGGCTACATACTTATGTGTTACAGTAGTACAATTCTAGGTTGCGCATAGCAAATTTTTACATAAACCGGCGATTTCAATAAAATTGAGGCAGTTCGACAGAGTACGTACACAGAAGATCGAACCTAAACAATTTTGCGTTGTGCGCCTGTGGGGAGTAGACTTTTTAGACTGGTTGAGAAGACGGATTGCTCTTAGCAAGATCGCTAGTAACTCCCCAGTAAAAAAATGCTGTTCCAAGGCCACATTTTGATCAACCTAATGCTTGCTTTAATATGCTTATATAAGTTCACTGTTGGACATATAAGCACGTCTTTTACGGTGCAACATCCGGTCTTCCACATTTTGCGAGTAATCTAACCCTGAAACCTTTTTCAGTTCATCCATCCATCAAGCTGAGGGCGTCTTTACTTGCGTTAACTAAAACGCGGTCTCCAGTCTAAGGTTCGTTTGTTCCAACGGACATTGGTCTTTTGCCAGAGTTGGCCAACTCATTATTGAGCTTACTTATTCAGCGAGCTATGTCGGCAACTTTAGTTCTTTGACAGATAATCTCGTTAGTTCTTTGACAGATAATATCGTTTCTGAAGTTTTCCCGTAAAGATACGGATTGTTCCGGAACTTCTTACGCGACATTTAACCTGGGTACTAGCCCTAGCGTTATAATTTCACGCGTGTTTCTCTGCGGTATCCGCGTTTTGGAATAACAGAATATACACACTGGTCATAGGCTTTTGTTTTAAGCTTGCACCTTTGCAGTATAAAAAACGCTACACCTACCAGAAATCTAACGCGAGACCACATGATCAGCCATCCATATCCATAAGCCACACTACCAAGTCAAAATATAAATACGCTAAAATATAAAATAAGCGGTAGAAAAGACACATTCTAGGCGCGCAACATTAAGTGCAATTAAACATTTAAGTTCCCGTTTGCCGACCCTACTTCGCAAATGTGTTGCGCTTGTTCAACGCGGCTCGCTGAGAGCGAGATAGCCGCGTCGCTATTTTATGTGTCCACAGCTTTATACGAGCTTGTAATAAAAGTATATTGAGCCGATAACGACCGTGCGTGTACTGTTAATGGCAAAGGTTGGGTTTTGGTGGATAGCGGAGGCGGGGATTGCTGTTTAGAAATGTGAGTACATTTTTGTATCATTAAACGTGTGGAGGTGCGTCGGGGCTATAAAAGTCGTGGTTGATTCTCAGAAGTAGGGAGGGACGGTTTGTATGATGCTATGGCGTGCTTGGAATTTATAAGGCAAGCCCGATATACGTATTTTGTTTTAAGAGTTAAATATATTTGTTATTGGGTAATTACATCAAGTAATTTGCTTTACATTATGCAATCTGATTGATTGAACCAAAAAAAAGGAAAATGGAGCAATATTCTATTATTCGAATGTTAACAGGCTCTTTCTGACCATAGAAGATAATTTATTTCAGTAATTAGAATTGACCATTTAGAGGACTTTTGACTATAAAGCAACGATATTCGATTTTTGTCTGCCTGTCATCACGGAAAAATCACTGAACGGATTTTGATGTACACAACAAAATTAAGCGCCGCGTGACATCTGATGTGGCCATCCAATTTTTTGAATGGTAGAGAATTAAAGAAATAAAACAATATTGCAATAGATAGCAAACTGGTTGACCAAAAATAGTCTCACCTTAAACGTGGAAAAGACAAAAAATTTCACATTTGGCCCGCGACTCTCCACTCTGCCGCCGAAATCCTCATTCATAATAAAAATCCACGGATGTGACTCCCAAAGACCAAATTGTATTTGTTCTACCGTGAGCAGAGCTGAAGTCATATATCTTGGACTACAATTAGATGCAAGCTTAACCTGGAAGAACCTCTTACAATCGATGTCCGCAAGAATCAGGAAACTCATTATAGTGTTAAAAAAATTGCGAGTATCGGCAAAAATTAAGATTCTTAATATAGTATACAACGCGCTTTGCGAATCGATCCTTAGCTACTGTATCACCGCTTAGTGTGCCGCCGCTAAAACATCAATAATAGAATTAGAACGTGCCCAGCGTGCTGTGATTAAGGTTCCCCTTAGCAATCCTTTCCGATACCCAACTCGGGAACTGTACAAGGACTACAGGGTGTTAATGGTTAGACAGCTCTTTATCTTACGCTTAATTATGCGTAAGCTTAAAACCCTACCCCAACAACCAGACGCCAGTCCCACTCAAAGAAGAAGACCAAAACCTCCTTGTCGCAAAATATACACAAACAACATTCGCGCAACGACACTATCCATACTTAAGCACACATGTATATAACAAACTACACTCGTAACTAAACATATGAATTTATTTTTACGCAGGTTCAAAACATTACATTTTTGTGCATTTTACCTTCGCACGCAGGCACGCACGCACGCACGCACACACGCCCGCACACACGCACGCACGCATGCTCGCACGCACGCACGCGTCAACTACACTTACTTACATACAGTCTCGCATACACTATATCGTTTTTATTTTTGTAAACATAGTTTTTTACGAAACATCCTATTTATACTTCAACACGTAATAGATGTCATAAGAAATTTTGTTCACTTAAAAATCAAATAAGTACTAAATTAAAACAGACGGATGGATGACTCTCAACACAGGAATTTCGCTAGCATGGGGTCATAGATCAATTAATACCTGTAAATATTGTTTAAAGTGCAGCACTATTGTATAATTTTTATGTAACCTTATGACAAAATAAATAAATAATTATATTATATTATTATTATTAATTAGTATTAGAATAAGAGATTATAAGAATGGGTCGTATAATCCGGGAAAGGACTACTTTATGACAGAATATCGTCGTGAAATAGCAGTATTTCTACTGTTATGATTCGTTTGGTGAGTGAGAGTACCAGAGACCCAATCACCCCCTCACCCCCTTTCGCTCCTTCTCCTTCCCACTTCCTTTCCTAAAGGGTGTTGCAGGCGTCCATAGGCTGCGGTGACCACTTCCCATCAGGTAGGCCGTATGCTTTTTTGCCACCTTAGTTGTATAGAAAAAAACAAAAAAACTTCTTATTGTACTCTTAGAATTACAAACATCATTAAAGTTTTTTATAAGTATGTCCTCAAAGTGTCTCCTAAAATCATTTGGCAGAGGCTTGGGACCAGTCCTTCACCATGATAGACTGCCGCTGCAGTAACGGACTCCCCACGAAAGACGATTGGGCAGTCCTTTCCTTTCTATCTCATTTCATTTATTTCATCCTACCTTTTAATTAATTGCACGGATGGCGTAGTGGTTTAAATGGTCGCCTCGTCGCTGCCAATACGCTAAATTGCGCGAGTCGCGCACCGGATAGAAACTTCTGTGATCCACAAATAGCTTTTTCCGACTCTTAATGTTCTTAGTGCACGTTGCTTGAATGTCTGCAAAGACTCCTGCGATACAAGCAATATTTCTCGAGTGGGAGGACAAATCATTAAAAGGTAAAAAAGAGAACAAATATATACTGAAAGAACTAATCCCGAGAAAAGCCAGCCACAGTCGAGCGCCAGCCTGCTATACTGCCTTATGTAAGGGGTGTCACTGACAAGATTGGCTACATCTTGAAGCGAGCTTCAATCAACACATACTTCAAGCCGCCAACGAAGATAAGTAAATTTTTACCATCCGTCAAGTGCCAACTACCTTTACAAGATGCAGGGGTCTATAAAATAGATTGTTACTGCGGACTCTCATACATTGGTCAAACCAAGAGAAACATAGGTACCCGCATAAAAGAACACATAGCTGATGTAAAACACCAACGCTCGTTGAAGTCTGCTGTGTGTGAACATGTGCAACAGGGGACCAACCATTACCTGAGATTTGACAAACCACAGATTCTCGCTAAAGAACACCGATTCATTCCAAGGATGCTTCGCGAGGCTATTGAAATCAAAAAACATCCTAATTTTAATAGAGAAGATGGTTGGAATGTACCACCAGCTTGGGATCCAGTAATACAAATAGTCAAACCCAAGAAGAAGCAAACCACAGCTAGACTTCATGATACTTTGAGCTCATTCTGCGTAAATAGAAACACCAATGATTAAATTATGTTCGGGTACTTTGAAATAACTACACTGGAACATTGAGACAACTACCATCTTAGTCTCCCCGTGACCATGGCTGCTGAAAAGCAACCGAAACGTCGGGGAAAGTGTAAAATAAAAATTAAATCTAAATAGTTTTAATAATAATAGCTAGCTTAAAAGTTAGTAAAGTTTAATAGTAGTATAGTGTAACAGTTTTCAAAATTTTGTAATAAAGTGTCAAATAAACAACGCGTTAAAATCCGTATATAGTAGTTTAATTTCAATGAATAATATTCGCGTAAATAGAAGACAATATTATGAGAACTAACTTAATGAGTTACTTCTTTCAGAATATATTTGTTCTCTAATAAATACAGAAAACAAAAAAGACAAAACAAAAAAATGGGTCTCTATATTTTGTTGCCAGTACGTCATATTTAATTACAAAACAATTAAAAAGAAGGAAATAATATAAATAACAAAATAATAATATATTATACGACCTTAAAGTATGACCACATCTTATAGTTACATGCTATGTAAAAGACCACCTAAGGTCACAATAAACACAAACAGAACCTCCAATGTACAGTTCTAAGGGACAACACAGGCCTGTTTAGTGTTTCATTAGTTTCCCGTGCAGTGAAGTGTCGCTCGTCACGTGGTTAACGCGATACGCGATTAGATAACGCTAACGGTGCGCGCGCGCAGGGTTTACGCCGCCGCAGGCTTGTTCAGCCTAGCTAGTGGGATTTCTGCTTGTATGCCGATTTACCATCGAATTTATAACTGGTGACAATTTCTTGGAATGTGTGTTGGTGTGGTTGTTTGTGCTTATGTATATGATTTTGGTTTCGATACTTGGGTCGGGTAAAATGTTATTCTGCTAAAAAATCCTGTATACAGCACAAAGATTGGCAATGTATGGATGACAATAGTCTTGGGCCCTATTATTAACGAACTGGGAATCTCGCGATAGCAGGCAAACATACATAATATGCACAAGCTTATGTCACAAGACCAACTAAACAATCCAGTTCACAATGCTGGAAATTTACACCATACACACATAATCTCACGCCTACATAACCGAAGGATAGGCAAAAGTGAAGTACACACGTTTTCATTTTGCCGTCGGCTATGATTTTTTGAATCTCACATAAAAGAGCAAACCTACTATCGAATACCGAGCATATTTTGGGCTTCGCTCTGCTACTGATAATTTCTTGATAGACAAATCCAAAAACACTGTGCTCGGACATCGAACCCGGAACTTTATGCGTAACAGTCGTATTCACTACCGTTACGCCAATGAGGCATTTACTACATCAGTTCTAAGTATTCATTTATAATCTTGTCGGAAAGCTATTAGATCGGTGTGAAGGTATGTAGCGGATATGTAAGCGGATTTATACCGGATGCGTATATACCTATGATGGGTTACCGACTATGCACCATAAAGGCTGAAGAAGGAGGTTATAAATTAAAAGTGCTTATGAAAGGGGTGCGTGATTTAAAACAATTGTATCACTGTCCGTAGAAATAGGAGCAACATGGCGTCTAACTAGAGACGCTTATTATTTAGTTATTTATCAATTTGAAAGTAAGTTAATTGCATGTAGACAAATCACTTAGATTTTTAATAACTGTTAAGTATACAATGTGTTCTTCTAAGGGTTAGTTATTGTATTAAATATAGAGTTTCCATATTTTCTACTAAACTTTTAAATGTGAACTCAAATGCAATATTTACATGACGTCGTTAGACGTTAGGAGAATTTGCCGCTTAGCATTTTCGTCAGATTTGGAGAGGTATGCAGCTAATTCTGAACATATACGTAAATAACAAAATAATATCAACTGTGTTTCAAAATACGAACATGTGTGTACTGACGCCACGCTAGCAAGCCTCGGCGAGTTACAATAAGAAGTTTCTCGCACTGCGCAAGGGCAGCGTTATTGCTATTTACTCTCTAAAAAAATTAATCGTATATATTTTCTTTTTTTTAATGTGACTGCCTTCTCCCGCCCTAGGAATAATTTCTGTGTCGCGGGAGACTTTACCAATATTCAAATTATGGACACAAAATTAAGAAATAAAAAAGATGATAATAGTATAAAGGAATATAAAAGATTAACTAATGTTATCACCTAAAAATGTAATAAAGCAAAAGAAAATAAAGTTTAAGTAGAGTGTGATCTCATAGAAAAATATTTATATAAAGGAAAAATGGATAGAGCATACAATATAATAAATAAATTACACATTAGACACAAGACGAAAAGCACAGCCATTTTGGACGGTAACGGCAAAATATTACTAGATGAAAAAGAAATAGTTCAAAGATGGAAAACCTATATAGAATCACTTTACGATGGAGAGGGACTTAATGAAAATGATTTGAAAGACGAAAACCTTGTAGACAATGATAATCTAGGGCCCCCAATTCCACGAGAGGAGTTTGATAAAGCTTTGCAAAACATAAAAAATAAAAAGCAGTAGAAGTAGATCAACTAAACATCTAATTAATAAAATACGCAGCTTGTGACCCGCTTATTGACGAAATATTTAAATTGAATGATTTTCATACCACAAAAACAGTGATGCTGCACAAAAAACTAAACACCTACAAATGTGAAGAACATAGAACCCTTAGTCTGATTTCACACGCTTCAAAAATATTAATTAACATTATACATAATAGAATAAGACTTATAGCCGAGTACAACATTAGTAAAGACCAATATGGTTTCAGAAGATAAAAGGGCACGCGTGAGGCCATCTTGGCACTCAAACTAATTAGTAACAGAAGGATACACACAACATTTCTAGATCTAGAAAAAGCGTTTGATAGAGTAAGCTGGAAAAAGATGATGGACATACTAAAAACCTAGGAGTAGATTACAGGGATAGACCAATCATTTACAAGCTCTACAAGAATCAAGAAACCACAATAGTAATAGGAAACGAATTGAAAACAGCAAGAATAAAACAAGTAAATCCTTTCCATTAAATTTATAATTTTCAACATTTTATAGAAAACGCAATAGGTAAAATAGTAGAATCAGAACATGGACATATTTTTGTATGATATGCAGATGTCATCGCGGCATTAGCTGAAAATAAGAACTAATTAGAAAAACTCCTAAATAATATGGACAACATTTTTAATGATTGACAATCTCTAGAAATTTACAAACTGTCAATAATCAAATATTGCTAAATAATAACCCAATAGAAGAAGTCAAATCCTTCAAATACTTAGGAAGCCTCATTAATAATGATTCAAAGTGCACTAAAGATATTAAAACCCGAATATCAATAGCCAAAAGAGCATTTAATAACAAAAAACATCTGCTTAAATCCAAAATTTCAAAACACAAGAAAACAGCTTATAAAATCATACATGTGGAGCATTGCTCTATACGGAAGCGAAACATGGACAAGACCGGGAAAGACTGGAAGCTTTCGAAATATGGTGCTGGAGGCGCATGGAAAGAATCAGCTGGACAGAAAAGAAAAGCAACGTAGAAGTACTGAGCCTTGGTTAAGAAGAATGCAACATTTTGACAACAGTTGGGAACAGAAGAGGAAAAATGTTTGGCCACCTTATAAGACATGATGACTTTATAAAAAGCATCATAGAAGGAAAAGTGGAAGGAAAGAGAGGAAGAGGCAGATCTAGAATTTACAGATTAATTAAAAGAAAAGGCGAAGGTCATGTCTTATAAGGAGGTCAAGGTATCGGCTGAAAATCGAGAAAGATGGAGTATACTCCACGGACAAGAGCAAAGCTCTTAAGTATAAAAAAAAAAGATAGAAGAATATTTCAATATTTGGATGCTGGGCGAGTAATAAGTTTAGTTGTGTTTCAACTTGGGTTGTAGACGCAGCCGCACCTCGATGAGTGCATATCTTATAGGGTTACCTCAGAAAAATCTAGTATTTTATAGAAAAAATGTGTACCCAATGTGCCAATGACAACTACACAGGCAACACAAATATTTAAACATATATATATTTTACACACACACATACAGAAAGTGTAGGTAGATACCTACTTTAACAACTTATAAATGTTATGTCGTAAACATTGTAATAATCACAGTCTGTGTCTAGTGTGGATATTAGAGCAAATTTGATATGTGAATGTAAATAAAAATAAATATTTTGTTTTATATAGGTATAAAAAATTGTAACTGGTCGATGTCTGTATATAAGAGATATTTAAGAAAATCAATACGATCCTTTTTGGTTCACCGCAGTGCGGTAAAACTAATGATGAAGCCAAAACATTATATTTGTACTTTTTGTCTGTCTGTATGTTTGTACGCGTTTCACATAAAAAATACTGCACAAAATTGAATTGGGTTTTTATAGTTGTATTGCTGGAAGTCTATGCATGTTTCATCTTGATATACTGCTTAGAAGTAAACAAATATAGATATGTACCTACTTCCAAATTCCGCGCGTACAAAGTCGCGTGCAAAATCTGGTATATAATAATAATGTCCTTCAAGCCGAATTTCGGTCAAGGTGGCCAATCTTAACGGAGACTTGCCATCTGCGCAGGTGATATTGTATGTGTATGCAACCACAAAAGCACTCTCTATTCTTATCGGAGATCAAAATGCAGTATAATATTAATTAATTAATAGTGTAGACACTATCATAGTCCGATGAGAAGGCAATTCGACAGGGAGAGAGATCAAGCACAGGACTAAAGGCTTTACGAGCTTATTGATACACTGGATTTTGGCGTTAGCATGCTGGCGTTAGGAACTTGGCTGTATGAAATATCTCTAACTTCCTTACGCTGCAACTGAGAATATTTTTATAGAAAAACGTGATAACTATTTTGTTATTCCGAACCCGGACATTTTATTTTGTGCCTCGAATTGAAACCCAAGTTCTCATTCTCCGTGACTGCTAGACAAATCAGTTATAGCAGCTTGACTACTTAAAATACAAATTCATAATCAATAAGTCCCTTTAATACCCAAACCCTGTTGGCTAACCACTTACTTATATACGGGATATAACCTCGGTGCCGCAGCGAAAGACTGCTGTGTATATTTATTATTTCTTAAAATGTCGACTCCCGTTCTGGTAATAATTCCCCGGGCAATTTACAAACATTAAATAACGGACACAAAAAACATCCAGACTCGGGACAACCATTGGTAGACCACACAAATTTTTGTCCCGTGTGGGATTTGAACCCACAACACTCAGCACAGTGGCACTGGCGAGGCGATCACTTAAACCATTACGCCATCAGTGCAGTCATACGAATGATTCATATGAGGTGTATATTACGTCTCAGGTTTAATTTCTGGATCGGATAAAGAGTTTTTGGGTATTCTATCAATTAATATTTAGAAGCATTTAAACAAAAAATTTCAGAATTGTGCTCAGTACACGGCAATATGCAATAGGTTTGCCCCCATTACGTGAGACCTAAAAACTATCGCTAGCTAAACGTGGAGTAATACACCTCTTTCTACCCTTTCGAGGATATTCGTGAACATCTATTACACAGCCACTTATCTTAAAAACGTTTCCTTAACATTAACGTCACCGCTAGCTGAGCTAATATCGCAGCGACTATCAGTCCTGTTACGTAGAGATAACATCTGTTACATTTAGGTGAATAGCGGTTGTGCCGCATTCACGCGAAATATGATCGTGTAGCAGGTTCGATTCCGTGTACGACACTCTGTACAGTTACGCTATATCACACGGTATATTAATGGTGTCGAGGAAAATAGCCGAGGGTAATTATCTATTGAGAGGGTTTATATAAGGATGTTAGATTCTGTTTAATTGTTAAGAACGTATATTTTTATATTGCTGCTCGTGACTGCGGCCAGCCACCGATCAACTTGCTGATTAAAGGTAACTACTGTTCATGCTGCCTGCCGGCCATAATAAACTTATGAATTGTAAATATAAACGGTGTGCTGCCTAATAGTATCTTATCTTATCTTATTTCGGGGGCCAATCAGTGTAGACCGGCGACACTTCGACCCAGTGGGATCTTTTGTGTCGGCCCCGAGATCTATCCCTGAGCTATCTCCCTATGAATGTACTGCATCAGTCGCAGCGTACACTTCAGAGGGAGAAGTCTGAAGTTGCCTAATAGTAAGGCGTTACTGAATAGCCTACCGAAAAATGACAGGGGAGAGTGAGTTGGAGAAGGAAGTGACCGAGGGGGTATTTGGAATGGTGGGATTTCGCCAGCTAATATCATCCTTATATGAAACTGTCTCACTGCTGGGCATGGGCCTCTTCTCAGTCTGGGAAGGATTAGGCCATAATCTGCCACGCTGGTTGTCCAGTGTAGCATATTTTACATACCTTCGAGAACCCTTACGGACAACTCTCAGACATGCAGGTTTCCTCACTGTGTTTCCCTACACCGTGAAAGCAAGCAATAATTAACGTTAGATTTTCTTTTCTTGAATTACTCTTTTCTTGGGTACCACGTAAAGCAGACAAGCCTTTTGCCGTCTATTGGGCCCATTTCCAAACTTTGAGTTGCTATTTAAAGGCAGCGCATTTCTTAAAGAAAGCCCTAATAATACTGCTTTACTTTAGAAACAAACCAGATCCTTAAGACCACACGTAAAACACAAACGAATGTCTCAGAAGTAACGAGGCAGCGAACCATCCAGAATAATACGTTCTAAAAGTCGACCGGTCACACGTAAGACCTATCTAAAAACCATATATCAGTGCATTTAGAAAGGCTTTTCTAATACTCACTATTACCACTTAGACAGCCATTCTGTACCCATTTTTGCGAGCACCGTATCTGAACCTTTCACAGATTTACAATCCTAGTCCCCTATAAACTGTTTCGCGGTTCTAAACCAACCTTATCTTAGACAATAAGGTGCCGTAATCAAGCGCCTAAGAGAAAAGACAAGGGGTAACAGTACTGATTTAAATATGCCGCTCGCCTCTGATCTTATTGTGGTAATTGAATGTTTTATAAACTATCACCAGGTAAGAGCGTCTCCTGCGCTACGCTAACGACATTTTTTGTTGGTACACACTTTGAATTAAACTGTAATCCTAATTGATGATATGATGCTATATATTCTAACACAGGTATCATTTTATACTTATATACCTCCATCCCAAGATAAAAGTATTTATGTAGGTATGTGATATCGAAATAAAATAAACAAATTTAAAAAAAATGTAATATATAGAATTAAAAATGGATTATTTCTCTGCATTAGGGATGTTGCGGATGCAGATTTATTGACATCCGCGGATGCGGATGCGCATACGGAGTTTTGAAGACTCACATCCGCGGATGCGAATACAAATGCGGATGTCCAAATCAATGCGGAAGTTCCGCAATCGCGGATGCGGATGTTGATGAGATTTGTTCATCTAATTTAATAAAAGATCTAATATCACCGCCTTCGCAGGTTCAAGCCTGTTTTGCAAAGGTTCATAAACACATACTACTGAACAACTGATTTATTTCTTATTGTAACCTACGCTATATCTGGATCTGCATTATTGCGGATGCGGATGCGGAAGCAGATGTCCAAAACGAAGCGGAAGCTCCACAATTGCGGATGCGGATGCGAATATTCGCAACATGCCTGCACTGCATTATCATGCAGAGTAATAATCTATTTTTTATTCGTTATCGTTGGTTTTTGTCCGTGGTTCTGCCTGGGTGATATTTTATTCAAGGACATGATCTATCTGTGTTTCATCCAAGTAAGTTAAAGTTTCATTAAAATCCGTGTGGTTTGCTTACGCTTGATTGAGTAACACACTTCTTGGAACATTCAGTTTTATCATTTTAGTAGGATGTGCACGTGTGAATGATCTTTAAATATAACAATACATTAATGTTACATACTGTGTAGGTACCTACTTCTAACAAATTGAATAGGTACTAGCATCTTCTGTAGAAATAATAATACCTGTGATATAAATTAATATTGAACTACGTTCAAACATATAATGTCCTCCAGACCGAATTTCGGCCACGGCGGCCAGTCTTAACAGAGACTGGCCATCTGCGCAGGAGATATTATAGTGCACAAGTGTGTGCGCAAACACAAGTGCACTCTCTGTTCCCTAACTCTCATGATCCGATGGGTCGGCAATCCGACACGACCGGAGAGAGATCAGGCGCAGGACCAACGGCTTTACGTGCTTTCCGAGGCACGGGGGTGTCTAACACCGCCAACTTCCTAACTCCGGGCTGCTATTGAGATTTCTTTACAGAAAAACCCAATAGCTTTTTGTTGGCCCGACCCGGGATTCGAACCCGAGACCTCATGCACAGCAGTCGCATTCACTACCGCTGCACCACGGAGGCAGTTAAACATATACAAAACGTGTAAGAAGGTATAATTTTTTTATGGCTGTTGAATAGCAACCCAGTTGTCAGGAAAACTATAAATAGGTTTAAATAATTCATAATTAGTAGAGAGAAATGTTAAAGGCAAGTGTTAAGCGTAAAGTTTAATTCCAATATGTAACATTCGCCGCAACGTAAGATAAAACTTTTATACAATATCGCAATGGTATAAATCGCGCAAACTAACCGATTTAACAACAGATTTGAATTATAACTAAATTAATATTACTTTCGAAACAAGTAAGTATCCTTAATGTATAAAAGCCTAGTGCCTGACTAAGTCAGCTCAGGACCTGCAGCAAAATCGGGCCAAAAGACTTGTTTAATGTGTGTCTATTCTTTTTAATATAAAAATAATTTAATCCTGTCATAAACTTTTTTGTTCGATCGCGGGGCACTTGCGCATGCGCGGGATCTTTAGGATTCATGAGGCCTTAGCATTTATTTCTTCTAGTACATGACTAATTCGGTACCCCGAAGGCCGTTACTTGAGTATTAGTACCGCAAGTGTCCGTACACGGTACGTGGCGTAATTAGAATGTCTGCGGCATAACTTAAGTGCCATAAACACTATTACATTAGCTAATGTTGGCCTCAACAAATCAAATGTACGACACTATGTTATCTGTCCGACAATATTGCTTTTGGATAAGGATGCCTATTCATTATGCGTTATGTCGGGATTTCCGCAATTGTCGATATTAATATTGTTACGTGCTGGGTTCGAGGGATAAGAATGTAAACAATATTACCGACTATAACACGTGTTATTCTAGCACACCATTAAACCTAAAATACAACAAACACTATACTATACTTTTCCCCTGTAACTGCTTCAAACTCCGTAATATTTTCGCTTCCGTTCGCTCCGATGTATACTTGACCGCTTACGATTGTAAATTGATTAGGCGAGCGCTGGTCTTCCCTTTTTATACGCGGTTAAAGCGTTTCTAGAGTTTTCTAGTAACGCCATACCCGGTGTGTAAACAGTATGAAGATTCGAGAATGTGCCAGCGTTCTCTCTACGCTTCGCGTATCCATGAACTACGTAGTTCCGTAAGATGTCAATAGATGGCGGTATAATAAATTATTACTAACTAAGGGACCGGGACCGGATGGTATCCCATCAATATTTTTGAAATATAATTGTGATACTATATGCCGCCCTATCTTTATAGTATTCAATAAATGCATTTCAAATGGAGTATTTCCTGATATATGGAAATGCGCAAATATTGTGCCAGTGCATAAGTGTGGGTCTAAAAATGATGTGGAGACCTATCGCCCAATTTCAATCCTGTCAGCACTCCCTAAATTATTTGAAAAGCTCGTCCATAAAAAAATATATCCAATATTGCGTCGCATTATACTAAATGAACAGCACGGCTTTGTCCAGGATAGGTCATGTATAAGCAATCTCCTTTTATTCTCTACACAACTCTTTGAAGGAATTGATAATAGGCTACAGATTGATGCGGTATATACTGATTTCCAAAAGGCGTTTGACAAAGTGGATCATACATTATTACTCAACAAAATCGCCTACAATGGTATCAGAGGTGATCTTCTACGATGGTTTGTATCATATGTAACAAACAGAACACAGAAAGTAGTTGTTAATGGTTTTGAATCTAGTATTATTAAGGTCACTTCGGGAGTCCCACAAGGCTCAATTTTGGGTCTTTGCTGTTTACTTTATTCATAAATGATATAAATAAATGTTTCAAATATTCTAAATTTCTTTTATACGCAGACGACTTAAAAGTTTTCAAAGTAATCTATAATGTATCTGACTGTACAGAATTTCAACAAGATCTTGAGAGACTCTCTAACTATTGCAGCCTTAATAATGGCGCCCGGCTCTGCGGTTGGGGAGAGGGTTCAAACGCTCTCACTCCCGCTCCGCCGCCTCCTTGATGGAAATGACTTCCTCGGAGAAGCATTTTTTTTTTTTTTATTTTTTTTTTTTTTAACGTGGGGGCATGCTTGATGCATACCGCTCCGCGGGGGCGGGCGGAGGGGTTATGTCGGACTCGCCGGGGTAAAAGAAAGATGTTAAGAAGAAAATGTACCTCCCGGAATACCGACTAAACCTACCACGGTGTTCCTCGACAAAACCACTATCGACGGGGCCGCGCGAATCACTTTCGCATGCGGTCGCGACCCCGCCGAGGTTTCGGCCCGCCGTATGAAACGGCAGGCCACTACACGAAAGACCTACCCAAAGTCACTTCTACACTCCCTACTGTCCCCCCTAGAGGGGAGACGGACTCGACATAGAGGCGCGCGTGGGAACACGCACGCCGCCTCTCGGACCTGGTGCTGAACGGATGGCGGGCAGGCCCACAAAGCCCGCCACCCCCAGGTCAATCCTCAGGGTGGCTGGAGGTCGTCCCGCGCCCTCCGGCGCCCGGCTCTGCGGTTGGGGAGAGGGTTCAAACGCTCCCTCTCCCGCTCCGCCGCCTCCTTGATGGAAATTACTTCCTCACAGAAGGAGGCGACGGCGTTCCACGACCTCTCACTCCGGACCATAGACTGAACTACGGCCGGGAGCGAGAGGGCAACCAATCCGACTGCCGCGATCAACTCACGGCGCTGCGATGCCCAAGCGGGGCAAACCGCCAGAGTGTGCAGCGCCGTGTCCTCTACAACATCGCGGCAGTCGCCGCAGTGGTGACAACCGGGCGTCTCTTGCCGGCGTATACGACACAGGAACTGGCCAAAACAACCGTGGCCAGTCATTACCTGTGTCAGCCGGAAGGTGAGGGCGCCATGGCGCCTCTCCAGCCACTCCTCAAACACGGGACTTACCGCCACGATCGTGGCGTGCCCGTCGGAGAAGCTAACCTAAGCTACTTTAACGCGAGCGAAGCCGCAGGCAGAGTCTAGTTATATAATATATATTATATTTAATGGGAATGTTTTGTAATTAACTATATACTATATACCTCAATAGCTGCAGTGGTATTTAACTGCTGTTCCTGATGAGCCAGGTTCCTTACCAGACAAAGAGTTATTTTAAACTTTTTTATAATTTAATAAGTTTATATTTTCTAACCAATCAATTACAATTTGACCTTTGTATCTCTTTGACACCTCCGCGAAAAGACAGTGAGCACTGCGTTCTAAGTCTATACAGTATTTAACGTTGTACCTAGATACTCTACTCACTCACAATAGTCGTCAACCTGTTGTTGTGACTCACAATAATAATTCTGAATGGAAGAGCTTGCGATTGCCAGTTTAAGGCGTAAACAGAACTGACCCCGTACAGGAAATCAGCGTAACAATATGTATGTATATCGTCTGTTGATTAAGAACACGCTTGCTAAAGTGATAGTATTCCTGAAGCACACATAGCTACCTCTTTTTTGCCATGGTTGACACTGTTGCATCTGGCTACATAAACGTGTTGTTACAGTGGTGGAATTAGGATTAGACCCCCGAAAAATCTTTCTCTCCCATTCTTTTACTGAGATACCATCTTTAAGTCTTCTCGAGGTTCGATGTATGGTATTGCAAACAATCAAAGACTACAATAACCACTTATTATTATGTCTCGTGCTTTTGTTTGTTTGCTATCTTTGTTGTAAAAATAATATTTTCAGCTCAAACAATACAATACTGCGTCATAATACTTATAATAAATTCATTTTTACTAGCGCAGACCAATAAAATACAATTTGGTTCTCAGACTAGCAGTTTAAGTAAATAAATACTAAAGGTTTCTGAGGTTATTTTTGTACAAACAAACTACTATTTTACAACTGATATTTATTATATTTAATAAGAAGTTATTCCCTAGTAAATATATAATCTCTTGCTCAAGAGAATCGCGATATCATCTTACAAACCAAGCTCAAGCGTAGTTACAATCTCATTTCTTACTAGAAAATGCCATTATTATCTGAATGGAATATTAAACTAGTTATCAAAAATCCTATTTGTGGGTCGTGGTAGACAACAGATCCAATTTGCATGGAAACCGATCGCTTGGGAGCTGTTGAGTTTAAAATAGTCGTCGATATGTGTCGCAGTGAATGGGCGGCATTATTGGGCCCGCGGGATGCAAGCCGGCGATGCTGCATTCCCGTGGATCAGAACAGGGTTAGTTGAGACGACTGTCTCAGTTTATAAACTATGTAATAATATGATAATATTATTAATCTGCTGATTTTATTACTGTAATATAATAAAAATAAAATTAGCTCAGTATATTAACTGGCATACTGCCAGTACAACAGGTAGCCCAGGAGCCCAAGAGGCCCAGGTACGAGCCTCTTCACGTAATGAGAAGTGTTAGGCCATACGGTTGTTTTATAAAATTGCAACTCCTGTTCTAAGAATAACGTCGAGTATCGAGGGACGTTATAAGCTTTAAAGTAACGGACACAAAAGGTACCCAGATTCGTAACAACTACATATTTATAGACCACACCACTTTATTTGTTTGAAGATCGAAACCACAATATTTGGCAGATTGGCTGTGGCAAGGCGACTACTTAAGACTGCGCCGAGCGTAAGACAGATAATGACAGAGCTCGTGCGGCGCATATTCAAATCGGCGTGCGGCCGCCATGTAGTAAAATTGTATGGAGGATCTGAAGTGCTTTTTTGATAAATATGTATCTTTATTGTCAACCAATAACTTAAATATTTGGGACGGACAAATTGTAATATAAATATTTATGTTTCATTTAAGCTGTAAAATAGGATAGATGTCTACTGTTATAATCTAAAAATCACGTAACACGAGCTTACGTTTTTGCATTTTCATGCAAATTTACGTAATTTTGTAGGCGAAAATATTAATTATTTTAAGTTTTTTACACAGAGTAATTGTAAACACATTCATTGTTATGGTAAATGTATATTTTATATTTGTATTAAACAAAAAGTGTCGATTTTATTCACTTAACTGTTTGGCACATTTCGTTTGGCGCAGTCTTAAGCCATTGCGTCATTCGTGTAGTCATAAGACACCGTAGGCATCAGATATCACTGCAGTTCCCTTCATTTCGTGTCTTTTAGATAATTTCACTTTAGTATATCGTTGTCTATAGCAAACTCTATAGTAAAATTATTTAGTAATATTCAGAATATAAATCATATCGTGACACTTATTTGATAATAATTAAATTGCGTATTAGGTATGTAATAATTAATTTGCAAGATATTATGACATTACGAGTAATACTCAAAAAATATAAGGCACTTCTATGATGAGATGTCGAGTCCAGTATTTTAAGTATAAATATTTATTTCCGGAAACCAGACCATACAGCTATTACATACAAAGGAAATTAAACAAACTTAGGAAACAAAGCATTTAGGAAAACTCATATCCATGGTAAGATCTAACTTGAATTATGGGTATCAGGCCACAGCAAGTACATTGTTTACAATAATTATGTTCATAAAATTTTTATGAATAGTGTTTACCTTGTTGCTTAAACCTGAAATTGTAGAAGTTTTTACCGAAGACCGCAGCTAAACAATCTTAACTTCCATTAAGTAGAGTATCCAGGTACCTTAAAGAGACGCTGCTCTGTTAGCTGGTGACCAGTATACTTTGTGCTCTGCACAGCATGATCGGTACCACTAGTGTAGTAAGTGTTAATAGGCTAAGTAACCGTTCACCGCCAGCTGCGTCGTATGTTTGTTTTCTACACAATAATTATGACCTGAAACCTGGGATCCCTATACCTGAGTCGGAGGATATTCAGTTAAGAAATGTTTAGTAACAACATAGGATCTGGTAATATGCTCGGTAGGCGGCTACCCCTCGCTCTCCCCACATGGGACTTAAAATATAGCTGTAGTAAAGCATGTTTTATACTGTTATCACTGTCTATCTCTTTCGGGAATATACAGGGATATATAGGCGCCTATATATTAGCGGCGATGTAGTTTATTCTTAAGTTAACAGATATTTTATATTTACAATGTATTCTGAATAAATATTATAATTCCTGTCTTTATGTCTTCCCGTGAATATATTTTCAATCATCTCAACATTAAATAACTCTTCGATTTCCGAAGCAACTCCTTCCATTCCCTGTGTGTTCAAAACTTATTTATATAATATTCATTACTATAACTCTGAATCGACGCACGGTAAACTGCGAATCGTGACTGGGACCTCACCCTCGCACACTCCATTCTTCTCCCTCATACATTCTGATCGCGTCACAGATGCGATTGCGCAGATTTTGGGTCGCTTCCTCGAATGAAATGTGATATTTTTCCAATTTGGAATTTTTGTTGACGATTTTTAATGTTTTTACAAATCGATGGTGTGTTTATTCTTGAAAGGATTACAAATATTTTTATGTTTACTCATATCAGTTGAGAGATAAATAAGTACTATTGACTCATAAAATACATATATAGGCAAACCATATCGCACCCACATTTCGCCAGCTGTATTTTGAGATTCTTCGTATTATGGGGCGAGCCTATTGCCTTCCAACCCAACACTGTCCCAGACTTCGTGTTTCCTTTATGGATTTCTTAACAGAAAAACCTAATACACTTTACACAGTGTACTTTCTATTCTTGTTCCCATGAGATGGCAATCCGTCATGATCGGAGAGAAATCAGGCGTATGATCGAGATCTTTACGTCCTTACCGAGCCATGGAGGTGTGCGACTGTGCCAATTTCTTAACTCCGTGTAGTTATTAAGAATTTCTTGACAAACGAACACAATAACTTTTGTTCAACTCTTACCAACAAAAATTAATATATTTTGGTGGGCCTGACCCGGGATTCGAACGCGAGACCTAACGCACAATAGTATCATTACTGCTGCGTCCATAAAGCAGTATATTTAAAACACACAATTTAATTAGATAATTGTCTTATATTTAAGAAGTAGCTCTAGAAAAATCAAAGTTTATATTTTAAGGTTTGTATGTAGAGTTAGTTAGCCTCATTCGTCGATGTAACGGTGACGCCCCATTAATCTCATGGGTCCCATACGGCGGGGTCCAAGGTTGAACATGGTATGGGCGGGTGACGAACTTGTAACAGGAAGAGGCCCTTGATAACTTATGTTGTCTACAGATTCATTTGTGTGTGTATGTGTATGTGTGTGTGTGTGTGTGTGTGTGTGTGTGTGTGTGTGTGTGTGTGTGTGTGTGTGTGTGTGTGGTGTGTGTGTGTGTGTGTGTGTGCGTGTCCTAGATAAAGATTATAAACGAGAATAACTGTTTTGTAGCGCTGCGGTAGTGGATACAAGTGCTGCATGAGGTCTCGGGTTTGAATCTCGGGTCGGGCCGGTAAAAAGTTATTGGTTAATATTGTCTTCTGTTTACGCGAATGTTATTCATTGAAATTAAACTATTATATACGGATTTTATCGCGTTATTTATTTTACACTTTATTACATATAAAATCCGTATATATAGTAGTTTAATTTCAAAAAAAGTGATTGGTTTTTTTGCTAGGAAATTTTAAGAGCGGCCTGGAGAGGGATTAGGGAGTTGGCGGTGTTACACACCCCGTGTCTCAGAAAGCACGTAAACTTGTTGGTCCTGTGTCTGTTCTCTCTCTCCGGTCGTGGTTGATTACCGTCCCATCGGCTTACGAGAGTTAGGGAACAGAAAGTGCACTTGTGTTCACGCACACACGTCTTGAGGACTACAATATCTCCTACACAGATGAGCAGTCTCCGTGAAGATAAGCCGTCGTGTCCGAAACTCGGCCTGAAGAATATTATTATATTTATAACTACAAAAACAAACTGGCGACTCATTTGTTAAGGTTGTTTAATAATGAAGAAATGCAGAAGTATATTATTTAATCAGACAGTTTGTAGTCCACTGCTTCTGAAAAAAATATGTTAATTACATATGGATATATCACCTGGCGGCCCGGCTACACACTCCCAGCTAAGTGTCCTGATTATACAAGGACCACGAAGCAAGTCTTTAGCGAACCACGCCCTGACTATAGTTCTATAAGTAAAGATTGTCTCTTTTAATTGTATCTTAATTCATTAAAAGTGTATTTGTTATACCTTCTCTCATTGTACTTCCTAATATATCTACATTTCTCCTAAAGTAAACCCTAAAGGTCACAATGGCTACTGTACTGTACTGTACTGTAATAAGTATTATAAATTATAAAGTCTTCGAAATAGTATATTACAAATCCAATTGAAATAAACGTGTAAGTTCGTAAAGATACATTTGGGTGTTTGTCACACAATCTCGCGTAAATTGTTAAACGGATTTAAATGAAACTTAAGAAATAGTTCGACCGTATCCTGGATTTTTTACGCGTGACGTTTTATGCTTGATTTAGTAAGAAATATTAGAAGCCCAATGGTTAGGTATTGGTTTGATGCCCACCTTTTGCACTATTAGAGTGAAGGCATTTCTAACACAATTATTCGTCTTTATTATAGGTGTTAAATAGAATAAAATAATAATATCAGCTCTGTTTATAAGCTGTCCCACTGCTTGGCAAGAACTAGGCCATAGTTCAAATACTAACTTGAATATTACATTGTAACTCATATAAAATTACATTTATCATTTTATATGAATATATATAGGCGTTGGCATTTGGTCCACATCATACTGATACACTTTGCTTGCATTTCCATGATATCTATTAGATATCAAGACTTATACAACTAACCCGATCAATACTAAAATTGGAGCATAACTCAATATATTGCCGGAAGTCTTTTCAAACTTTACTCAGAACGTAACAATAAAGTTTTATTATAAATAAACACGCCCACCCAATATTTAACTGTAGTGTCGTGGGCCAAAGTAACAGTTTATTGCACGAGCCGAGTATCCCGAATGACCACTGCGGTTTGCGGTGGCGGTGGCGAGCAGTTGCAGCGATCGTTCGATATTTAAAAATGCTTTTGTTCAACACTTTTTAGCAGTTCTTTCTGTTAGACGATTTTTTGATATACTACATATCGAATAATCGTCTAACTTTGGCCTAGTTGGATCCGTGGAATAAGTTGGTACTAATGTTTGCGAACGATCTAGAAGCCTCGGATTCGATTTTCGCCCAGAAAAAAATATTATTGGATTTTTTTGTAGTAACGTTTCAGTAGCGGCGTGGAGTTTGGAACTGTGGCCGATAGACGGCAATATAAAACTCGCCTCCTTGCCGACAATTAAATGGTATCTACTACATAGCTGGTGAAATATACCCTCACCTTATTTACCACTGCACTTCCCTTCGGAGACATGCAGGTGTAAGTTAAGAATGTGTGTCTAACATATGCAGGAAAATTATGCCTTATACAAAAACCTTTACGCGTTAAGAGCTGTAACTCGATAACATAATTTATAAGCTTTTATTTTAGTATTTTAAGAAGTTTCTTATACTATCCGTGGTATGAGTATCTTACTTCTTTCTTTCTTATCACTGGTGATCCTATATTGATTGGTATATCACTTAATGCTGCCTAAGAGCTCGTTAATACCATAAATCTGTCAGAATATAAAGGAAACATTGATATGATTTTTTATACTTAAAAAAGGTACTTGTTCCTAGACTCTTTTGAAATGAGTGTTTGTGTGTATTCAGTGAATGTGAATGTGACGCGTTGGCTGGACTAAGGATGGGTCTGATGGGGTTGGCATATCCGAACCCTGAAGACTTCAGGCTTCTCCCTCTGAAGTGTACGCTGCGATTGATGCAGTACATTCATAGGGAGATAGCTAAGGGATAAATCTCGGGGCCGACACAAAAGATCCCACTGGGTCGAAGTGTCGCCGGTCTACACTGACTGGCCCCCGTAACAAGATAAGATAAGATAAGATAGACTCTTTTGATATGTGTAGTTAAATGTAACAAACATACAAAATTACTTTCATATAGTTACTCGATTTATTCCTAACCAAGTGAGTAGTAGTAACTAACTATGCTGTGTCCGACAGGCCCATAATTGATACATACGAGGGTGCGTTTTTAAGTTCGCGGAATGGAGGGTATGGAAGGTGGTGGGGGTGCTTGTTTAGTCACTAACGTGTTTAGCAACTAATAATTAGTATATATACTGAGTATTATCATAATGAGGTCATTAGTCTTTGAACTATCGTCCCTCAAGCAACTCAATCTGGAAGAAATTGTGAAGAATTCAGAAAATCGAGTTCCGCGCCGTTATAAAGTTCCTTACCAAGCAAGGAAAAAATGTTCAAACCATTTTGGAAGAGATGTCATCTGTATACGGGGACTCTTGTCCAGGAAAAACCATGGTATACAAGTGGCACAACCTCTTTAAGCAAGGCAGGGAATCAATTGAAGATGATTCCCGGCCTGGGCGGTCTGTTGAGGTCACCACTCCAGATCTTATCGAAAAAATCGAAAAATTAATATTGGAGGATGCACGTTTGAAGAAAAAACAAATCGCAGAGATGGTTGGAGTATCTGAAACAACCATTTTCAAGGTTCTCCATGATCATCTCGGCATGACAAAAGTCAGTGCAAGATGGGTGCCTAGAATGCTCACACCGCCTCAAAAACAGAAGCGCGTCGAGTGTTCGCGTGCGTTTTTGAGCCAGTGTAATGAAGACAAGGATGGTTTTTTGGAGCGAATTGTTACTGGGGATGAAACTTGGGTTCATCACTATGAACCTGAGTCTAAACAAGATTCCATGCAGTGGCATAAAAAGGGTACACCACCGCCTAAGAAATTCAAGGTGTCGCAATCGGCGGGAAAGCTCATGGCGACAGTTTTTTGGGACACAGAAGGAATTTTGTTGGTTGATTACAAAGAAAAAGGTGTTTCCATAACCGGAGAACACTACGCTTCAATTTTAGAGCAGTTAAAAGAGGCAATCAGAGAAAAAAGAAGAGGAAAATTGACCAAAGGTGTCCTGCTCTTGCACGACAATGCTCCTGTTCACAAGAGTCGAGTTGCGTTGGCTGCTTTGCACAAGGTGGGCTTCGATATCATTGATCACCCACCTTATAACCCAGACTTGGCTCTCAGCGACTATTATCTCTTTCCAAATCTGAAAAAAGAGCTTCGAGGAAAGAAATTTTCAACCGATGAAGAAGTGAAGGATGCAGTTACGGCGTATTTTTCAGAGAAAGACAAAACATTTTTTTATGAATGTATTCATAAGTTAATTCATAGATCTGAGAAATGTATTAGGGTTTCAGGTGAATATATTGAAAAGGAAAAATAATTTTGTAATATTATTTCATCCCCTTCTATTCCATTCCGCGAACTTAAAAACGCACCCTCGTAGCTTTAAAATTACCAGCTATTATATTACATTGTATAATATAATAGCTAGTAATTTTAAAGCTAT
The DNA here is from genome assembly GCA_930367265.1 of Catocala fraxini. NCBI lineage: Eukaryota > Metazoa > Arthropoda > Insecta > Lepidoptera > Erebidae > Catocala > Catocala fraxini. Next base: position 10,018,938 of record OV884050.1, read on the forward strand.
TTAGCCTCATTTTTACAGAACTATGTGGCATCCCATGGATCCTAGAAAAAGGCACGTCCGATATATTTTTTAAGTTGTCAAAATGACATTTTTGTAGTTCGAAAAAACTCTTATACAACAGCTTTATCCATCCGTCTGTTATACAACTTTCAACTCAAGAACCGTAAGAGCTAGAGACTCGCGGTCAACGCCATTCGACTCAGCGTAGTCGATATACCCCCGAAATGACTATGACCTTTGACCTCTGACCTTAATCACGTGGTATCACGTCACCTTTGCAAATATTGTTTTTAGAACTCTTCTAAGATTTACGACAATTCATTGCTGATTCTCACTTGTTATATTTAACGTTTACGTGAATGTTATACAACTTTACGCGGATTTTATCACGTTACTTATTTTAGAGCGCTATTATTATATAATTTTTAAACTATTAAACTATTTCCATAAATCTTTATTACTATTTAAGCTATTTTACATTATTTAACTATTTACATTAACACTTTCCCCGACGTTTCGGTTGCTTTGCAACAGCCATGGCCGCGAGAGACCAGTCCGAAACGTCAGTTCTCTCTATATTCTGAAACTAGCTGACCCGCGCAACTTTGTCTGCTTCACATAAATGAAAATTTCCCCGTTTGGCCAACATTTTTCATTAATGCTCCGCTCCTGTTGGTCGAAGCGTGATGTTATATAACCTATAGCCTTCCTCGATAAATGGGCTATCAAACACTAAAATAATGTTTTAATTCGAACCAGTAGTTCCTGAGATTAGCACGTTCAACATTTTTCATTAATACTCCGCTCCTGTTGGCCGAAGCGTGATGTTATATAGCCTATAGCCTTCTTCGATAAATGGGGTATCAAACACTAAAATAATGTTTTAAATCGGACCAGTAGTTCCTGAGATTAGCACGTTCAAGCAAACAAACAAACTCTTCAGGTTTATAATATTAGTATAGATTTCATTTGCGTGATTTGGATGAGGTTAAAGGCCATACTAGTATTAGATTAAATATAACACAACATAAACTATTACTGTACTGCACGGATGGTTTAAGTGGTTGCACTCAAAGTATCTCGTTTCAGTAATCGCCTGGGCCAGGTTCACTGAGTTAGAGAGCATGCACTCTTAAAAGTGTTGCAAAAATACCGCCTTGGGATCGAATTTGGGATCTTTGCATGTCAGTTCAACGGTCTCCCACTAGGTTATCGTTTTTCATTAATAATACACGAAAATTAATCCTACAACTGTTTGAAAAAGATCCAAATATTTGACAATAAAAGGCAATGAACCAGGATATCATTGTACGGACCGCCACGCCACCGCCACCGCGTGCGGCGGCGGTGGCGGTGGTGGCTTAATGTGGGTCGCATGACGTCACACATGGAGCCCAATAAAAAACGATCGGCCGCAATAAATTGGCGTATCAACGAAGGCTCTTATACCGATGTAAGGATGATTTATACCACGCCGTGCCCGGGACGGGACGAGGCCTGAACGATGTCACATATTACGCTAATTGCCCATACATATAGATGCAAAAGTGAGTTTGTTTGTTTGTTACTTCTCACGGTAAAACCGCTTAAACGATTTAAACAGAATAAAATTTTGCTCGCGGCTTCGCTCGCGTAAATGTACATAGGTTAGGTTAGTAACAGTACTCTATGTCCTACCCTGTACCCCTGACAACATGTATGCGAATCTTACGATGATCGGTTGAGTAGTTTAGGCGTGAAAACGTAACAAATAAACAAACAAACTCACTTTCGCATTTATAATATTGATTAGGATATTAATTAGGATTTAGTATGTAGGTAACTTTCGCGTATTTCATGTGACCATAGACTATCCGGACAGTCTACGGTCACATTAAATACGCATGGTAAACTTTAAATCAATAACTGCGTTATCTACAGCCGGTACCTTAATGTTTTATAGTATCTTTTACCCTTGGCTGGTCCGTGATGTACTATAGAAAATCCAATTCATGTTTCAGTTTAGTTTAGTTTAGCTTAGTTCAATTTAGTTTTTTTATTATATTGTATTAATTATAACACGTTACTTACACAGCCATGAGAATCGGACTTCATATAAGCGCAAACTTATGCACACCGAGTTGCTTTTCACATACTATAAAATATTTGTCTGAAAAGGCGAAGTGCCTTTTCAGAATGTTATACTTTTAAAGTATTTATTTCAAAACACCTTGCCTGTTCTTATTATTTTTTCTATTCTTAATTTTTTTGGGATACTGCACACAGGGACTGCTCAGCACGCACCTCTGATTTTTTGAAGTTATGTGGGTATCAAATAATATTTTATTCGTCGGTTTAACGGTGAAGAAAAATATAATGTCTGAGAAATCTCGAAGTTATGTGAAGTCTACTACCCGCAGTTCATATACAGGACCAACATTATTATAATTAATTATTTATGATTTATAATTAAAGTTCCAGATCCTCATTCCGTATGGTATAAATCACCCTTTCCGCCGAGAGGTACCAGATATAAGATATATGAAATTAATATCTGAATTGGGCCCGATCTCCGATATATATCGCCGTATGTGTTGAGAGACTGAATTTATCGTGGTTTATTTAAATTCTACTTTGTTATTTTGAACATACGATTTGGTCAATGAGTTATGGCGAAGTTTGTATTGAAATGTGGATACTTGAACTCTTGAAGTATTATTTGCTGAGGCGATTCTTATTTATGTTTTAAAGGGTATGTATCTGAGGTGTGGGGATTAATCCTTGTATTGCAGATAATAATAATAATAATAATAATATTCTATCACATACACACAACACCATCTAGCTCAAACTAAGCAGAGCTTGTACTATGGATACAAGACAATGGATAAACATACATATACACTTTTTTATGTAAATACATATATATTATAGATAGAAACACCTAGACCAAGATAAAGATCCATGTCAATGCACACAAACGTTTGACTTGTGCGGGAATCGAACTCGCGGCCTCAGGCGTGGCAGTCGGTTACACTGACCACTACACTATTGAGGCCGACTTTGGATGGAACTTTGGGGAGTAGCTAGCGTTGTTGGTTGTACATTACTGTATTCTGTTAACCTATTTAAGTTGGTGGAACCTCCACAGATATGAGAATGTATTTTTCCTTTTGGGCATTGAGCTAGCTTCTTTTAACATAGAAGAAAATCATTCGAGCACTGCGCTTACAGTGCAGAAATAAGAATATTAAGTTTTTATGTTTTTGGTATTCGTGTAAATAATTTTCTACATTGTTACCGCGACCAGTGAGGTCTCCTGTTCGATTTCTAAACCGGGCGATACTTATCTGTTTCATTTTAGAAAATTCTTAACATGCGACGTCCGGAAGGACATAATTATGTTTGGTAAGCCTGGAAAATGTCTGGTAGACCCTAGACACCAATAATATCACCTATTAAGTTAAACTTAAACATAGGTGGTGAAATGAGTAGGTACTTATACCTACAGACGCGAGTCTATGCTTGTCTGTAATATCATACAAGTGCCTGTTAACGAAGCCTGGCACTTTTCCTTTCACCTATTTTCTTTTTAACACATTCCTGTAATTATATACTTATTATATGATTACTGCTCCTCTCCCGTAGTACGTAGCGTGATGCTTCAATTACTTTTGATAAAACAGCTTTCTAATAGTGAAATGAATATTAAATCGGCTCAGTAGTTTTAAAATCTATACCTACTAATATTATAAAGCTGAAGAGTTTGTTTGTTTGTTTGTTTGGTTGAACGCGTTAATCTCAGGAACTACTGGTTCGAATTGAAACATTTTTAGTGTTGGATAGCCTATTTAACAAGGAAGGCTATAGGCTATATAACATCACGCTACAACTCACGGGGGCGATGCAGTAACCATAAACTCGGGTGAAACCGCGGGCACAGTTAGTATTAGTATAAACGAATTTTGAAAATAACTGTACTGAGTTATTATTGGTATTAATCAAATTTAATATATCGATAAAAATGTGTCTAGGATTTTGTTACTTATTTATTTATTAACTTGGACATCAAGTAATTATTACATTATTGATTATTTTTACAAGAAAACAATACTAACATTGAAATTAAACTGCTATATACGGATTTTATCGCGTTGTTTATTTGACACTTTATTACAACATTTTGAAAATTGTTACAATTGTTAATTAAATTTAATTAGCTTAAAAATTAGTAAAGTTTAATAGTAGTAGTAGTGTAACAATTTTCAAAATTTTGTAATAAAGTGTCAAATAAACAACGCGATAAAATCCGTATATAGCAGTTTAATTTCAATGAATAATATTCGCGTAAATAGAAGACAATATTATACAATACTAACACTATATGTCTTTTTAAGGTGTCACATCATGCACCATTACAGTATAGGGACTGCTTAATAACTAAGACTATAACATTACCTAAAACCAAAATGTATTTACATTATAATATAATATAAATATTGGCAAACATTACATATACAGTAGGTATGTAATTATTTCTGGGGCATGGTTTTTGCTCTTCAACAATGTCAACACTTCATTATAGTATATAGTATAATTAGTTACAGCATAGTTTCCAATACAATCTATAAAACAACAAGCATTTGACTTAACTTTAAGATAAGGGCTTTCAGATATATAAATTTTTAAGCTCTACATGTTATATTAAAGTGCAAAATAAACCTAATGTTCATGGATTCGCCTTACCATAGCACATCATTTTGAAAAGTAAGAGCTGTCTTAAGTATTCTAACTGAAGACACTCATTTGGCAGTTTAATGGTAGCTAGACCACACTATAGACCACCGCTGCTATACTCGTAGTAAAAACTTTAATAGTTCACGATGACATTCAATGTTATGTCCATTAGAACAACAATTTTACATTTGACATGGTCTTCACTTATTAATTAAGGCTGTCGTTATTGTAATTACAGTTTATAGTTAAGTTTAAACTATACAAAACATAAATAATGGTACACTATTAAAATACAATACCAAGATCGAATTTATATGTTATTTATTCTGACCACTACTTCACATGCGTGATTCTCACGGAAACACATCAGGATAAAAGGTAGCTATAATTGCCAAATTTTATTGAAATTGGTTTAGCCGTTACGCGTTGAAAAAGTAGCAGACAGGCAGGCAGAGTTACTTTCTGATTCATAATTTAATATGGATATTTAAACTGACAAAACTGAAATAAAGGTACGGAAAGAGAAGGCATAGGTGTAAGACATTTTGGTAGCAATGCGTCCAAATAATCAAGGGAAGTATTGCATTTGTTCGGGTACGTGTTGCCAGATAGAAAATTTGAAAACAGCTCTTTGGCGAAAGGGAAACTAGGTACCAAATTTGACGAGTAGGATTTCGTCATTGGTCTTAGTCGTACTTATGCGGTGTAATCAAACTCAGATGGAAGTCATTCGGAAACACAACGGGATTGGTCATTCCAGTACCCTACAAATACGTCTTTAAAAATAGCGTGCCATGGTACAGTTTGTGCGTGATGAACGAACATAGAAACATATACAGTGCATTGATAGTTGGTTTGATTCAATGATTTGATTCAAGGCAATGACTTCTTCAATGCACCAAACGTAGAATATAATGCTGCATACCGACCAAGTGAGCGAAATCCAGCGAAGGCCAACAATGTACGCGAACGAGTATGTGTGTGGACGATTTAGATTTTCTTAACACTAGCGTATTTCCTGCCTAGGCGTTTGATAAACGTCTGCGCAGTGTATTTGCGTCGACAATCCGACCTACAGGTTTCTTTACACTAGCGTTTCTACAGCCTAAGTGTTTGATAAACGCATTCGTTGCAACTAGCCGATGTACAGGTTGCATATCGCATCTACTCGCGATGCTATAGGTACATATAATCTGTACTAGCGCAACTTAGGCGCATGCAAGAAATGCTGTCTGGCTCTGTCGTGGTGTAAGTGGATACGCCATACGAGCGCCAGTGTCATAGCATGGTAATTCACGTCGTTCATGTATATTTTATTCGAAATAAGAAAGGGTTAGTAAAATACCCGCGCCGCTATTATCAGACGTCTCCCATTCTAGGAATAATTCCTGTGTTGCGCGGGGGACTTTACAAACATTCAAACAACGAATACATTGAACATCCAGACTTGGAACAACCAATTGAGGATCACACAATTATTTTTTTTCCGTGTTGGATTCGAACCTAGAATACTCTAAACTACGCTACAGAATCGAGTGTAAACTATAAAGGGGCACTTAGCACAAAAGAACGTAAACATACGAAGTTTCGTTTGCGATCAGGTGTGCTTCGTCACTTCGAAACACCAATGTGTACTATGTAGTCACAATAGTAAAGGCGAGCGAGCGTGCTGTATCCAGCGATGAAACGCTCGTCTGCGATCGCCTGCGTTCGCTTAATCTATACCCAGCATAATATAAATATATAATAAGCAGTACATACAGCGACGAACGTAAAAATCAAACGAAATAGAAACAATATGACGTTTTTATTATATTGAGACTAGTTGATGAGTTCAGTCATCCCAATTTAGTCTGCGTTTATCAGATGTTCTGAAATATCTTTAATATTTCAAAAGTTCATTATCATAATATAAATATTTATATGATAGCTAATCCCTGAGGTTTTGTTCGTGTTAAGTCGATGTTTCACATCTGCATTTGGATTGTGATCGAGAGGACTTAGGTTTGATCTCCACTTATTATACTACTGCACTGAAACTGTGCCTAGCACAATTATTAAAATTAATTGAAGGTGTTAATAACAATGCTACGTAACATTAATTTTGTTTTTTTTATCAACTTGCATTAGATGCTTAAAAGTTTCTCTAACCTCTACATCTATAAAAATTTATAAATTTTACATTGCAATTATTAAATATAATGTAAGTACGATACATATAATTTTTCTGTAATTTTTTAATTACATCTCTTGCTCTAGGTATAATTCCTGTGTCGTGGGGGACTTTACACCATGAAGGTGGCCTCCCTCAAAACTATAGTTGATAAAATATGCTGCGAAGACCTTAATGGTGTATACCGGGCCTTTCTAACTCTAACACAAACACTGTGCACAGCAGTCGCATACAGTACCGTTGCAACACCGAGCAAAATTCTTTAAATCTATTCATCAATTCTGATGACTGACTGCACGGATGACGTAAGGGTTTATGTGGTCGCCTTGCTACACCGCTGCACCGAGTGTTGTAGGTTCGATCGATAAAAAATTGTATCATCCACAGATAGTTGTTCCGAGTCTGGGCGTAATTTGTGTCCGTTGTTTGAATCTTTGCAAAGTCCCCCGCGATACAGTATTGATTCCTAGTGCGATGTCGTTAAAAACAAAAATAAATTAAAATATGTACATATATATATATTTATATATGTTTATAATTATAACATGCCTAATTTAATGTTATGGTAAATAATCAAATCACGCCAAACGACTGTAGAACTCGTATACAAATTGTTTACAATAACAAACGTCACTACGAGGATATCGTATTTGTTTGATAAATATTTTGCGTTCAAAGCAATCCCGAGTATAGCAATCATGTCCGTAGGCTTCTGTCCCACTGACGCCTAGAAAGGGACAAGCGATCAATTATATTGTCGCCTAAGTAGAAAAGCTTGGCGTACCTATTGGCTTAAGTGGCCACAACGCCACTGCTTCTACCCTGAGTGATTTGGGTTTGAATGCTCTAAGGGGCAAAAATTGGTGTGATCCACAAACAGTTGTTCTGAGTCTGTGTAAAAGTCACATGCGATACAGAAATTTGTCCTAGTGCGGCAGTTGCTTTTGTGTTGACCTGTGTTCTTACACAGGTCCTTACAGCTTATTGCCAGACCTGTGGGCCTGAAAAAGTATTGCCAAGCCAGCTTATTCACACCGTTACCAAATAATTGCATACAGTTAATTTGAACATAAGACAACTCTTATGTTCAAATTATTAAAAAGGATGTATTGTCTGAAAGACCAACCCTAAGAAGTAGCAAAACATGGCTGGCATGTATGGTGTTCTTCTTGAAGCTCATTCTGCTTAACTATACACACCATAATAAAATTCTGTTCGAGTACTGTTAGACATCCATCATCTTAGTTTTCCTGTAACCATGGCTGCTGAAGACAACGACGATGAAGAAGCCTCAGGAAAAGTGGAAATCTAAATAGGAATTAAAAATCTATTCTGTTTAGACAATAGATTTTTAGCTATGTCTGGTATTCTAGAACTTGACAGATTAATTTCAAAACAATTTAGTGATGTTTTTACCTTGTTTTTTATAAAGCTCACATTATCCCGCTTTATCTGGCAAGTTAATGTTCCGAAAGTACCTTTTATCTTTGTGTCGCTAAGGCAAGAATGATGCGTCCAGTACTACAGTAACAGCTTAGCAGATGGACCATATGCATGCTTGCTACATGTTGCATTAATAAATAAGTCGCTTGCTTCTTGTAACGCCAATTTTTGACTAGTTTATATGGCTCAACCGCAAAATGTCTAGACGTCGCAAAATATCCATTTCTCAGAATGTCTCTTGCTAAATGTTTCTTTCCTAGAATGTCCCTTTCGCAGAATGGACCTAACGCAAATTTTTCCTTTTCTCAAATGCTTTAATTTCGGTAAAATCCGTATTAGTACGAACCAGATTTGCGTACTACTAGTAGTCATAAAAATCGAATAATCAAATGAAGTCATTAAAAAATTCAATTCGTTCCACGCTAATCTGCGACGGTGGGACATGTACCTAAATAATATTGTGCTGGAATATCGGTAAGTTCAATATTTAATATAATAAATACATATTATTTAATCAATACAGATTGAATAATATATGTATATTGTATAGATTTTATTTTGATTCATTCTGCTGCCTTGGTTCGTTCTATAGTTATGCCTTTGTTTATGCTTAGAGCTGATTCCTCAGTTCGATTTCCAGGTCTGGCAAAGTGTTACTGCTTACTAAGATAGGAGATGTGTCTCGCTATTACTTCAGATTCACAAAAACATGGTTATTGCATTTTGAGTGCCTAGGTGGCGTAGCTGTAGGGAATATGACTGCTGAGCATGAGGTCTCGAGTTCAAACCCGGGTCGGGCAACGTGTTATTGGGTTTTTCTGTAAATGAAAATACTCCGTAACAGCACGAAGTCTGTAACTATGCCTGGTGGACGGTAATAGACTCTCTCCCTATAACGTGAAATCTAAAAGCATAGTTAGAGAAATAAGGGTGTAATTATGCGTATCTGTATATAAAACGAGCGATAATTAGCCATTTAATACACACCTAAATTCAAAAAGGTAGAGATGCGTGCCTGGGAATCGAACTTGAAACCTCTGAAAGGCAGTGCAACAGTCTCTCACTAGGCTATCCCTGGTAGGCATAAACGTCTTAATTAAGTCATCTGCATGTAGACCACACTACGCGCGAAACATTCCAATACATTTATATACATGATCAAAATGTGGTAAATGCCATTAGCTAGATGTTTATTCATAATGCACCGGTAACAGTCAATTAATTTAAATCTATTTGGTTATGTAGACGTTGGGTTATTGTGGTAAAACTGCTACCAGAGGCCTGAAAATGCGAATCTACCATCTCAAATTTTAAGTGGTTTATAAGTAATAGGGGCTTAAATATGAAATTGCCGGTTTATATTAAGAAAATTGGTAAAGTTGGGGTTTTCATACTAACTATTTCATCAATATTCTTTTACATCACAGAAACAAAATAGGCAAAAGGAAAACAATTGACAATGTACCGCTAAAACTCTTACTGATTAGACGAAACGCAGTAACAATGTACGGCTAAAACTCTTACTGATTAGATAAATCGCAGTAACAATGTACCGCTAAAACTCTTACTGATTAGATAAATCGCAGTAACAATGTACGGCTAAAACTCTTACTGATTAGATAAATCGCAGTAACAATGTACCGCTAAAACTCTTACTGATTAGATAAATCGCAGTAACAATGTACGGCTAAAACTCTTACTGATTAGATAAATCGCAGTAACAATGTACCGCTAAAACTCTTACTGATAAGACAAAACGCAGTAACAATGTACGGCTAAAACTCTTACTGATTAGATAAATCGCAGTAACAATGTACCGCTAAAACTCTTACTGATTAGATAAATCGCAGTAACAATGTACCGCTAAAACTCTTACTGATAAGACAAAACGCAGTAACAATGTACCGCTAAAACTCTTACTGATAAGACAAAACGCAGTAACAATGTACCGCTAAAACTCTTACTGATTAGATAAATCGCAGTAACAATGTACCGCTAAAACTCTTACTGATAAGACAAAACGCAGTAACAATGTACCGCTAAAACTCTTACTGATTAGATAAATCGCAGTAACAATGTACCGCTAAAACTCTTACTGATTAGATAAATCGCAGTAACAATGTACCGCTAAAACTCTTACTGATAAGATAAATCGCAGTAACAATGTACCGCTAAAACTCTTACTGATTAGATAAATCGCAGTAACAATGTACCGCTAAAACTCTTACTGATAAGACAAAACGCAGTAACAATGTACCGCTAAAACTCTTACTGATTAGATAAATCGCAGTAACAATGTACCGCTAAAACTCTTACTGATTAGATAAATCGCAGTAACAATGTACCGCTAAAACTCTTACTGATTAGATAAATCGCAGTAACAATGTACCGCTAAAACTCTTACTGATTAGATAAATCGCAGTAACAATGTACCGCTAAAACTCTTACTGACTAGATAAATCGCAGTAACAATGTACCGCTAAAACTCTTACTGATTAGATAAATCGCAGTAACAATGTACCGCTAAAACTCTTACTGATAAGACAAAACGCAGTAACAATGTACCGCTAAAACTCTTACTGATTAGATAAATCGCAGTAACAATGTACCGCTAAAACTCTTACTGATTAGATAAATCGCAGTAACAATGTACGGCTAAAACTCTTACTGATTAGATAAATCGCAGTAACAATGTACCGCTAAAACTCTTACTGATTAGATAAATCGCAGTAACAATGTACCGCTAAAACTCTTACTTATTAGATAAATCGCAGTAACAATGTACCGCTAAAACTCTTACTGATTAGATAAATCGCAGTAACAATGTACCGCTAAAACTCTTACTGATTAGATAAATCGCAGTAACAATGTACCGCTAAAGCTCTTACTGATTAGATAAATCGCAGTAACAATGTACCGCTAAAACTCTTACTGATTAGATAAATCGCAGTAACAATGTACCGCTAAAACTCTTACTGATTAGATAAATCGCAGTAACAATGTACCGCTAAAGCTCTTACTGATTAGATAAATCGCAGTAACAATGTACCGCTAAAACTCTTACTGATTAGATAAATCGCAGTAACAATGTACCGCTAAAACTCTTACTGATTAGATAAATCGCAGTAACAATGTACCGCTAAAACTCTTACTGATTAGATAAATCGCAGTAACAATGTACCGCTAAAACTCTTACTGATTAGATAAATCGCAGTAACAATGTCCCGCTAAAACTCTTACTGATTAGACGAAACGCAGTAACAATGTACCGCTAAAACTCTTACTGATTAGATAAATCGCAGTAACAATGTACCGCTAAAACTCTTACTGATTAGATAAATCGCAGTAACAATGTACCGCTAAAACTCTTACTGATTAGATAAATCGCAGTAACAATGTCCCGCTAAAACTCTTACTGATTAGACGAAACGCAGTAACAATGTACCGCTAAAACTCTTACTGATTAGATAAATCGCAGTAACAATGTACCGCTAAAACTCTTACTGATAAGACAAAACGCAGTAACAATGTACCGCTAAAACTCTTACTGATTAGACGAAACACAGTAATACTGTTAATAATCTTACACCGATTTCCAATAAGGGAGCAATACTTCCTAGAGCTGCCTTATTCATACTGTTATCATTGTTTGTCGTTGGCATTTATTGAATTGCCAAAGATGTTATTAATACGAATAGGGCAAAGACATCGGTTTATCCATAGGCTTCGTGGCAGTATTATATCAAACAATATTTAATATAAAAAAAGCAGATATGCTACTAGCGCACGCGAAGTTTAAGACTTAAAATGTCCCAATAAAAGCGTTTACTATTTGCCTCAAGATAAAATTTGCAAAACAAAACGTTGCAAAACAGATAGAGCGCTTTTGTTCGAACCATAGCTATTATTCACGTTAGCTAGTTCGAATTCAATTAATATTAACAAAATAGTCTGAAAATGTCTGTTACTGAGAATGTAAAATATCTAAATTGAAATTTCAGCAGCGATAGCTTAGTGGACGACCGTCACAATGCCAACCAGAGTTCATTAGTTTGATTTCAAGGCCTCTGACTTTTCGAAGGTATGTGCGTATACAGTTTCTTATCGCTCACTTAAACGGCGAAGAAAAACATCGTAAGGAAATCTGCACGTCTGATAGTTCTACATAACGATTTCGAAGATATGTGAAGTCTGCCAACTCATACTGGGCCTGGTTGACTAAGCCTTTTTTTTTTTTTTTTTTTTTTTTTTTACGTGGGGGAATGCATGACGCATACCCCTCCGCGGGGGCGGGCGGAGGGGTTATGTCGGACTCGCCGGGGTAAAAGAAAGATGGTAAAGATGTTAAAGTACCTCCCGGAATACCGACTAAACCTACCACGGTGTTCCTCAACAAAACCACTATCGACGGGGCCGCGCGAATCACTTTCGCATGCGGTCGCGACCCCGCCGAGGTTACGGCCCGCCGTATGAAACGGCAGGCCACTACACGAAAGACCTACCCTATAGGCACATCTAAAAACTCCCTACTGTCCCCCCTAGAGGGGAGACGGACTCGACACAGAGGCGCGCGTGGGAACACGCACGCCGCCTCTCGGACCTGGTGCTGAACGGATGGCGGGCAGGCCCACAAAGCCCGCCACCCCCAGGTCAATCCTCAGGGTGGCTGGAGGTCGTCTCGCGCCCTCCGGCGCCCGGCTCTGCGGTTGGGGAGAGGGTTCAAACGCTCCCTCTCCCGCTCCGCCGCCTCCTTGATGGAAATGACTTTCTCACAAAAGGAGGCGACGGCGTTCCACGACCTCTCACTCCGGACCATAGACTGAACTACGGCCGGGAGCGAGAGGGCAACCAATCCGACTGCCGCGATCAACTCACGGCGCTGCGATGCCCAGGCGGGGCAAACCGCCAAAGTGTGCAGCGCCGTGTCCTCAACAACGTCGCGGCAGTCGCCGCAGTGGTGACAACCGGGCGTCTCTTGCCGGCGTATACGACACAGGAACTGGCCAAAACAACCGTGGCCAGTCATTACCTGTGTCAGCCGGAAGGTGAGGGCGCCATGGCGCCTCTCCAGCCACTCCTCAAACACGGGACTTACCGCCACGATCGTGGCGTGCCCGGCACTGGGGTGCACAAGTCGTTCCTTCCAATTCGCCACTAGGACCTGGCGGAGCTCGGACCTCGCCGCCTCGAGAGCGGGAAGAGCCGGTCCTTCGCCCCGAGCTAGCGCCTCCCGGCGCCAACGATAGAGAGACGCCAGGAGCGCCGCTTCCAGGTCCCATGGCATCGATCCGGCGAGGAGGCTCGCAGCCTCGAACGAGATCGTGCGGTAACCTCGTATCAACCTGACGGCCATGGCGCGCTGTGGCGCACGAAGCGCCGAAATGTTACGGGCCGTCAGGTTGTCCGCCCAAACTGGGGCCCCATACAGGGCCATGGACCGCACGACCCCCTCGTAGAGCCTCCGGCAGGAGGTGTTTGGCCCCCCGAGGTTGGGCAGCAGGCGCGAGAGCGCTCCCGCAGCGCCCCGAAGAATGGGAGCCAAACGACGAAAGTGGGCTGTAAAGTCCCACCGGCTGTCGAGCAAAAGACCCAAATATTTCAGGGTCGACTCGACGCCGATGCGGACCCCTCCTACCATTATATGGGACCCTGGAGGTGGCCGGTTCCGAGGACCGTGAAAACAAACGGCCTCGGATTTAGAAAGGGCCACCTCGAGGCCCAACCGCCGGATACGACCAACGACTTGTGCGACCCCAGCGGTCGCCAGTATGGCCGCCGCCCGGTGCGACTTACCCCTCGCCGTGACAAGTGTGTCGTCGGCGTAACAAATGACGCCGACGCCACGGAGGAGCGCACCTCGCAGCACCCAGTCGTAACCGATGTTCCACAGGAGCGGACCCAGAACCGATCCCTGTGGAACACCGCACGACATCTCTCGCCGACTCCAACCGTCGCGACCCGGGTAGACTACTACCCTCTCCGATAAGTATGCCCCGACTATGCGGCGGAGGTAGGTCGGCACTCGATGGAAAATGAGTGCCTCCCTGATACAACTCCAGGGCAAGGTGTTAAAGGCATTCGCGATGTCAAGAGACACCGCGAAGACGACCTCGCCCCGGGACACCGCATCCTCCGCCAGGCTCCTCACTTGCAGAACCGCATCAATTGTGGAGCGCCCGCGACGGAAACCATATTGGTTGTCCGCCAAATCCGGACCCACAGAAGAAAGACGCTGGACGAGGCGCTCCACGATAACAAACTCAAACAGTTTAGCCACCTCGTCCAGCAACACAATGGGCCGGTAGGCGGACGGACTGTCCGCCGGGCGCCCTTCCTTCCTGATCAGGACCAGTTTCCCCACCTTCCACTGGCGCGGAAACTGGCCCTGCTGCAAACATTCACTGAGGAGCCCCTTAAGTCGGGGCGCGAGCTCCTCGAGGACCAGGGCCAATGCAAGACCTGGAATGCCGTCGGGCCCTGGGGCGGTGTTTTTCGAGCGAAGTCTCGACACCGCCGCTCGCAACTCTACTCGGGTCACTTCGGGAACCACGTCGTCGTCAAAGTCCGCGCTGGACGCCATGGAAGGCAGAACCATCGGCGGAGGAGTGTGCTCCGCCCGTGAGGGAAACAGAGCGGCCACCACCTCCTGTACCAATTGTGGCGGGAGACTCTGGGACAAGGGGGGCTTCCAGGGGCGAAGCTTGCCCCTTACCATAAGGTATGGACGCCCCCAGGGATTACGGTCCAGAGTCCCCAGCAGCTCTTGGCGGGCCTGATCTTTGGCCCGCTTTATGGCTATCTTAAGGGCCTTCTTGGCCGCTCTGTAGACCTCGTACAGTTCCGCCTCCCTGACGTTGAAATCGGGAGGGCGGCGACGCCTCCTGCGAAGCCGGATGTACCGGCGCCGGGCCACCACGCAAGAATGGCGTAGATGACCAATGTGGTCCGACCACCAGTACACCCGACGCCTACTTGGAAAATTTCCAGGCACTCTAGGCATCGCCGCATCACACACTTGTGTTATGGCCTCCCGGAACCACTCGGCCTCCATCTCGATATTGTCAGGCCTGGCCGGTGCTGGCACCCAGGCCTGAACGATGGAGGCTTCCAGGAGGACCTCCCGATTCAGCTTTTTCAAAGCCCAACGCGGACCGCCCCCAATCGGGGCCCTTGGGGCAGGGGGGTCGGAGGTCTGGGCGGAGACGTCGAACCGTATATACCGATGGTCCGACAATGTCTCCACCTCCTCGACGACACGCCAGCCTTGGACACGGCGTGCTAGCGCGGGGCTGGCAAAAGAGACGTCAATAACGGACCCGCCCCGCTGACGCACGCACGTGTGCACTGACCCACGATTGAGGACTAGCAGACCGTTTTCTACGGCCCACTCCTCGAGCAATTCACCCCTCGCGTCCGTGGTCGCGGAACCCCAAGCCGAGGATTTGGCATTGAGGTCCCCGACGACGAGCACGGGCCGAGGGTGACTTCGAGCGACGACGACGTTCAGTTCGAGGAGATACTCCTCGAAGTCGGCGAGAGGTCGGTTGGGTGAGAAGTAACCGCCCACCACAACCGCTTCTCCTACGAGTGCTGCGACGCAGCCCCGTCCCCGGACGATGTTTTCGAAGGACGGGGTGCCGGCGGCGGCCGACGAAATTAACGCCACCGAGCCATCGAGGTCCCCTACCCAGTCAGCCCTGGGGGGGACAAAATAGGGCTCGGCTACTATGGCGAGATGAATTAACCACTGCGCCATGCTCTGGAGGAGAAGATCCTGAGCCCTGGCGCAGTGGTTCAAATTGCTCTGGAGGAGACGAAGGCGTGGAGGCATTACGTCTCCATACTCACCTCCGCCCCTCCAACCGCGGGAGCGGCGACCCTGGCGGCTGTTGACGACGCGGCAGGCGACCTCGGGGCCAGTTTTTTGTTGGTGGCGGCGCACTCCTTGCTACCCGCCCGGTGCTTCGCCGATTTGCCCGCCGCTGCACACAAAATGCAGTGCGGCGTG
This sequence comes from Catocala fraxini, assembly GCA_930367265.1. NCBI lineage: Eukaryota > Metazoa > Arthropoda > Insecta > Lepidoptera > Erebidae > Catocala > Catocala fraxini. Next base: position 10,035,278 of record OV884050.1, read on the forward strand.
GCCTCACAAGTTGCGGCCATGTGACCAGGCTGACCGCAGCGGAAACAGCGACCAGTGCAGTCAGCCTGCGAAGGGCACTTAACGCCCACATGGCCGCTCGAAAGGCAGCGATAGCACCGGGCGGGCCTGGGATCCAAGGCCCTGACCTGCGCCGACACCCAACCCACTAATATGCGACGTCCATCGGCCAGCTTCTTGGCGGCGGCCACGGGACAGCTGATAATGGCCGTCCCCATTCCGGCGCGGCCCTGCTTTATGTCGCCACACTTTACTTGTTCAGCAGGGCACCCTCCAGTATTGGCGACGGCAGCGACGACCTCTTCTTTAGTTACTGAGTCGTCCAGGCCCGTAATGCGCAAATCAACGCACTTTTGGGGCCTGGAGACGCGGACCTCTTCCGGTTTCAAAACCTGGCGGAGACTTTCCGCCAGGCGGTCCGCCTGGTCGCCGCTAGCGACTCCCGGCACTTCTATTAGGCGGGCACCGGTCTGGGTAGTCCGGCACCGCAAGCCCGCCGTTATCCCTAGCTTGCCGGGGTCGATCGCCGTTGGTTGACTAAGCCTAACCCATCTCACATTTAGAGGAGGCCCGTACCCAGCAGTAAGACAACTTATGTATATTCTGGGTTGATACAAATATTATTTTTTACTCTTTAACGGATATTTTCCTAGCATATTAGGGAAATACCCGGCCCTTTGGGAGGCTTGCCCGGGGACATGGGTCCAACGTGCAGAGGCCAGTGAAGAGTTTTAATCTAGAGTAGAAAGAACAACTACCGGAGCACTAGCCGCGATAGCGTGATGTGGGAACTATTGCTACTTAAAGAACCTAATTAATCTAAACTATGTTGATGGTTATTTAATAGGCAGATAGCATATCTAGCAGATACCGTTTTTATTCATAGTTTCAGTATAAAGTCGGCATGGAATATTATTATCATTAAAATATAATTGACTGTATCTCAATCTATCGTGCTTGTACATATTCTGTTCGTAATATTTGCAGTCAGAGATTGTCGCCTAGTAACAGCGGTAGTCAGCCACAGGTGGCCAGTGCCGTGGCTTTAAAACGAAGAGTGAATGGCGAATGTCGGCGTTTTATGAGCTTCGTACCACCAGATACAGCGTGGAAAACTGAATAGACGTGTAACAATGACACAATATTAATGAAAATGAACGGCGCCATTGTCAATTTTAATTTATTGATAGGCATATTTTTCGTTTAAAACAAGAAAGGCATAACTGAATAGCCATTTTATAAAATGGCCTTACCCGACATTATCTATACTAATATCCTAACTAATATTATAAAATAAATGCGATTGTGAGTTGGTTTGTTTGTTGAGCTTTCACGCCTTAACTATTTATCCGATCATCATAAAATTTAGCATACATGTTGTCAGGGGTACAGAATAAGATACCATTCATTCAGGATAAAATTACTGTCCCCGAACGACGCCGTGAGCAAAAGTTATAAAGAATATGGTAATACGTTTTTTTGAATTTTTATACTGTAATAGACTTGCGTATGACCGCGATCTCACCTAATCTTAAGTAAGATGCAATAATGATGATGATCTACAATATCGGACTGTGCATAGTATAGGGCGTGTATGAGTTTTTTTAAATTCCACCTATGCGATGGTTGGATCTTGGCTACAAAAATATATTAAAAAGAAATCGAATTATACCATTTTGTTTTTATCAAAGGCGGCCACGAGACTTATGTGAGTTGCTTTACTATTAAGTATAGCACAATACGCAGATGGACAATCTTATACTTTAAATTTAGCCATTCACGCACACATGAGTAGTAGTTCACCTCATATCAGGCAAATATCAACGAGACTTAGACTAATTGTCGATGACCAAATCCTGGAGTAAGGTCTAGTAAGAGTAAAAAAGGTGAATTGTGCAAAAAGAGTGATAAAGCTAGACAGATATGCCAGAATCGTAGCAAGAGGATTTTTTTTGGATAGCAACCGTGAGACTCTTTATGGTCTTCTTTAATGACATGCACTATTTATAATTTCTAGTCCCAAGAGGCTTTTTAACATTGGATATTATACAAAGAAAATACTTTGAACAACTATATATATGCATCGTTACCATAAAGCCTCCAGATTTGCGCAGTAATCTAGCAACAATTCTGTCAAATATTAACACAATATCAGAGCTAAAAAGAAAACAAAATCCAATCCAGTCCAATTGCTTATAATATCTTGTAAATGTAGCTTTTGTTGGCACTCAAGGGCCCGTTAAGGTCGTTTCGTAAAGAATCGCGGGAACGCTAGAATAAATCGGATACAGCACTGAAACTGCGATTAAACACCAAAAACAGTTCAACATACTCATTTTGTTTAGTGTTGGCTTTAGTTGTATTGTATCGATAATATTTATATTAACTTATATTACAATAACTTATACGCGCGGATCCGCCCGCATGGTACTTACATCAATTAAAAGTAGCCTATGTCCTTTCCCAGGTTTTAAACTATATCTGTACCAAATTTCATCTAAGCCGGTTGAGTGTTTTAGGTGTGAAAAGGTAACAGACAGAGAGAGAGAGTTACTTTCGAATTTATAATATTAGAAAGGATCAAAGTCTAGTTAAGATAAACTAGTTAACTGTAAAAAACTTCAATGGCTCAAGTGATCACTTTGCCAAATACTATACACTACTATACTATATATGTATTTACAGCCGATTATTAGCCGAGATTTGTGGCTTCGATACTCACTCGGAACAAAAAATTGTGTGATCCAAAAACAGTTGTTCCGGGGCTGGGTGTAATGTCAGTTGTTTAAATAGCTTTTCGTAAATAAGTGCACAAAAAATTCAAACGAATGGCATTTTGTTCTGATATAGAGAAATATTTTCCTTTGATATTTTTGGCTCTTTATACTCTTTATGATTTGGAAAGGAAAAGCCTGCGTCCGACATTAACGGCCATTCACAGACGTCGTTTTATGAGAACAATAAAATACTGAAGTATCAGCCAATTCATTTGTGTATATATTTCTCTGTAAATATCATATCATCACGCTTGTATCATCCTAAAGAGTTTAGCAGCACATACCAGTCATAGTTCTCCGAAGTATGATTATCGTCTAGTTGAAATAGTAAGAATTTATACATAAGTATATATATGTATAGGTATATAGTTTCCCGATTTTATCAATCCCTGAAGAGGTTGCTTACCTGGTATTGCCATACAGTTTACTATACCCCCTTTCGCCAGCTATGTCTCTACCACGTTATGGCGGTGAAAGTCTATTACGTATATCGTGTACAGTTCCTGACTCTGTATTGCTACTGGAAAACAAAAATTGTTTTGCAACATAAACTCTCGCCTGTATATTCCTTAAGAGAAAGGCAGAGGTGTAACATAAAAGTCTACTCCTAGTGCTGCAAACGTCCTCACATTAAAGCCAATAACTCAATGGGAGACACCGGATACTAACCCAAGATCTTTAAATTGGACGCAAATAGGTAAAACGCAAACTTATACCACGCAACAATGCGGCAGTCAGATTGATTGTACTTGCAATATAATTTAAATTGAATATACTAATAAGATAGTAATTAGATTATAATGTAAAACGTGACTGATAAAACTTTCTTCAGTCACAGTAACATTTAATAAAGTATTTAATTTTATTCGTTAACATGGTTTACTTTTAACATCTAATCAAAACACACTTATAAACTTAAATAAGACCAATGCAAAGTATTTCTTATCGCGCAAATCACTAAACTCGCTACTCAACAAACCGACTATCGATATTTTGTATCGATACGCCCACCCGCTACGTACATCTCTAAATAATTAAATTTAATGATCATTTTTTATCTGTGGCGCTGACCGTGATTACTTTTTATTATCAAAGAACAATGTTTGTTCAATTCGACTACATTATTAATTAGGTAAATTGTGATACTAAACTTATTTTATGAGCTTAATAATAATTTGTATCTGTTTTACATATTTCAAATTCATTGTCTTCATAAAATAACTATTAATTTTAAATTTGAAAATGGCGCGTAAGACCACGTATGAACTTTGTAAAATTTTAATGTTGAATCAATTACACATAAATATTATAATTTTTTTTGTGTGGCATTATATATTATTATAAATTTAGAAAGAATCTTTGACGAAATCAAAGAAGTTTTGATAAAGTTTTAGCTTTCTTAGAAGTATTCGTGGTGAATAAGCGTGTATGAAGATAACAAGATTGTATTTCAAGTGGTAATCCGTAATTTCTACATACCCAAGGATGCCTGTATGTGTTTAAGTCAAATATATTCTATAGGTTATGATATATGATTTTGCACGTGTCTTTTCTCGCGTTTATCTAGATTTTGTCAACCGGGAACAGTATTATTTCTTGGTGAAGGGATACCCATGTCTTTTACTACAGTAAGTGGAGGTACACCTCCGAAAATGTGTATGCGAAATTTCATGATGATCGGTCTAGCAGTTGAGGCGTAAAAGCATGAAATATAAATAAAGTCACATTCGCATTTATAATATTAGTTAGGATAATGTTAATTAGGATAATAATTATAATGAACATTAGACTTCGAAAATATCTCGAGTGTAACAACCTCCTATCAGATAGACAGTATGGCTTCCACAACTTCAGGTCCAGTGATGACGCAGTCCATGATCTTATTAACTTTATAATTAAAGCAATTGATAAAAACGAAAAATGTCTAACGATTTTTATCGATTTGGCAAAAGCCTTTGGCACGGTCCCGATTCTCAGACTGTTTGGCAAGTTGGAAAAACTAGAAATAAAAACCAATTGAAATTGTTCCAGAGTTACCTTAGTAATCGTACACAGTGCACCAGAGTGGGTGACCATATTAGCAACGAACTGCCAAATAAATATGGAATCCCGCAGGGAAGCATACTGAGGCCTACCTTGTTCCTGGTGTACGTAAACGACATGTGTGAACTTGTTCTGAAAAAAGGCAGAATAGTGGCTTTTGCCGACGATACTGCACTAACATTTAAAGCACAAACGTGGTATGAAACTTTTAGTGCGGCTCAGTCAGGCTTCCATAAGGTCACGCAATGGTTGGCAACCAATCTGCTAATCCTAAACGTTAGTAAAACAACGTTTATGACCTTCAGAATAAGGAACAGTGACGGAAGTGGTCTAGATAATTTTAACATTAGGGTTCACCAACATAATGTGTGCAATGTTGAATGTGACTGCCCAACACTCACACGGACATCAGTAGTTCCCTACTTGGGTCCTTTTGGACGAACATCTTTCATTTCAACCTCACATTGATAAACTATCTGCCAGAATACGCAAACTTATATTTGTCTTTAAGAACTTGAGACATGTTGCTGATCCCAAAATAATTAAGATGGTGTACTAAGCGTTATGCCAATCCATCCTGGGGTATTGTATTACATCATGGGGTGGTGCATCAAAAACTCGTATGACACAACTTGAACGGGCCCAACGAGCGGTTCCTAAAGTCTGCTCATCCAAGCCGTATCGATTCCCTACAAAATAATTATACCAGTATTGCGAGGTGCTTACAGTGCGACAGATGTTCATTCTCCAATCAATACTTAGGTATCATACTGCTGACATTAACCAACTCCGTTCGTTGTCTAATTTGCTTCCTAGAACACGTCCAGTACGTAGAATTGTAATTCCCTATACCGAGACATATCTTTTGGACAAAGATTTCACTTCTTTCTTGGACGTTATTTATACAACAAATTAAACAATTCTCTTCCTTTAATGGATAAATCTAGATACGAATGTAAAATAATAGTTACAAAATATCTTCTAAACTCTCATATGATGAGACTGAGGCCTTAATTCACCCCCTTTTATGACAGCTATAATTTTATATTACGTATATACATACGTAAATATATATAATTTAAACTACATCGAGTAAGACTAATAACTTATTTGATTTGATTTTCTTTGTTATATTTCTTTGTATTCGTAACAAAAACTAAATATAATGTAAACCATAAATATAAGGACTGTCTACGGCTATATAAAAATGTACCAAAATAAAAATGTAACATGTACCAACAGTAATGTATTAAATAGTGTAGTCCAAACTAACATGTATTTATAATAAGTTTTTGATGAATAAATATTTATTATTATTATTATTATTAATATCATTGGTCTAAATAAATTAGTTCAAGAGTCACTATAAAGTATTGCTAGAAAAGTTAGCATTCCATCTTTAATTATTCTTGTAGGTAAATGATCAATCTTGCTGCGCGCCAACCGTAGCGTGGCGTCAGTTTTAAGCAGTTGTTTTTGTAGACTTTTCTAGAAAATGGCACAGCTATTATATATCAACAAATATTTTTGTAAAATTATTAGTCGATTCCCAGTAAAAGGATGGTTTTACGGCTGCCTTGTTCGATCGTAAAGGTCCGGATTATATTCCCGGAACTATTAGTGTTATTCATTTTTTTGTTGGGTAATTCTTAGTATACACGGATTCTGCCTGACCATTAGGACAATAGACTTGCCACGTATGATGTGAAACTGAAATCCTACTGGCGAAATGTGAATGTAATCTTTATTTTATTTCAGGTTTTAAAAGCAATAATTTATCCTGTACGAGATTTGGAACACACCAGCTTTCATAAATACAGCAGATTTTAAAAACGCTTTCGAAGAAGAATCTGACAGTGATGAATGTGGCTAGGGCTTCTATTTACAGGTTAGTCACGATGTTCTTTGACATAGTGTTACAATATTTTTACTGGCAATACAATACTGTCATAAGCACAAAAGACGTATCTAACATTTTGTTCGAAATTGAGTTTTTGTTTATTTGGAATCAGTAAAAAATACGTATCTGCCAGTATTTTTATATCAAATATAAAATACTGGGAGATACGTCGTTTTTAATTATGACGGTAGGATAGTAATTTGATATATATGTTACTATAGTTCTAAATTATTACCAAGAACTATAGTTACGTAATATCATATCAATGCTTGGCTGAATGACTCATTTCCAAAGCCAAGTTAAAATAAAAATCATTTTAGGTCGAAAAGTTATACTTATGAACGTCAGTTGAACGAACGTTGACTTAGGACTAAGGGAGTCTGGGTCCCAGATGTAATTCCTGATTTTTGCCTGACTTTACAGATTAAATATGGATAATGTGCCGTATCTGATAAAATATCTTAGCAACGACGCTTAAATTTAAATAGATAATTTTTTATTTAGCTTACCTATCTACATTAAAATAATACACAATAGTAGCATACATGACACAAAATGAGTTTCTGATACATTTACCAATTATAGGCTAACCAGCACTTATAAATGATAATATTGCTATACCATTTTTTTAAGATAATTGTGTTTTTTATGTTAGTATTCATGTTACCTGTTGCTAAATAATAAGCAAAGTCTTATAGAGGAGAGGTCTCGACCTTTTATATAAAGACTATGTATGTTTTACAATGTTTGTATAGTCCCTCGCAAAACTGGAATTATAACTAACGCGGCTATTAAATTATAAAAAAAAAAAACAATCTATCTACGCACCACAATTTATTTCTAACATATTCAGCACTTAGATCGTAGCTCATACGTAATTTACTCAAATCCATAACAGATATCTGTCCATACATACTTTCGCATTTACAATAATGCGATTAGGCTTTCGTTTTCACTCAAATTATTCGTAAAGAGGCGGGGGGTATTTCACAATAACATAAATCAGGCTTAGGTGAATTCTTTCACTCGATATAAATCACCCGCGGTCACGGCGATGGCCATATTTTAATCAAGTTTTTAATATTTATACATGTTTACTAGCACCCTGTGTGAATTTATGATTTCTAAATCCCTCTCGCATCTGCGATTTGTAATCTAATCGGTCATATATTTTCGGAATATGTGTTATTTATGATGAAAGAGAAAAGCTATGTAACGGAAATGCTAGATTCTGCATGTGGTTTCGCCCGCGTAACGTATATACATCTCATGGTAATGCATACCAGAATAAAAGTATCCAATTTGATAGTCCAGAATATGGTATATCTGGGCACTAAGTTTAATTCAAATTTTCACATTAATCATTTTAATAAAATACTTACTTTAATATTATAAATGCGAGTGCGAGTTTGTTTGTTTGTTACGCTTTCATGCCTTAACTACTCGACCGATCGCATACCTGTTGTCAGGGGTACAGAAAAGGATATGAAATAACTTTCTTCCAGAAAAAGTACGTGTGTTGATAAAATCTAGACTAACGCGACCCAACCCGCGCGAAATATCTAGTGAACAAATGATTATGAATTTGATAACTTATCCTAAAGTTCTTTGTCGATACCCAATCCACCATAACAGTAAATCTGACGATAGCATTTTATTATGGCTAAGACTACACATTATAAAATTGTGCTGTGGTTTATGTAGTCACCTTGCCACTGTTACTGCACCAACTGTTCTGGGTTGGATCCTCACACGGGGCAATAAAATCCACGCATAGGTTTTTCGGGTCTGGATTTTAGATTCCAAAGTTGATACAGAAATACCTGCTAGAACGAAGTTGCTATTAAAAATAATATGTATACAAATCTTACTACACAACAACACCAATAAAATATTCAATTTATTATTATAGTTACGACCTTTCAAGTACATCGAGTAAACGACTTCAAAAATACGTTTAAGTAATGACATAATTACCAATAAAAATAATAAAACTTTATCTCGATACATGAATCGAAGTACTAAATAAGACACTTAAGATAATAAGTACCTAGTTGTACAAATAAATAAAAGTGAAAACACTTACAGAAATACTACAAATACATTTTACTGTATAGCCCCAGATGTCGTCAATACATTAATAACTTTGAACGAGAGTTCTCAGACAATTAATACAATACATTGAGTTAATAACGTTTTTGCTATACTACATCCAATTAGTCGATTTCTCGAATCAATTCTGATATGAATATGAATAAAAGATGTCGTCTGATGAGACGGTAAATCTTTGACGAGTGACAGCCGAGTCGTCAAGTAGTCAGGGCAGCATTAGTGCGTAGTAAGTATCGATTACAGAGGTATCGATGTCGGTAGTTTTAGTCGATTATCGGTGATCGGTATCTTTTATGTTTGGTAATAGATTATCCGAAAGTTATTGAATCTGAAAGGTGTAACATTACTAATTCTATAGCATTTTCACATTAATTGGTATTAGTTTTACTTTATATATTAATACTTTTTAGAATTTTGACTGTTGGTCATAAAATTACCACAAACGTGACATGTACATAATATGTACATGTCACGTTTGTGGTAATGTATAATATATAGAATATATTATATTCTATATCAAGCAGAGGCACAGTATAATTTAATATTCAATCAATTTTAAAGTCTTTAGATTTAAGATACAAATTTAAATAAATGTAATACCAAATATTTTAGTTCCCGTACATGTACTTATTATGGGCATTATGTATTACTGTCATATTTAATAAGATTTGTATACAGAAAATTGTTAATAGATCGGGTGCTACTAATGTTCGTAGATACAGTCTACTATCAGGCACACATCTTTATTAAGATAACAGACTCCAACATGCCGTCTAATAGATTTCGTATCATCAAAGTCTATATTGCCTTATAGTTGCTAGTAAATATTTTGCTTTCCCGGTTCTTAGAGCCAGCATTAAGGTACACTACGTAGGTAGGATAGTTAATGTTACACTACTATAGTAATTTATATTCATACTCGTAAATATCTTTGGAATTGTTAACATTATAATGATTTACGTATAATTCATTTAAACATTTTAAATTTACAAGTTTACGTGATTTACGTAACAATTTGTTAAAACATTTACATTTTTTACATTCTTTATTACGTGGGACCTAATAACTCAGGAATCTTTTCATGAATATCTCCGAAGAGGTAGGTAATGGTGCTGTCACACACACAAGATGCTATAGTAGTAAAATAAAAATGTTAGCAACTAAGTAGCAGTTTTAAATTTTAATATATTATTTTTTAATTTTATCGTTGTTTCTCTATTCTTTTAGTAGTATTTTTCTTAATTAACACTGTGTTCGTCTTACGAGTACTACTCACGTAGTTGTTTATAGTGTGCGCTAGAACGCTGGTACGCTAAACACAAGTTTAATCTTATTCTGGGTACCAGAGTTTATCGTAAATACTAAATATCGTGTTTGTGACGCTGTTATTGTATTTTTGTGCCAAGTTAAGAAATAATAAATCTTATTATTATTATTTATTATTATTAACATTGAACGGTGAAGTATGTACTAGAAGCAATAGAATCTACAGTGTTTCCAGGCTTTAAAAAAAAAAATCAGCTGAGATATAAGGCGTCAATCTGTATACATACATACACTTACACCTGTACTGAATTATGTTATGCCTCGTATAATTTAGTCACAAAATAAATTAATTTGAATTTTATCGATATGCGAGAACGTTCTCCGCTCTACGCCGACTACTGGTCCTGCGTAGTGTTCATATTATGTAGATTGAGTCCATACAGATGTAGGGAGCCGATTAATGATAGTGTATACGTTTTATTGTCTTATAATACACGATCATTATTATTGGAACATTAGCTATTAAGAGAAGGGGAATGCTGGGTCCTTGTCTGAAGAATTCAGGAGCCGAGAAGGCCAATGCTCGTAATAAAAACGATTCAAAATAGAGTTCCGATGTAGTCTAAGTAGTAGTATAAAATAAACGTCATATAAAAACATAGTTATTTGACATTTTACATTTGAAGTTTCTTATATTAGATTTGAACTCTATTTTGAACATAATTTATTAAATGAATTGGCTTCTAAGACGTTCTGAAGGAAAGCAAGGATTGTGCGGTGGATTGTCAATACTTTCTCAGTCAGGCTGCTTTAGGCTTCAGTGTAGTAAATACACCACTGTGCTTTATAACTCAAACCCTGGATATAGCTAGGTGACCAAATTTCATTGGCTACAAAGTCCCCAAGAAAAAGCTGTCGAGTAAATTTGTTCTTAAAAATATCCTTTCAAGTAGCCGAAAACCGTCTACAAGCATAAACGTGAACCTAGCCATGGAGCCAACGAGCTGTGCAGTGTTAATATTAAACTCATAACTTATAATTTACAGTTGCTATACTGACAAGACTCATTAATTAAGCTATATCTTTCTCGCATCATTTTGAGGTTATTGTCTCAATGGCGATGCAAGGTCACACTGCAGTTTTTATTTAACCAGTTTTAACGACGAGTTATGATCTTTGACAAGATATACATGACTGAATTGGTTTTCGCTTTAATGTTCAAGAATTGCTGTTTTTTTATATTTTTTATTAAATTACTAGTTTTATTGCGCGTGGTAAGTAAAAATACATGTATTTTAAAAGTGTAGTGTCATCTTCTTATTATTGCGATGCCGCGATGTTTGCCCAGGATAAAAGTAATTCCTATGCTTTACTCAATCGACCAGTTCTATACATGCTGAAATCATTCAGCATGAATGTCGAACGGTTAAATACTACCTTAATATGGAATACCAATTTCACTACTGCTGTTATCTCCTTTTAACAGCTACTGTTACCCACGTGGAGGGGAAGAAGCCCTGCGCAGAGGTAACGGTATCTGCTTACCATCAGGCAGCAGACCGTGTGGTTGCTTTCCACTTCTACGATAACGGTATTCTTGGTTTTGTTTCCTTGAAATTACTTCTGTAGGTTTTGCCAAATAGTAGTATCTATGGGCGAAGATTACCGCTTACCATCGGGTGGGATGCTGGCTCGAATGCAGCAATAATAAAACATGATGCGGTTTTGTAGTTATTCCTAAATGATGGGCTATACAAAATGTAGCTGTTTGTGACACTCATATAATTAGCCGGTCATTAAACAAACTAAACAAATGATTGTGTGGTTAGTGTTTCTACGATAGTAAGACGATATCAACCATTCGTGTGGAGACCAAACCCTGAACATTCAGCGCAATGGCAGCGTCGAGGTGATCACATAAGCCATAGTGCCATCCGTGTCATGTTTTGCGGCATCATACCCGGAGTCTAAATGGCTAATCAACGTCGTATTATAATCAAACTCATGTCAAGTAATTTCATTGGCTGTTTCTAATACAGTCAGCCAATCCTAGTAGTTGTCATGCATTTTTTATCTGTTAGGTAAATTTTGTTTAGATCTGTCTTGCAGAAATCGAGGTTCAAAGACACGGGATAAAAAAATATGTAATTCAATAAATATTATATTAAATTATTGAATTATGTCATTAATAAATATAGATTATTTGAATAAATATCTAGTTGTGCAAAGTCTAGGTGATCTTTAGGTCTAGAGTGAGCTTCGATTCTTTTGGCCTTTAAGTAGAGAACATACCTTATACAAGACTAGCCTTAAAATAATAATAGTACCAGCTAATAAAGCAACAGTTTAATATAGGTTTAACTGTCCCACTGCTGGGTACGGGCCTCTTCTCAAGGAGGGTTAGGCCATAGTCCACCGCGCTGGCCCAGTGTGGGTTGGCAGACTTGCCTATAGTCAAAGATAAATAATTATATTGCCATTAAAGCGAATGGCAATAAATTATACATTAAAACTTTTGAAATGTTGAATGTGACGTTAATTTAATTTTAAACTTAATTTTTTCATGCATTCCCTTGAGGTTTTGCAGTGTCATAAAATATCAGTTATCTTGATATGTATTTAAAGGTTTTAAGTTTTAAAGAATTTGTTTAGATAAAATGCATAGCATAGTATCTTGGCAAATTCATTACGTTAGGGATTTTATCGTATATGCTGTATGTTTTTGTAAAAATGGGTACATAGAACCGATAGGAAACCTAACCTTATCAGTAGAATAAAGTAAAACACAAAAAATATTAATAATAAAGAATTTTTTTTGTGGGTTCATATTATAGTTATTTCTTGAGCGAAAGCAGCGACAGCCTAGTGGGAGACCATAGGACTGCCACGCAGAGGTCTCTAGTTCGATCCCACGGTGCGCATCTCTGACTTTCCTAATTATATGCGTATTAAATAGTTAATTATCGCCCGCTTTAACGGTGAAGGAAGACATCGTGAGGAAACCTGCACGTCTGAGAGTTCTCCATAATGTTCTTAAAGATATCTGAAGTCTGCCAACCCGCACCGGGCTAGACTGGTGGACTATGCCCTAATCCTTCTCACATTGAGAATAGGCCCGTGCCCAGCAGTGGGACAGGGCTGATATTATTTATATTATTATTGTGCGAAATATGGGTACAGGAGATGGATTAGTCCATACTTGCCAATATTAGATACCATTTTCTTATAAAACCGGCGTAAGAGTATCTAGCAGCATTATTACTACGATTAAAGTTAATGTTCTAGCGGCGTATATACCTAGTTATCTCATTCGTTTCTATTCACTCCATTTTAAATACCTTTCTTGTAGGGTTGGCAACGTGCGAGTTATCACTCTTTGTATATAGAGAGGTTGCTTGTTTCCAGCAATAGAACAGCTTATAAACAAAGTTCTAATAGTTTATAAACACTCACAAATGGAATGGGTTGCTAATTTTTTGAGGTAAGTATCAACTGTCCATATAAAAAACCGATGTAAGAGTAGTAACTTTGTTTCTGATTTTCGCCTCGTTGGAAAGTCCAAACTCTCAAATTTACCTCTGTCGTACCGTTTTTTTCTTTTTTATCTTATAGGATAGTTAGTACTATACTAGGGAACACAACCTTTTTCTAGATTAATGGTACACTACGTCCTTTTTAGTACCCCTGACAGCGTGTATGCGACATGTCATGATGATCGGTCGAGTAGCCAATGTGTGATACGACAAACAAACCCACATTCGAATAATATAATATTCTACCACATTTTTTTTACGGTGTTCCTCGATAAAACCGCGCCCGCGGGCCGCGCGAATCACTTGCACATGCGGTCGCGACCCCGCCGAGGTTTCAGCCCGCCGTATGAAACCGCAGGCCCCTACACGAAGGGGCCTACCTTTTAAGAAACCCACCCCCCATACCCTACTGTCCCCCCCGCTAGAGGGGAGACGGACTCGAAACAGAGGCGCGCGTGGGAACACGCACGCCGCCTCTCGGACCTGGTGCTGAACGGATGGCGGGCAGGCCCACAAAGCCCACCACCCCCAGGTCAATCCTTAGGGTGGCTGGAGGTCATCTCGCGCCCGCCGGCGACCGGTTCTGCGGTTGGGGAGAGGGTTTCAACGCTCCCTCTCCCGCTCCGCCGCCTCCTTGATGGAAATGACTTCCTCACAAAAGGAGGCGAAGGCGTTTCACGACCTCTCACTCCGGACCATAGACTGAACTACGGCCGGGAGCGAGAGGGCATAATATTCTACCACATACACAACACCATCTAGCCCAAATTAAGCAGAGCTTGTACTATGCTATACTAGATAATGGATAAACATACATATATGCTTTTTTTTTGTAAATACATACATATTATACTTACATAGAAAAGCCCAGACCAAGTCAAACATCTATTTTTATGCACACAAATGTTTGATTGTGTGGGAATCGAACCCGCGACCTCAGGCGTGGCAGTCGGTTACACTAACCACTACGCCATCGAGGCCGACAAATATAATATAATAATAAAATATAATATTAGTTAGGAAGTTAGGATACCTTTTCACTAGGGTTGACACAATCACACCACTGGTTGCATTATAGACTACGGTAACTACCACCATTCGAACCTTCGACTTTCGAACTCGAATGCTTATTTGACACTTGGGCACTCCAACATAAACACCGGCATATTAAATTTTCTCGCTATCGCCGAAAATCTCAGAGCCGCAAGGTATTTCATTAAAAATGTCTCGCTATTGTTTTTACCAAACATCTTGGTGTAATATACATACATTTTTGGCGTCAAACGTACGGCGTTGGCCGGTATCTCAACAGCATTTTCATAAGTATCTGTGGGTGGACAAATTTATAGCAACTGGATAAACATCTCGAACAAAATGCTTGTAATTTTTAGCGATTTTTCTTTTTAAGTGGACCTTGTTTGTTTACAACATTCAAGGCCTCTAATATGCGTTGAGAAAATAAATATTTACAAGAGCTACGCCGCGGATTTGAATTATTTTTGTTTGCTTGTGTAACAGAGTTTTATGAACCGTGCAACCGTAAGGCGAAGACTGTTCACTAGTCCGGTTTTTAGTGACGTATGATTACGAGCAATATGTATAAACTTACGCCTCAGAACCAAATGTAGTAAGTTTTTATTATTCGGTGTAGTGTCAAAGCGTATTACCGAAGGGATTTACGAATAATTTTACTGATACAGTTGTGTAATGTATAAAACAGACATTACTTAATTATTATAATGCATCATATTTTGTACTTTATTACTGTCGATCACATAATATTATCTTTAGGTAGCGTATATATTATATATCTTTGTAATATTCTTTACATTAAGGAAGATGGCGTCTTCGTGGTATACAGGAGTGACATCTGTTTAAATCTCGGCAACCTAACTAATATTATGAAACGAATGTGGGTTTGTTTGTTACGCTTTCACACTTTCACTACTTAAGCGACTATCATGAAAATTCGCATGAACGTTGTCAGGAGTACAGAAAATGACATAGTACAGCTTTCATTAAAAAAAATTATGACGATATCTACAAAAACACGAGCTAAAGCGGGCAAAAGCTAGTAATTTCATATTTGAAATGGTATTGATACTATATATGTTGAGTATATCGTTAAATTAAATATGTTAGATGTTTTTTACATTTGCATAATATTTATGAATGTTGTGTTTTTTTTTATACCTCTTCTTTGGTAAACAAGCATACGGCCCACCTGGTGATAAGTGGTCATCGTATCCTATAGACCTGCAACACCAGAGACATCTCTTGCGCGTTACCAACCCTTTAGGAAAGGAAGTGGGAAGAGAAGGAGCGGGTAGGGGAAAGAGGGTAATTTGGCCACCGGCACTCTCACTCACTGAACGAAACAAAACACTAGGAATACTGCTATTTCACATCGATGTTCTGTAAGAGGATAGCCCTTTCGAGCCGGCCCTATACATACATGCTGAAATCAGTGAATCCTTAATGTTTCTACTAATCTGAACATGAGTGACGTACCGGCTAATTGTTGGCGACAAAAGAATTCAACGGATACAGGATATGCGCAACGAATATCAAAGTGTATTATCTAATAGCTTGAGTAGAATTCCAACTGCAACTAGTGATTCTACTGTTGATAAGCTACCATAGCTGCGTCAATTAATCAATAGCATTTACGGTTTTACATTCATTATTAAACCGACACTGTCATATTACAATGAAGGATGTTATAATACTACGAACTTTTTTTGACACAGTTCGCTTTTATATAGCGTTATCTTTCACCACAGCAATTTCAAAAATAAAATACTCAGTAGTTTTGGAGATATTCAATCGAACAAAATCGTACTTAAAAGTGATTCCGAACGACAATATCACTTGCTAACATGCGTTGTTGTCTCTGTCTCGTCAAGGACGGGTTTGCGTTGGCCACCGTCAGTTGAAAGTTAGCTACGACGACGTACGACGGCAAGCGGTCAAGTTTCAAATGATTTTAGACATCATCGAAATTCTTTCTTAAAAGTTGTGTTATATTAAAAGATCAAAACACATATTAGCTACACATCACTAGCTGTACAACCGGCGGCGGCTCAAGTATTATGGCTAATTTAAACCATAAGACACATAAACCTGGTAAGCAATTCTTGTCATAATTATTTTCATAACAGTTATTAGTGATAATAATGAGTTTAACATTATTTTGAAGCGGTTAAAATATTTTAATTCAGTATATTTAAAAATCACGTCGTATTGTCATGAACATCAATGTTCAATGAAAAAGAAAAAGCTAAGAACTCTTTCTATATTAAATTATTGTGATGTAGTAAATAGACATTTCGCTTTATTTTCGTAACATGTTTATGAGTTTTTTTATTGTGTCGTATTTCAAAATAGTGTTGTTTTAGTACAACTTTCATTTCAATAATTTAGGTCGGTTGAGCACATACGACGCTGTACAACAAAATAAATATTTAAAAAAATTGTCGTATATTTTGAACCGATTGTGTTCCTTGGTGTACTTTTACATACAATTTTGTTCAGCTTTTTCAATCATAAAAAAGGAATGCTTTTAATTAACCGATCTTTTTATTTCTTGATTTAATGTATTTATAATGTAGTTTTCTGATTTTACATGTCTTTTTACTATGTTGCAGATTCTGTGGTTGATAGATCTACATCACCTTTGTCACTGGGTGCCGAAGAACTAAATCATGTGTGGCAGGATTGGAAGAAAGTGCAGAAAATCGGAATCTCATTAATCATTTAAGCCCATTTAACATACATACATAAAGCCAACACCAGTTTTGAAAATTTCCCACTGTCTCCATTAAGTAATTAAAAAACAGTGTTGTGTCCACACACAAATCTCCTTTAACCATTCCGACCCCTGTACCTTCCCCAACCAATAGTCATAATAAAAACAGCTGTCGAGATGTTTTTTGTGCTGTTCACGACTATTGGTTTAACGTTATACCATCTTCTCCTAGTAATGTAAGTTACGTTTGTAGTTCTTTGTCCGGTTCAGATACCGATTCTATTCCGTCTCCAGGACGAAAGAAACGTAAAAAATATAAGGAATCATGGTCGGAGGTTAGAAGGAAATGTTTGACAAATTTAGGTAAGAAGTATGTTTCAAAATGCGGTAAGGTTGTTGATGAAAAAGTGATGGGTGAACTTTGTAAATGTCGTTATAAATGTATTGATAAGATTACTCATAACCAAATATTAGACTGTTTTACAAGATTTTGAAGCTCAGGTAATAGAGAAAAGTAGTGGGCGTTTGTTTTAAAATATAAATTAAAACTTAAAAAGTATTGTTGTCTAAACCAAGATAAGTAAAATTTACGGCAATTCACCTATAAGTACTATTTATCCATACCTTCTGAATCTAATACCACTATGAAAGACACCGTTTCTGTATGCAAAACGATGTTTTTGAATACACTTGATGTAAGTGAACAAATTGTACGAACAGCCTACCAAAAATTTGAAGGTGTTTCCAACATAGATATGGATAGACGAGGTCGACACGCTAATCATAAAAAAGTTATTGATAATGAAATGCAATAAAGTGTTTGCGATCATGTCAATTCCAGAAAAAACTTTAATTTAGGTTTTCACATCCCTAAAAAGGATGCATGCGATGACTGCCACGTTTACCGTAATAAAAATCACTCCACAGACAACGAAACCGCTGTATATAACATATTTCCAATAAGACTACTGCTCGTAAATTAAAAAATGAGGACAAGAATGCGGCAATAAGTTCCAATTGTAGAATAATTATTACAGCAGTCTTTTATTTTCAAAAGGTTCAAACAATATGATACTGATGTTATAATACTTTTAAAACTTTTAAAACTCACTTAAATAAATAAGTCCTGAAAAATATCTACATACTTTATCCATGTTTAAGTTTAAGTACTGGATAGGTTAAATTTAATAACTTATTGAAATTAAACTGCTATGTACGGATTTTATCGCGTTGTTTATTTGACACTTTATTACAAAATTTTGAAAATTGTTACACTATTACTACTATTAAACTTTACTAATTTTTAAGCTAATTAAATTATTATTAAACTATTTAGATTTAATTTATTTTTACACTTTCCCCGACGTTTCGGTTGCTTTTCAGCAGCCATGGTCACGGGGAGACTAAGATGGCAGTTGTCTCAATGTTCCAGTGTAGTTATTTCAAAGTACCCGAACATAATTTAATCATTGGTGTTTCTATTTACGCAGAATGAGCTCAAAGTATCATGAAGTCTAGCTGTGGTTTGCTTCTTCTTGGGTTTGACTATTTTTATTACTGGATCCCAAGCTGGTGGTACATTCCAACCATCTTCTCTATTAAAATTAGGATGTTTTCATTTATTTTTACACTTTCCCCGACGTTTCGGTTGCTTTTCAGCAGCCATGGTCACGGGGATTCTACCCGTGACCATGGCTGCTGAAGAGCAAAAGTAAATTAAAGTAAAAATAAATTAAATCTAAATAGTTTAATAATAATTTAATTAGCTTAAAAATTAGTAAAGTTTAATAGTAGTAGTAATGTAAAAATTTTCAGAATTTTGTAATAAAGTGTCAAATAAACAACGCGATAAAATCCGTATATAGCAGTTTAATTTCAAAGGAGCGCTAATGTTTGCGGCCTGAGCTTCCAAATTCGATTCGCGGGTCGGTTAAAGTTAAAATTACACGGCATCTGGCAATGTGTCTAGTAAATAATTGATCCTATTACGTGAGATGAAAAATACATATATTAATAGCAGAAAAATTTACGCTGCTGTCTACCCTTACATGGAGATAGATATACTTGCGTGAAGAGGTATAATATGTAAAGCCACATATAAATGGTTAAGTAAGTATATAACAATTATGTACTCACCAATTTATATGAGACTTTAGACAAAGGCATAAAATTTAATAATTTTGTTACTTTTCTTTTTTTAGTTAATGTAAGCTACACTATACAAAAAATATGAATAATATCAAAATTTGCGTTGACGGATAATCTCTGCTAAGATTGATCTTTGTGACAGAAATTCTGTCTGAAGGACATTTTTATTATTCTTAAAACATTTTTATAAATTCTTTTCTTAAGGAAATCACTCGTGCCTTTTGAAAATGAATTATAGGGTATGTGGGAATATCATCCCGATGGTCACCATGTACGTAAATGGTGAACCAGGGAATATTTAAAAGGGAACGAACACCAGAATCTTGCTTGCTATGCCTTTCGGCTATTCCCAGCCAGACCCCCAGCTCTGATCATTTGTGAATCCAAAAACCCTTTAGTCACCTTTTATTGCTTGTTACCTTAGTATTATACTTTACATGACACTATACGTTTATAGATAACCTACTGATATGTGTGTGCCATGTTCCTTTCGCAACAATTCATACAACAGCAGTCTCAACTAATTGGCATGCAAACAAGACATTTATAGCCGTAATGGCTGGCTACCTAAAGATTTGCAACGGATTCACATTCCTGCACTTAGCTATGATTGCGATCCCTATCAGTGACTAACGGCCCCTTTGTCTAAGTATCTACGTGTGGTGTTTTACCTAAGAGGTCAGTGTCTGAGAGACACCTCTTCGATTGCTTAAAGTGTAAACGGTAGTGTTTCAAAACATTACACTTGCCCACTCATATATATCCGAGGTTGAGAGTTAAACGTAGATTTTTACTTAAGACTGCGCCGAGCGTAAGACAGATAATGACAGAGCTCGTGCGGCGCATATTCAAATAGGCGCGCCGTCGCCATAGTAAAATTGTATGGAGGATTTGAAGTGCTTTTTTGATAAAAATGTATCTTTATTGTCAACCAATAACTTAAATATTTGGGACGGACAAATTGTAATATAACTATTTATGTTACGTTTAAGCTGTAAAATAGGATAGATTTCTAATGTTATAATTTAAAAATCATGTAACACAAGCTTTCGTTTTTGCATTTATCGTGCAAATTTAGGTAATTTTGTAGGCGAAAATATTACTTATTTTAAATTTTTACACGGAGTAATTGTAAACACATTCATTGTTATGGTAAATATGTATTTTATATTTGTATTAAACAAAAAGTGTTGATTTTATTCACTTAACTGTGACCGCCTGTTTTGGCACATTTCGCTCGGCGCAGTCTTAAATAAGTGATGCATATAATTGTATGCGTATCATTTGCGAATACAGTTGTACACACAGTTTGATGAATAGCTGGTGAGATGGCCACTGAAATCACTTTAAGAATAATTTAATTACCTAGAAACAGTGAAAAGTTGACATAGATCAAAAGTCGCTAGAGTACAACAAATGCAAAAGGCGGAAGTCTGGGATAGGGCGCGCAAATAGGGAGAGCCTGTGCTTTGATTTTACACATTTATATACCTATGTAGTACATAAACAGTTTAACAATATTATATTTCTTTAAAATAAAACTCATATCAAGTGATTTGATCGGTTGTTGCTAATTCACCCAGCCAAACATCGCAGTTGACATGCGCATTGGCCGTGTGGTAAATATTTTGTTATATTTTCTCTATGCCGAACCTTACATTTAGATTTGCATAGTGTTAAGTGGTCAAGTAATGGTATAGAATATATGACTGCATAGCCTCGTCGCTCCCGTGGCAAGTTTGCGAGTTAAAAGTAATTCTCAAGACAATACGGAGACAGGAAACGTACCAAACAGATAACTAAATGATTCACTCTTGGCTACGTGTTTCCTTAAATGTAGTTGGCCAAATGTGGGTCTGTTACACCTCTGCCTACCCCTAGAGACTTATTCAAATGTCAGTCAAGTTATATTATATACTTATGTACAGCTAAACTACGATACCATATTGATGGTAAAACGGTACGTATCTAAATCGCCACGTACCCTAGGTCATTCTACCCGCACGGTTAGCGGTAAATCAATTTACCAATAATAGCATTGCATTACAAACGCCCCTTAGGCGACTATGACTAATCTACAGAACTTCATCTATGCAGTTACATACGTAAACTACATATGTATATAAACTTGGTATTACTTTTACTATTTTCATCACCACTCACACAGTGTTCAGATAACCTGACCAATTTCTGGAAAATTTGCTCAGTATGAGAAAATTTAGGCTGTAGTCTATGAGTTTGGTCAAGCATTGGTAGTTATTATTTCACTCATCTTAGCGAAAATTAGAGATATCTCTTAGACAAATAGTTTACTTCTCCTGAGTATTTCTTGGCCGTAAAATGAGTATTTCCTTAACGACCTAGCTGTGCGCCGCGATTTTAAAGCAAGAGTCGTAGCGTGATATTAGATCCCCTACAACCTTCCTCAATAAGTAGGCTATAAAATGCAAATATTGTTGAAATCTGACTTGTAGTGCCTAGGATAATAGATAATAGGATCGAGGTAATGTGCGTACTAAAAAAATATTTACGGCTCGCTTTATCGGTGAAGGAAAACATCGCGAGGAAACCTAAATGACCGAGAGTTCTCCATGAAGTTCTTGAAGATGAATGCAGTCTACAATTCCGCACTTGGCCTCGTGGTGTATTATGGCCTAATCTTTCTCACAATAAGAAGAGTACCGGGTCCAGTAGTACATACTTTATGTAAAGGGCTGAGACTATAAATTTAATACACACATAATTTTGAATAAGGGAGATACATACCATGGCAGCTAGCTCTCTGCCATCAAAATCCAAAAGTTACCGCTAAGTACATCTACAACAATAGGTATTTTCAATATGCCAATATAGACTTCTTTATATATGTGATAGTAACAACACTTATTATTGCTGGCTTTTTCCTATGACTACCTTCATAAATACGTGAACGAGAAAACATTACCCAAGTGTAATTACCGATTTACCAAGGTTTCTTGCCAACATTCCCATTATCAATTTGTGATTTTGATTTGAAGATTTCTAGGATTATTTTAATTTGCCGAGTTAATAATTTCGCTATCGGGATTCCTCTTTAAAAAGGTGATAGATAATTTAAAATACTCTATAATTTTTCGTATAGGTACTACCGAAGACATTTACCATTTAATTTGCAGCATTTTTTATTTGATGCTATAAATATATTACCATTGTAACAAGAAAATATTAAATTAACAATCGATTTTCAGCATTGCAAACTCAAGCCAGCAATTGCGTTGAAAGGTATTGATGACCAACCAAACCCTTTAATAATACCAGCCACTCCCGCGAAACGAACGCAAATAAAAATTCAGAAGTGGTAACAAATGTCGTCCAATCAAAATTTCACGGCGTGAGTCGTTGCCGCCATAATGAAATGATACATTCATGCATAATATGGCCGTTACGGTGCTACGCGGGCAGTGCGATTAAAAGATTACGTGCCCATCCGGACTAAACCTCAGTAGTATTATTTACATTTTATTTATGTAAGATGGCGTCTTCGCAGTATAATGGCGAGATAAATCTGTTAAAATCTCGGCAATCATTTCTTATTTTAAATGGGTTTGATGTTATATCTGTTAAGCATTTCAGTAACTTAAATGTATCTGGATGATTTTTATGCTTACATATTTTTAATTTGATTAGGAGTGTACCCTTTTAAGGACAGAAAAAGTTATGTTTTAAATTAATTATATTAATTGTAGGCAGTTTTATTTGCATAGAAATACTGCCTACAAATATAATTAATTTAAAACATAACTTTACATGACCAAAGTAAGTCAAAATATTTATCAGCTCTAGTATTTTTAATTATGAAATAAGTATAGTATATTTAAAATGACATACAAATGACACTTATATTGAACACATAGGTTTTTATAGTGGTTTGGTTATATGTTTTTTATATTAGTAATGAAAATTGACTGACGCGAACGTGTCCAAAATTTGATATAGAGACGCTAGACCAAATTTTGGACACGTCAGCCAATCTTAACGACAGGCGAAATTCAAGTGCATAAGTGTGTGCGTTAACTCAAGTGCGTTCTCTATTTTGTTAGTGTAATAGTCTGATAGGACGGCAATCCGATATCAAAAAGGGCTACCGGCTCTACGTTTTCCTGAAACTAGGGGTTGAACAAAACACCGCCAACTTCCTAACTCCTAGCTACTATTGAGATTATATTAACAAAATAATTCAGTAATTTATCTGTCAAAAACATTATTATTGGTCCGACGGGGAATCGAATTTCAAACAGACAGCAATCGCTTACTACTAATACAACAAACGACTATAGGTATGGCTTACCTGATGGTAAGCGGTTACCGTTCCCTACGGACCTGGATATAATCAGCGCTATCAATAACTTACGCGTTGCTAACCCCGCCAAAATCTTTTTTGTACTGTAGCATGTTACATATTACATTAGAATAAAACACATACGCATACATAAATAGACTTAAGCCTGAATATCCTCGAAGGGTTAAGCAGAGGTGTCTTACACCCTTATTTCTCCAACTACATTTATAGGTCCTACGTAATAGTGGCGTGCCTATTGACACTTCCCAGGCATAGTCCCAAGCTTCGTGCTGCAACTGAAAATTTCTTGGCAGGAAAACTCAATAGCACTTTGCTCGATCCAGTAATCGAACCTGGGACTACATGCTCAGCAGTTACAGACTCCATATCCCCGAAGGCAGAGGTTTTATCACCCACATATTTTGACCTCAGCTATTAGGTTTAGGTACCCTATAATAAGAAAAAGCATTATCTGTCCCAGAAATAAAACATCAGAAGTCAAAGTTGTACTTAAGCACGCAAACTTATGCCAAAAGACCAGCGACGTAGGCTATAGCATAACATGTTTTATTAAATTACCTGTAGAAAACCTATAATTGTTTTAAATAAAATACAAAATACTGGCACACCTGTCAAAGTAGTATAAAACAATCTCAATAATTATAATTATGGCATTGGCAGATGACCTCCAGCCACCTTGTTTGACCTGGAAGTGGTGGGCTTCGTGGACCTGCCCGCCACCCGATCAGCACCAGGTACAAGAGGCGGCGTGCGTGTTCCCACGCGCGCCTCTGAGTCGTGTTTTTGTCCCCCTACAAGGGGACAGTAGAGGGTCTTTTATGTAGTGGCCTGCCGTTTCACACGGCGGGCCGAAACCTCGGCGGGGTCGCGATTGCATGTGAAAGCGATTCGCGCGGCCTTGCCGCCTATGGTTATGTCGAGGAACACCGTGGTAGGTTTAGTCGGTATTACCGGGGTATCTTTCCCCCGGTGAGCACGACATAACCTCCCCGTCGCCCCGCGGAGAGGTATGCGTCAAATCAATCCCCGACGTAAAAAAAATAAAAATAAAGGGTGGGTTGGCAGAATTCACATATTATCTTCGAGAACGTTATGGAAATTATATTGCAGACATGCAGGTTTCCTTACATTGCTTTCCTATACCTTAATAATTGTATTTTATTAGATCATTTGATATCTTTATAAAGCAAATAAAAGCATTTGATATGATTTTATTGATTTGATTTTGTTTTAGTTCCAATAACAGGAAATGCTATTAAAGATCAAGCTAACCAATAATGATTACATACAATCAAAGTCTTATAACTTTGATTGTATATCCAAGCTGCGGTGAATATCGCAGAAACCACCGGCTTCGGTCAGTCCGTTGCATTATTACATTGTTGTCTAATGGACTTCATAGTCGTATATCATAAATTATGATCAATTATACCCACGCATGTAACTCTGCTGTCATAAACAGCAATGCATCTTATAGTTCGAATAATTGAGTGTCTTTTTTGTTCTCAATAACTCTATTCTATGTTTTAGTACTGTCTCAGCGGCACAACAGTAGAGAATGCTACTGCTGTGTCTCTCTGGTTCTCGAGTTTGATATTCGGGTCCGGCCAACGTGTTACTGTCGAGAAATGCTAAGTAGCAGCACAGAGTCCGGCGCTGTTCCTGATAGGCGGCAGTAGCGTCGCTCTTTATTATGTAGAACTTAAAACCATCGTTGATATAATGTGGGTGTAATACGCCTCTGCCTGCCCTTTCGGTGATGGGCATAGTAGTAATGTATGTTCTGTGGTTATAATCTATAGTAATATTATAAAACTGGAGTAACTCTGGAACTATCAGACAGATTTAAAACAATATTTTATTGTAGTTCAATTCCCGAGGAAGTTTATACATACATAACATTACATTACGCTACGGACAATGGTTCGTAGATGATAAATGTTCGGGAATGATGCAGTAGTAGTAAAGGTGGGTGAAACTGCAGGAACAGCTAGTGTAAAATATTTAAATAGCAAGTAGCAAATATTTAGTAAGCATTTTTTTTGGAGAAGCAATTTACACATTAGGGATTAAGCCCTGTATTGTGAGGGAGCTTACAATTATTGTATTTTTAGTTAGGGATAGATGATCTAGGCAAATCGTTGCAGATTTTCTTTCGCAATAGAAGTTTCTACAGAAGTATCTAGTATGCACCTTGTGACTAAAAGAGTATCTACTTCATTTCATTGGTTTTGGCCGATTAGATAGTTACCGAACGATAGTTGATATGTTGTATTTGGCACAATGTATAAGTCTATGCTACAGACGTTAATCATAAAATTTCTACTAATATTAAATATGACTACAAAAAGTAAATTGCTTCGATCTGTTTTTCAAGTATTTATTGTTACATTTTAGATTTATAGTCAGTGACATATGGTATAATGGCCATAACATCTTGTACATATGAGCTGTAAAGTAAATACTGAAATTATAATTTAATGGAGATTTAAAAGAGGGGCTGTGTCTTTTTTGCAGGTCTTCTCATACACTCAACCCTTTGTTTGAACCTAGCAAATAACATAAATGTCTATCCGGTTCCTAAATTCAGTAAACTCACAAATAAAAATTTTTTAACGTTCATATATATTGCTTTGTGACTTAAATGATTGTTGACTTTATCATGCAGAGACAGTACCATCGATATTATATCGGACTGATTTTGCAATCAGTTCAGATTTGACACAAGGTCGGTCAAACAATAAAAAATGAAAACAGATTGAAAGTAGTACTGTTTCTAATGCATACTACAATATGATGTGGATATAATCTCCATTTACAAGCAGCATCTTTAATAAGTTGCTGACATAACATTTAATAAATGACCCACATTTCAATGAAATATTTCTTAAGTTATAAAGATGTAAAAAGTTTCCATTTCCGTGATCCAAATCTATTAATAATCGGTCCGTTTCACAAAGAGGCGGTACGTGACCTATGGCCTAATCTGCCACAGATAACGAAAGATTTATGACCGACATATGAGCGAAAGAACGAATGTATTATAAGAATAAAACTTTATTGCATTTCCTTCCATGGGCGGGGCTTATAACAAAATTACAATTAACATGATTTACAAACTGCATAAATAATATTTCAAATTATTAAATACGACGCCTCGAGACACAACACCAGTTTTACCGTTCCCTTCGGTGTTGCTACAGCGAAAATTGAGATCCGCCGATCATTTATTTTGATATCACGTCATAACACATTACATGGCTCGATGCGCTCCATCCGACATCATGTCCTGCATATATTATTAATTAAGTTTAAAGTTTTTTACTTGACTTTTTGTGAGAACATTTCTTGTCGTGTGATTCTCCTCAATAAAACATCGCCAAGTATCTTAATACCTCCCAAATTTAAGGGAAAACTAAATATAGCACCTCTGCGAGCTCGGAGTCCATTACGCTGTCGCTAAACATTGTAATTTATATTTTGCCAATGTTACGTATACATAGGTGCGACAAAGACAGTGAGTTCTGTCCTTTTCTGAAAGTTATTGGTTTGTTAAAGATTATCTTAACAGTGAAGAGTGCAGTCGATATTGCTTGTTTTACATCGAGTATTAATTCTTTGAAAGTGTAAGAAACCTTGTAAAGCACAACAGTATATGCAAAAAAAGAAATAAATTTGAGCTTTAATGATCGGCACCCTAACTGCTTTAGAGAGTGAACATTCATTGCATTTTTATGGTTTACCCAATATATAATATATGCAATGATATTATATATATATATAAATATAATGATACAATGCAAGAATTTAAATTTCTGTACATTATTTTTTTATTTATTGAGATTAATGTTTCTATTCAATGCAACTAGAGTGCAGACTTGGTTCATCTTTGTTTTAGTTTATACCTCAAATAGTTATATTTTGTTTTAGTCAGCATTTAAACCTAATAAATACATCGTGCTTTCACGTTAAACCACTTAGCTTGCATGTACTAATCTGTTAGCCTTCTCGATTAATATTAGCATTTTAAACATAATCGATATCGCATACGTTGAATCATTAATCGCCTACACTTTATCGGAGCGCGCGAAAAAGTACACAAATCACACCTCTCGAACGCTAGCTTTTTACTTTTTTATTTGAACCACGCACAGGGAACGCGTTCTTCCAGCCAGCACTTTTTTATTTCTCGCGCCTTTTAGTGTTTATTTTTTTTTTGTGTAGACGCTGTTAATGCCGTTTAGGATGTAAAGCACAAGAAGAATGTCTGTACAGCCATATCAAAGCAATTTTGTATTGGTTGTGTAGCCATTTTATGAAGTAAAGGATCATGATTTTATGTGAGGCTGGCTTATTGAGTGGTGTGATAAAAATAAAGAAGAAATAGGCACTTGGTTTTAAAATAAGATAGGTTTATTAGTCTTCCAACGTATATGAATTTTTTGGGTCTCAAATGTTTCAACATTAATATATAATGAACATGGATATTTGTCTTAGTCTGGGTGTTTCTATGTATAATTTGTAAGTAGTTAAAAAAAAAGTATATATATATGTTTATCCATTGTCTAGTGTCCATAGTAAAAGCTCTGCTTAGTTTGGGCTAGATGGTGTTGTGTGTATGTGATAAAATATTATATTATTATTATTATTATGATAAATGATAATAGGCACGTAATGAAATCTCAAAAACAATAGTTTTATAAATCTGTCTAATTTCTAGCTTAGGTAACTTTGACCCTAAATACTCCAGAACAACAATAATTGTT
The DNA here is from genome assembly GCA_930367265.1 of Catocala fraxini. Lineage (NCBI taxonomy): Eukaryota > Metazoa > Arthropoda > Insecta > Lepidoptera > Erebidae > Catocala > Catocala fraxini. The sequence continues at coordinate 10,063,928 of OV884050.1, forward strand.
ATAACTAATTCTTTTATTTCAATATGGCGCTGCAGCGATTCTGTTTTCACGTCACACATGATATTAATAATATCAATTAAGTAGAAACTGGTTAAAATATTTAAAAACAACTGTGTTTTTCTATATACAAAAATATCTGATATAACTAATTGATTTAAATTTAGTTATGGCTCCCAGGCATTTTTATTTTAAAATTCACATACGTTTTATTTATTTCTAAATGCAAATCTCATAAATGGATAAAAACAAATGCGTATGCTAACGGACTTAATAAAAACGTAGGCAATGTTTATATGGTTTATATTTAATATTTTTAATGGCTCTTCTGTCAAAGTTTTACGATTTTACACAGTTATAAATCTATTGGATTCTTGTGGCTGCATTGAGAAATAATTAATCTGTGAGTGTTTTATGTGAGGCATTATACTGGGACTTATTTTTTAGTATGATTATAGAAAGGTGAATGCCGAAAGATAATTGTGTTTGCACACATCTATATCACGATTGTAATTAATCTGGTTCCAACACAGGTGGTTAGAGTACGCGACCTTGGCTTCGTTGGTCTTCAAACTGACCTACTCTGTGATATCGATGGTAACTTCTTTCTCCTCTCCTCTTCTCTCATCCTTTGTCTCATATAACAACTAGATCCTGAATTTATTGGAATTGCTTACTAAACATTAAATGGCTTCATCATTCTAGCTCATATTTTGGTTGACAAGAAAATTTTTGTTGTGCCTGTAAAGCAGATGAGCCATTCCTGTTCTTCCTTTCTACTATAGTAGGTAGTATTTTGTTGATATTACTACTGCAGTGTGAATGTAACACAAGCAAGTCCATAACGGTGACTACCGCTTACCATCTGGTGGGCCAAAAGCCTCACTTTAGGCAAAAAACACCATCAGACCAAATATTATACTTACTTATGAATCATATTAAATATATAAAAATAAATATTTATTTATTATCCAAAATATTGAACTATACTATTTCTTTTTTTATTTGGACGTGGGAACAATTTTCGGCACATACTCGCTCTTTTGACAATTAAAAGCTGTCACCTTCTTCAGATTTAATTAATTACAAGGATAATTTGTTAGTTGGAATCTTATTCTCTTTCGAAAGTTCTCACGGTGACTATGATTCATAAGAGAATATAAAATACCCCGCAGAGAAGTTGACGAGCTATAAAACATCAAATTTGACTGCACGTATGGCTTATTGGTTTAAGTGGTCGCCTCGCTAATGCCTACTGTGATGAGTGGTGTAGTATCGATCCCCAAACGAGACAAAAAATTGTGTAATCCACAAATAGTAGTTCCGTCGCTGAGTGTTCCTTTTGTCCGTTGTTTGAATGTTTGTAAAGACCGTCAAGTTGCAGAATTAACTCCTAGAGCAGGAATTGTCTTAAAAAAAAAGCTGGAAAATAGTACCTACTCGTTTACGTGACGTGTCAAACAAATATAGGCTTTTTCGCCATATGTCCATGAATGGTCAAACAAAAGCATACCGAACCCGTAGTCTTATCTCTATTATCGTACTAAATCCAGACTTGAGTTACTTAAGGGTAACTAAAAATTTAAATACCGGATACCATTAATTACAAACAAAAGGTTGGCCAAACATTTCTATTACGTAACTAGAACCGCACCAAGGCTAAACTGCACATAAACAAACAGATTAAGATTAAAACAATTGAGTTTATGGTAGTGGCAACATTAAAGCTTAGCGACAACCCATTTGGACGTAATGCATTATTACGTATTATATGCTATAGAGGCTATTAATTTGTGCCGTAATAATGGCTTGAATCATTGGCAAGTCAAAGCTTATATCAAGTTTCAGGTCCAGTAATGATTAGATGGCAATGCAGTTGCTTTGTTGTGCTTGATTATTTGTAATTAGTAGGCAGGGTTGGTATTTGATATGAGGGGCTTCTTGGATGTGACAATGGTTTTAGTTGGTGTAAGGTTAGATAGACCAGTGTACGCAACCGTATCCGGTGTCAGTCTTGGTAGTATTGTTTACTGAGTTGACTATAGAATAAAGTCGGTTTGACCGAATTACGGTTACAGTGTCCAGTCTCAGAGAAGAATAGTGTTTGCACAGAAGAATGCGCAAACACAAATGCACACTATTTCCTCGCTGTCATAGTCCGAAGAAAAAGCAATCCAACACGACTGAAGAGCGCAGGAATTAGGTTAATTTACGATAGAATAAAGATAAGTTCTATGAAAGTACCAGACTAACTAAAAATAGGTGGGGCAATGAACGTCAAAATAAAGAAATATGAAAACCAACGCCCGCTGCAAATATAACGCACAATAGCAAAACAGAAATCAATTTTGTAATAAAAATTGAGTTTATATGTTATATAACAGGAAGTAAAAATAATGCCACTTTGTCGGGAAAAAGTCTACTAAAGAAATATTACATTTTTGTGTTATGGTCTTACGCCAGATGGCCTAAAACGGTAGGCAGATAGGCGGCTAAGCACCTTTTTCACCAGCAACGGTTTTAGGGTCCACATAATAGAGGGAGAGTCTATTGATATCTACCAGGCACGGTTTTAAAGTATTTCGATTCCATGCTGTTTTAAAGTTACTTGACAGACAAACTCGATAAAAATTTGTCCAACCCAGGAATGGTATTTAGAATATCATGCACGCCTATCGCATCACAAACGCTGTGCCATGATTAAAACTTCAAGCATTAAGTCAATTATGTACCACTAAACATGAACCGTAGAGATTTTTAACCAGCATTATAGGTATGGTTTTAAGTTCAACACATATTTCAAATCAAATTAAATTAAATGCTTTTATTGTGAAAACAGTGATAACAGGATGTTATTATTGCTAAATGATACAAAGTGTACGAAGAATCACACTGCTTAGCCGTGTAAAGAGTACAAAAGCATATCTCCAGAATCACAAAATCTTACTGAGAATGTGCCAATAAAGAAAACCAAGATCACATAGCCAGATCTAAATAAGTCTACCAAAAGAATATTGAATAATGTGAAGTTATCACAAGTTATTCCTGTTTCCCGCCGCCGATATACAAATGCTATTAACCACCAAACTACAGGACAAGTGTCCCACGGCGCCGTTAAAAAGAAACAAAAGATATTCCGTTCGGGAGCGAAAAGTCTCAAACTAGTTTGCATTTTCAATTTTAAGACGATTTAAGTTTTAAGTTCAGTTTAAGTCGTTAAAGATTTCATTCGGAAGGGATTTCTCTTTAAATGGTTTCGGTGGCTGGCGTAATAACCAATGTATTTGGAGTTTTGTGTTTCGATGGAGTGTTTCTGTTTCTGTAAGGCTGGGTTTTAGTGTGCTGTTAGCTGTTTAAGGCTCACTAATGTACATAATGTCCGGCCACCATTTTGTATCTAGATTTATTTGTGAGCCATTTTGTATCTAGATTTTCTTTGCTTTCGTGAATGCTATGTTGTTGTGTTGTTGTTAAAATTAGATTTGTTTACGCAATAGCGAAATGTTGGTAATTTCGAGGGTCATTCAATGTTAAATAGCGTAAATAGAAGTAAACAGTAACTAGTAAAAGTGTTTAACAATAGAAGTTTAAAGCTCAAGCCGTGACAAAGCACAACATAATAGTAAAATTAAATTTAAATTACTTGAGTATACAGGGTGTTTGGAGGGTGAGTAGCCATAGAAAAATGGTCGATAGGTGATGGTGTTGGCTACGTGTTGCGCCTACTTAAATAACATTTTGCCTTAAGTTTAATGAGTAATAATTTTTTTTCTATTTTTCTAGAAAATCTCCATTTTTTTGTATAAAAACTTTAATTATTTTTTTAATAACCGCTGAAATGTTAAAATTATGATGTCATTTGTTAGTGTAGTCTTACCTTATTCAGATTTAATCATAATTTCATACAAACAATTCAATAAAAAATAACAGTGAAGTATCACACTTTCATAAATAAAAAAAAAAAACATTCTTATGTCAACTTCACATGGTAAAATAAAAAAATCTTACGGTGTATGGCATTTACAAATGCTTTTAAAAACTTCTCTAGTTAATACTGTTTCGAACGGTATGTAACATGTATCATAACTAACCAGGTAACTCAACAAAAACCGGTTTGTCGTCACGAATGGATTAAAAAGGTGAAAACCTAAACTATTCAATTGAGCAGGTAAAATGTTTTGTCTCATTGTAACACAGCTAAAAGTATTGTGCTATCTCTTTCATCGGTTGACTATTATGCTCCCTTTGGCCCTTGCGCACCCTGTCGGGTGCATTTAGTCGACACTTGTCGTTCTTTGCTACTTCACGTGTTGTACTTCACAACTCCGCTCTGCGCATTATTTTTGTTTTCGTTTGTTGTTGTTAAGTTTTGTTGTTACTGTTATTTTTAATGGCTGCTTTTACTAACGAGGAATACGCTGATATGTTGATGGCTTACGGCAAAGCTGATGGAAATGGACGAGAAGCAAAAAGAATTTATGAAGAGCGTTTTCCCAATAGACGTCAACCTAATCGTCATACTTTTGAAACGACATTTAGACGCGTAAGGGAAACTGGCAATGTAAATCGCCGTGAACCTGGAGTTGCCAGACAACGTAACGTTGCTGATGACGAACGCATTTTGGAAGCTTTTGATGAAGATCCCACAACAAGTATCCGCACTGTAGCTGCAACACTAAATCTAAGCCCATGGAAAGTGTGGTCTGTTCTTCGCGCTAATGGAAAGTATCCTTTTCATTACACTCCCGTGCAAGGTCTAGAAGAAAACGATTATCAAAGACGCGTCCAGTTTTGCCGTCTCTTGTTACACATGGGTGTTGACAACCGCGACTTCTTAAAAAGTATCCTGTGGACGGATGAATCAAAGTTTTCAAGGGAAGACATTGTAAACTTTCATAATTTGCATCATTGGGCCCCAAAGGATGAAAACCCTAAAAAGAAAAGAGCGGTGACACATCAAAGGAAGTTTTCGGTTAACGTTTGGGTAGGACTAATTGGCAATACACTTATTGGTCCACATTATCTACCAGACAATTTGAATGGCAATAATTATTTAGATTTTTTAATAAATGATTTGCCCGAACTCATGGATGGAGTTCCAAATGTTCAGAATCCAGAACCCATTATTTTCAACAAGATGGCTGCCCAGCGCACTGGACATTAGCAGTCCGGTAACACCTTGACAATTCATTTCCCAACGCTTGGATTGGCAGAAATGGTCCCATCCCATGGCTTGCAAGGTCGCCGGATTTAACACCGCTTGATTTTTATGTCTGGGGTCGTGCTAAAGCTCTAGTGTATACGGAAACTATTGAAACAAGAGAGCAATTAATTGAAAAAATAGATAATGCATTTGTGATAATGAAACAAGAAATCAGGTTAAGCCATACCACAACGGAAATTAGAAAGAGATGTTACGCATGTATCAGAAATAATGGACATCAATTTGAACAAGATTTGTAATAAATGATTTAAAAAAATACTTTTTTGTTTTAATTGCCCTAAAATAAAGTACATACATAGTAATAGAAGACAAAAAAGTGCAACAGCTAAACCTATTGCACTTTTTCGTTGCGTCATTCAAAACAAAACATTTTACCTGCTCAATTGAATAATTTAGGTTTTCACCCTTTTAATGCATTCGTGACGACAAACCGGTTTTTGTTGAGTTACCTGGTTAGTTATGATACATGTTACATACCGTTCGAAACAGTATTAACTAGAGAAGTTTTTAAAAACATTTGTAAATGCCATACACCGTAAGTTTTTTTTATTTTACCATGTGAAGTTGACATAAGGATGTTTTTTATTTATTTATGAAAGTTTGATACTTCACTGTTATTTCTTTTTGAATTGTTTGTATGAAATTATGATTAAATCTGAATAAGGTAAGACTACACTAACAAATGACATCATTTTTTTAACATTTCAGCGGTTATTAAAAAAATAATTAAAGTTTTTATACAAAAAAATGGAGATTTTCTAGAAAAATAGAAAAAAAATTATTACTCATTAAACTTAAGGCAAAATGTTATTTAAGTAGGCGCAACACGTAGCCAACACTATCATCTATCGACCATTTTCCTATGGCTACTCACCCTCCAAACACCCTGTATATTTAAATTTTTATGCCCTTTAGAGAATGTTTGGCTATAGTATTATCTGGAAGATGTGTTAAGATTGCTAATCTACTTAGAGTCAGCAGCCAGTAATTTCACTATGACAAATATTAAGTTGAAATCTTAAAATCATTTATCTTTATCTATATATAGGATATCTGCAAGAAACTCACGACCATTCGATTATAATTTCAGTATTTTACAACTCATACGTACACACGGCTACACATCAAGTTAGACACCCTATAAACGCATAACTGTGCTGCATACAAAATAGAGAATTGGAAAGGGACAGTGCATAGTGGTGTCGATGTAATGGTAAGGATAGAGCGTAACAAAAATATAACGCACTCTCTCTCACGATTCGCAGCGTTCAACTTCTAATAGTTCAAAGTCCAAACAGTTTAGGTTGATGTGTCGCTGTATGTACAAAGTGTTGCAGCCATTACATCATTTATTACTGACTATTAAAATCTGAAATAAAATAATAGTAAATACTTAATAATATTCATGAAATGAAGCAACTGAGGGTCCTTGTCATAGTGAGGAGAGGCTGTGGTAGTACCCAGCAATGGGCCTGGCTCATAAATGATTGAATAATATAAAGGCTAATTACTATTAGCAATTCAAATACAAGCATGATAAGATGACATTCAAACATTTATTGAAAATAAATAGTACGTTCTGTACGTGTTAGCTTTTTAGTTTTAAATATTTGGTTTTCGTTATTTATAACTTTTTATTTGCAGTATGCAAACTGTCTTGTGGCGTAACGCTAGTGTTCATGCGATTTTGCTTTGCATGAATGTTTGGGTTTGAGCTCTGGGACCAGCAATGTGAGAATTCGCTTGACATGCCTAATATTTCTGTCAATAAATTTTCAGTAACAACACAAAGTTTTTTTTATGTTATGCATTGCAAACGGTCCGCCAGATCGCCTGATAGTAAGCGATTACCGCCGCCCATGGACACCCGCAAAACTAGAGCAGTCACAAGTGCGTTGCGTTCCTTTTAAATTCGCCCCCACCAGAAGGGGAGGGGGGGACGGTTGCGCTTCCGGTACCCTCAGTCACTCGACGAAACACAACGCAAGCGCTATTTCACGCCGGTTTTCTGTGAGGCTGTGGTATCACTCCAGTCGAGCCGGCCCATTCGTGCCGAAGCTGGCTGAGTCTCCCACGGTTAAAGTCACTCAAAGCCGCCGTATTACGTAGGACCAAAAACCATAGCTGGCGAAATGTGGGCGTAATATACCTACGTTACCCTTATTGCCTGCCCTTGCGGTATATAGGCGTAAGACTACCTATGTAAACAAAATAAGAACAGATAAGTTACTTTCTAATTTAAACCCCTTGCTTAACAATGAATCACCTAATTTAAATCCGTGTTTACGTCCGAAAATAAAGCTTGCTTCTCCTAATCAATTCTGTTTATTTAAACGTATGTGTTATTGTACAAAAAGTAGAAGAAGTGATGGTCGTTAAACGCAGAAGTGCTGTTACACATGCAAGTGTCACAGGAATGTGGCCCGCCAATTAGCGCCGAAACGAATGGGACCGGTCCATACTCTGGGCTAGAGTTGCCAACCGCGCCGCTTTACGAGTCTTTCCCTTTTTTTATTACTCGACTACGTCAGGAAGAGGGTTATGTTTTCGGTGTGTTTCTTTGTCACACTCTGTAGTACTAAACGATTTATTATCCGAATCCTAACTATTCCTAATTACCTATATATTATTTAATATTATAAATTCGAAAGTAACTTTGTCTGTCTGTTACCTCGTCACGGCTAAACCACTTAACTGATTTGGATAAAGTTTGGTACAGAGATAGTTTAAAACCTGGGAAGAACATGAGCTACTTGGATTAATGTAGGTACCACCGGGTGAAGCCGTGCGCAAAAGCTATGTAATATATGTAAGTGCAAATGTGAGTTTGTTTGTTACGCTTTCATGCCTTAACTACTCGACCGATCATTATGAACTTACATATTTGTGTACACGTTGTCAGGGATACAGACAAGGACATACCTTTCATCCAGAAAAAGAGTACTGTTTCCGGGGATAGAAATTTATTGACAAAATCTAAATTAACGCGAGTGAAGCCGCGGACAAAATCTGTATTTTAATAAATGTAATGTCGTTATAATCTACTTAATAGTGAAAGTGACAAATAGGTAGTGTATTGTTCTTTGGATAATTAACGATGGGTGTAGCTAGCAGTATTTTTTTGCCGCGGCAGCGACGTGCAGTCATTCTTAAAAGTATTTTACAATCCGTCCTTAGTATTTTATTAGCAAGTTTTATAATAGGTAGTTTTCATACCTTTTTTATATTTTTACGAATCATGTGCTTCAGTTGTAACGTTATACCTATGGTCTTTATTAGTTGTTTATGCTTGTATCTCTATTTTGATAGTATATATCATAATTTTAACAAAGAAAAGCAACAAGATTGGTATTATATTCAAATATTTTAGTTCTTGTAAACATAGTTCCTTGGAATGATATAGGTAAGAGATATAGTAATCATATTGAATTAGTTTTCGTTAAGCGATTTTACCGATCGATTCGTATATTGGCATTCATTTGAATGTCCTTTGCCTCATAGGAAGAAAGAGATGTTGAAATTGGTTGCAATATGGCGCCTAGCTACTTTTTACAAACTTGTTATTATTGTTTAATATAACAAAATAAATATAAATTGCTAAATGTTCAATACAAAATAATTGTCGGAGTAAAAAGTGCATTTACGAGTATTTTTGTGTTCTGAATGTTGGCAGCCCTAGCGAGTGCCCGATTTTATGTGGCAGTGGATGTTCTTCGGTGTTGGTAAGTGATCATTACGTGTATAGTTTGAAGATGGGCGAACATGGCCAAGTTTATCGTGCATTTATTGCTAGCTAACTGCAAGCAGCGACTATGCTCACGTGCTAAGTAAAAAAAGAAGAAAGTTTTTATAATCTTATGTTTTATTGTGTTTGTACTGTTTAATTAAATTGTCGGCCTCGATGGCGTAGTGGTTAGTGTAACCGACTGCCACGACCGCGGTCGCGGGTTCGATTCCCGCACAAGTCAAACATTTGTGTGCATGAACATGAATGTTTGTCTTGGTCTGGGTGTTTCTATGTATAATATGTAAGTGTTTACAAAAAAAAATGTATGAGTATGTTTATCCATTGTCTAGTACCCATAGTACAAGTTCTGCTTAGTTTGGGCTAGATGGTGTTGTGTGTATGTGATAGAATATTATTATTATTATTATTATAGTTGATTATTTAGCGATAATTAACTATTTAATTAAACAGTTATGTTTGTTGCTTGCTTTAATAGTACAAAACATGATAGGGAAACCTGTACCTATGTATATCTGATAGTTCTTCAAAATGTTTTCGTGGGTGTATGAAGTTTGTTTTTGTCTACCTATCCGTGGTAAATATTTTAAATAAACAATAACATCATCATGTGACTATGCGACTTGGATTTTCAAAGATGGTTTTTTTAGAATAATCCCGATATTGAGGACCACAAACCATATTTTAAAAAACATAATTCAGAAATAGCATCGTACCTAATTAAGTATACTAGCTGCGCCTCAGAGGTGTTATATGCAAATAGATTACATAATATATTCATCATTTAACGTACTTTAAAACTGTCGTATCTTTATATTATATTATTTATATACTTCTAAACCAATTAAAATGAAACTAACACTAAGGCCTTTCTTCAATCTTTAAGTAGCACTTATCCACATAATAAAAATCTCACCTTCACTCTTATATCAATTAACCAGAACAAGACAGTATGCGATTTATATTGCGGATTATTTTTACTTAATTATTGTTAAAAATATGATAATCACTTTGGAATTGATTCAGGCTTAATGTAGATTAACATACACAAACATACACATAAAATCTCGTATACTATTTTAAGTATAGAAGATATAAAATATATATATAAACAAGCTATTACCGTGCTACGCCAGACATGATATTAATCAGCATTTACGAGTCTATAAGATGATAATATTAATTCAAAGATTGACGGGCGATAGCAATTATGACACTTTAGAACAAGAAAAGTCGTCAGAAGGTACTTGTTCAACCAGAATAACAGGGTACGGAGCTATCCTTACACTTTATGATCATATTATAAGCACCTTTTTAGTTAATTATAATCATTAAAATCGTTTGAATAGACGACATTTTTGACGAGATTTTTTTGCTGTTATCTTTTTGGCTGATCACAATGTTTTAGATTGGATTCCTGAGCATGAGTTTCGACAATATTTTCAGTGGTAGCATTGGATCTGGAAATGTGATTTATATTTATTCTGAAATAGGCTCGATCTTTTGATGTGGTGATACCTATTAAAATATAAGCTTTTTTTAGACTAATCCCGCAAAGAGGGCACAAAGAGCCAAAGTTATGAATCATAAACCTATAAGATATCCTACTGCACAACTTTATACTGATAGTAAAGTTCTGACAGTGAGACAGCTCTTCGTTCTGAGGACGATATTTAATGATACACCAAAGTGTACCCCCGCCAGATCCAAATAAACGTAGCACTCATTTAATTATTCCCAGGGTTCGTTGTAAAACTTCCGTCGCTAGACAGCAGTACAGAAGTCTTGGCTACAAACTTTATAACATCTTAAATAAAAAAGAAAACATTGAAAGTATAAACAACTTTGAAATCAAAAATGGGCTACTACTTGGTTACTTTATCTACATTACGATAGCACCGAAGCACTACTAAAATATTTAGAATAAAATATAGTTAACTACCTACCCTAGTACATTATATATTTGCACATTCTTATCCATCCATATACTCACCCACATCCTTACACATCCACATACTCACAACACACTCACACACATCTACAATCACTCACTTACACATCTTACATATTATTTCAATAATAAATATTTAAATCACTTTTATTATTAAAATCATATAATAAACACATAGATAAAAATGTATTTGTGCTTAACATACCTTTAAATTGAAAAATTGTTGATTCACTTTAGTGTCTATTGTTGCTTTGTTTTGGCTGAGTACTGTCTCCCAAAATATAGTTTATAGCCTAGTTTGGGCATCAGTATTAGTAATTTATTGTGTTAACTCTAAGTCATAGAATAAGTTCCACACATTGTACTCCATTTTTGTTAATAAACTTTATTATTATTATTAATTAGGATTAAATCCTGTATCGCGGAGGACTTTACAAACATTCAAACAATGGATACTGTAAGGTCTCCTACCATACATTGCAGCCTACACCACAAGTTGTCAAGCGCGTGTAGCTGCGCGCTCAGCATTAATCGTGTTCTACTTACTATAAATTTAACCGCGATAGCTCAGTGGGTTGACCAACAGACTACAATGCAGAGGGTCTCGGGGTCGAACCCACGTCACGCACCTCTGACTTTAGGAAGTTATATGACTTTTCGAAATTATGTGCGTATTGATTGACAATTATCGCCTGCTCTGTGCGTCGGAGAGCACGTTAAGCCGTCGGTCCCGGCTGCCATGAACATCTATGGCAGTCGTTATTGGGAGAGTGTCAACACAAAAGATCCCACTGGGTCGAAGTGTCGCCGGTCTGCACTGACTGGCACCCACATAAAATACATACATACTATAAATTTGCTATACAACAAAATACGTTGACTCAGTTGAAAATTAACCAAACATATTTAACAAGCTAACTTTACGAGTGCAATAAGAGAAAGAATCTTATCTTCTTTTGCTGTAACTTATCTACTTATACTTCAAATATAAATAGTAGAGAAAAGAATTAACGTTTCAATTATTTTCTCTACTACTTCAAAATCTTATTATAGTGTACAGCGTTACCAACTAATCAACCCGTGCAGAAAGAAAGCCTAGCCTCCAAACAATTATTTGTAGCCCACATAATTTTTTTTCCGTGTGGGGATCAAACCCGGCGGCGGCAGTAGCAAGGCGACCACATAAACCACTACGCCATCCGTGCTGTCATACACCTCCGCCTATTTTTTCAGGGATAGACATAGGTGCTATGTTGATATTTAAAAAACCCTACGTGTATACCTATATAACAAAAGACAACAATATGTCATATAATCAGTTAATATCTACCTGCATACATCCTTTTAACAGTGCAATAAATGCAGCTGTAAAAATATGTTATTTTCACTAAATCAAGAACATTTTAGCCTGAAACGTTCGCAATTTTCCATTTACGAAGGCAGCTTGCACTCTCAATATTATAATAACCTGTTCTTCACTCGGGATAACAACCAGTTTACACTAATTTGACGCTCAACTCACACGAGATACTGAACAGCTGATAGGCTGTATCCTTTATATCGATGCATCATAAAAAATAAATAGGTAAGTTTCTATCATTTATAATCTGTCTAATATTCAACACAGATTGTCAACGATTTGCAATTACGAAACGCCTTTCCCGCGCATTTTCGACAGCTGTCATTTGGTGATTGACGTTTTGTAATGAGTATTTTTTTTCTGTAATTATAGAAAGAGGATGGAATTCGAATTTCACTGCTTGACTGGAAATATTATAATGAGCTTGAACAAAAATCTATGTCATAATACGGAAATCATCTTTTGAATGAGTAATCAACATAGCGAGATGTAACTTTCTATTTCATTTGTCTAACATGTTATTGTTGCTACGATATTTTTGCTAACGAATAAACTTGTTCGAGCAATGATAACCTTTATTACTAAAACCGTAAAGTTACATTTTCTGTTTAAGTTTGTGAAGAGCTTTGTGATCACTTTACATGACATTAAGTACACTTGTCAAAATTGTTCGGACCGATTTAACAAGCGTTGTGATGTAATATGCTTTATTAAAAAATGTTGCATCGAGCTGTGTCTTCTATTTAATTTGTTAACTCCGTTTTATTATTGTAAATTATTTGCTCCGGCAATGTTAGACATCAGGGGTTATTATTATTATTAATTTAACATTCCTTGTTGTTATTACAAATCAGTTGATAGATACCATCGATACATAGAAAGTGTTTATTAGGCACATTTTACATAGGTACTGCCTGGATATACGAATGGAAGCATTTTAAAAAATTAATTATAAATCGGTATAAAGTTTAATTATAGCTTCTATAAAGATTTTTCAAATAGATAAGCAGTACTATGTGAGAATTGCATGTTTGGAAAATTTTATTTTTAAATGATTCGGACCAAGTCAAGCCAAGACCTTGTTAAGACCTGTAGTTAAAGCCATGATTTAAAATATATGATTACGAATATTAGACAATCGTTAAACAATTGTATAATATTCAGGTCAATAAGCAAAATCAAAAGGATTACACAAGCACTAACTATAAAATATATGGAAATTGTATAGGTATTATATAGTAAATAAATTTAAAATATTTTAGACTAAATAATCAAAGCACGTACTGCAATATAGATAGTGTTAGAAGCAATACAGCAACATCGCTTAGCAATGTACAGCGTATTTGATTACAGAGCGGGATGTCATCAATTTTAAATTTCGAATAAAACAAAACAAAAATCGACGAAGCGTCGAATGCAAGCGTTGGATGAATAGTGTTGCCATTGTACACAATTTATTTATTCGTGTTTATGAAATTAAAACGACGTTATACATTGGCTTTTGTTCAAAATGTTATAAAAATATATCGTTTTGTTAACGATATACACATTATCAGAGAGCAGTCTCATTTATATCACGCTAATTATGGATAGTACCACACTAACTAATAAATTTTATAAACAGCGCTTATCTGTGAATCTTTAATTGATCAAGAAAATGTTATTACGGAAAACCGGCCCTGGACGAGCATCTAGTTCTCGGCTGTAATACTAAGACACTATAGCTTTATCCAATAATACAGGTTTACAAAATTTCAATTTATAATGTCTCAAATCAAAAGGTTGAATTTGGGTCTTTGAAATCCACGACCTGGCAACTCGAAATAAAATGGATGGCCAAGATGACAGTGAATAAAGTGTCGCCAACGTCGTTTGTTTAGTATTTGCATATTTTTACCGCATCCCCTGTTACCCGATACTCAAAATATTTCGTGTGAGGCGATTACTTTCAGCTTTGTGTTCGATAAATTTTATTTTAAAAGTGATTTTGATTTGTACGAAATGCGACTCGAAACCGTTTTGCGAATTTAAAAAAGGTCTTTTATTACATAGTGTGCGGAGTGATTTTATTACTATGGCAGTAGTATTTTGTGATCATAAATTTGTGGCTACCTTTTTTAGTTTTGTGAACAGATGTTGTTCCTTTTTTAATAATGACCAGTTGCATTGGAACAGATTTTCGTTGCAGTCTAACAAAAGATTTTTCAAAGAGTGATTTTGTCTTTAGATTTAGAGGAAGAAAATGTTGATCAAATAATAATTTAGATACTTTAATTTTTAAATATTTATAAACTAAATATTTTACAATAGGTACTTAACCATTGGTGGACTTTTACAGCAATAGAAAATTGAGGGCACGACAAAATACATATATCTATAGTTGGTTCACATAAGAGAGAAAGGTGAGAGGGTTCTATATTAATTCGTATAATGCATTGTATGCATTCTTCGAGATCGTCGTATTGGCTTATATATTATTAGCCATCTAAGCTAAACTTAGAGTTCTCAAGGTTATGGGGAAGAGTCCTCAGCTACAGGCTTCACATATTGACTGATACTGCCACTTGCTTAAACGTGCTCATGTAACTTTTATTTAAATGATCACCCATTTAAAGCCTGAAGATTTAACCTTATTGTTAGCTTGTTTTATGCGTAAGGCAGTTGTCCCACCAAAGATGATTAGCGAAAAGTGAGTTGAACTAGAAACGAGTGACGAGTTGGATAGGCAACGATAGTGATCTGTTGTATGCAAATTGTATTAAATGAGTATTTTTAAGCGACTGCTCTGACGGTCAAGCATTCTTCGATGATTAACACTTTATTTAATTACTCTTGTGCTGCAACAAAGAACTTATAGGCATAGCTATAGCGCGGCCGATGATGAAATAATAGCATTATTTTTGTTACTGTAATGCACTACAAAAGCTGTAAAACACAACCAATGAAGTATATTTTTCATTAATACTCTAAAAGAATCTCAATAATTGGCGCAATCCTAACTAATATTATAAATACGAATGTGAGTTGGTTATTTGTTGCGCTTTCACGCCTTAACTTCTCAACCAAGCATCATTAAATGTTGCATACTCGTTGTCAGGGGTATAAAATAGGACATAGGGTACCTTTCAACCTGAAGAAAAGTACTGTTCTCGAGAGATAAAAATTTATTTTCAAAAACTTCATGTACGTGGACCACTCTACTAGCAAAATCTAGTTGTTCCATAAAGTTTAAATAACATTAAGAAAACAACGCATGTTTACAAATCTTAAAAAGAAGCCAAGCCTATACTTATCCAATGATGAGAAAATTGTCGCTACATCGTTAGCGCTGAGACCAATACCTAAAGGTGTATGCATAAAAAACTGTCAATACGAGTGAGTTTGACGACTCGCGATAGAGTTATTCCATTTCGTCATGTGTCAAGGGGAGTAAAAGCTTTGTTTCGTCAAAATTGGGCCGGCCTACGTACAGAGCATTGATGGGTTTGACGTTTGACGAAACAGTGTTCAAAACAAAAACAAATGATTTATGTTACCTTCACTGCTTTGGTGGCGCAATAATTATTGTGAATGCAATTGATGTGCGTGTGTCCGAGACTTCATAGTCTCGGATTTGATTCCTAAGTCGGACTAATAAAAAGATATCAGGACATCTTTTTTCAAAAATATTTGGTAGCATTCCAGAGTTAGGTAGATGGTGGTATTGTACACCCCCATGACTCTAAAACAACGTTAGTCGTGCGCCTTACATTTTGCCGATGGTGTTGAATTTTCATCTCATCGGTCTAAGTGTATGAAAGAATAGTGAGTGCGCTTGTGTGCATACATACTTGTGCAGTATAATGTTAAATGAAATGAATTGTCTCCGTTAAAATTAGTTAAGTGTTTAATTTTATGCTGTAATTTTATTTATGGTACGTCAATAATTACCAATGGCGAATGTTTGTTTTCCCCTTTTGTGAGGGTCATGAGTTGTGTTCTTGTAGTGGATAGTCAAATAAAATGCTTCGTATTCATATTTCGTAGATATGGATGTATATTTCCTGGTCTTCTTCTTCTCTCTTAGCCTTTATTATTCCCAAGTCACTTGGGGTCGGCTTTTCTGGTCTAACCGGATTTGACTGGATATCAGTTTTTACACGGAGCGGCTGCCACCTGACCTCCGCAACCCGAAGGCTAACGATACCCTAAGGCTAGACCAGTGTCAGAATATTAGAGGGTACTGACTTTCCCAATAAAGACTGCCATAGATGTTCATGGCAGCCGGGACCGACGGCTTAACGTGCTCTCCGAGGCACAGAGCAGGCGATAATTGTCAATCAAGACGCACATAATTTCGAAAAGTTATATAACTCCCGAAAGTCAGAGGTGCGTGACGTGGGTTCGAACCCGAGACCCTCTGCATTGCAGTCTGTTGGTCTCCCCACTGAGCTATCGCTGCTCCTATATGTATATATGGATGTATATTTCCTGGTATCAGTTATAATTACTAATATAAATACATATTGAGCTACGACCTAACTGAGTGGTTGCGGGGAGACTACTGCCGCACGGCGCTACTGTATACTTGCGTCTGACTATACACAACTAAAGCGTCAGCAGTGTCGTTACAATTTGTTACTCTTCCAAAGAAAATTCTACTTTAATCCTAAATATATATATATATATATATATACATTTCTATTGGATGTATATATATAGGAGGAATCGAATCCAGATTAATGGGAAGAAGTGAAATGAGGAACGGCAAGCTTTAGTTATATTAATAATAATAAAACATTCCAATGGTGATTCTACATACACTACAAATGCTGTCCTGTTATTTTGTTCAATGTTTGGTCGCTTTATGCCAGCGCAGTCTCGTTTCTTTCGGTTTATGGTCTCTTATTTGCTAGTTGATCTACGGTAACCTGGAGTCACAAAGATCGCTTGTCCATTAAGAAGTATTAAGATAATATTAATTTTGAACGCCAGTACGGCTACCAGATATCAAAGAACTTCTATACTATAGTTTTTATGTGTTCAGGTTAGCTAAGCTCTTTCGGTGATTGATATTAATGTTTTGAGCTAACAATCCTTATCTTATTCCAAACTTTGTTTTTGATCTATATGGATGAATCGTAAAGAAGTATATTCGTATAAATGTTTATTTTATAAATTAAGCTGTTGTATTTTTTGTATACGGCGTTTCAATTTTCAGAAAGATTTCAAGATCGCTGATTTTAGCATGAATGGGCCGCCTCGACAGGGGAAGGACTACCCTCTCACAGAATATCGACGTGAAATAGGTGAGTGAGAGTACCGGAGGTCCAATCACCCTCTTTCCCCCTTCCCGCTCTTTCTCCTTTCCACTACCTTCTCCTTTTCTCTTCTTCCTTTCCTAAAGGGTCGGCAACGCGCAAGTGATGCTACTGGTGTTGCAGGCGTCCATAGGCTTCGGTGACCATTTACCATCAGATGGAGCCGTATGCTTGTTTGCCAACTTAGTACAATAAATGAAAAAAATTGTCTTTATAAATGGGAGTTCTTAACGTCTTTTGCAAAATGTTACTTAGTCATTAAATAAAGTTTACTATGAGAAATTATTATTATTCATCAAGATAATATCCTTAAATATGTTTGTACTTCCTAGAGTATATATGAGAGATATATGGTTTTATCCTGTTTAAGTTACACTCAGTGTACTGAAAATGTTTGTATCTAAATGAATGGCAAAACATGTAGTTTTGTATTTATTGTAGGTATTGCTTTAACATCATGCATACGGGTTACATAATTTATATGTTTTACTAAAGTATCACTACATCACTAAATATTATAAAACAAAGTCCCCCGCCGCGTCTGTCTGTTCGCGATAAACTCAAAAACTAATGAACAGTTTTTCATGCGGTTTTCTCCAATAGACAAAGTGATTCATGAGAAAGGTTTAGATGTATAATTTGTCAAGGTTTTGTACTACCCGTGCGAAGCCGGAGCGGGTCGCTGGTTACGAAATAAAAAGATCTTTAATCTTTATTGATTTGATCTTCTAGAAGCACATGTGATTTATTCTATTAACCAGTTTTTGTTGGTCCGCCTATGTTACAAACAAATTGAATTCGGACACCTCTTTTAATATAACATTTTAAACTAGTTAAAAATATATTTCAAGACCTGATTATCGCGTATTTTCTTATATTAGTTCCTAATTTACATACAGATAGTCTTTGATTATTAAAATGCATATTAATTCGTTAAATTAGATAATAAATTAATTAATTAAATTGCAAACTGATCAAGATAACAATTACAATTAATATGCACGCTTTTGCAAAGCTTTATCGTTATATACAAGTTTTTGTAGGTAGGTTACAAATAAGTACGTATAGGTACTTGCTTTTAATACATAAACGCTTGCCATTAAAGTTAGAACCTTGATGGTAAGCGGTTACCGTAGCCTTTAAACGTTTCGAATAACTAGAGTAATCAACTACCAAGAGGCGTGTTTCTAAGTTCCTTTCAAACGCGTGTTGACGTTTGTAGGAATGGAATTAAAGAAGAAGGCATGTCTTCCCAATATCCTATCTTTTGGAAGAGCTCACTGGGCGACACGAAGTAACAGACTTACTGCTCTTACGGTGTCCTATACGAATGTAAGTTTGTTTGTTTGTAACCCTTTCACGCCTTACCTACTCTACAGATCATCATGAAACTTCGCATACACGTTGTCAGGGTACAGAAAAGGATAGAGGGTACCTTTCATTCAGAAAAAAGTACTGTTCTCAATAGATTGAAAATTGACATACACTTATTTTATTTTTATTCTGGTGAAATGCTCCTTATGCATACCCCCTCGCCTCAAGGGGAAGCGAGAGGTAACCCTCTCGCTTACATAACTGTAGTGCTCTCCGGAGACTTCGGGCCTACCGACTAAAACCCCATGGTGTGCCAACTCGCTGCTTTGTATGATGGGTGGGTCGCTGGAACTTAAACTGTATCAGCGACCCACCCAGCAGTGCCCAATACAGACAAGAAGGACTGCGGGCGATGACACCTGGGCGACACCCCGACACGACAAAGGGTGTCGCTCCGACCCAATGCCTGACGGGCGGGAGATCCCCATTCTCCCACCCGCAGCCTCCACTACGGCGGCATGAGGCGCGCGTAAGCGCGCCTGAGCCACCTGGTTCACCGGCGACGGCACGGATCCACCAGGATATTTTCCTTACATATCCGCTCCGCCGCCTCCTTCTGCGAGATAACGTCCTCGCAAAAGGATGCGATCGCTACCTACTTCCTCTCGCTGTCGACCATGGCTTTGATCACGGTCGGCAGCGAGAGGTCTTCTCCTACAACGTCAATGAGTTCACGGCGCTACACCGCACAAGCAGGACATTGCTCGAGCTTTTGCTGCGCCGTGTCCTCCTAACTTTCGCAGTGGTAGTAGATGGGACTCGGTTCCTTCCTAGTGACCTTGTGCAGGTATTTGCCAAAGCAACCGTGCCCTGACAATACCTGCACCAGCCGGAAAAATTTACATACTTACCCTACATTTACGCGAGCAAATATGCAACAACATTCAATATTCATACAACATAAAATATTAACATAATACAAATGTACACAAAACTTAATTTGTATGTATGTAATTGCTGTCGCATTCTCAAAAACATGATCAGAACCGAGGTATACATTACATTTTAATGTATTCCAACCATTCAGAAAGTGTAAATCAAATTATAAATGGTTGTTGAATGCAAATGAACGAGTGAACGAGTGAACTTATCTCTTCGGTCACATTTGACATCTTTCTTTGGGTTCCGTGTTCAATGGCGTAATTTTTCTTCCTTGAGAGGAAGACTAGTAGGAAGTAGTTCCTAGTAGGAAGGTGTCGAGGTCGATCCCAAGGCCTTGGACTTGTCATACTAATGTGGGTATTTAAATAATTAATCATCGTTCGCTTTAAGAGCGACGGGAACATCGAGAGGAAACCTGCATGTTTGAGAGGTCGCCATAATGTTCTCGGTGATATGTGAAGTCTGCCAAATCGCACTGGGCCAGTGTGGTAGAATTTAGCCCAATCCTTCTCTGACTGAAAAGAGATTCGTGCCCAGTAGTGGGACAATTTGGATACAGGACTGATATTATATAATTAAAAGAGGTCATAATAAGACAATTAACAATGTTTTTATCTAGTGAATTCCAAAGTTTCTGTTTTGTTTCAGGATCATTGCGTTCGCGTGCGCATAACAACTTGTCGCATTGCAAGAACCAGCACATTGGGATAAAAGGTATGTTTCTTTCTTTTTTTGTATGTATATCGTATACGTTAGAAATAAACAGAAAAACAAACTTTATTTTATGTAATTGTACATATATATGAAAGCATTTATAATCGCGCTTTTATGTCTTTGGTGAGCTTGTCAGAAATGCACTTTTGGGATCTAACCTATTCATCATCATCAACATCATCTCAGCTGAAAGACGTCCACTGCTGGACATAGGCCTCCCCCAAGGTTTTCCACACAGACCGGTCTTGGGCCACCCGCATCCAACCGCTTCCCGCGACCCTTACCAGGTCGTCGGTCCACCTTGTGGGGAGCCTACCCCTGCTGCGTGTTCCGGTGCGTGGCCGCCTAAACCTATTGATTCAAATTAAATCAAATCAACAGATTCTTGTTCTTTAAGCCGTTCCGTTATTCAAGAAACGAGTCAATTTACATCTTCTCTCTTAGCTTTTCTAGTCTAACCGGATTTGACTGGTATCAGTTACAGTTTACACGGAGTGGCTGCCACCTGACCTTCGCGACCCGAAGGCTAACGATACCCTAAGGCTAGACCAGTGTCAGGATATTAGAGGGTACTGACTTTCTTAATAATGACTGCTATAGATGTTCATGGCAGCCGGGACCGACAGCTTAACGTGCTCTGCACGGAGCAGGCGATAATTGTCAATCAATACGCACATAATTTCGAAAAGTCATATAATTTCCGAAAGTCAGAGGTGCGCGACGTGGGTTCGAACCCGAAACCCTCTGCATTGCAGCCTGTTGGTCTCCCCACTGAGCTATCGCTGCTGTCAATTCAATTTACATACGGATAGTTAATTTTGCCACATATTCTATGAAAAATATGTCAAAATGTACCTATCCGTAGCTAAAACGAATTTTTTTTTATATAAGAACCGGGCCTAAGCGACCAACGAGGATTACTAACGAAAGTAATTTAAAACATAAAATTGGTTTATAAATGATAAAGTCTTGAGGTAACAAACAAACAAAAAATACAATCGAATTGAGAACCTCCTCCTTTTTTGAAGTCATTAAACCTATTGAGTGGTAGGGACACCGGCGGTCAAACAATAGATTTTAAATAAAGTCTGGTATTCTAAGATTTGAAGGGTTAAAAATCAAATCAATTTGTACGGAACTTTGACTAACAAGAACCAACTTATCGGTTATTTAGCATATTATTCGGTACAGAGTCCGGTTCAGCCTTATCTAAGTCACTTTATTGACAATCACTTTAAGAGGCCAGTGTCAAAGACTCGATGATGTCGACACCAAACTGTGATTATTTCTGTATTTTAGTCTCAGTTTTACACGTATACAGTCGATAACGGGGTTCTTTACCTTGCATTTGGAAAGCGAGAATGGTATGCGAGAATGCAAGACGTAAAACTATTTTTATACTTAACAAATGTTATTAGAATCATTTCAGCAATTTAGTAGGCGAAATGCTACAAACTGGAGTTTTTTATGCATATATATTATTAGTACGGAATAACAGATTGATTTACAATAATAATTAATTATTCTGCGCTAGTAATAATTCCTGTGTTGCGGAGGACTTTACAAACTTTCAAACAAAGAACTCAAGAAACAAACTCACATTCTCATTTATAATTTTAGTTAAACCGTTTACTTACTACTTTACTTTACTTTAACCGTTTCTCTTAACATTTTATAGACACAAAAGAAAATCTATCGTTATAAATACATAACGATAGATTTTCTTATAAGGTTCTATAATGAGTCACTTGTGACTCATTATACAGGCAATATACTACGGCTATATGGCTTATAAGACAAAGAGTTATATTATTATTTTTAAAGTATCCATGAATATATTTATTTGTCTGCCTAAATCCAAAATTAGTTATCATATCAATATTTATTTCATACGTCAACTATGGCAGACAGGTCTAATACCTGGCTGATGGGCGTTTACCGTATGATAATCGCTTGAAAGACCAGAAGCATAACTCAAACGTTGTGAACCCTATGGTTAAGGATTAAAGAGAGGATGAAAGAAGATTAGAAGAAGTATGTGAAACTCCAGAAGACTTACTTACCGGACGAAACGCAGTGACGGTGTTATTAGTGTTCTTACTCTTACGCCGGTTTACCATCTTTATTATTGATATTCTTACTTAAAGTAGTATGCGAGAAATTATCTTTACCTATATAGTTTTTACGTGAGTGTGTCATTGACCTGCCACTAAACAGCTGGACCGATCTTGATAAAAATTTGTGCGTGTTTTTTGATGGCTTAGATAGTTTCGACACCCAATTGGCAATTTATGATCAGTTTGCATTAGTAGGTCTGTTGGGTCCGCTAGTTAATTATATTTTTTAATTACTATTTATTACGTGCTTTGTGATCGAGCTGGAGACCTTACCTTAAAGTATTATCGTGAAATGGTTACACATTTTTGTTAATGTTTATTTCAACGTTGTAGATTTAAAATAATGATAAAATTTGAAACCCGTCTATTTATTCGTTTCTGTTGAATATTTGGTTTTTAATTATAATTTTGTTTCGTAATTTCCAGTTTTTGCTAGTAAATTAAAGACACTATCAATTATTTTGATTTATATTTAATTTCAGCTCTAAATAATTGGTAATTTAATAGTGATCTATATATAATTAATCTAGGTATAATTCCTATGTTGTGGGGACTTCACAAACATTTAAATTGTACAAATAACACCTAGATTCGATATAGTCAACAACATAAGTAGCTGAATATTAAACAAATTTAAATAAATTCAAAATAAAAATTCTCAAATATTCTGTGTTTCTGAACTGTGATTCAATCAACAATCTTTTAACTATAACAGCAAAAAAAAATATTTAGTAAATTTTATAGATAGGCAATCGAAATTTTGCACACACACTTGTATCGATTTATGGCGCTGACCGTCCAATAATTTGTAGGTAACACAATTTTTTGTCCCGTGTGGGAATCGAACCCACAACACTCCGCTAAGTTTTTTTTTCTTTTTTTTTACCCAGGAAAATCCTTTATGGATACCCTCTCCCCCGGAGAGGGATGGATGGTTATGTGAGACTCTCCGCCCCTGAAGGGGGTCGGTGTACACACTAAAACCCTGGGGTGAGCAGTCTCTCCGCCGACGGAGTGGGGCGGGATGGGGTCGCGTTAGCAATCACCATCCCGCCCCGGCGGTTAGCCCGGCTGATGGTGACCGGGCCTCAGCACCTGTGGAGGGAAGGCCTTGCTCACCAAGGTCATCCCACAGACGTGTGGGGCCGTGCAAGCCGGTAGAGAGTCCCCAGACTCTGTACCAGTGACCCCACTATACAGGAGCGAAAAGGTGGGCAAATCCCCTCCTTCTCGCTCCCGTCCGTCTGTGCCGGAGAGGGTCAGCGAGGAGGTTGTTCTCCCTGACCCTCTCCGCGGTCTCCTGCTGCGCCATGACAGCTTCGCAGAAGGAGACAACTGCCTGCCAATTCAGGTTATAGGCCTAACGTAATAGAGAGCAAGCCTTTAGTTACTTTTAGGCTCAGTTTCAGACACCGTAATGCTACTAAGAATTTACCAAACCGGGCATCGGATCCGAGCCCATAAAAGCATGGCCAAGAGAACTAATCTATCCAAATTTTGTAGTAAAATAACAAAGTGTATTGAGGGTATAATTCTGTAATTAAGCTATATTAATGTTACACTAATGAATTACTAAGTAGGTAAAATTAATTTTTATACTGAATTAATTTCTATATTACGACTTATGTAATTAAATAAAACTGGTAATAAAAAATTATGTATTCAAGATTGCAATAATGATTAAAAAGTTAAGCAGATCCGATCAGTATAATGATTCACATAAATAGAGCGATTAGCGGTGATTTAGTTATTTTATGACTTTATTAATTTTAATGACAATGCTATATTTTTCTTTTAAAGAAAACAAGATAAAGACAAAATATATAGAACATGCAACTTTAGTCATAATTTTAGCTTGATAAATTTTAACATTTTGAAAATTATATTATGACTACGTTTTGTTAAAATAATAAATATAATAAAAGTATAAATTGTTAAATTAATAAATATAGTAAAATTAGTAACAGTACTGTTTTCTGGGTGAAAGGTATCCTATATCTTTTTCTGTACCCCTGATACACTTTGTATGCAAAATTTCGTGTTGATCGGTCCAGTTAAGGCGTGGAAGCGTAAAAAACAAACAAACTCGTATTGGCATTTATAATATTAGTTATATTATAAATGCGAATGGGTGTGTTAAGATTATTCAATCGCGCAACTATATTAAATGTGACTACTGTGCATTAGTGCTAAGGTTCAATTCCAGGGTTAGCCAAAATGTACTTAAGATTGTCTGGCAAGAAATTCTCAGTAAGCGTCAAATCTGGAACTACACACAAGCAGAATTGATATTTGATCAAATCTGAATCGTCGTAGGCAACAATAGGCTCGTTCCCTATTACATTAAAACCTAAAACTATACCTGGCGTAATGTTGGCTTATATCTATGCTAATATTATAAAGAGGAAACATTTGATTTTTGTTTGTTTGGAAGGGTTTAACTCAAAAACTAATTAACCGATTTCAATAATTCTTTCACCATTAGAAAGCTCGATTATCAGCGAATAACATGGGCCATATTTTATTTTCTGAACGTACTATTACTAACATAACCTAACCTACTTTTACGCGAGCAACGCCGCGAGCAAAAGTTAGTAGGTATATAAATCCACATGTCATTAGCTATAGTTTTAGGTCTACCCATTTTGAGACAAACATATGTATATTATGTATGTTAGTATGTATATTAATCTTACTGCTATATATATAGTATATAATACTTATGTTAGCTTGTTAATTCTATACCTACATATTGAAAGTATAACAAATATTTGTTTTTTCGTGTCCCGTGTCGCAATAATGATGACGTAGATTCTGGCTTAGCAACTGTAAATAAGCCTGTTAAATAACTGTTAAATAACGGATACGAAAAACGCCCAAACATAGTACAATATTCGGCAGTATTGCGTGTTGAGTAGAAATCAAACCAACAACATTGACTACAGTGGCATTAGCGAGATGCCCGTTTAAGTCACTGCATCATCTATGTATGTACTTACCACCAAATTATCATAAGATATGTTATTTAAAGTATATATATTACTTTAGTTTTCAAGAACGTAATTGACACCTAATTTTATTTTTATATTAATAAAAAATCGAATCAAATCCATAATCTGATAAAAATCAGGTTTGCCATCCTATCATGTCACGACTAATATTGTATAATTCTTTTCCAGAAATAATAGTAATCGATTTAAAAACACATTATTTTATAAAATAGTAATTACTTAATTAGGGTTATTATTTATATGAACAGTTAAAATGTTGAAAATTTTCTTTATATTATACCAAATTTCAAATCGCATTAGTAGTTTCTGGGATAAGCAGCTGTAAATGTAATGCGGCAGGACGGATAGACAGTCTTAATTTTTATTCTTGAATGTCTTTTTCAAGAATAACATTTCTTTAAACCTACCGCTCTGCACTAAACTTTGATATATTTGACACAAAGATCGAATACGTGAGAAGAGTATTTAGATGTTTCTCAAAATATGATTAAATAGCTGACCCGCGCAACTTCGTTTGTTTCATATAAGAGATGGCTTTGCCGTTTTTGCAACATTTTTCATTGATGCTCCGCTCTTTTTGCTCGTAACGTAATGTTACATAGCCTAGCCTTCCTCGATAAATGGCCTTTCCAACACTGAAAGAATTTTACAATTCGAACCAGTAGTTCCTGAGATTAGCGAGTTCAACCAAACATACAAACAAACAAACTATTTAGCTTTACAATATTAATTAATAATTAATATAGATAATTATTAGGGACATTGCCTCATTGGCATGTTTCTACAGAATATACCACGGGGAGTGCTCTGAAGAGTTATTCCACCTTATCCCGCCCGCCCCTTTCCGATCCAGAACAACGCGTGCTGGGCTTAGATACTATCCTTACACAATAGAGTCGACTAGAGTGCGTACCGACAAGTTTGGATCCTGATACTTCTGCCGAACGATCAAGGCATGGAATTCTCTGCCAATGCACGTATTTCCTTCTTCCTTCAATCCTGGGTCCTTTAAGCGGGTCGTGGAAAACACCTTCTCAGGGCGTCAAAGTAGAGACCTCAACATCGCCTAGGGCTGCTATGAGTACGGTGTGGAGGCCACTGCTCTTAGACTACACGACTGCTTACCATCAGGCGGGGAGTGATCATTGGGAAGAGCAAAAAAAATTTACCTATGTATAATAAGCAAACACTTGATTTAGTTTATATAGATTACTGGACCACCTAGGCTACATACATTATATATGGTTATATCCTGTTCCATAACAGGGAAACCTATTATTGGCTTTATTTTATAATTATATAACATGGGCCCAATAACAGGTTTAACATTAAAATATGTTCTTAATAATTAGACTGCACGGATGGCGTAGTGGTTAAAGATGTCGCCTTGCCTAGTGGCAAGGCGACCTCTGCCACAGCGAGTGTTGTGGGTTTGATTCTCACACGGGACAAAAATTTGTGTGATTCATAAATGGTTGTTCCGAGTCAGGATGTTCATTGTGTCCGTTGTTTAAATGGTTATACAGTACTGCCTAGTGAATGATTATATTGAGAACATATTTTAAAGTTAGTCTTCCTAACTTGAAAATATTATAAAAATAGGGTTCATCCACTGTATCGTGGGACTTTACAAACCTACAATCGACGGAAACAAAGAGCATTCAGATTCAGTACAACTATTTCTGGATTACACTAGCAATTGCCCTGAGTCTGAATGAGACAAATGATTATTGGTCTGCTCTCTACATTGAAAGCGTTACGTTAAGAACATTCAATCTAGATGAGTTATTGCCTCTAATACGTAGTAGGTACATATCAACTCTATATTATGCGCATTCCCTTCCTTTTTTAAAGGATGTTCACCTTAGATCTATAGGACCTAAATCTCTTGCCGCCCTGATCTCAGTATGTAAAACGAATGCTGTATCTCGTCAGACCGGTCGGCGATTCGTCACGCGCCCCGCGACTATTAGTGGCCCATTAATCAGTCACGGCTCCCCACACCATACTGCGCACTGTATTAAGATGCATGTCGAAGGAACATGCTTTATTATTTTTAAGGAGCAGCGATAGCCTTGTGGGAAACCGTTGGGCTGCCACGCAGAAGTCTCGAGTTCGATCCCAAGGCGCGCATCTCTGACTTTTATAATGGTATTAATTAGTTAATTATCGCTCGCTTTAATGGTGAAGGAAAACATCGTGAGGAATCCTGCAAGTCTGAAAGTCCTCCATAATGTTCTCAAAGATATGTGAAGTCTGCCACTCCGCACTAGGCCAGCGTGGTGGACTATCGCCTAACTCTTCTCACACTGAGGAGAGGCCCGTGCCCAGCAGTGGGACAGTCTGATACAGAGCTGATATTATTATTATACTGGGGTTTTGCTAATTACTAGTATTTTAGAAGTTATCTCCTTGAGCTAAGCTAGAAATGGATTCACGTCGGGTGTGTAATTGCTGGGATTCGAATCCACGACTTGTCGAACGCAACTAGGGAATACTAGAAATGGATTCTGTTCCTCTGACAACTGGCATGGGAAATTTCATGATGATCGGTCAAGTAGTTAAGGCGTGAAAGCGTAACAAACAAACTCACATTCGCATTTATAATATTAGTTAGGATACTAGCGTATTTTTGCAATAGGGTAGTTGACTACCATAAGTAACTCCCTTATTTTGCAACCGATTTCAATACTGTTAGCACAAAAAGATTTATTTTGTTTGTTATTTGGTCTTGTGTGTAAAATAATTTATAAAATCAAACAGATACCCTTATATGATATTATATGATAAATAATTATATAAGATATGAATAATTATATAGTAAAAAAAAAAAAAAAAAAATATGCGGAGTGTCTCGGGTTCGAACCCACGTCGCGCACCTCTGACTTTCGGAAGTTATATGACTTTTCGAAATTATGTGCGTATTGATTGACAATTATCGCCTGCTCCGTGCCTCGGAGAGCACGTTAAGCCGTCGGTCCCGGCTGCCATGAACATCAATGGCAGTCGTTATTGTTAAAGTCAGTACCCTCTAATATCCTGACACTGGTCTAGCCTTCGGGTATCGTTAACCTTCGGGTTGCGGAGGTCAGGTGGCAGCCGCTCCGTGTAAAAACTGATATCCAGTGAAATCCGGTTAGACCAGAAAAGCCGACCCCAAGTGACTTGGGAATTATAAAGGCTAAGAAAGAAGATGTAAGATATGTATTATTACCTACTTACGTGCCAAATACTTATCATATGGAACTTGAATTTTTATCTTGTTATACATTTGGTGCTGTGTAGTATGGTATTTTATGGTATTAGATGCCCAGTTGCTGTTCGACTTCTAAAATATACTTGATAGACGATGAAAGCCTCGCTTTTTAATATGTAGAACCTAAAACCATATTTGGGCAAAATGTGGGCATGATATACCTCCGCCTACCCCGGTATAATCGTGAGAACACACGGGAAGACATTAAGTTTGTCAGTCTGTCTGTCATCCATAGTCGAAGACTATCACACTCCAATATCGGCACTGCGGCAGCTAGTTTAAGGTCTCACGTGACAAGTCACGACCGTGCAGCCATCTACTGGACTCTGTCTGCAAATAATTAAAACTTAATTGCAGTTCCTTCTTAACTGATAGACTTAATTGAATTTATTAGCAAGGGTTTGCAGCTAAAAACGGCTCACGCGTAGGTGGACTATCAACACCCACTCTCGTTAAAATTATGGTAATTACACACCGTCCTATCGATCGGTGACAGTGTTCTGTTCCGGGTTGTGTACCTGAGGCAAATTTTCTGTTAAAGGTGTGACAGTTATATTGAATGTCTTAATGGATTAGAGATTGTGTGGATGTTTCGCAATGCCACTTGCTGTGTTTGATTTCTAGTTTGGGTTAAATAGATGCTTATATTTTGACTAGTTTATGTTTGGCAGGTAATTTTGACCATTTTATAGAATCATTAATCTATTATCCTAACTAGTATTATAAATACGAATGAATTTGTGACGCTTTCACGTCTTCACTACTCGACCGATCATCATGAAATATCGCATACAAATTTCAGGCGTACAGAAAAGGACATAGGGTACACTTTGATCCAAAATATAAATGTTCTCGATCAAAGCCGCGGGCAAAAGCTACACCTAATAAATTTAAAATCGACGAATTATAACTGGCGTCAGACAATTTTGGTATGTTTAAATGTATATACATAATCGCACGCTTATTTATCCTTAACTGGATAAGTAGAGGTTTATAACGCTCACATCAAAACATATATGCTTTACGTTCCTCGTATTAGAACAAGATAGATAACTTATTGACGTCTTGTGAGCATTTTTTCAGAAACCGTATTGCTTCCAGCTGTAAATTGCAAAAATCAGAAAGCCTGATTCGAATCAGGCATAATAAAACAGAAAATCTTAATTCAAAATTCATAAAACAGAAAATGAATACGATTTCCGCATCATCGTAGCAGCTAAAAATCAACCAACACGCCGGATAAGTGTAAATATAATAATTATAAATGATTTAATAATTATGTTAAATATGCTATTAATGTTAACCGCAGAAAAATCGTAGTTTCAATTGCAATGTGTAAACGTAAGACAAACTCATCATGTAGACTGTACTGAGCACTTTATTGTATTAAACTTTCTTTATCCTTTATTAGTTATAATAAACGCATACCTAAAAGTTCTTTATACTATAAAAGTCATAATAAACAAGGCAAATGTATAAAAGTGATTATAAATGAATGCTCACAGACAGCCTATAATCACGGTGTACAATGAGTTCTGAATGGGGATCGCATAGTGTGAAGACTACATGGAATAAGATTCAATGGAACCGACACTTATGATCAGTATAATCGCTTTAGCCATTTTGGTCCTATTAGCTACATCACCTGTCAATGCTTGTTATACCAGATATAATTGAAAACTTATTGTATCTGAGCGCGGATGTGTCACTATGACTTAAAAGATTAAAGGCACAAATTTTACATTATTTTAAATACACAATGTTACATGTTGGCCCCGAAACTATTTGAATACAAATAGTTTCGTTTTTTACGAATAGGAAAAGTAACCTAGACAGAGTTACTTTTATTGTGTCTGTGTTGCGACTTTAATTACTTAATAATGTACCTCTTAATAAAAATAATTATAGCAATAGCATGATCATGAAATATGATAATGATTTTTATTAAATTCTTGTATGAGTTCGCGAGTAACAGCTAGCTATTAATGTAAAGCAATACTCACGGAAATAATAATAAATTATGTAATTGGTTTATAGATTGTATGGTATATGAGTTTTTTATGGATGTTTTGGTATAGATTGTATCGTTGAGATTTAACAAGAGTGTGGTTACAGTTGGTCGTAAGGAACATTTCATTTCATTGCGAGTCGAGCAAAGTGATCAAATTGACCAATGAAAAATTTCGATATTTACGAAATTATTGACGCGTGGCAATTAATAGTATTGGTCCATATATCTGTTAGAAATAAACACTGTTTATTTTGGCACAACTGAGTACAAAGCTAGTTTTTACTCGCGGCTTTGCTCGCCTAAAATATAGCCTATGTTACTTGTTGATAATATAGCTTTCTAACGGTGATTTTTTTTTTATATAACTTGTTTATTTTTTGAGTAAACCGTAACAAACAAAAAATCAATTATTTTCTCTTTTTAATATTAGTATAGATAACAAAGAAAGTACTGTTCACGATTGCCAACAACTTATACATATGTGAAAACCTTCAAACCACGCTCAAGTAAATATGAAGACACTTCCAGCCAATTAGTGTGTGTGTAAATAGTGTACTTTTAATGTCAAGCCTATAAAACACTGCGGGGGACATCTATAATTGGTTAAATCACTTAGCCAGTCTGCTATTGTAGCTCCACGCGATTATTATTACAATTGAGCAAACCAAGGTGTGTTTAATAGTATACTGAATTGCTATTGGCAAAGAGATTTAGGCTAGACGTTTACAAGCTAGCAATATTGGTTGGATAACGGTACTTTTGCAGTTAATTCTGCAGTCTCGGGTTTGAATTCGGTATTTAGTCGTTAAATTGAGTAATCGTAGACAACATTAGTAGTAGTAGTTAACATTAAGTATAAAGAAACATAGTACCATTAATATTGCAATGAGAAAGTTTGTAAATTTGTTTGGATGTTAGTTACTCGATCTGTTGAACGGATTCGGTTGAAACTTACTATGCTATCTTATCTTATCAATGCTGTATTAACCTGTCCCACTGCTGGGCATGATCCTTCACTCAGTGTGATAAGGGTAAGGCTATAGTCCACCATGCTGGGCCAGTGCGGGTTGATAGACTTCACATATCTTTGAGAATATTATGGAGAACTCTCAGACATGCAAGTTTCCTCACGAGGTTTTCTTTCACATTTATCATTATCATTGGCTACAACATCTGTTGTAGATGTTTGTTGCAGCGCTTGTGGTTAATGGGTTGTTCACCGTTAAAACGAGCGATATATTACTTTTAAATACGCACATAACTTAGAAAAGCCAGATGCGCAGCTTGGTATCCAACTTGAGACCTTTGAGTGGCAGTTCAATGGTCAACTAGGCTATCGATAGGCTATCACTGCTTAAACTTACTATACACAGACAATAATAACTTTAAAACTTTCGCATTGCATGATCTACATACAAATGTGTATATATATAATTTGTAACAGGTATTAACGCGATCATGCATAATGTTTACCTTTTCATGCTTGACTTTACGACCAGGTTACACCGGCCGTGGTCACAAGCTAACTGCTTGATTAGTAGTAGGTAAACATGCATGATCGCGTTAATGTCCGTTACGAAATCCTAACTAATATTAGAAATGTGAATTTGAGTTTATTTGTTAAGCTTTGACGCCTTAACTACAAGACCGATCATTATAGTATTTTACATACACGTTACCAAGGAAACAAAATAGGACAAAGGGTATCATTCATACCGTTGTACATACATTCATTCATTTGTCGGCCTCGGTGGCGTAGTGGTTAGTGTAACCGACTGCCACGCCCTGAGGTCGCGGGTTCGATTCCCGCACAAGTCAAACATTTGTGTGCATGAACATGGATGTTGTCTTGGTCTGGGTGTTTCAATGTATAATAAGCATGTATTTACAAAAAAAAAAGTATATATGTATGTTTATCCATTGTCTAGTACCCATAGTACAAGCTCTGCTTAGTTTGGGCTAGATGGTGTTGTGTGTATGTGATAGAATATTATTATTATTATTATTATTATTATTCATACAGGAAAAATACTGTTACTAACATGACTTACGCGCGAATACCAGGTACAATATCTAGTATATACATATGACAATGTCTTGGATGAACCATTGTGTGTTTGATGCAAGTGGAGTCGCGTGTGGGTCCCTGATGTAGTCATAGTTCCAGTGACCCACCTAACTCACAAAGCAGCGAGGTGGCACACTGTGGTGGTTTTAGTCGGTAGGCCCGAAGTCTCGGGAGAGCTCGACATTGCCCTCTCGCCTCCCCTTGTGGCGAGGGGTGCATTTACAAAAGTTTAAAAAAAAAACTGGAGTCTCGGGCGGAAACTATAGTATCTTATAAAGTACAAGTTAACATCTCTAGGATTTTTTAGCGTAATGTCTGGATGCAATGACTAATCAGTGTCATTGAACTTTTATAGATAGATAAGTCTGAAAATAATAAACACATTCCATTTTCTTGTATTATCAACATAAAATATAAAATATACACAAGAGGTCATAAACGTTACTACGTTACATAGTAACAATTTTTCCTAAAACGTTTACCTTGATTAGTTTTACGAGATTTCAATTAGATACGATAGTATCTCGCCGGCTAGGTAGGTAGTGGGCAGTTATACAAGTTCTGGTTTTTGATGCCCTATCAACAGTTTACGACTATCCCAGATTTTAATATTATCGTTAAATTATCTACATAATTACTTCGTTTTTGCATTGAAGGTACTTTTCTTATATAATCTTTTTACAATAATCCATTACTTTAGTATAAAGACAAATTTATATATTATTTTTAGTTTCATAACTACCCGCACTACGAACGCAGAACAGCGCATACACACCCGTTGCAACATCAAGGGTTAGTAGTTTAATAATTATGTTGTAATATAAAGTGTACTTAGAGGAGAGGATGCTGTCTGCTAACACAAGCTCACGGTACCCTAGAAGCCAGGGTATTCCGATTACCAGCGTTGTGTTGCTATCTTTTTTTTTTTTTTCCTTAAACTACTCTCGCTCGGCGAATAAATCCTGTATCGCGGTGGATTACAAACATTTGAATAACGGACATATAGAATACCCAGACTTGTAGTATCTATTTGTGTATCACACAAGTTTTGTCGTCGTGTGTCGCAAAACTCGCCATGCTAACTGTGTCAAGGTGACCACGTAAATCACTACGCCATCTGTGCTTCAATATTGGTATATGATTCCAATACTTCAAACAAATACATGTCCAACTAGAAATTGAAAGAATTAATTCTGATTTCATCGCTTCTAGTGACAGACAAGCTAGCGGCCCGCCTGACGGTGAATGGTAAACACCACTCATGATATACACAGCTAAATTGCTGCCAACCGGCTGGTTATCGGCTATACATATACCTATTATAGGTACTCTGTTAATAAGTTTTAGAGACTATATTTTACGTAAACGTGTTTTATATAACCACGCAATACTGTTACTGTTGTACTGTTAGGTATATATAAATTTCTTCAATCCTCGTAGGAGGACAGTCTATTGCTGCATACCAGCGATATTGCCTGACAAAGCATAATCATTTAAAAAGTTTAACTAAAAAAACGAAAACCAACAGTTTGGTTTGCAATCAATAGTAATATTGTTAAACTTTTGATCTGAGCTAAAATGCTTGTCCTACGATTGAACTCATTCAAACCCATAATGTCTTTCGTCTGATCAATACTGTGACATGGCAAGTTCAAAAAGATTTTTCTTAGATAAATTTCCAACATCACTTCATATGAACCAGAGGCCTGGTATCACATGGACGACACAAGCACAAGTAAGTTTACTTTTCTTAAAAAGAACTCTCGCACTATGTGTAATTCTTTTGTCGCGACATCGAGACATTACAAACATTTAAACAACGGACATGTAAAACACCTAGACAAGGAACAACCATTTGTGGATCAGACAAATTTTTGACCCATGTGGGGATCGAACACACAACACTCCGTGCAGTGCAGTATCGGCTATTACTTAAACCACTACGCCATTCATGCAGTCACGGATCCAATGTTTAAGTTTATAATTTTAAAACAATATTTTATTTGCAGCATTAAGAACAACGTCGTAGTTTTTCGAATAAACTAACAGATATTAATCGCGTTGAGTACGAAATGGCTCTATCGCAGCTGTTAACTACAGCCTCCGAAGAGAAAAGTCTTAAAGATAGATATCTACTTGGTCGGTTGCTTAAGCGTAGACTGGTAGTGAATGGTAAAGGCAATTCTGTTGTCTCGGATTCAGGTATCAACTTTCTGACTACAGATTTATGTCTTATTAGATTTTCTCGCAGCCTCGATCGCTTGGAAACAGTACTTTTTCCTGGATGATTCCCTGATAACGTGTATGCAAAATTGCATGATGATCGTTCAAGTAGTTAAGATGCTTAATCGTAACAAACAAACAAACTCACATTTGCATTTATAATATTAGTTAGACTTAAGAAAAATGGGATTTCTTGTCAGGCATCAATTCATAATATTAGAAAGACAAAGCATTGTTCTAATGTTTACTAACATCTGGGATTTCGTTCATACTCGAGCAACCCTAGGGAATCTTTACAGAAGACCAACTAATGTGTGATCCTGCTACTGCACGGATGACGTAGTGCTTTAAGTGATAACCTCGACTCGCCACTGCGTCGAGAATTATGAGTTCGGTCCTAACATGCAAGAAAACAAAATTATAATCTAAAAATAGTTGCTCTGAGTATGGTTTTTCTTTCTTCGTTGTTTAAATGTTTATAAAGTCCGCCACGATACAGAAATTATTCGTAATGCGAAAGATATTTTTATAAAAAGAGGACTAATACATTATATTATAGGTATATTGGTTATACTTACTCCCTAACTAAGTACCAATGCAAACAGAATATTTCAAATTGGCTAAAATCTCTAAATTATGAAGAAACCGAAAACCTACTATTTATCCCATTATAGTTATGTCATATTTAAGGTCGCAATTAGATTAGCACTACTGATGAAATAGACAAATCTGTTAGCTTTATTCACTTTTCATTTCCACATACACATATACAGACGCCTTTTCATACACCCTCAAACTCATACTTGCACACGCACTACCCTCACACACACACACATCCACACACAAACACACCCACACACACACGCACACACACACACACACACACACACACTCACACACACTCGCACACACACACACACACACACACACACTCACACACACTCACACACACACACACACACACACACACACACACACACTCACACACACACTCACACACGCACATACACACATACACACTCACATCACGAATACTGACACTGATATACTTCCTCATCTCACAAATTAAAATAATATCACAACATAATTATTGAAACACAAACTACACTAACAACTTCATGTTTAGAGGTAGGAGAGGCTGGTCATCTGTCATACAGGTTTCCCGCCTAGTACGGATACCAGTCTCTCACACAGATCTCACCTTTTAAATGTTATTTAAATGTTATGAATACCAACCAACGTAGTTACACTTACTCGATTATGTAAAACCTAGTTTAAGACCTGATTTTGTAATCATTCTGTGTGAGAGAGAAATAAATAAATTATTATTATTATTATTATTATTATACTTTGAATAAAACATAATTTGAAAGCATATTTGCCCATCGCTTTCCTCTAGTCACAACGCCATGACCGTTATGATATTATTATACAATTCTTAGCACCAGGTGTGTTGTTGTCGTCTTAACTCATTAAGTACGTGTGCTCCTCCCGGCTTTATAATACTAAATGCATGGTAAGCATTAACGTAATATCGCATAAAATGGATTAAATTAGCTCAAATATAACAAAATGTTATCTTAATTATTTATTAATTTGTAGAACTTAAGAGTAAAGACTTTTTAAAATTTTTGTTCCATTTCGCTTTTGACTACCTAATTGGTCTAGTGGCTGTGAATCATGAGGTCATAGGTTCGAAATCCAGCTCGGGCTAGCATAAGGTTATAGGAATGTTACTAGCAGCCCATGGTTAAGGCAGCGATGATTCATTCGCGATCCTAGGAAATTATGTCAAGCTGATGGTTTTGTGTCTGTTTTTTCTCCGGTCGTCGTAGTTAGATTGCCGGTCCATCGGATGATGAAAGCGAGGGAATAGAAAGTGTACTGGCGCTTGTGCACATACTTAGATACTATGGAATAATCTGCTACGCAGACAAAAAGTACACATGTCGTTTTTGTTCCTCTGATAACGTGCATGCAAAATTTCATGATGGCCGAGTAGTTATGACGTCCAAGCATAACAAACAAATAAAATCACATTCTTGTTTATAATATTAGTTAGAATTTTAGAAAATAAATCACCAACAAGATATCCTCCGTGTGCTAAATTTTAATCGGTGTGCTATTTTATTAGTAGGCATGTTTTGAAGAAGCTGAATTTCTAGCCAACTAGGAAAACTTCAAAAGTTTTTATACTCTCAGTAATAGCAAAAAGCTTCCTAATTTTAATTACTGGGAACTCCCAAACTATATTTGTCTTCGTGACGTAGATAGATGACTCAATAATTGTTCCTATAACAAAAATCCAAGATGGCTGCTAAATCACAACGGCGGGTGTCGCCGCGATGAGGCTTGTAATGATGAGCTTAATAACTCAGAGTTCACGGAGCGAAAGTCACTGGAACAACATCCAGGAGGTCATCAAACGTTATCTTTAACTGAATAATGTATTCATTATTTTCGGGGATAATCTAATATAGATCTACGCATGTTTGTCCCTGGAAGGGTAGGCAGATGTGTATTACATTTATCTTTTGCTAGGTTTGTAGTGTAGGTTGAGTCAAACCTATTGCCATCTCCCGGACACAATGCCAGACTCCGTGCTGCTTCTGTGAATATCTTAACCTGTCAATTGTTGAAATGCCAGACATCATTGAAAACCTACTGTGTCTAGCCGCCGCGCGCCGGTGTTTCGCTGCCAGTTAAACGCATTTTGCTTAAACTTTCGAATGAATTCTATTTTGACTAAGGTCAGGACTACGTTCGGCCGATCATCATAAATTAATGTGACGACGTGCTGAGTAAGGCCATTTAATACTACTGCATTTAAAAGTAACTCCTTTTCTCTGGTATATTTAACAATGCATTAGATTTTTTGTGAAATTTGTTATCATATTGTCTGTTAAATAAATAATGAATCATTAATGGCACTGCGGTAGTTAATGCGTCTACAGTGCATGAGCTTACTAGTTCGAAAGAAAAAT
This sequence comes from Catocala fraxini, assembly GCA_930367265.1. NCBI lineage: Eukaryota > Metazoa > Arthropoda > Insecta > Lepidoptera > Erebidae > Catocala > Catocala fraxini. Next base: position 10,102,145 of record OV884050.1, read on the forward strand.
GTACTTTCAATGTTTAAGTATAGAGCATAAAATTCGTTTCTGCTGGATTCCTAATCCTGCAGGATTTATTTGCATAGATCAATATCAAAGTACATTTATTCATTTTGGTCATAAAGTAACACTTATGTACCTTGAAGTTATATTAACTGAACCTATATGATACCTACTATGAATTTATATTTATCTGTTGCCACCTTTAGCAAATACTTACATATTCCATCTTAAACTGTCTCTAAAGACTTTATGTACTCATTCATATATGTACATAATATATGATATGTATAGACATGGCTGGAGATTCGTAGGGGTAGCCAGAGACACACATTTCACCAGCTATATATGAAGGTACTTACCACGTAATAGAGGGCGAACCCATTGACATCTACTGGGCACTAAAGATCTTATAGATTTTAGTCTAAATAAACTGTGATAAAGTTCTTAGATACATACTGTAGATAAAATCACTCAAGCTTTAAGCGGCAATAAGCAAAAAAAGCTAAATAGAATATTCACAAACATGTAGACGACATACCTAAAGATAATTGTGGTTTTTTATCAATATTCTTATATTTTAACCTGCTTGGATGAAAATGCCTAAGGAGACTCTACCATCCCTACTACGAATATCAACATACCAACCCGAAAACATAATACCAACATACGATTTGAAACTGTCACACTCACAACCTATTCCATTTTCAAATAAATCAATCGTGTTCAATCGGATCGAATCGGGTACCATCGATATGACGACATTGTTCGTTCTCGGATCTCGGTTCGCCTCTTCTCTGCAATTCCGCCGAGTTTATCGCATCGTGGCCGCCGTAGCTCGCCGTAATGGTTCTTAATGAGCGTTTAAGACGTTGCCCAAGAGCCTCAGTTGTTTTATAGTTGTAATTAAACCGCTCTGATCTATAGATCTCGTAGATCCGAGTGTGAACGTTTGTGTAAATTGATTTTTATTCTGTTCCGCGTTTTTCGTTGGCGCGCGAATTAGTTTCGATTGTTTATTTTTTAATTTGGATTTGGAATGTGGGAGCTTTTAGGATTTTTATTTGTTTATGAAATTGCTTTACTTTTCTGTTATTATTATTCGATTTAAAAATGTTGTACTAATATTTCATATCGTTATTTTGTAGAACCGTTGTTATGTTTCTAAATATATTATTGTTCACTGCATAAAATAAAAGTCAGGTTAGGTTTTGTAACTAAAACTTGCCCTTAATATTTTATAACATGGTGACGATTAACAAAAGCCTGAGCAAGTATAATATAGTTTATAATATCCCTTTGGTACAAAAACCTAAAGATTTGTTTAACAAAACGTACATAAATATTTATAACCTGGATAAACACAAAGTAATTTAATTAAATCAAATGATGATTGGTTTGAAATTAAAACATGTATTTACATTTTATCCGTTGGAATGATGATTAGGAAGTATCCGATATTCCTGGAAAAGAGCTTCGTGAATTTGACGCAAAGAAGGAAATAAGAGAATTTGATTTCCTGGAAAACCAATAAAAAAACCATGTAAGAATATTAGTATAACATTTTTACTTTGATGTAATCAGCAGTATTGTTTTAAGGAACAGAATTAGCCTAGTAGGGATCCGCTGGACTATCACGCAGAGGTCTTACGCTCAAACCCGAGGCACGAACCTCTAGCTTTTCGAAGTTTTATACGCATTAAATAATTTATTAATTATCGCTCACTTTTCTTTATGCCGATGACCAAGTAATACTTGCATCATTAGCAGAAGAGTTGCAGGCGATTGTAACTATTATGCATGGTGCTTTTGAGAGTAAAGGAATGAAAATAAATATAAGCAAGACGAAAGTAATGGTATTTGAAAAGGAAGAGTGCGTGACGATGTGTAATATTATGATTGATGGAGTAAAAGTGGAGCAAGTGAAAGAGTTTGTATATTTAGGTACTTTGTTTACAAGATATTGAAAGGAAAACGATTGCTGGTAACAAAGTGAATGGAGCTCTTCGCGCTTTTATGAACAGCCGAAATGTATCCGAAAAGGCACTTTTGGCTGTTCATAGAGGACTATTAGTGCCCACACTTATGTATGGAAGTGAAAGTTGGGTATGGCAAAAGAAGCATGAGAGCAGAATAAATGCTGTAGAAATGAGAGCGCTGAGAAATATATGTGGTGTGACTCTGAAAGATAGAATAAGGAATAATGTGATTAGAGAGAGATGCGGCATAAAAGTGGATATAGTGACAAGAATAGAAAAGGGTATGTTAAGCTGGTTTGGGCATGTAGAAAGAATGGACGAGGAAAGACTGACTAAGAAAGTTTATAAGGCTATTGTGAATGGAACAGTCGCAAGAGGAAGACCTAGGCGAACGTTTCTCGATCAGATTGGAGGCGTTCTGGACAAAGACCAGGTTAAGAGCACCTTGAACCGACGGGCGTGTATGAGGAATGTGATGAAAGTGAACGAAGTCAGAGAAGTGTGTCAGGATCGTAGCAAATGGAAATCCGTAGTCTCTGCCTACACTTCTGGGAAACAGGCGTGAATCTATCTATGTATGTATGTACGCTCACTTTAACGGTGACCGTAAGCATCGCGAGGAAACTTGTATGTCTGAGAGATCTACATAATATTCTCGAAAGTGTATGAAGTTTGCCAACCTATTTTAGGCAAGTGGACTTTCGTCCCTTTCTCAGAGGTCTGTGTCCAGCAATGTAACGGTTTGTAAAAAGAATTAACACTTTTGTAGTATTCTTTTTGTACATATTTAGCTTTATACCAAGATGTCAAACAAACATACGACGGGAATTTTAAGCGTTGCCAACCCTTAAAAAAATTATTTAGTTATGATACAATTTAAATCACCTTATACGATAGTATTAGCAAGCCTTCATAGGCTACGGTAAACTCTTATCATCATTCGGCAAGTAAATTTGTTCAGCGACTATAATAAAATGATATGTTTGACCATTAAAATGTATGCTATGTCTGTGACACATGATTTTGTTCAGCTCGTAGAGCACAAAACTGACTGCATATGCGGAGTAGTGTCACAAAAATTGAGTAATTCATAAATTAAAATAAATTCCGAGTCTGTGTGTAGTTTATGTCCGTTTTTTTACGTATGTAAAGTTCCCCGCGACATAGGATTTATTCCAAGTCCGGCAGCTGAGGTTAACAAAAAAAACAAAACATAATCAAATTCAAGTCGAAATAATAGTTTAATAAACACTTCAAAAAACGTTAAAGAGCTAACAGCTAACTTAGAGGTCGTATCCTTACCGTACCTCCCATAAAATTGGTCCCGCACAACAACTAATTACCCACGTTAAGGGTACTAAAACGTAAACGGTACGAAACAAAGCTGTATTTTATTTTAAGACCTTTAGCACTATAAATTAATTTTGCAGAGAACCGACACTAATGTCGGTCGTCGACTCTGTGTCGCGATGCATTGAAACCTTCTTTTTGCTAACTTCGGTAGATGGCGTTGTTTGAGTTATCACTGTCGATGCTAAAAGTTATGAGTTCGGTTAAAATGTGTGAATTCTGCGAGAATGCATGCGAGGTTAAATGTATACTATGTGTTAATTCAGGACATGTTTTGAGGACATAACATCCAAATTTGTTCCATAGTTTATACGTGTTTGAGTAGTAAACATGCAAACCTACAAATGTCCCCACAAACCGTCACATTTATTTGTAAATATAAGTAGTATTAGAACAGAGTATTTTAGTGATAACAAGGGCATCAGGTTCTTAGATGGGCGTACATAGACTCAAGCCTGTAAATATTTCAACAGCGTGAGCGTATGATACGCATATATGACACCCACATTCCGCTATCTGTTCTAAGGCTCATGTAATGAGGGCCGAACAATATCGACTATGGAACACAGTTTTAGACTTTGCGCTGCTATTGAGAATATCATTGATAGAATATCTAACAACACTTTACATGAGTCGGGTATGGACCCGGGGCCTTTACAATTGGGAATTACAGAAATTTCTACAACTAACTTTTTATGCAAAATATGGCAAATTTTTAAGCAAAATAACGGCTAGTCTGATGATCTATGACCGCTTGCAAGGGTCTCATCCGCGCGTTACAGACCACAAGAAAAACGAAAAGATGGGATGAAAGGAAAGTAATGGGCGAAGTAATATGTGAGCATTAGCTACTCTTACCCCGTGAAACTCAGTAACATAAAACTACTTTAACTCCCGTTTCCTGGTGATACTTTACCAGGCAAACTGACTCATTTGTCCTATCATCAAATATTTTTTTTTTTACATACGTACATCCCTACATACATACATTCACGCCTGTTTCCAAGAGGGGTAGACAGAGACTACGGATTTCTATTTGCTATGATCTTGACACACTTACATACATACACTTGACACACTTCTCTGGCTTCATTCACGTTCATCACATTCCTTATACACGGTCGCAGGTTTAATGTGCTCATTACATTTTTTTTTCTTTTTTATAAAGGCAACCCGCACTTGTAATAAATCCTTTATTGCGGAGACTTTACAAACATTCAAACGATGGACACACGAAATACTTAACGGAACTATTATTTGTACATCACACAAATTATTGTTTCGAATCGAACCCACAACACTCGGCTCAGTGGCAGCGGCGAGGCGACCACTTAAACCACTACACCATCCGTGCAGTAGTATACAGATATTTTCAATTAACCAAGTGCACATCTATACTAATATTATAAAACTGAAGAGTTTGTCTGTTTGTTTGGTTGAACGCGATAATTTCAGGAACTAGTGGTTCGAATTGAAAAATTATTTTTGTGTTGGATAGTCTATTTATCGAGGAAGGCTATAATAATAATAATAATAGATTTATTAGCTACCAAATAAGTAACAAATTAAAGTGAGCTCTGCCTCCTGGACTAGGTTGTAGCCTGTATCCCAGGAAACAGTGCCTTCCCCACTACTTAAGTCTAATACATATATTTGGTCAGTACATAAAACAAGTTGTGATACAAAATAAATATTAAGTATGAAAAATTTATAATTAAATGTTTTTTTTTTTATATAGTCTATATAACATCACGCTACGACCCACGGGAGCGACGCAGTAACGATAGACGCGGGTGAAACCGCGGGCACAGCTAGTGATACATAATTGGGAGGATTCAGACGTACTAATAATGTTATTGGGTGGTTCGACCACGTTCAAACCCTAAAACGACTTTTCCTAGTGTTGACCACTTTTCGTAGTATTAACTCGCCGACCTAACTGGTTCATTTGTACCATCACCATATAATTGGCATCGTTAGGCTCTCCCATAAGGCATCACCATACAATCGATGGTTAATATAAGATTTTGAACATTAAGATGAGATCAGTTTCCTTTCTTTATGGATTCTCCATATCGACTGTCATAAATATTCATATCAGGCAGCCGACGATTTCATGGGCTCTCGGGGAGAATGTTTTTTTGTATGTGGTCACCCATTAAAGAGCTTAACTGCAACAATGTTGCTTAACCTTGCGGATCTGCCTGATATATTTTCAGATATGATGTGCGTTTACATATTTTTTGATACAATATACCGTACCTACAATATACCGTACCTACCTACCGTTGTCCCCTACGGTATTATCCACGTTTATGATTATTATTGAAAAATTCTTTTAGTATATAATTACTGCATATAGCCTATGTTAATTAGGGATAAATTAGCTTTCCACTGACGAAAAAGTTTTTAAATTAGTACAGTAAAATTGAGTCAATTCGTCGAAAACAAAATTCAAATCTCTCCTCTTTATGATAGTTGTGTAGACTATAGAGTGCTTCTTATTACTACAACGGCAATAAGGATAATTAAAGGGCACAAGGTACATATATGTAAATAGGAATATTATTGTTATAGCACATAGGCTGCGCTCAGGTCACTATCCATCTAGAAAGTTTGGACATCTCATGAAAAAAGTCGATACGCCTGATTGTGATACTTGCGGAGTCCTTGATGATGTCCAACACTTACTGATGGATTGTGTCAAATATCAGCGCCAAAGGAACTCGTTGATGTTCAAATATAACCTTAACGTGTACGATGTAGGACTTTTCAGTAATATCCTAAGTGACCCTACTTCAAATGCGGCGTTAGACCTATTTGAGATATATGTACAACAACGACTTCCTCTGTTGCCTATTATAAAATAGTAAGTTAGTATCTTAGAATAAGTCACGATGGGGCTAACATATTACTCTGTAATAAAAGCCTCTAAATAAATAAAGATAAAAAAAAAAAAAAAAGGTACATATATGTACATACATACATAGCTATTAGCCTATATATGCCAGTGGGTACAGGTGTTTTACACCCACATCTCGCAAGCCATCTATAGGTTTACGACTTTAGGTCTCACGTAATAAGGGCAAGCCTATAGCCGTTTATCGAGCACAGTTCTGAACTCCATGGTACTACTGAGAATTTCTTGTCAAAAAGCTCATAAAAACTAATTCGAAAACTACTTTTACTTACTTATTCTATTCGGTTCGGGTACCTAACCTATAACACTTGTATGTTGGCAGTATCTACTTATAATAATTTATCGTTTATTAATAAGACATATTTAGAGTAAACAAATACATTTAAAATAAAATATATAAGGGCAGATGATGTGCTTAGCCTATTACAAATTCGCATAGCAATCATTAATAAATTATACTTAAGTCTTATATTTTTAATAACTTACACTAAATAACCTAAAAAAATATAATAAATAAACATAGCTATTAGTTGTCGCCACTAGGTCAAATTAATATCATAGTCTATCACATACACACAACACTATCTAGCCTGTTTTTTTTTTAACTTGGGGCAATGCTTTTACCCGTACCCCTCCGCGAGGGCAGGCGGAGGGGCTATGTCGGGCTCAGCGAGGTAAAAGAGAGATGGTAATGACGATAAGATTGGACCTTCCGGTAATACCGACTAAACCTACCACGGTGTTCCTCGACTAAACCGCAATCGGCGGTGCCACGCGAATCATTTTCACATGCAATCGCGACCCCGCCGGCCCGCCGTATGAAACGGCAGGCCACTCACGAAATGATCTACACATTGGTCACTTAAACCTACTGGCCCCTTGAAGAGGGACAGATACACGACATAGAGGCGCGCGTGGGAACACGCACGCCGCCTCTCGGACTTGATGCTGACAGATGGTGGGCAGGCCCACGAAGCCCACCATGCCCAGGTAAAACCTCAGGGTGGCTGGAGGTCATCTCGCGCCCTCCGGCACCCGGTTATGCGGTTGGGGAGAGGGTTTGAGCGCTACCTCTCCCGCTCCGCCGTCTCCTTGACTGAAATTACTTCCTCGCAGAAGGAGGCGACGGCGTTCCATGACCTCTCACTCCAAACTATGGACTGAACCACGGCCGGGAGCGAGAGAGCAACCATACCGACTGCCGCGATCAACTCACGGCGCTGCGATGCCCATGTGGGGCAGTCCGCCAAAGTGTGTAGCGCCGAGTCCTCAACAACGTGGCGGCAGTCGCCGCAGTGGTGACAACCGGGCGTCTCTTGTCGGCCTATGCGTCACAGGAACTGGCCAAAGTAACCGTGGCCAGTCATTACCTGTGTCAGCCGGAAGGCGACGGCGCCATGCCGTCACTCCAGCCACTCCTCAAAAACGGGTCTTACCGCTTTGTACTATATTTCTTGCACTATGGGTACTAGACAATGTACAATAAACATACATATATACTTTATTTTTTGTAAATACATATTATATGTTTATGCACACAAATAATAATAATATTTTTTTATTTATTGATTGAATTACTTAATATAGGTAATATAATATGGGTGCCTGTATTAGTGTAAACCTGTGCCACAGGCGTTAAGGGCACTTACAATATACTACTAGGAACTAAGTTACATACAATTAACCATACTTATTATATAAATATATGCAAAATTATATTATAATTATTATCATGAAACTTGTTATTACTTATTTAACAACAATCAACAAATCTTCAGTACCCTCATAATTTAAAGTTTGTAAGAACCGACAGACTATCTGCTTAGATCTTACATAACTTAGGTCATATATAGCTGTTTGTTTATTTATCTTGTAGAGGCCCTAAGAATACGAAAAAGCCATTTGTAAAAACAAACTTTGATTTAGAAAGTTTTGTACAGACGATATCTTTCCGTCTTTTAGTGTTAGTAAAGTTGATGTTATACGTAAGCGTTGCGTGCTGTTTAAGTACGGTGTTCATTATAAAAAGCTGTCGGACAGTAAATACTTTACAATTTTCATACAAAAGATGGGTGGAAAAGCGGTAGGGTCGGCGAGTTGCTACTTATAGAAGCACTCTTTGTACCCGCTCAATATTTAAAAGGAAGGATTTTGCGTTACCGCCCCATGAAGTGATGCAATATTGAATTAAAGACTGACACAATGTCTTATAGATCTGTATGATAAGTTTGTGATCTGCAGTAAGGCGTAATTATTTAAAAACAAATAATAATTTGCGTACTCTGTTAGTTAAAGCAGATATGTGTTCTTTAAAGAAGAGTGTGTCGTCTAATATATCACCTAAATATTCAATATTGGTAATGTTAGAGATAACAGGACAAGTGCAAGCTGTAATGTTATTACAGTAATGTGCATATAAATTAATGTGACTTAAATGAGGTTTGGTGTCTACGCATACAAAATGTAATAAATTTTGATTTTTCAGTATTGCAGGTGAGGAGGTTATATTGAATCCATATGTTTACTATATTAACACCGCACTGTGCATATTCATAGACTTCCGCATTGGAAAAAAGTAGCTCAGGTGTGGCAGTCGGATATACCAACCACTACGCCATCGAGGCCGCCATATTTAACCGTAAACCATATTTTTGGTTACAGTTTTTTGCTTACTGCTATATCTCCATATAAAATTGAACTATGCCAAATCTCACCCTTTTCGTGAATGTGCTCATAAATAAGAAACAAAAGATACCATAGGCACAATTTTAAATGAAACATATAACTAATAAATAAAATATAAAATGTTATTTAATCATCATTGAATGAATCCTATATACAGTCAAACTCCTGTTTAATAAAATTCTCTTTCATATTACGTAAACATACCAGGGATAGAGATAGAGGATATTATTGCATGCACATAAGAAGTATATACATTTTATTGTTGCTCTATTAGTTTGTATGCTACAGTTGCTGATCCAATTTAAATATAGGCTGCAATGATTCAATAAGATAAGCATGGTTTCATTATGTGCTTCAGTCAAATTAGTTCGAACACCCAGAAAAATACATAGACGATTCACGTTTGATAAATAAAATTGCGGTCACAACTACAACAAAACTGTTGCCTTACTTTACATTACATTTTACATAACAAACCATACAAAGTAAAACCATATTCCCTCCTTCGATCTGCGTCACCGACAGAATTAATCCCCGTCGGCGCACATTTATAAACGCGACATAAAACACTAGTACTAACAAAATATCAATTGGGGCGGCTTGTCGTTTTTTATAGAGAACTCTGTAAAACATCAGAGTGGCGTGTATACCGGCCTTATGCGACCGAGGCACGCGACGTACGCTTACAACAAAAAGTGATTGAGCTAATTTTTCTGGCAGTTAGCTATTAACTCTTAATACGTGCCATTTGCTACCACCGACGGTTTTATGTTTTCCTTTACACATAATGTTGTGTACGTAAATGGCGAACGACCAGATATTTTCGGCTACCTCCGTGCGGTACGGCTGTTTTGTTACATTTTTTATTTATGAACGTGTGGGTAGATGTGTTTTTGTATAGGTATTTGTGTTGGAAAATGGGTTGAAGGTCGTATATATACATCAACTTACGTGTTTTCCGAAGAAGTAAGCAGTGAGTCTTAGTCTACGGATTTCGACTTACCACTATTTTTATTCCTATAACCTTTTTATTCACGATTATCGTTTAAGAGTACTCTTTACCTAGCTTGTTTCCAGAATGCGTCAGTTCTGGTCAGAGAACGTTTGCCCAGAGATTCATTATGGTTGAATGTAGTCTTTGTTGCATTCTTTAAAGTATGTTAATAGGAGTTGCGTTATAGCACTTGGATGTCTTGCAAGTGGGTGACAACTCCGGTTATATTTGTATTCGTTACTGCATCATGTCAATTTATTGACTATCATGAAAATGATGACTAACTGATTAAAAATAACGATGAAGAGTTCGCCAGATTGTTCACGACGTATACGAGGAACATACAAAAATCGAAAAAATGAAAGAGGAAATACTTAAAATGTGGCGTAAGAAGTTGATCAATCAACCATGACTAATAAAATAATTCGATTATGATTCGAATGATAACGAATTGCTCAACATTAGGATGCGCAAGTATATTTGCATTACCGAATCTTCTTTTCAGTAGCGATGGCGCATCTTCAAGACATATTAGATAGTTTATGTAACAATAGACTAACCTCTATAAAATATAATATACGTTTGTGTCACTTGTCTCCCCGAGAGTACTGCACCCTTTTATATTTTTTAAAGGCAGCAAGCCTCAACCGCAAATGATCGAACGGTTCCTCACAGTAACATTTAAACTTATCCGATACAGAATGTAGTAATTTGTTTACTAGCGTTTTCATTACCTGAGAGCAATATTAAGCTTTGTTAATAACATACACCTATACAATATTATATGTTGTTACTTATAATATAATGTTTTGTCTCCTTGGGATTTTAAATACAAAGGAAGCCAAAAATTCAATTTTTGTGACAAAGGCGATTCCAGCTCTAAGTATAATTATGGTATAGCGGGAAGATGTTATGAACCTTGGGACTCTTAGAATGTATGGAACTTTCTTTTTATTAATTTTTGCCCATCTACGGCTCTCGGACTGACGTAGTGGAGAGAGCACCATTTAAACCTTTGTACAGTCAGACAGTTTTAGAATAGTTATATAAATGTGTGCCTGTTCTTTTGGAATTACAGCGCAAGCAATGTTTCGACTGATATTTTGTAGCGAGAATGTATTACTGATTGTAATCTGCCTGGCTGTTATACAGGTGACCCGAGTATCCAATACCTAAATTCTCGGCAATGCCGCACTTTCTGTATTCTTGTATTCTTTTCCTCTTCTATAATTGGTGGTAGTGACACAGTGAAGCAGTAACTAGGGTGGGGCTGCGTTAAACCCACCCGCTCATTGCGATGCCTCGACACATTTGTCTGAAGCTCAATGATGTCTGCGTGCAGAGTTCACTCAAAAGGACCCTCTGTCGTACCTCGGCCACCGATGTTTGCTTCAAGATAATATTACAAGATAAATACTTACTTACAAAATGCTAGTTTCGAACGGGTTCGTTCATATTGCGGTTCCCGTACTATAAATGTAGACGTATAAGTCCGTCTTTTGTGAGGCCCGGTGATACCATTGCGCACTGACCTCTATTAGTACTATAGCACACAGGTGTAATATTGTTTTAACCTTTATTTACTGACGCCATTTTGGCGCGTAAATAGATGCGAGTGTCCAAGGAACTAAAATGTTATTTATGATACCGCAGACATTTGCAATATTGGTACCAAAGATACTCATGTGGCGTTTTAAATCAGCACGTAATTTGTACATAGTAGCCAGTACAGAAATACAGATACAGGTCAGTAAATATAAATAAAGGTTAATCAACCCCATAATGCGTGTAATAGGTAAAAAGAATGTGAACACACATTGAAAGAATTAAAGTGTTTAATTAGTTACAAATTTCTTTGAAACAGCTCACATGCCAATGTGGTATAAAAATTAAAAGTGCAATTTAACACCGTAGTGGTATCGTGTTGTGCCAACATAACACGCAGGGAAGGTTTTAAAACTAATTATTTTTATTTAATTTTATTTATTGAGAGATCGGGCACGCGAGAACTGAACCTCGATCGGGAGTCGCCAAACCTGTTACTCGTAATAAAGGCAAAAATTTTAATTTATGCACGCCGTATCCTTTCATTACCTTCAATGTAAAACGCACTCTACCTTACCAAAATAAGGTTCAGTCTTGCATATACTATCTAAATGGTTGATCACTTGTACGGTTGTACAGCTTAAATGGATACGCGTAGCTAAGAAATGTATTCTGTTTTAATTACCATTTTATGTATGTATATATAAAAGTGACATACCATAGAGTCATCAAGAAATATCCTGCATTTTTTGGCATGTCTTATGTTTTGTTTTGAAAATGGAAAGGGTATGGTTTAATTTATGATGCTATTGGAAAGATCAAGGATGTGAGAGATGAATACTTTCATTTATCAGCGTGGCAAGTATTGTCCTATAGCAAAACGTATATGACCTGCCTGATACCCAAGCAGTTTCCAGTCTTTCATCATCTGATGGCAACCAGTATCATTAGTGCGGCCACCATCTAAAAATGTAGTTGCTTTCTCGGCGTAAGGGATAAAATTCACTGATTGTCTTACTGAATACAGAGCGCTCTTCAAATTGAATTAATAATGAAGAGTTTGTCAGTTATTTCGTGACCGCAGAAGTAATCCCGCTCGGTCGGGGACGTACCACTCATCTGGTCTTTAGTCTTTTCGCACCGCGAGCGGTTCGAACCGCGGCCGCGGCGGTATGAACAGCCTAAGAGCTCTTTTTGAATGAATTTTTCTATACTTATATTATAAAGAGAAAAGATTTGATTTTTGTTTGATTGCATGCATGTTTGTTTGTTTGTAATGATTTAAATCATAGGCTAACCAACCGATTTTAGAAATTCTTTCACCATTGAAAAGCTATATTATCACCACATAGCATAGGCTATATTTTATTTAAAAAGTACTGTTTCACTTAACCTAACCTAATCTACTTTTACGCAGCGAAGCCGCGAGCAAAATCTTGTATCTTATAAAATAAGATAGTAAGAGTAGTAACACTGCTACCATCTTTACCCTGGTTGGTAAGATCGCCGGAGTCTCACTTACCATCTTTCATTTCGCCCAGAAAGTATGTATTGGAGATTGAGCTTTTATTTTCGCGGGAAGCTTTTATGTCGGACAAGATGAAACGTCTCAGGTGCTACCGGCTGAAGTTTGATCTACCTTAACGTCTGCCGTTTCTTTCTTTTCATACCATCTTTAATTTCTTTTCCTTAAGTTGAGCAACGTGAGAGATGCCCCTGTGCTTGCAAGCGATCATAACTGTTTACCATAAGACGATTCATATGGTTGTTTCCATTTTTATAGGGTAATAATACAAATGTGCTAATTTTAGCTGTGGGTAACTTTTAACATATATCTATGCTCTGATAAAGATAGACGTGCCCGTTAACAATATTTAATAATTACGATTTATAAATTGTGATCTCCTTTAGTTGTTACATTGCTGAGTGATACATTTTTGTTACCTACTTAGTGTATATTTTTGTTAACAATGAACACTTATATGTGAAGTGATATAATATTATACTATGGAAAGTAGTCCGTGTAATAAGAGCGGGCTAGTGCGCCCCGCGGCTTCACCTCCCTCCAACTCTGACATCATATCAGTTATCGCGTCTACATCTGAGATCCAAAAATGGATGTCATCCGTCGAGCAGCAATTGAATGATGTTTATTCCATTACCGTGGGTAGTAAACTCAATTCGGACCAGAAGATGAGAATTTTAAACCTGTGTCATAAAATTGGTCATAGCACCTCACAAATGGCAGTAATGTACCAATCGCTAAAACAGAAAACGCTTCAAGTTTCTAGCACAGTAGATACCTTACAAGAAAAGTGCGATCTAACAGAACATCTTTCGGAGCTCAAGCAGACCATCCAGGATACCCGTACTACTGAAAAAGTCTCTTATGCGGACATGATTAAAACAGGATCTAATAGTTTCGTCCGGCCAAATAATCTCAGTTATGTGGCAATATATCCCCGTGAAGTATTAAAGACCAGGGATGAAACGAAAACTCTTGTTCAAAAATATATTAGTCCGGAGGAAATGAAGCTGCAAGTACGTGGGGTTCGCAGAACTATAAATGGAGGAGTTATTATCAGCACAGAAACTAAACAAGACGCAGAAAAAGTGAAGCTGGGCAGTCTATCTCTCTTTGTCTGGTCTTACAGTTGACGAACCCGCCAAGCGTAAACCACGAATTGTGGTAGTTGGTGTACCCGCTTCTCTGTCCGAAAATGAAGTATTCAGCTGTCTTTTCGAGCAAAATATAGCCGATAAGTTTCCATCGATGGATCTGAAATCATTTTTGTCTTCAATGAAATTAAGCCACAAATCGGACAAGAAAGATGCTCCAACCTGCAACTGCATTATTGAGGTACCGGCTAACATAAGAAAAGCCTTAGTCACACAGGCTAGACTTTTAATATATTGGATGTCCTTCCCCGTGAGTGATTTTACTCTAGTTATAAGATGTTACAAATGCCATCAGTATGGTCACGTAGCGAAATCTTGCAGAGAGGTTACTTACCCTTACGTGTGGACATTGTGCCGAAGCTGGACATTCGGTGACCGAATGTACAAAGAAGGAAGATACCCCTAAATGTGCTTCATGCTCTCGTTTTAAGAAGCCTAGCAACCACAAGACGGGTTAAACTGATTGTCCAGCCAGAAAACAAGCTGAATATAGGTAAATAAACTCAGTAGATTATGAGGGTGCCTAGATCTCCGTTTATTTATATTTTTATCACTTACACTAGTTAGCTTAGATACCCATTATTAGACATAACCTATATTTATTTCATAAACATTATATATGTCAATTAATATTTTAATACAAAATTATATAAATAAGTAATATTATTTTCATTGTAATAGTAACATATTAAAGAACAACCTAAATTTGTTAAATATTGTTATGAATGATCGTCCTATTACACTATAATAGCACATAATTATCGCTTGTGATACAGGTATAACCTAGTACAGGCGTTCAAAGTTTTTTTTTTTTTTTTTTTTTACGTGGGGCAATGCATGACGCATACCCCTCCGCGGGGGCGGGCGGAGGGGTTATGTCGGACTCGCCGGGGTAAAAGAAAGATGGTAAAGATGTTAAAGTACCTCCCGGAATACCGACTAAACCTACCACGGTGTTCCTCAACAAAACCAGTATCGACGGGGCCGCGCGAATCACTTTCGCATGCGGTCGCGACCCCGCCGAGGTTACGGCCCGCCGTATGAAACGGCAGGCCACTACACGAAAGACCTACCCTATAGGCACATCTAAAAACTCCCTACTGTCCCCCCTAGAGGGGAGACGGACTCGACACAGAGGCGCGCGTGGGAACACGCACGCCGCCTCTCGGACCTGGTGCTGAACGGATGGCGGGCAGGCCCACAAAGCCCGCCACCCCCAGGTCAATCCTCAGGGTGGCTGGAGGTCGTCTCGCGCCCTCCGGCGCCCGGCTCTGCGGTTGGGGAGAGGGTTCAAACGCTCCCTCTCCCGCTCCGCCGCCTCCTTGATGGAAATGACTTTTTCACAAAAGGAGGCGACGGCGTTCCACGACCTCTCACTCCGGACCATAGACTGAACTACGGCCGGGAGCGAGAGGGCAACCAATCCGACTGCCGCGATCAACTCACGGCGCTGCGATGCCCAGGCGGGGCAAACCGCCAAAGTGTGCAGCGCCGTGTCCTCAACAACGTCGCGGCAGTCGCCGCAGTGGTGACAACCGGGCGTCTCTTGCCGGCGTATACGACACAGGAACTGGCCAAAACAACCGTGGTCAGTCATTACCTGTGTCAGCCGGAAGGTGAGGGCGCCATGGCGGCTCTCCAGCCACTCCTCAAACACGGGACTTACCGCCACGATCGTGGCGTGCCCGAGGCGTTCAAAGTAATGTATCCTATTTTAAGTATTTTAAGACCTATTGTTATTCATATTTGTATCAACTTAAACTTAATAAACTTTTTTTATTTTTTTTCTTTTCTTCTCAGCTCGTGGCTGGTTTTAACTACATTTACGGGCCGAAACCAAGTAAAATATAGTGTATAGTGTGTAAAGATTATGCTGGAGATGTTGTTTGTATTGTATCGATTTTATCAAGAGACATGAATTTCCTGACCATTCTGCACGTGTTCAAAATTGCGGCTTTCTGCAGGCTAATGTACAAGGTTTCTTTGAGATCAATTAATTTCAGGCTATGGCGAAGATGCTTAGGAATGATACCGGTGGAAGAAAGAACAATGGGTACGACATAGACTTTGTCCTGCCTCCATATTCTTGTCACTTCTTTTAGTTCTGCATATTTACTTATTTTACACTAATTGTTTTTTGCAAATTATGCGTGTTAGGAATTGCGATATCTATAAGATAAGTAATTTTATTAAGTTTATCTACTAATGTTATGTCCGGTCTATTATAGTGGATGGTCCTGTCAGTGAGAATGGCACGGTCAAAATAAAGTTTATGAGTAGTATTTTCTAATACAGTTTCAGGCGTGTATTTGTAATAGGGAATGTTTAAGTCTTGTATCAGTTTGTGTTTGAGTGCGAGTTTTTGGTAAATAATATTGGCTATTTAATTATGCCTATGAGTGTAATCTATTTGTGTGAGTGTTGTGCATGCTCCGGTTATGTGTTGGATGGTTTCAGATTGAGTATGACATTTACGGCATTTGCCACTAGTAAGGAAAGGATCTTTAATTATATATTTCCTGTAATGTTTAATATTTATTATCTAGTCTTGAATGACTATTATAAATCCTTCTGTTTCTGGCAATAAAGAACCTATTTTCAGCCATTCATTTGATGCTATTGGGTCGATATGTGACTGCTCTAAATCATGTGGGTGTCGTCCATGCAATGTTTTCTTTTTCCAGCTATTAAATTTCTGTGTCTATGGATTGCTATTGTTAGGGTTTTGTGAATCAGGTGGTGCATGTAGGCTAAGCAGGGTGTAATTGATATCATTTTGGACTATAGCGTTATGGATGTTACTTGTGCAAGATTTTGTGAAGAAGAATGTTTTAAGGTTATGAATTTGTTTCTGCCAAAGGTGGTGTATGTCTATAAAGCCTCTGCCTCTATGCTGTCTTTTAATGGTGAGCCTCTCTGTTGCAGATTTAGGATGTAGGTGGTTGTATTTTGTTAGTGTGGTTAGTGTAGTCCGTTCTATTTGTTCAATGTCAGTTTTAGTCCATTTTATCACGCCGAATGAATAGGTTAATATTGGAAGAGCGGAGGTATATAATGCTTTGATCAAGTGTTTTCCGGTAAGCTGTGTTTTACAAATGGCATTTGTCCACTTCTTGTATTCCGATAATAGTATTTGTTTAATTATCGTGTGGTCGAGACCTTTAAGTTGCTTATATCCTAAATATTTGTAGAGATCAGTTGGTTCCATAGCTGTAATTGTATTAGAATCATCAACAGCAAAGTCACCGGGTTAAATTTTGCCTCTTATTATATGTAGTGTTTTGCATTTATCTAAACTAAATTCCATATTGATGTCTTTACTAAATTTTGATGTCACTAATAAAAGTGTTCTCGTATCTTTTTCTGATTTAGCGTATAATTTAATATCATCCATATAAATAAGATGTGAAATAATTGTGTCTTCCGTATTGTGTTTAAGACAATATTCAACTCGGCAACGATGCAGTATATGTGATAAAGGATTCAGAGCAAGACAGAACCAAAGGGGGCTTAAAGAATCAGGTAGGTATTGGTAAATACGTTTATTATTATTATTATTATATGAAGCGGCATAGTGGCACAAGCATTAATGTGTGTCTCTGAGTGAAGTTGATTGTTATTGACGTACAACAATAGCTTGTAATACGGTAAAGTAATTGTGTTTCGTTATAACTATGGCTATTTTGCTGGATAGCTTTTTACTGGTATCAGTGAAGTTTTGTAGTAAAATCTAATATATTGCCTGAGTAATATAAATAATAATATTTTTGTTCAGAGATGGCCGATTATCGATTAAGATGTGGAATTATTCGAATGTTCAAGCAAATCGAAATCTTCTAAAGTTTGATAAAAATCCGAATGCTAAAATTGTTTATATCGGAATGTTAAATGTAAGATAACTATTATAAGTAATAATTTATTATCTTTTTAATATCCACATGTGGGTAAAAAATATACACAGATGAAATAGTTAAAGTATAGAATAATAAAAAGGGAACCCATATTTTTATTTTATTTATAAGCTCTGCTTAGTTTGGGCTAGATGGTGTTGTGTGTATGTGATAGAATATTATTATTATTATTATTTAAAAAATATTGAATACTAGGTTTTGCCCGCGGTTTTCTCGTGTAAATGTAGGTTAGGTTAGTAACTGTACTTTTTCCTGGATGAAAGGTACCCTATTTCCTTTTCTGTTTCTCTGACAACTTGTATGCGAAATTTCATAATGATCTGTCAAGAAGTTAAGGCGTAAAAGCGTAACAAACAAACAAACTCACATTCGCATTTATATAGTTAGGATTTTATATAGAAGAGGTGCATGTAGCCATTGCTGAAGTCCATGGTCGTTAGTGCTTTCAGGCGGTCCGCTAGTTAGGTTGTCACTAGAGATATTAAAATACTTTATTAATTGTAGCCAAATCTTTACTCCAATTAAGAGCCAAGATGCGTCACTATGTTTCAGGAAACATGACGCATTGTGACTTGGCAGCAACGATTCAGACACTGTCCGTTATTTCCGAGGACTTATCCATATTCATGAAGACACATTTTATTGGTTGTGATGAGCAACTCTTGCTACTGTGAACCAAAAGGAAGGTTACTTTTTTTAGTTTGCAGTAACGCTCATGCTCGGTTCACTAGGCTGCTAATAATGAGCGCGTTGTCTCTGTTTATGTAATGTAATACTTCTAAAGTAGATGTCATAGTTTACTCTTTTTAGAGTTTGAAAAACTCTTATACAACAGCTTTGTCCGTCCGTCCATCTGTCTGTTATACAACTTTCAACTCAAGAACCGTAAGAGCTAGAGACTCGCGGTCAACGCCATTCGACTCAGCATAGTCGATATACTCCCGAAATGACTATGACCTTTGACCTCGGACCTCAAGGTCAGGTGATACAATTTTTCGAACTCTAAGATTTACGGCACTTTATAGCCGTTTCTCACTTGTTATTAATTGACTAGCTTTTGCCCACCACTTCGTACGCTTGGATTTTAGAAGTACGTGCCTATCTATATTCTTCTTCCTTAATACTTGACTTTTAAGCGGCATATCAAGATAAAACATGCACTAGACTTTATATTAGACTTCTAGCAGTACAACTGTGCAAAAAGCATAATTTTGAACAGTTATTTTTACGTGATGCGCGTACAAACATACAGACAGTCAGAAAAATAATTCGATATATAACTGTCTCGGCTTCTATAGCTTATAATTATTTCATTCAATATACTTTTTTTAATTATTTCTTATGTAGAGACACCGACTAGTTACAATTTTCTTATGTGTACCTATAGATAACAGAATTTAAAAATCAATCATTTAAATGACATACATAATATAACCTATAGCATCGTGTATATATCGCGTACATAATCTCAGTATATCGTAGAAAGAGTAGGCAGAGATATACACATCCTTATGTCATCAGCTATGTTTCAGGTCCCAAGTAATAAAAGGTGAGCCTGCCGTCTACCGGGCACAATAACAGACTCCAAATTACTAAGAACAGTTTACGCGTTGCGCTTGCCAGAAAAAGTTGATAACACTTTACGCGTCTCGGAAATCTAACCTCGTGCCCATTACTTACATACACTACCGAAACATTAAATGTAATATCGCTATCTTGACAACACGCATATTATATTAGCGTGTTCCTCAGCCATTTTAAGTGCATTACACGGCCTAATGCGATGAGCTGCACGCTTATTCATAAGTGGAGGTGTGTGCGTATGTAGCGAATCGGGGCCGGCGGCGGCGGCGCGCCGAGTGCAGTAGAAATGCAGCTTCTTACACCCGGGATACCAGTTGCGAGCTTGGGTAGAGTCAATAATGAATGGAGGCGGTATAACGTAATATTTAAATGTAGTTAAATATTTGGCCTCGATGGGCAAGGATTGCGAGTGCTGTGCATGTGGCTTTCGGGTTTATATCCTGGTCACGTGAAATGTTATTGTGGTTGGTTTGGTTTGTTGGTGGTCTGTTACATGGAGTTTCGATCTGTAGGCACGCCCCTCAGTACTGGGGATCTAAGAACATAGCTGACGAAATATGAGTGTAATACATCTCGGCCATATATTTTCGAGGATTTACAATTGTACTATTAAAAATATTTTTGGAAACAGTTAGTGTTTCTTTATATGAAATCAGTAGACTAAACATAATGATTATTGTGGAATATCGATCACTAGGCGACATATTATAAAATATTCACATACTAATTCAAGCAGCACGCACTCTTATAGATACTACATACATACATACATAGATTCACGCCTGTTTCCCAGAGGGGTAGGCAGAGACGACGGATTTCCATTTGCCAAGATCCTGACACACTTCTCTGGCTTCATTCACTTTCACCACATTCCTCATACACGCCCGTCGGTTCAAGGTGCTCTTAACCTGGCCTTTCCAACTAGATACTAAAATTAAATATATTTTATGTCTATACTTCTACTTCATATTTTGCAAATTTATGGATACCCCCTCCCCCGGGGGGGGAAGGGTGGTTATGTGAGACTCCGCCTCTGAAGGGGGTCGGTATATACACTAAAAACCTGGGGTGAGCAGTCCCTCCGCCGACGGAGTGAGGCGGGATGGAGTAGCGTTAGCAATCACCATCCCGCCCCGGCGGTTGGCCCGGCTGATGGTTACCGGGCCTCAGCACCTGTGGAGGGAAGGCCTTGCTTACCAAGGCCATCCCCCAGACGTGTGGGGCCGTGCAAGCCGGTAGAGAGTCCCCCGACTCTGTACCAGTGACCCCACTATACAGGAGCGAAAAGGCTAACTGACATGACTTAGGCCAACGTTCTCCTACCAGATCAGACATATTCTAAAGAAAAGCCAGAAGAGTAAATAAGTAAGAGTACACTAAGCCGACGAAATCAATGAGAGGGAATGTAGCCATGCATATAATTGGCATATAAGAAAACTGCTCCAATTGCTTTTCTATTTGTTTAGTAAAAAGTTGTAGGAAATGAATTAGAACATAAATGTAGGGAGTGCAGTTCCCTTTTAGCCTACCGGAAACAGGCGACCGTATGTATAATAAATGTGTATGTGAAAATATATTTGCATTATCCAAAGATCATACCCAAGACTGAGAAAAAGGAGTACTTATTATAAAAACAACAATTGAAAGCAAATGGATTATTTTATAAAATGAATCAAAACATATACTACCGCATCCAAATAAAACTTATTTACAATCCCTTACTTACTTGGCCACATATTACCGATCGGCTACGCGCGACTCGATCCAGCCTCCCAATAATAGTATTACGCTAATTGCGATAATACAGCCTACATGCTCCCAACCCTAGGGGGTAGCTAGTCTCCAAGCTCTCTTTTAGCTTGTCTAGCTCGCGTTAAATATTGTGAGAAGGTGAGGTGAATTTTAATTAAGCCGGTCCTTGTATCTTATAATAACCGAAATGATGGGTCTTTTAGTTGTTTATCGTTGTATGTTGGTTGCCTGTATGATGACCAACCTTAAATTGTTTGGTGGCATTGTTTGACACCATAAACTGCAGATTTTTTTGAGTTCGATACTCCTGGAGAAATAAAATGTTTGGTATCCATATCTTATTGCATGCGCAAGGTGAGACTAAACTATAAACTTAGTAGCGCGCTGTCTCATTCTTACACTTGCAATGATAAACTATTAAGACATATCGGTAAAGCGTCATGTTAGCTTTGAAATTACTTTATATTGATTTATGCGTGATTCATATCGCGGTTTATTTAAACAGTACTTCTTCATAAGTATTATTAAAATATTTAAACTACATATTTATATTTACACTTCCTCCGGTGTTTGAGTTGCTTTTTATCAGTCATTGTTACGAACAGAAGTAATTGTTAAGATGGAGTTCGTCTTAATCTTTTTTAATTATAACCATTTCGTCTATTAAAATTATGATGTTAATTTTAATTGCAATAACCTTGCGGATAATCTAGTGGGAACTGGTACCCTCTTGCACGTGTTCACACACAAAAACGTCATGCAACGGAGGTCCAAATATTAATTAAAATTTCATAAACTACAGATAATCATAAAAATACACTGATTGCTATTTTCTTTACGTAAAAATAATAAAATACCTAATTAGGCGTCTATTAGTATATAAAAATATGGCTACGAGCCCGTACGCCCCTTGACTTGCGTCCCTTTCATAGAAAAACAGAGACGGAGACGGACTATTTTTGGGTGGATTTTAAGAAGAAACCTAATAAATACCTACTAGGGGGCCAACCATGACGAACGGGTTCGTAACCAACAATACATTTAAAGTACACACGCAGATTCTTCATAGTTGTAAAATAGTTTATAAGTGCGGATTGTCACCATGCCACACTGTTTCAGTAAAAGCCTTCGTTCGTGCAACTGGCACACACCCCGGGGTGATACACAATACAGCCACTCAAAGGTTCTGTGAAAAAGCCCGCGTACTGGGTCATGAACAAGCTCACCTAATTTACTTGGAAACAAGAAGTGTTTGCATAAAAAGCAATTGCTGGCTTTTTCTCATTTGTTTACATGAAGTTTGTGTGTGTAATGTATTGTTTTATATATGTCTTTATTGAGACTTTTATAATAAACTAGATTTCGCCAGTGGCTTCGCTTCCTTTAATATAAATTTTGTCAATTAACTTCTATACTTCGAACACAGTACTTTTTTTCTGGATAAAAGGCTTACACCTGTGTGACTTATCCTTTTCTATAGTCCCTGAAAAAGTCTAAATGAACAAACTCACGTTTGCATTTATAATAGTAGTTAGGTAATTTCGTTTAGGACCTAAATCTAATTTCGTGGTTTCTGTAAAAATGCAATGGTCATTTTAAAAATGCATTATATATCGAGAAAAGATTATATATATATTATTAATAATAGCTATTATTGATAATAAATATCTACCAATTACCTTATATACAATTTGTACTTATTTAAAAGTAATATCGCTTAGTGTCTGCCCGTATTCGTTATTTCAACATAATTACATGATGGATGATGTTTTTATTAATTTAAGACCAACCATAGTTATTGGCCTAAATTCAAGCATACATAAAGAAAAAACATTATTTAGACATATAATTCGAAATAGCCATTCTAAATATTCCTATTAATGAAATAGTTACTATGAAAACCACAACGTTACCGATTTCATTAAATTTTGTCATTGATCATATTTGAACCCCTATTATTATATAAATAATATTATAAAGAGGTACAGTTTACAGGTTTTCAGTAGGTCATTTCCAGAACTATCAGTCTGATTGGAAAGTTCTTATTGATGGCGTAGTGGTTTAAGTTGTCGCCTCGCCAGCGCCACTTAAACACACAGAATTTTTTTTGTGTAATCCTCAATTGTTCTTTTGTCCGTTCTCTGATTGTTTCTCTCGGTAAGTGACCGCCTTAACACTGCCACGCGCCCAGTGTTGTAGGTTCCAACACCACACGGACAAAAATTTGTGTCATACACAAATAGTTGTATCGAATCTGTTCTTTGTGTCCGATGTTTGCAATGTCACCCGCGACACAGTAATAATTCATAGTGCGGAGTGCCTTCATAAAAAAAAATCCATCATTCCAAGCTATTACACAACTCTTATAGCAAAAACAGCTCTAAATTAAAGCTTTATAATAAAAGGACTTTAGAATAAAAAGACATGATAAAGCGGCAAAGCATCGTAGACAACATATTTATGACTAGTATATATGGTCGTATAAAACTTCGTTAAACAGCGCTTGTTTTACACCTGCTCACTACATGTAATTAAACTATTTTTTTATAAATGCTGGCTAAGATAAAATTTACAAAAGACTTATTTTTGATTTACTGCCTATCTTTTTATGTACTGAATATTTGTTAATAGCTTTTACAAATTCTTAACAAATTTTAGAGGCTAAATTTAATAATACGAATTTGGTCTTTGAGGAGATATACGTTATGGCTTTTTGACAGATTAGCAGTATGATTGATCTAGTGAATTGACTATAAACATTTTTATTTCAGGTTTAACAAATTTGTCATTGCACCGACATATTTTTACAATTTTTACTAAATGCTCCCCGTTTTTTGTTAGAATTGGTGCAACTTTTTGAAAAGAACACTCATACCACATACATATTTTACTTCGGTTTACCAACTAAAATACTATTTAACATAGGTTTACCACATTCATTACTATATCATTCTTGCTTATATTTTTAATTTACCGACTAGCACATTTTTTAACACGAATCAGGCGAAATTAACTACGATTATTCTTACATTATTTTCATTATTAATGTCAAAAGAAATAAACAAATTGATAAAAAATCTGTTGACGCCTGGGGGTCTACTGCAACTCAAGATGTTAATTCTGAAAACGATGAATTATTTTTTTAAAAAATATTGCAAAGTTAACTAATTTTAATTTAAAATTGTACGTAGTATACGTAGTAAAACGCCCTAAAGCCATAGATTTTAGAATTAATGTCTTGAGCTGCAATAGTCCCCTAGCGAGCCGCTGGACAGTCTCGGGTTCGATTGTCGGATCGGTCAAAATATAATTGGGTTTTCTGTCAAAGAATTCAAAGCAGCGGCATGGAGTCTAACAGTGCCCCGCAGACGGCAATCATCAATCATCTAAGTTAGCTTACTAAATCGTGAAGTTTTTCACATCAGCACTAAAGTGGCCTAAAATTGCCGAAACAAACAATTTTAATAGTTACTCAAACATCTGCCTAATTGGAAATGTTTGAAAGTTTTTCTTCACAATTGTAACCATCGAACTATCGGAGCCACACCATCGAACGATGGTTTACACAATAGAGTGTAGTCTGCAGGTTAAGACAAAATGTTTAATTAATTGCTACCGGGAATCGAACAATGGACCCCAAAGAAACGCTTGCTATAGGGCTGTGAAACTGCATTGGATGGACCAAAAACTAAATCCTTTGTGGAAGATATGACATTCAAGCTTTGAGATTTGATATCTCTATTAATTTTTGATGATTTATTTCATAGCTTTTGACTAATATATTGTCTTATCGATCCATCTTTTGAATGGCGCGCTTCATTCCAGTGATATAGTAACACGATGATTATAAAGCTGTAATATCTGTAACGGTTTTTATGCTATATTAGTACAAGGATTAGAGTGATTGGTGTTAGAGGAAAATTTTCATAGTTGTAGGTGTATCTTAATAAATGCATACTTAAAGAATTGTCGAAGCCTTTTTATATATTAGCTCAAAGACTATTTGAGTAATCAATGATTACTTATTTAAATATGAACTGTCATTTCTTTTTTTTATACTTACGCTCACACTAATAAAATATAATATCCAGTCTCGAAACGACAGTTTGTAGATCATTAAATTTTATGTCGCTTTTGGGATTCGAATCTATAACAGTCGGAGCGTTACTAGTGTCCACTTGTAATATAATTTAAGTATAATTATTATATCATTGTAGTATAGCGTATCAGAAATGTAGATAATAATTTACATCCCTAATTGCTAATCATTACATAAAAAATATTAGAGACTCTATTATAATTTAAGATGGCTCATAAATATACAATACGTGTCTACCAAAGACAGAAAAATAAACGAACATGAGAGACTGGATGTGGATTCGAATCCCAGATTTTAATTTAAAGGAGTTGATAAAAATAATAGTGTTATGCAACACACAATACCTCCGAAGGCAGAGGTGTTTACTACCACATTTTGCCAGATGTGGTCTTAAGGTAGAGGGTCAGCTCATAGCCGCTTCAACAAAAACTGAAGACTTGGTAATTGATACTAAGAAAATCTTTACTAATAATCTTTATAAATCCGATTTAGAGTTTGTTTGTTTGTTACGCTTTCAAGCTTTAAATGCACGACCAATCATCGTGAAATATCGAAAAGGACATTGGGTACATACAGGAAAAATTACTGTTTATTAGCCTTCATTTACGGGAGCGAAGCCGCACGCAAAATGGTTCAAGTAATAGTTGAGAGGTCATTGTCATTTCGGGGTATGTCGACTATGCTGAGTCGAATGGCGTTGACCGCGAGTCTCAAGCTCTTACGGTTCTTGAGATGAAAGTTGTATAACAGACAGACGGACAGACGGACAAAGCTGTTGTATAAGAGTTTTTTTGAACTCTAAAAGACTCCACTTTCAAGCTAATTAATATATTGATAACCTGCATAATACAGTTGGCTGCACGGATGGCCTAGCGATTTAAGTTGTCGCCTTGCCATTGCCACTGCGCCGTGTGTTGTGAGTTCAAATCCCACACGGGACAGTCATTTTTGTGATCCACTAATATTTTTTCCGAGTCTGGATGTTCTTTGTGTCCGTTGTTTGAATGTTTGTAAAGTAAAGTAGAAAATAAAATCAGTTAATCATTAATAGAAGAACATAAAGCACTTAATCGAACTCTAGTCAAGGACTAAGGTGTTTGAGGTACCTACATCCCGCACAAATTTGCAGAAATTGCTCCCACGGTCAGGGCTTTAAATATTCTAGATGAGGTTTCTCGTCGTTTAGATATTTATGTTTGTTCTTTGGCGGAATTTGAGAGGGTGGCACTGGATTATATTAGCTATCTTTAGTACAATAATATAATAACTTTGTTGCTGCATTGCTGCATTGGGTCTGTAACCTGTAATAACAATGTGTGCTGGATAAATAAATAAATAAATAAATATTTAAAAAAACTCATCACCGACAAGAAGACATCTTTATTCTCTAACGTTTTGCGTTTCCCATCGATCGTGTACGTGAGTTAAAATTTAGAATTCGAGTCTGCGATCACTACACTAGATATAAAAGTTGGAAATGTTTAACCGATACACGTGAAATGCATTTGATCGTCACATAATATTTGCGGTTTTGAAATCCCCGTTATTGATGTGAACTCATCAGAATTATTTTATGTATTCAATATGTTATTTATAATAAACATTCAATACTGACTACACGGATGGCGCAGTGGTCTAAGTGGTCGCCGCGCCACTGTCACTGCGCCAAGTGTTGTGGGTTCGAAACACACATGGTACAAAAAATTGTGTGATCCACAAATGGTTGTTCCGAGTCTGGGTGTTCTTTGTGTCCGTTGTTTGAACAGGAATAAGTTCTACAGCGGGAGATATCTTTTAAAAAAATACACATGTATTTGCTTCTATACTTATATCCACTGCTACGCCAGTTATGGTTTTAGGTCTCATTGTTATCTATCAGTCAAATGTCCAAACCTCGTGATGCTTGTTAAAATGTTGGGAATATTAAAACTCAATAACTCTTATATAGATGCAGGAATCAAAGCCGAGACCTTACGACGATGACACATTGGTAAAAGTGATAATCTTGTTCTGCTGAATGTGTTGACAGAATAATAATTGTTAGAATATCGGATAAGAAAAATTTTAGGTACATTTTAAAAGACCCAAAAAATGTTGCATCACTTATGACTTGCAGTTTTAAAGTATATTATAATTAGTATGCAAATTGGAAACTTTATTAGCATATGGTTTGTAAAATATGCATCATAGCGTCATATAGTACCGCACATACTTAAGCAATTTCATAAATATAATGTTAATTAGCGTTGAATAACAGCCAAGGTATTAAAATAATCAAATTTCATTTTCGCTGCCTATGGCTGTATAAATATTTAAATATAAAAGACGCATACTTGTACATTTCTTACACTTAGTATACATATTTTACAACAGATACCGTAATACGATAAACAATGATAGAACAACTATATTTGGTAATAAATTTGGCAATAAAAACGTTACATAGTCTACTTTTGCAGATATATACTTAGGTATATATCTGCAATAGTACATCTAGACTTAACACTATGTAATTTTTAGTTGCTACCTAATTGCTGTCTATCGGTCACATTTCCAGACTAAACATCCGACTGATATTATAAATGTGAAAGTTTGTGAGAATGGATATATTGATGTTTGTTACTCTTTCACGCAAAAACTACTGAACCGATTGCGATGAAATTTGGTATGTAGATAGCTGGAGACCTGAATACTTTGTATCCCGATATTCCCACAGCATCAGGACTTACGCGGGTGAAATCACGAGGCGCAGCTAGTACATACATAGACATACGCCTCTATTTCCAAAGTGATAGGCTCATTTCGCCAACTATGGTATTGGCATTGCCCATAATAGGCAGCAACCCTATTGCTGTATACGGGGCACAGGTCCTAAATCCGTGCTGATACTGAGAATTTTTGACAAAAATCTGAATAGCACTTTACCCCAGGAATCGAAGTCGAGACCTCATTCACAGCAGTCATGGTTACTACCGC
Organism: Catocala fraxini; assembly: GCA_930367265.1. Taxonomy (NCBI): domain Eukaryota; kingdom Metazoa; phylum Arthropoda; class Insecta; order Lepidoptera; family Erebidae; genus Catocala; species Catocala fraxini. The sequence continues at coordinate 10,130,610 of OV884050.1, forward strand.
TATGCCACTAATATTACGTTTCACAAGTAAAGAAAATAGTAAAATCACTATCGTGAACTATTTTCACGTAACAACAAACAAAAAAAACATAACATTTCAATGATTAGTAAACCTAGATCAAACTGCTAACTAGTTCCATATTTTTTTTCATTTCCACCCAATTCTCAGAACGTTCGACCCTAAATACAATTCAGGAGGGTGTATTTGATGCGAATTCTAACAAAATTGGAGACATTTAACAAATATTTGTGGTGCATTAGCGACTGCTCGTAAGAATGTCTTTCCTCTGATTAGAATTGGAAACGTTTTTACTCGACTAATTTACGTTGATGCTGTTTGCATTATAATTTCCTTGATGAGATTGAATTTTTAAATAAATTAGGCAGCCGAGATGTTTTGGACATTTTTATGCGAAAGAGGTTTTGTTGGAAGCGTTTTAAATAATCTTGTATATTTTAAGTGTTTGTATTTGGAATGTAACAAATAAAATTGCCTCTGTATCGGCTAATTGCGTCGGTATTTAACCACTATTTAACAACTTATATTATTACCCCTGCAATTAAAAATAGAAACAAACTGCTTTGACAAAAGCAAGGCTCGTGTGCAATGAACCTATCTTTAATTTATATTGTACTTATTTATTCCTTGTATCTACTAAAATTTCAGTTAACTATCTACCACTGTTCCAAAGATAGAGTATATAATGTATGTAGATCATACAGACAGGCTACGGCTTAGTAATAGGATCCTGTAAGCTGGCACTTTGATTACAGAATCTTAAAATAAATAAATATGAAAATATAGATAATGCAGCGCATAAAACGTGCCTTAAAAGGTCTATAAATATTTTTACACAATATTAACCACTATAAATTAACCCCTGAAATCATTCACCAGATGCTATTATTACTTATCAACATTCACTACTGCACGTTACACATATCGATTCGATCAACAATCGAATAGCACCAATTGTTATTCGAATAATAATAATAATTTTTTATTAACACATTTTGCTACAATAATTAAGAATTCTCTGACCCCTGCACTAGTAAAAATTGTGTTGCAAGAACCAGTCCCTTTCCCTCATTTAAAAGTTACAGATCATTCTATGTTATTAAGACAGTATAAAAAAGGAAATTATGAAAGATTTAGTGGAATATCCGAATCATTCGAATAAATCAAATGTTTATAAAACATTTGCGTATTGTATTATATATGCTATATGCGCTCAAAAGCAATCTATCCTATTTTATGTAAGGAGGATTTACATTTCACATTGAGTAATAACGTAGATGTAAATTTTGATTAAACATTTGCAATACCTGCATTAGTTGGTTATAAAAGCTTACTACCTCATCTTCGTAGAAATATGTTCGCTATGTTAATAGACCTCTTAAGTCCATAATTAGTTTAGACTTTATGACATGACTAATTTTAGTAATCAGACTCATTTCCACATAATTCATTCCGTCTCTTAAGGTAATTTAAATCATAGCTGGCTTAATACTAGAATTTATTAAGTACCGATGTGCAATTATTCCAGAAAGAATATTGAATCGAGTTATACGGATATAGTACATTAGGTACCTTATTCGAATCGAATATTGTTTTATTCGCTATGGCTGATTATTTTTCGAATATTAATCGAATATTTGAAACAAGATCAGATGTTACATTGTTAAGTTAAATTTTGGCCGATCCTGTTAAAACATTTTTAAGTCTGTGACATTAGATATTCTATGGTTTTGCTGCTGTACTTAAAATTATAATTGTTTCTAGTAACAAAAAACGTACTACACACTTTCACGTGGATATCGAATCCGAAACACGATACCGCTAAAAGAACGAGGTAATCTATATAATGAAATAAAAACCCTCTAACAAGTAAATAAACACATCAATAATTTACTTGAGAAGTACATAACTCATACAACTCTTTTTACTTTCTTCAAGCTGCATAATTCATGCGATATAGATTATGTTCTTTGCAACAGGTGTGTGATAAATATAGTTTAAAGTATTGCAGGGGAATGATTGATACGTGTAGGGATCTATCGATCATTGATCTACGGGTGTCCGCACGGAGCTAACGAGTGGGATGAATGTCTCCATCTGATGGTAAAAACTCATACATAGTGATGAGATGGATGAATGAGGACGTAAGGTGTATCGTTTTGATTTTATAGAATATTGAATTATATTTTGATTTATTTCTAATTCTTAGTTAGTTGCGATTATTATTTATTACTAACTTTGGCCACAGCTTCGCTCTTTTGGGAATAGTTTTATTTTTCTTGATGAAAGAAATCTATATAAATTTCATGATGATCGGTCGAGTAGTTAAGGCTTAAAAGATATACCAATTCATATTCGCATTTAAAATATTCAGTTAGGATTTAAATTACGTTAGTAGTCATTGATACATCAGGATATTGATTTTTTTTTGGTGGTGCACTGAGTTTGCTCTCGAAGCACACAGCCGCTTATTCCGCTCCACTATCTGGGCAGTCAATAATCATATAATCAGCTTTGTCTACGTTATTAAGGATAAATAGTGACTGATACTACATCCACTTCTCAAGACTTTTTTAAGGCAGGCCTGCTTATTTTATAAGCATATTTTAAACATGTCGATAAAGTTAGAATATGTTAAAATCTTATGCTACAGGAATAACGTTTGTACCTTAATTTAATTTTAAGAGATTTGAATAAAACCCAAGATCTTTTGTATTTCTGCAAGTTTTACAATGAGGCTAATGCCTGAATTCCCTCAAGAAGTAATTATTGCAATTTCATCTCTGCTTTGAAAAACTGAAATATTTAATTCTTTAGTTCCTTCGTGACTAGAGATGCTGGCAATATTGGGTTATGTCGGGATAAATTTGGAATAACATCACGTGATTTCGGGTTTAAATTTGGAATTCACTATGTTAACCTCTTCGTTGTACTAACTACATGACTATTAAGAAAAAAGGAGTATAGGCAACTATTTTGCTGCAAGAGCAATGTCAGATTCAGTCTTTTGTGACCTTCGCTGACGTTAATCCAGTTGGGTTGTTTAATTTGAGCAGTTTCCTAAGTTCCTGCAATTTTACCTATCTCTTAACAGGCACTCTGTCCGATGAATCACATATGATACATAACAATAGGTTTTCTATTGTGTTTATCACGAGACAGCGAATGGATTAAAATAATATTAAAATTAATTACGACTTTGAGAGTTTTATAATAACATAATATAAAAATTTAAAAATCATAATTATTTCTAGTGCTGGAACTGTCCTGCATTAAGAATAGGGACACATAACACCCAGATTCAGTACAACTATTTGACGATCAACCAAATTTTGTTACAAAGGCAACCTCAACAATCAGTGCATTCAATACAAAATAAAACAATACATCCAACTCGACTAACATGCACCATTTTAAAATAATATCGGCACATCACTAGTGAGGCCCGCAACAGCTACATTCTCAACCCGCCAATGCTTGTGTGGCAGTTTTTGCGCCGCCGCCGCTGCATTTCACGAATAACTGTAAAGGCAGGCGGGCCCGTCGACCACTGACCGACTAATTAGTGCTAAAAATATACCCGCCATAACTCCGCTGTTGTTGGTGAACGTTGTTGAGATACTTTCGTTGGGTAAAATGTTTGGAACAAAGTTGATTATCGTGTCAATGTCAGGGTACAAGTATTTTTGCGCCGTAATATGTAGTGTTGAGACGAATCGTTTGACAAGTTTATCGATTATATTCGAGTCGATTAGGTAATAATGAACGGGAAATTTTATCTGTTTTGTTTTTTGTTGCCGAACTAAAATGGAACTGGGCTGGCCATATCTGTCGCATGTCTGAAGAGAAGTGGGCAAAAATCTCCACAGACTAGGCACCAAACAACAAACGGCCCCGCGGCAGGCCCAGAATGAGAAAGCGGGATGAATTGGATGCGTTCAAACGGGATTGGAGACAATTGCACTGCAATGGGATGGTACAGACTTAAAATAATAAAAAAAATATAAAAGTGTTTTTTGTTGCGAATATATAGTCTTCATGTAGATTTGTTTATTATGCTAGGTCATGAGTTATTATGGCATTTTGTAGACGACGGACAGTGGCAGACAGGACAATTCGATCACTATTATAGAAACACACATTACAACACATTACGGTAATAACATATTATTTATATGACAAGGATAATTAGTCCGTTGATGCCCCGACCGCACCCGCGGACAGCCGCTATCGACAACGAAAAGAGCTGGACTTTTCTGTCCGTTGGAAAAATATCACAATTAGGCGATCCGTAGACTATCTTCTAGCCTTGCTTAAATGTTGGGGCGAGCAAATAAATATTACAATTTTGACTAGCGATATTGAACTGGTGTAATGTTGGTATTACACCTTTGACTGGAATAAGTCACCTCGTGTTCGATTCCAGGTACGAGCAAAGTCGCCGCCTCCTTCTGCGACGTAGTAATGTTTGCTAAGGAGGTGGCGGAAAGAGAACGGGAGGCGAACACCAGTCTCCCGGCCCGCAATTGACGCACCGGGCGCCGAAGGGCGCTAAACGATCTCTGGCCCCCATGAGCGCTGGCCTAGGGCGACAGACTAGGGCAGTCTGTCGCCCGTGCAGAAGAAGGCCCGTGATGGCGGCGCGTCGTGTTCCACGCGCACCTATCAATGAATGAGTGTTACAAAAAATGTGACGAGGCCGCCTCGACCAAGTGGTGGCCCAAATCTGCCGGAGCTGCAGGATAAATGCGCGAGTGATCCCTAGCTGCGCCCCGGCCATAGATTGTGAGAAGGAACACCGTGGTAGGTTTAGTCGGTATTACCGGGATATCTCCATCTTTTCCCGGGTGAGTCCGCAATAACCCCTCCGCCCGCCCTCGCGGTACACGCCAGTGTATACCCCAGGTTAAAAAAAAGGATATGAGCAAAGTGTTATTGAGTTTTTCCATTAGGAAACTTTTAGTAGCAGCACGGTGTCCGGAAACATACCCGATCGACGACCAAAGTCTTGCATCCTATTACGTGGACCCGGAAAACATATCCAGCGAAATTATGGATGTAATACATTTCTACCTACTAGTCCAGGTTATATTTAAATCCAAAACAACAAAATCATAGATAAAATACTTTAAACAAATTTATTTATCAAAGTTTCCTCCAATCGAATATGGCAAGACAAACTTGCATTTTGTAAGCTTTATTTTTATATTAACCTTTTCCAATAAGATAGAGTTATAAAATGACAATAAAACCGATATAAAAACCCGATAGAGAGGGTAATTTCCTTCGTTACTCGTATAATAAACGCTGTACGAAAGATCGTCTGATTTGAATCTAATTTAGTTCCTCGCTCCACTCTACAAATGTATACGATGATTTGCTGTAAAAGGGCTTACATACTACACGTACAATCGATGTTATTATAAAACTATGAAGAGACTTAGCTTTGCACAATTTTGTAATAGTATTAGTACTACATAGTAATCTGAGTGGCAGCGGCACACCGGCGGCCAGAAACCATAGGTTTTTAGTTATGTCTGGCATTCCAAGCAGTGATAGGTTAAAGAAATACGAATTGAGTTCAACATTATCATTGAACTGCCTCGGTTCAGCGGTAGTGAGAGCGCAAGTGCGCAAGGGCTCGATTTCCGGGTCGAGCAAAGCTTTATTTGATTATATGTTTTATTCGTAATGGGAATTAAAGCTGTATCAAATTATACATATTTATAACCTTAAAATGCTTGACGTTTTGATGGGGTTGCATCGGCTGTCACCATAAGCAGATTGATTAAAAGTTTTTGTTATTGGGATTTTCTATCAAGAAATTCTCAGTAGCCGCACGGAGACTGGAATTGTTAATTGTTTAATATTTAATTAAATACAGCTCCACATTTCATTGTAAACGTATTGGATTGACGCTGTTGTAAAATGGCGGTGGACTTTTGATTGCTGTGACTTATATGCTAGCGGCTTATTTTGATTTTTTACCCATATTATAAGTATACAATTATTTGATGGTGCGGATGGCGGTTCAAATGATTCCAATTGTCAATTCGAAGTTGAATGGAGCGAAATATTGTATGATCGCAAAACAGTCTGGGTTTTTATTATATTTTATTTCAATCTCAAGTTTCTACGATAGTAAGATTATTTCGTCGATTATAAGTTAGCCTCAAGATTTCAATTACGGGTTTTCAAGAAGTCTATTTTCCGCTTTAAAAGTATCATGATATCAACATGAAAATTAGTTCAGTAGCTAACCAGTAACCACCAAATGGCGACAAACATAAAAAAAACACTGTCACAATATAAGTATAGTAACATAAAAGATATAGTATAATAAAGATAAAAAATGCTATATGAGTAGGTACATACATACATACATAGATTCACGCCTGTTTCCCAGAGGGGTAGGCACAGACTACGGATTTCCATTTGCTACGATCCTGACACACTTCTCTGGCTTCATTCACTTTCATCACATTCCTCATACACGCCCGTCGGTTCAAGGTGCTCTTAACCTGGCCTTTTTCCAGAACGCCTCCGATCTGATCAAGAAACGTTCGCCTAGGTCTTCCTCTTGCGACTGTTCCATTCACACTAGCCTTATAAACTTTCTTAGTCAGTCTTTCCTCGTCCATTCTTTCTACATGCCCAAACCAGCTTAACATACCCTTTACTATTCTTGTCACTATATCAACTTTCATGCCGCATCTCTCTCTCTCGAGATGATGATGATATGAGTAGGTAAGTATAATAAAGAATACTTGTTACTGTAATTTCTTAAAAAATATATCTTTAGATAATACTGTTAATTATTTTATTATCAGTGGTGGCTCATTATTAGCAATATGATTATTCGTATATATAGATATATATTTATGTATATTTTTAATAAAGATTACTAGTAATATGGGTTTCTAATTATTAGTATTCTTGTTAAAATGTTTGTATTAGGAGTGGGTTCACGTCGGTAGTGCAATGGGTGGGATTAGAACCTACGACCTCTCAATCGCAAGTCTAATGCCTCATCCATTGACTACCGCTGTTTTATTTATTACATTAGTCATGAAGCCTTAAAAAAAAATAAAGAAATAAAACATTCACAAACTTGCATCATGCAAATTACCTAAGTATTAAAATTACCAAACATGTAATATTCTGTTTTATCAAGCTAACAACCAGGACACTGCAACCATTATACCATATCTCCTATACATCATGTGTGTATATAGCCAAGCATTAGAAACTTTCTTCTCTCTTAGCCTTTATTATTCCCAAGTCACTTGGGGTCGACTTTTCTGGTCTAACCGGATTTGACTGGATATCAGTTTTTACACGGAGCGGCTGCCACCTGACCCCGCAACCCGAAGGCTAACGATACCCTAAGGCTAGACCAGTGTCAGGATATTAGAGGGTACTGACTTTCCCAATAACGACTGCCATAGATGTTCATGGCAGCCGGGACCGACGGCTTAACGTGCTCTCCGAGGCACGGAGCAGGCGATAATTGTCAATCAATACGCACATAATTTCGAAAAGTCATATAACTTCCGAAACTCAGAGGTGCGCGACGTGGGTTCGAACCCGAGACCCTCTGCATTGCAGTCTGTTGGTCTCCCCACTGAGCTATCGCTGCTGCTTGGCTAAAAATAGCCAAGCATTAGAATAATTAATTAAATTTAAGGATTTAGCCATGTACATGCTGGTAGTGTAATGACTGTATCCATTTAAATTTACATAAAATTCTAAAGGCAACACGCGACCATATTGTAGTCTGAGAATGATATGTTTATTTCAAAGGGTAACTAGTTTAATTAAATAATTAATGAGCAGAACCTTGGCTGCGTCGACACGTGGCATAAGTTTGGACGTACTTATAATATCTTGCGATTCCAAGTTTGATTTTCGAGTTACGCTAAATATTATCGGATTTTATCTTACGCAATCATTTCTAGGCTAACGTCTATTACGTGAGCACTAAACCATAGCTTTAAGAGTTTCAAGCGTGCTTACGTATAAGTGAAAAGTTACATTTAAGTTTGCATGTATGTCTTATGCTGAGAATGTATGTTCGCATTCTCGAGCATGACATTGTACAAACTTTTCATGCTTGTTGTTTTTGAGACTATTCAAGATATTTTGATACATAAATCCACGTTAAGAAGGAGGTAGAATATTCGTAAGACGTGATTATATAGGCTTAAAGAGTTTTCACCTATTATATAGCTGGGGTTTTTAAAGGAAAACTTTCATGCTTTGAAAACAGTTTAGATATCAAACAATTATTGTGAAAGTAATACGTTTATTCCTAAGTTGAAGGGACGTATTCAAATCCGCAAGACCTCTTTAACAAGATATACTTAAAAATATTTAGGTATTTTAAATAGCCATCAAAAGCACCACGTGTTGGCTTACACGTAGTTTCTTATCATGCTTGTGAACGGTTGTATAACATATAATAGAACAACCTTTGAAATAATCCATTGACTGTAATTATGGCTTATTAACATTTAAAATAAATTCTAGTACCTATTATTTCCTATTCTAACAAAAACCGCAGAGGCCCGCAAGATCAATATGTAAGGTACTTTATACAGCAGACAGACGAACGCCGGGATCGATCAAATTGCATGCTGTAACGTGAGCGTAGCTTAATATCGTAGTCAACTGTAGTTATCATAGTGCACTCAGTCTCAGCTCAGTATTTTATACAATAAGTTATATAAAGATTTTGTCATGCATGACATGTCATGCTTGTGCACCCGCTAATACTTCATACATACAAATCGACATGACACACTACATATTAAGCTTAATAAATAATATTAAATTTCGTAAACTAAAATGTGTCTGTCAGATGATAATAAGCTCTTTCCCAATTAGGTAGGGCTCGAAAGAGGTGACGGTATGCGCGTGTTATATGTATGTCTCTGCATACCTCTTCGGAAATATACAGGCATAAGAATAAGTATGTATTAAACTTCACTGCAAATCGAGTCACTAAACGATGACAAATTGTCAAGGAAGTTTACTTGCGAGATGCTCATTTATAAACCTTTACATTTTACTAGTTTTCGTCATCACTCGCGTTTATCTGGATAAAGGTACTCTATGTCCTTTCTGTATCCCTGATAACGTGTATGTGTTTCATGATGATTAATGGAGTAGGTAAGGAGTGACAGCATAACAAACAAACAACATGTGTTCTTTAGAGTTATCTTTGGTATAAATTATGCCCCTATAGTATAAATTCTACTTAGATTTTGCGTGTGGAGTTTCACAAATATGTAATGCTACTTACTGTCCGCTGCTTCAACTACATTAATCACGTAGGAACTCATATTGAGATATAAAGTTGCATTGCATCTGCTATTTAAGGGTATTGTCTACTCCAGAGCCAAGTTTCATTCTAATCCGGTAAAACGGTTTACATGTTTGAATAACATACATCTAAACATCTTTACCAACTTTCAGATTTACAAAATTATTACTTATATGCAATAAACGGTTTTATTCATATTTTATGTTAAAACTAGATAAAACTAAAAGAGATAAGGTTCACGTAAAAATATAAAGATGAGCAGACGTCGGTAAATTCTAATCTGATTTTAAAAATACATAGGTACTATCATGAGCGAATTCCCGGGATGTAAATTATATTCTATTCAAATGGAAAAACCATTTATTCATTTAGATCACAAAAATACATAATTATGAACGTCAAAGTATACCGGTTAATGAGTTTACTAAATTTAGAAGGTTTTCGAAGGTTGTGTCTGTACACCAAAGCTAAATAATTTTGACCACGATATTTCACATTGTGTGTATAGCAAGAAATCTTCATAAGCTGCACAAAAGGCTGCACACACATTGATTTACGTCTATCCATTCACAGTGTAATTGCACAGTGGGTCAAAACGATGTCTCTCGGACAAAATTGCTGGCTTTGAGAAAACGAATGAAGAGAAAGTGGCCAATGCTATATCTTTTAGAAAAAAGAATGAAAGAAAAATCTTTTTTCTGTCACGATTACAAAAAAGCCATTTAGGGTGATTGCGGACAGACAATGGGACTTTGGGCTTTTCTTTAAGAATATGACGTATTACTAAATGGATGATATTGGAGTATTCTCTTAAATAGAAATGTTCTTAGCGTTTATTGTCATATATTTTATGGCTTGGCATTTGTAGAGTTCCAAGTAATGTTCTTGATTAAATTACGTAGGTATATACTTAATTAAACGAAATGCAGTAAGCTTCTTATTTGCAATGTTCACTTGTACTAATATTATTATGAAAAGAAATATGTTTCGTTTTTATTTAGTTGGCGATATATTTTACCAACTTATTTTTGAGACGAATTTAAAAATTAAAAATATTTGTTTGTGTATTTTTAGTACGTCGATAACCATTTATTCTATATTGTAATTAAACTGTAATAAGGCTCTCTCTGTAAATAGAAGATATTTTAAAATAAATTGGACTTGGCTATCTATATATAAATAATAATAATACCAGCCCTGTATGTAAACTGCTGGGCACGGGTTCTTCCTTAACGCGAGTAAGATTAGGCCATAGTCATCACGCTAGCTGGAAGGGTTGGCAGACTTCACGTGTCTTCGAGAATAAACCACATAAACAGGCATAGACAAAACAGTTCAGTACCTTTTTCTTCCAAGCTACGAGAGTAGCTAGCAAGAGAGTAGAGATAAAAACCTCAGTGTCACCAATTAAAAAGAAATGGAACCTGTGTTTTAATTATAATGGTAATTAACTTTTCTTATTTTATTGTAAGTATTCATAAAATATACATATATTTCTGAAAAGAAAATATGAAAATGTTGTAATTATATTTTCCTCGCGTTGTCATTAGTGACCATGGTCGACTACCTACCACATAGAAAGATTTAATGTAAGTTTTGATTAACAGTAACTACTTATTGAAGTAATAACTTGACGAAGCAATTCAATGATGATGATTAAAGCAATAAATCATTCATCTCTGACAAGTGACAGTATTACTTAACCCTTAGATTAATTGCTTTGTCCTTTCTGTAATTACCGACTAGAGTAGCTAGTTTCGGAAAGAGTAAATAACATACATATAGTGATGGAAGTGTACGGGTAGCGTTTACTTTGACCATTAGGTTAAAGTGGTCATCTCACCACTGCCAGTGCGCTAAATGTTGTGGGTTCAATCTCCACACGAGACAATATTTTGTGTGATCCACAAATAGTTGTTCTGAGTCTGGGTATTTTTTGTGTCCGTTGTCTCCATATTAGAAAAGACCACCGCCAACCCGCACTGGCCTAACCTTTCTCATAATGAGAAGAAGCCCATGCCCAACAGTGGGACAGTTTAATACAGGACTGGTATTATTTATTATAAAGTCTGACAATATTCATCAAATCTTTACACACGTATGTATTTATATAACCTCACATAGTAATTGCTCACTAACATAACGTAATTAGACTGCACAGAACCCACTTACCTGGAGAGGCATTTTTTTATGTGGGGGAATGTGTTGACGCTTATCCCTTTCGCGGGGGTGGGCGGAGGGGTTATGTCGGACTCACCGGGGTTAAAGAAAGATGTTGCAACGATGTAAAAGGACCTCCCGGAATACCGACTAAACCTACCACGGTGTTCCTCGACAAAACCGCTATCAACAGGGCCGCGAGAATCATTTGCGCATGCGGTCGCGACCCCGCCGAGGGAGTCAGGAGAGGCTGGTAATCTGTAACACAGGTCTACTTAGTATATATACCAGTCTCTCATACAGATTCAACTCACATCTTTACTTTTATAATTACTTATAGATTAAGGACTGATCTTTTGTAAACTATTTCTGTGTGAGAGATAAATAAATAAATAATTATTATTACTATTATATAGGAATCTGTGTCCCGGGAACTTTATTCCCATTCCCTTACTCTCAAGGTATAAGTACAGTCTCACGTTCATATCACCAAATAAATCGTTTCAGACCCCGTACAGCTACTGAAAATTTGCTATTAGTAATTTAATACACAGTGTCTGGCTTGGGTATCGAACCTTAGACCTTGGGGACTATACACGTTTTTCTTGCACATTTTTAAGACCCTCGTTCTAGGGTGTGTAGGACCTAAAAATCCAGCAACTCTCATAGTTCACCAAGCAAACTGCTTCGAAACCCAAAAATTCCATTTCGAAAACCCATATAAACGTACACAGTTGTGTGTACTTATGTACTTTATTTATGTACTTGTGTACTGGACAGGGGTTGCTCACGTAGACCGAATGTGCCAGTGAAGGGGACATAGTGACGTCATCAATCGGGTTAAATGGCACTGGGACGTGTTTAGACAGTCGATAGATAAGGGTCAGTTCACACTTCACTAAGCCCCGGGTAATGAGTGTAATGAATCTATTAATGCTGGCTCGATGGTGCAGCGGTAATGTTTGTGTATGGGGCGTGAGGTCTCGGGTTCGATTTTCGGGTCGGCAAGTGTTTTTAGGCTTTTCTGACAATATATGTATGTCTATACATAATACACGATGTAAATACTAATTACTTGAAATTATTGCGATATAATTTGTTAAATTATTTCTAGTAGGTATGTTTAGTTGATTATTTATAAACTGTATTTTATCCTACACAAATTTTATTCTATAGGTACTAATATTATAAAGAGGAAAGATTTGTTTTCATGTTTGTTTGTTGGAAAGATTTAACTCAAAAACTACTCAACCGATTTTAAAGTTCTCTCTCCATTAAAAAGCTATGTTATCACCGAGTAACTTAGGCTATAATTTATGTATTAAAAAGTTCTGTACTTAATACTAACATAAACTTATCTACTTTTACGCGAGCGTAGCCGCAGGCAACAGTATTCTTAGTACTTAGCTTGGAAGACGGTTAATTACAATGGGTTAGTATCCTGTTACGTGGGATCTTAAACAATAACTGGCTATATGTGGTTGCTGTCAGCCTCAACAGCGTAGTGGTTAGTGTAACCGACTGCCACACCTGAGGTCGCGAGTTCGATTCTTGCACAAGTCAAACATTTGTGTGCATGAACATGGATGTTTGTCTTGGTCTGGGTGTTTCTATGTATAATATGTATGTATTTAAAAAAAAAAATATGTATGTAAATTTATCCATTGTCTAGTACCCATAGTACAAGCTCTGCTTAGTTTGGGCTAGATGGTGTTGTGTGTATGGGCTAGATTATTATTATTATTATTATCTCTGCTTATTGCTTGGGGATATAGGCGTCAATGCATGAAGCTTTTCATTTGCGATTGACTTTCAATGTATTTTCATTGAAGAAGGGGAATGCGTTTGATTTTATCCTAATAATTGTTGGAATCCTAATCATAATTAAAAGTCTAATGTGTCTGGCCGCCAGTGTGCCACTGCTACTCAAAAGGTTAATGTTGATATTACAGTAAGTCTCAGAGGTATTTAAGGTAATGGCGTAAAAAAAGTTAAACAGTTTTAATTTCTAGAGCTATGGTATTATTATAAGTTTGCACCGCGTTCCGGTGTTTTTTATTGGTTGAACAAAGTAGATATTATTTAATTTTATCGTAAGAAATTCTTTCTCAGTAACAGCATTACATTTGAAACTGCAGCTGGAGAATGGCTAAATGACTTTCCACTATAAGAAAACTTAATAAAACTTGACAAAAATTAACTTCACAAACAAAGTAGCACAATATTCCATTACACAAACAAATCATTTAATCATGAATTTTACAAATTACACTTTTAACAACAACATTTCCCTATATCTCCTTTAGCAATTATGATTTCAAAATTTCTATATTCTTAAAATAATTTAATGCACACATGATAATGATAATAGCAGTATTCCTATTGTTGTGTTTCGTTCGGTGAGTGAGTGTGCCGGAGGCCCAATCACCCTCTTACCCCTTCCCGCTTCCTTTCATAAAGGGTCGGCAACGCGGAAGTGATGACTCTAGTGTTGCAGGCGTCTATAGGCTACAGTGACCACTTACCATCAGGTGGTATGCTTGTTTGGCACCTTAGTTGCATTAAAAAAAGGAAGATAAGCACACACTTGTTTATTTTTTGGTATAATAAATGCGTCGATTGTTATTGGATTAGTCTGGCAAGAAATTCTCAATAACAGTATTAACTTAAATTATAGCAGACAAAATATGGATGCTTACAACGATTTTATATACAAAAAAGCTACAGCGCACGGAAAGTTAAGACTCAAAAACAACTCAATTTGGTTGCTCTCAACTAAATCGGTTCAACAAAATTCCTTGCAAAACAATCAAAGCACAATTATAGTTCGAATGATGAGCTTTTTCCTTCGCATAAGCTCTTTTGTTATTGCGTTACTCATTTAACAAGTTTTCAACACAAGTTTTCACATTAATAAAAAAACAGTATGTATCAGATTTTAACGTCTATTACTATTAAAGTGAAATATCTAGTGTATTGGGTGTATAGTACACCTCTGCCTATCCCTTTAAGAATATAGGCGTGACATTATGTACACACTAATGCAAAAGTAAACGTATTACACGCACCAATATTGCCAAAACATACGCATACATACACTTGAAATATTCATTCAAATATACTAAATGACTTTCCCTAACCTTCATTTCTGGCCAGTCCACAGCTCAAGCCTCTTGTAATTTATAGCACCCATCAGGTCAAGTAGGCGAAAATTTGTAGCCAATTGAATATATCTAGTAGGCAAGAATCTAAAGGTTTTCATCCATCATTCAGCCACATAAAACCTTATAAGAAAACGTCAGTTTAAAAGTAGGGCTGAATTAAATGGCGGGTCGGCGTAAGATAGATCTGAGTTATTTGCGTTAACAAAAGGTTTTCTGTGAAAGATTAGGCTTCTCGACGAATTTGGACCGTTTGGAACATCGAATTTAGAATGTTATATGAAGTTTAAAATTACATAGTAGATAATATTGTCCTACGTTTACGCGATTGTTATAAATTGAAATTCAACAATTTTATACAGTTTATATTGCGTTGTTTATTTTATTTTTTATAATACTCTAATATTACTAGTACTCCGATACTACTAGCTGCTGTTTACTTCTATTTAAGCTACTCAAATTATAAAAACTATTTAATTTTACACCTTATAATTTTACCCTGTGAACATGGCTGTTAAACAGCAACCAAAACGTCGGAGAAAGTGTAAAATTAAATCTAAATAGTTTTAGACATAGTTCACAAGAATTTCTTGACAGAAAACTCTATATCACTTGGCCCGACCCGTGAATTGAACCCGTGTTCTCGTGCACAGTGGTCAGAGTCAAATAAAACCTACCATAACCTCATAATATTAAATCTCGTGCAAAATATGTGCAGCGTTAGCGTAGTGGGAAGTTGGACTGCCAAGCAGAGGTATCAACTTTCAAGTTCACTGCACACGCCTCTGACTTTTCGAAGTTCTGTTACTTCAGTTATTTCAGTTTAAATTTCAAGATGTTTTCTTAATGAAACTCATGAAGGAAAATCAAGCAAACACTTTTATATTTATTGTATCAGCTACGCTAGTTGAGATACCTAACATATTCCTGAAGTTAAGACTACCTAGGTATTTGTATTATTGTTCATGGCCTCATTATCAGCTTGTGGCAGCCCACTGATGGACAAAGTAGGTTTTTTCAAAGTGTTTTACAAAGCCTAAATCACTCTCAATCATTCAAATCAGGTTCACGTGTCGTGATTGCTGGTACCCACTTTATGTAAGTATACCATTTTATATAGCCGAAAGACATTACATGCTATGATAATATGCCAACGAATATCGATTCTTTGGTATATGTGACAAGCTCACTGCTACTTTAGCTCGGTTATCCTGATTTTGATTATCTGTCTAATATATAATATCATGTTCCCCGTTTTTGCTACTTTTTTTGTTGATTTTGCGCTTCTATAGTTCGTAGCGTAATGTTATATGCCTTCCTCGATAAATGGACTATCCAACACAAAAATATTTTTTCATTCAAACCAGTAGTTCCTGAGATTAGCGCGTTCAACCAAACAAACTCTTTAGCTTTATAATATTGGTATAGATAGTTTGCTGAATAACCTTATTGGTTGTACCATGATTGTAAATTTTCTGAATACTTTTGCCATAAGTGTAATGGGACTACTGAGGAATAATTTGCTCTATCAATTGATAAAAAATCGTATCTCTTTATCTTTCATTACACTTGTATGTCGTACATAAACTAACTTAAGTAGAAATTATGTTAGTGCTAGGTTAAATATAATAAGTTACATTTTAATTTGGCAAGGCGGACTTTTGAGCTTACTTGAAAGTACTGTCACTATTATTTCGTATATAGTTTCGACATTAAATTTTCAGTTTTTTATATTCCCATAGTCTTGTTGACATATGGATTTGCATTCTACATAATAATGACCCACTTTTCAGCTTATTGGTCGTTACTTAGAATTACTTCTGATTTCTCAAGCTTCAGAATCATCATCATTAGAATCATAGCAAGAAAAAAGGATTGAGGTGTTAAATTATTCCAGTGATATAATTTTTAGTTTAACAAAAGAATATTATAATTTATAGAACGATTTTTCGGCTCTGCAAAGCACAAAGGTTTTGGCGTAACAAGGTCTGGTACAAGTGAAATTTTCCAAAAACTATTTATATCACCTTTGTGAAGGTTCAAACGATGTGTGATAGAATTTGAAAAATATTAACTTTGCACTTTGTTTTATCTTTATTGGAATTTTGATAAAAATGTATTAGCTTTTATTTTTACAGATCAGTATGAGCAAACTGCAATTGCTTTTTTGGGGGGGTTTTAACGCACAAGTTTAGTGATGCCAAAGTCTTGCAAGTGTTCACAACTTCCGGTAAACGCTTAATATTAGTGGCCTATTTATTTGTATCTTACTGTTCCTGGCTAGGTATCCCACATGATCGATTAATAGAATTCGGGTCAGTCTTCTTTTTTCAGAGCGAACTGGACAGATCTTCTGTTATCCTTGACATCGTCGTCGGACAGTTTGCACGCTCCCATGTCGCTTACACTATATCAATTTTACTCGTCTTGGGTTGCTCTTTGTAAACGTTGTAGGGCTATCTCCGGTCAAAGATCCAGAGGCTGACCTTACTACTTACTTGTACCACTAAGGACGTAAATACAAAACTGCTTTGTAATTTTCTTTTACATTGCAACCACATTTGTTTGTACAAAACAGACAATCTATTTCTTATAAAATTACAACGTCACAATGTCTTCTGAGAAGGAGGGTAGCTCTAAAGTTTTTCTATCAGTTTTTATTTAACAATGTTTGTCCCGATGCTGGACTCAAATTGACGACGTTAACATTTAAAAGCCAGAAAATAAAATTGTTCCCACTAAGTGCACTCATTTCCCTCCGACTTTTAACATTGACTTTTAAAGGAACTCGACTGTACTGTTATTTTATTTATGCTCTCGCCTAGATGTCCCGTGCAAAATCTACTTTAAGAAAATCTTTAGTTAAGGTTTTTTTAGAAAAGAAAATTACGATGTTTGTTTAAAGAAAATTGCTTTGTTTAAAATGTAATGAGGTTAAAGGTAATTGTTTGGTTGAAACAATATTTGTGGTAGAATTTAGTCATTGTAATTATATTTTGCTATTTGAGTTCATGTATCAGATCAATTATAATTAAACTACGTTGTACGGACTTTATCGTGGCTAAATGTAACCACAATTCCATAACTATTATTCAATTATTTATTAATATTTATAATAACACTTTACCTGACGTTTTTGTTGCTTTTGGCAGCCATGGTCACAAATTTACGGTAAGATCTCGATGTCTTAAAGTGTTAGTCGTAAAGTATTCGATCATTATATTGATCCGCAAAAAAGCTCATCATGTGATCTTGCTGTGTTTTGCTACTTCTATACAGATGGCTGGAATGTAGGCAGATATCTACCTACATTCCAGTAATCTGCACTACAAGCTTGACTTCAGTAGTTTGATTAAGTTGACCTAATA
Organism: Catocala fraxini; assembly: GCA_930367265.1. NCBI lineage: Eukaryota > Metazoa > Arthropoda > Insecta > Lepidoptera > Erebidae > Catocala > Catocala fraxini. The sequence goes on from OV884050.1 coordinate 10,148,642, forward strand.
TCTGTTAGTTAATTACCTTTTCAAAAGATAAGTCTCGAACTAGCTTTTAATTCCTGTTTCGCGGGCGACCTCACAAAAATTCAAAAAACGGTCTTAAAGTACACCCAGGTTCGGAGCAAATACATATTTGTAGATTACATAAATTTCAGTGCCGTGTGGGGATCGAACCTACAATACTCGGAGTAGGGGTAGCGTTGAGGTAACCACTTAAGCCAGTACTGATGGTATAACTATTTATAGATAGCTGGAACGTAGGTAAAGATTACCTTCTCCCTTAAAGATATATAGTGCAAGTAGTATTTCACATTAAACAAGTGAGAATCGGCAATTAATTGCCGTAAATCTTAGAGTTCGAAAAGGTGGTTCAAGTATTATGCAAAGTTCAGAGTTCAAAGGTCATAGTCATTTCGGGGATATATCGACTATGCTGAGTCGAATGGCGTTGACCGCGAGTCTCTTGCTCTTACGGTTCTTGAGTTGAAAGTTGTATAACAGACAGACGGACGGACAAAGCTGTTCTATAAGAGGTTTTCGAACTTTTAAATTTTAAATTTAAATTTTTAAAACGTGATAATTCAAGAGTTCTTTCACTGGTTCCACACAGAACAACCCTGGCTAGTCAACAATATTATGTAATAGGCTGCAATTTGTATAACACAGTAAACAAATTAACCAACATCTATCCCCTGACTATCTGCAAATGTAAAGAAAAATATGTTGCTGGCTTAGAAGTTTAAATTATACCGAAACAGAAGAAATTGTAAATTAATAACAACCTATATATAAACACAAACATACCCACACACAGACACACACCCTCATACACACACACACACACACACACACACACACACACACACACACACACACACACACACACACACACACACACACACACACACACACACACACACACACACACACACACACACACACACACACACACATTCTCATACACACACACTCACTTACACACATACACATTCGCCTACCTACCTACAATGTACCATATATCCCGATTACCTATATTATATTATTATTCCCCTTCCCTATTTGTACATGTTGTTAGTTGCTGTTGTTTTGTAATACTATTGTACCTATCATTTCTCACTAGTTTTTGTTTTAATATATACTCTTTTCAAAAATCTTGAATACCTACAAAGAAACAATGTTCTAATTTGTATCCATCCATCCATCCAGGAAGACGCTGGCGACTGTGACACAGTTTACACTAGTACGGTCGTCAACGCATTTCTCTAAGATTAGAAACATCATTGTTATGTGTATATATGTATGTAAATGTAGATTAAGAGAAAAATTTTAACTATTGATTTGATAAAATAAACTATTCTATTCTATACTAACTCTAAAAGAGATGCAACATTCCATCTAACATAACTAAGAGACATGACAACTAGCTTCTAAGAAAAAGCTTACTGTAGACTAATAAAACGAAATTACTTTAAAAATATAGTGAACAACAGCTAAGTGACATCACTTATTGTCCGACGTACGGAAGTCGGTTATTTATTTAACAAATTGTCAATATTTCTACACATAATTGTACTAAATTACCTTATTTCGTATTAATAATAGTTATAAGTAGGGTTCCAAGTTGATGTGTGCGTAACATCGTGGTTTGTTTGTTGCTTGCGGTCGGAACATTTGGAGAGAAACGGACTTGAACGTAATTGAAATATTTATGACGATAATGATTGTAATTAGGCTATTTACAGGTTGTTTTGTTAAATAAGTAGTAAAGATAATATTATTACTATTTGTGTAAAAGTGAAGAACGTTTTTAAATAGTAGATACATTTATGAAAGTCGAGCCAGGTTAAGAGTACTTTAAACCAACTAGTGAATATGAAAAATGTTTTGAGATTTAATAAAGCGAGAGTGCCGTAGGGAATGAATAAGCGGCAATATTTGTGTAATAGTTTTAATATTGAGTCTCTGTATGAAGCAAAGTGGGTATCGTAATTTTATTAAACAAACTATTTCTTCAATCTTTTTAATGGTAAATCCGACTGTAATAGTCTTTTACATGCATAGTTGCTTGAATTAAGCTCATAGGTGAATAAGTATAGTTCTATTTAAGATTTTAAAAGAGTTATTATGTGATTATAGTGAATTGAAGCAACAAAACTGGTATGTTAATAACAACAACATAAACAGCTCTCAAACGATTTTTTTAAATTCGATTTTTAAATAATGTTTGTACAAAATTAGATTAAGAGAAACGGTTACTGTAAAAGCCCGAATTACGGTAAACCCTAAGATTTTCCAGTAAAATCTAAGATTTACCAATTCTTAATGGTAAAAGTCCGAACCGTTCTATGATCATCGTTTATTTTGAACTTTTACCACCATTCACTTCGTAAATCTCAGGATTGCCTCAAAGATACGGTAAATGTTGAAATAAACATGTAACGATGTATTGAGTGTACGATACATTAATTGTTCGATTTATTATCCATTTGATATTCTGCAGCCCCCCACTACCCGTTCCATCTCCCTCTACCCAGTCCCAAAACCGACATTTACCAACAATCACTGTAAAAAGAAAACTAAGCATGTACTAAATTCTAATGGTAAAAGCCCGAAAAATCGTTCCTTTTTTATAAATTCTTACATTTACCATCTCGTGTTGGTAAATCCTAAGATTCACTGGTAAAACCTAAGATTATAAATATTGGGTAATTTTTAAGGTAACATAGACACCAATTATAAAAGTAGTTTCTTAGACAGTAGCAACTGAAAAGTGCTAGATTTTACTTATCCTTGGAGAAAGTTGTGGGTCTAATTATGAATTCAATTTATGAGAGTTTACAACGATAAGCGTAGTGAACAGATTTAATAAAAGAGCTTCTTTTAAAAAAATATAGCTTTCTCACTTTCGTTTTAGACCCTGTATGAATGAGGATTTTCAAACATACTATTAATGGACACAAAGTACATTCATACTCGTAATAATTATTTGTAGATCACACAAATAGTTGCCTTGTATGGGATTCAAACTCACAATACTCAGCGTGGCAGCTTTCATCTATACCCAGTTCTTGGCGTACATGTGTGTACATTAATGTAGTAATTTAAATTCTGTTTTCTTTGACATAGTATGTACTAGATCGGTTTATAACAGGCCACTGCTGGATATAGGTTTCCCCCAAACCACGTCATATTAAATGGCTTTAAATATGTTATTCTTGTGGTAGATATATATTTATATTTCTTATATTATCTGGTATTAAATATCGCCAATTGTCGCGTCCTCAAAACCTTACCTTACCTTATTTCTGTCTTACCAGAAATATTTCAAACAATGCTTTTGTCGGATTGATCCCGTGGTATTTGTATATGTTTGCCCTTGTTGTCGATCATAAGGTTAAAATATCAGTCAAACAAAGTGAAGAATTTTAATGTTTAATTAAAAGCAGCACTTAGGTTGAATCTGTGCCCGGTAGACCGGTAGACTACACTGTGCCCTCATTCGGCAATAACTGTCGACCTTAGTAAAAATAATTTCAACTAGCCAATGTTGGAAATATATTCTCAAATAAATTTGGAAGCTATAAAATACCGAAGAACTTCAAACAGGATAAGACAGAGTGTTAAATGCGGTTGGTATAAATTCCTGAACTAACTTGGTTGGTTCGTGACCGCGGCACTTCATTCCTGGATAGGCCAAACAATTCTAAAGTAACATCATCTGTTTCCTTGGCTTTGTACCGAAGAATACTAGTATAATTGTTAAAATTTCACACCGTCGAGAGGACTTAATTCAAACGTAAGTAACTAATTCTAAGCTACACAAGTTTATACGTAAATCTTTTGTTTTGTCTCACTTGTTCGGTGACAGGCGAAGTTGGGATTTGTTTTAAAATTTATTCTCGTGAACACTGCCATTCTGTTTCCTCTTACATCCGTTGTTTGAATTCTAAATGGGCAGAAAACTTTCTGTACGTAGCCATCTTTTTGTACGGACAAAAAAGTTGTACGTAATGCTTTCGGAAATTAAATTTTTGGTGAATTGATATACATAATGAGTTTTTATGAAGATCTGTGTAATTTAGACTTGGATTTTTCGCTACAATGTTTTTGGCGCGCGATTTCTTTACTTAAGAAAATGTGTCTTTGTTTTGTTAGTAAGGATTTATTTCATACTGGCTACCCGAAACGGTTTCTCACGGCTTCCTAAATCTCGTCACGCAAGCAACTTATTATTTTCTTAGCAGGAAATTTTAAATCAATTCAACTTATATGATATATAGGTCATTTTAATCTAGGTTAATTATCTAAAGTAACGAATATTTGGACTGCATTAACAGGTTCCCTCTCCGATGAATCACATATGATACATAACAATAGATTTTCTATTGTGTCTATCACGGGACAGCGAATGGGTTAACACTATATGGGTTATTAAGCTTCGCAAATAAACTGTTACTCTTCATTTCATAATTATGTAAAACATAAAATCATCGCAACCTTTTTCGTATGCATTTTTAATTATTTCCTCCTTTTTTGACATACCTCGAAAGCTTTACTCAGAGTAAGCCATATAGTACGGTAAGCGCACGAAAAGCGATTTTTGACTACTTGTTTACAGAACAAATATTTTTCTCTACTATTTATAAATTAAACTGAAGCATATTGCAATTTTTAATTTATAATTATGCCTTTCAGTATAAAGCAATCTCGATTTATGTGTTTAACAGTAAATGAAATCCATCTAGATCCCTCTTTATTTAATTTCACTTACATATTGAAAAATATTTTACTAAAGTACACTGAAGGCATGCTCGTTCTAGATTGAATTATATATGTATATGTATACATTATTCAATCTATTTATTTTATATGAGAGAAAGATGCGCAGCGCTTCCGCATGGTAGCATAGAAGCAGTCCGTGCGCGCCCATACTAACATTCCTGAGGCGCTGCAGTAGCGAAGCAGACCCAAAAGCGCTCTGAAAGGGTTATTAAACTGAACGCGGAGGGTGCTGTAGCTTTTTTGCGTGTAATTAGCCCACAGGCTACAGGTGTACGTGGACGTGCAATATGCTCGGAAAAGAGTTATTTTCACGCCATCCGAGCAACACGCGAACCTGCGGGCTAGTATATTAGCTCTTTTGGTTAAAGCCCTTCGCTCCCGTTCCAAGTCAACATGATCCCTGAGGTCAGCCGTGACTATATGCCCTAGGTATTTAAACTGATTTACTTTGTCTAAGGGTACACTATTTATAATTAAAAGAGGTACATAGTCCGGGCATCTAGCACCACCGGCCTCAAAGACCATGTACGTACTGACTTTTCTTAATATTATAGACAAGTTCATGATTAACAACGTAATCGTCACATGTCGCTATCAATCTCCTTAGGCCACAGATCGACGCGCTCAGCATCACCACGTCATCTGCATAGCCTAAGTTATTGTCACTCACAAGTCGTCTACATGACAGCCGACGTGCTGACTGCTCAGCGCGACGATCAGCGCGTCCATATAAAGATTGAATAACATGGGTGAAGTCAGTCCGCCCTGTCTTACACCGCACTGCAATCGATATGGCTCCGACATTGCCCCCGCCCACCTGACACTGTTGACTTGGTGCGTATACCAATACTTGAGAATGGTAACAAGTTCTGATGGTAGGCCGATACTCTCAAGTTTTTTCCACAAGAGATCATACGCCACCAAATCAAAGGCCCTGGACAAGTCGAGAAAACACGCATATACCGGGGTTTTCCGGTCATTATAGTATCTGACGGTATGCTTAAGACACAGTATGGCACTTTTCGTTGATAATTGGGGCCTTAATCCAAACTGATTATCATGCTGAGATATATAATTACTTAACTCTGTATTAAGCACACCGTCAAACATATTTGATGTAACTGTAGCTACAGAGAGATGTGGGCCTATAGTTACTTTTATCAGCTAAATCACCGGTTTTATCTTTAACTATAGACACAACCACAGTTTTCATAAGATCCGACGGAAGATAAAAGTGGCTCACGCATAGTAAGTAGAACATTGTTAATACTCTGTTTATATGTGGGCCAGCGTTAATTAGGTATAAGTATAAGGAATCATTACCTGGACTCTTGCCTTTAGTCATGTTCTTAAGGGTTACAGCCACATCTTTGGCACTAAACCTCACCCCTACTATCTCTTCCGGTAACTTACCATAACCGAGAAATTGATATTTTTGCGGATAAATGAAAAGTATTATTATTAGATGCTAAATTTGAAATTTATATTATTGAGATGATATGGTGTGTATAACTGCCGCAAGTCGTTCTATTTAATGTAAATTAAATAAATTATTATTTATTCCTTTATAATGGTTATATGTGTCTTAGAAAAGCAAACGCAACGTCGGGAAAAGTGTAAATTTCTTTTCTTTTCTTTTAAATCTACAGTTTCAATAATTTTAAATATCTAAAATAGTATTAAAGATTCACTAGTTGTGCAATATTTAAAATTATGTAATAAATGTGTTAATAAACAACGCGATAAAAGTCGAATAAAGTAGTTTAATTTCAATATATGTATAACATTCCCGTAAACGTAAGACAATTTTATAGATCTCTGACAGTTTTATACTCGACAAACGTAATTGTTTAACGGCAAGACGCGCTCTTAATTCTATTACATAAGGTACGTTATATACCTACGTTAAACAAAAAAATACAATTAAAATTTGTTCCATATTCATTACCAAGCGTTTTAAAAATACTAGCCGGGCATTTCCACTTCTTGATGGTATATCCTTCACTATAGTGTACACTCAAAATGTGTTGACACTGTCAGCTTGACAGGTTATCTTAATAGTTCTTTTATACTTCTGTGTGTGTCACTAAACCCCTTCTAAAGGGCTGGACCGATTTTGATGAAATTTATTGTACGTGTTTGGGTGAGTTCCTGGGTACCCACCCAGGAACCGCTGCCAGCACCCGCTGGCAAGCCAATTTTCGGGCAGAGCAACGTCTGACGGATCAGCTTAAACTTGGTTTCCTTTGATAGCTTTTGAAATAAGTTTAAGTTTTTTAAGTGAGTCTAAGAGTTGTCTTGCACCTGTTTCTTAACCTCTCGTCTTACTAAATCTTAAGCACACAATGCTTGTGTGTGTATAGACATGCGTTGCAGTATATGAGAGAGTAATAATCATCCATCTATAAATATGAACGTGATTTCGTTCCTTAACTTCGTCGGTCAGTCAACAGTCATCAATGTATGTATGTATGTATCTTATGTGGGGGCCAGTCAGTGCAGACCGGCGACACTTCGACCCAGTGGGATCTTTTGTGTCGACACTCTCCCAATAACGACTGCCATAGATGTTCATGGCAGCCGGGACCGACGGCTTAACGTGCCCTCCGAGGCACGGAGCAGGCGATAATTGTCAATCAATACGCACATAATGTCGAAAAGTCATATAACTTCCGAAAGTCAGAGGTGCGTGACGTGGGTTCGAACCCGAGACCCTCTGCATTGCAGTCTGTTGGTCTCCCTACTGAGCTATCGCTGCTCTAACAGTCACCAATACGTGACAGTAATAACAATTTTATTGTTTTTATATTAACAGAGTTTATTGTGTCGATAATGTTTTCTGTTTCTGTCGAGAAGTGCTAATCTATGTAGCTTGTCACTCACTATTGCACTTTACGCCATTTTATTTCTATTTATTTCATTTCATGAAGTATATTGTAATCAAATATAAAATATATTCTTACTGAAATTAAAGAAATATGTGTGTGCAATATTCGAAGTGCTCTAAATGTAATTTTTTTGGTGTGGTTATTGCAAGCACCTAATACATGTTAACAAAAGTTATGGAAAACATTCAGAAAAATGATGTTTTGTTTTTTTAAAATATACTTTTTGGTTTAGCAATATCTAGGATTCCTTATTAACCTCTTCAACTAAAGGTAACGCTTGTGTTAGAAGTTGGTACACGTAGGCAGTGCAACGGACGGGGACCTTTATTCAGTGGCCGAGCATTACTGAAGCGACTCCTGTACATGAGGTCTCGGGTTCAATTTCTAGGTCGGATAATATGTTATTGGAATTTTCTATCGAAAAATTCCGATTAGTAGCGCGGAATTTGGAACTGTGCATCATAGACGGAAATAACATCTATTACGTGGAGCCTAAAACTATAGCTTGCGAGCCTATGCTTACCTTTTAGATATTTAGATGTGAGACTATGTATTAAATCCTAAATCCTAAATAATTGAAATTAAACTACTATATACGGATTTTATCACGTTGTTTATTTGACACTTTATTACATAATTTTGAAAATTGTTACACTACGCCTACTACTAAACTTTACTAATTTTTAAGCTAATTAAATTATTATTAAAACTATTTAGATTCAATTTAATTTTATACTTTCCCCGACGTTTCGGTTGCTTTTCAGCAGCCTAAATAATATTATAAATGCGAATGTGAGTTTGTTTGTTACGCTTTCACACCTTAACTACTTGACCGATCGTCATAAAATTTCGCATACATTTTGTTAGGGGTACAGTAAAGGAAACAGGGTACCTTGCATCCAGAAAAAAGAATAGAATATTTACATATTTGAAAACGCGTGGTAATTCGTTTTAATATTCTAATAGCTATGGATGCTCTAGAAGTTTGTTTATGTGTACAAAATAAAACACGATTATTATCAAAAGTTTGAAATGATTGGTTTATTAGTTAACTATCGCTTGCTTTAACGGTGAAGAAAACACCGATTTCTCCATAAAGTTTTACAAAAACGTATAGTCTTCACAACCACATTGAGCCAGCGTGGTGGACTATGGTCCCTTCTCACACTAAGAAGAAGCCCGTGCCCAGCAGCCAGACATCTTATATATGCAGGGCTGATATTATTATTTAACGGTTTGGGAGCAATTTAGTCCTAACGTCGGAGAAACAAAAGACCAATCTCACCCCAGTCCACCCGTATGGTAAATATTTTTAATTCGTCTGTGCATCCCTTCAAAGGCCTGTCCATCTGCATACCAGTACAGTTTAGCGGTAACCATTGTCAAGTCATAGCTCCTACAATCAACGGTTCGTGATGAGAGTACTCTGGAATACACGGGACTGGATTGCGACCAACAAGATTTGCACCTTCCCTGGAACGAATATTTGTTAATTACTTTGCAATTGTTACACAATGTCAGGATCCTCTAACCAGACTTGGTGAACGATTGCCCAGTCTGGTTAGAGGATCCTGACGCTCTGAGTACGAACTCGGCAGCCGTATTCGTACTGCCAACTTCGTTAGCGTGATTCAGGATAAATAAAAGTTGTATGGAATAGCGTTTAATTGTGTACAGCACCATCTCTTGCTTGCTTGTTTACTTAGTTTTAGATCCGAGCAGATGTGTGCCTTGGCCTACTAATAACTAAAAAAACATATACACTTACATCTGTTTCTCAGTAGGGGTACAGGTAGATAGACAATGTTTTTTTTCACTTACAGCTACGATTTCGACATAGTATGTCTCTTTCTCACACTTCCACCACATTTTTCATGCACATTTATTAACATAGAACTCTGAATCTTGTCTACAGTTAAAGGAAACAACGAGTAAACCTGCATGTCTGAGAGTTCTCCATAAGGCACTTATCGAACTGGTGAATAACTATTTTCTTGTCTAAGCAACGTACATACGATAAAAAATTCCGTTTAAATACAAGAGATACAAAACTTGGGTCGAAGTCTCACCTAGTATGACACCTACCTATTCTCATCGAAAATATTTTCACTCTCTATCCATACATACATTCGCTTGTCGTTGCATTCTAGTTTCAATTCCAAGATGCTTGTAGTCTACCAACTTGGTTATTGTCGTCTCATACTGGGAAAAGACTCTTACAGTAAAAATGTATTAAATATTATAATTTTTCCAGCAGTAAATCTTAAGACCTAGCTTGACAGTATTCTAGACCGTATATTGTCTAGATTCGAACCCCTCATAATGCGTTATTGCCAGCCCGAGACGGGACATGTACCTGCCCCATTGTTGCCGCGATGCCTTTTTTAAAAGCACAACAAAGCCACAAGGCATGCATCGCAGCCTGCGCTGATAGACAGTACGTTTTGAAGTATACAGGATGCACTCATATTATACTGAAATTATTATATAAGAATTTATTCAAGTATTATTATGGTTGTTAAGTACTGTGAGCGTGAAGACATGTGCAAATTATAGTCGTAACATAACGGTTTAGGAGCCCAAATGAAATTAATTAATATAATTATATAATATATTATTTTTAATAGAGTATTACTTTAGGCTGGCAATAGACTTGCTCTTTATTGCACTGGTCTAAAAAAGTCCACATAACTTTCGCAATAACTTTAACTTAGCTGGCAAAATAGAGGTGTAATTCACCACTGCATAATCTTTTCAGCCTTAGGCCTTTATGTTTATGTCAGATTAAAATTACGAGAACATGCTAGAAAAAAAAAGTCTGTATAAGATCATTTTTCATACGGAGATCGAACTGTAAACACTTTTTGCATTAATAGTTACCAAGGCAACCACTCTCAAGACACCTAAAGTGTTATCCTAAGAACTGACAAATAAAACATATTTCATTGATCGCCTTTATTTAATTACATACACCGCCTATTCCCAAAACTCTTTACTCCATAACTAAGATAGCTTTTTCTTCTAAGGTAACGAAAACGTCTAAGAAAAAGGAAAAAATATCGAGTTTTCCTTAGAGAAAACTGTGTGCCAAGTAGGCGATAGTCTGGATTCTAGATCTTCGTTGTGTGGTCCAAATGAGGTCGCGGAATCCTTTGGGAATACATGATCAATTCCGATGCCGCTGATCTGCTTTTATCTATAACGTTGTGAAACTGTACATATGTAGTCTTTATATCGTAGTAGATTTTGCCTGCGACATCGCTCGCGTAAATTAAGGTTAGGTTAAGTTAGTAGCCTCGGCGCGGTCGCAACTGCATGTGAAAGTGATTCGCGCGACCCGATCGCGGTTTTGTCGAGGAACACCGTGGTAGGTTTGGTCGGTATTACCGGGAGGTCCATTCTTATCATCATTACCATCTTTCTTTTACCCCGATGAGCCCGACATAGCCCCTCCGCCAGCCCCCGCGGAGGGGTATATAAAAAAAACAAAGAAAAGGATAAGTTAGTAGCAGGTATAGATGATGATGAGAAGATGATGGTAAGTGGTCTCCGTAGCCTGGACGCCTGCAACACCAGAGGCATCACTTGCGCGTTGCCGACCCTTTAGGAAAGGAAGTGGGAAGGAGAAGGAGCGGGAAGAGGGTAAGGGGGTGATTGGGTCTCTGGTACTCTCGCTCACCAAACGAATCACAACAGTAGGAATACTGCTATTTCACATCGATATTCTGTGAGAAAGTAGCCCTTCCTCGCTCGAGCCGGCCCAATCAAATATGACAGATAAAGAAAGAAAGAATTTTAAAACGATGGTAGCCCAAATGTATATATATCAACTACAAGGATTGCGAAGCTGGCAGCAGTCACCCTGCCGCTGCCACCGTGTCGGGAGTGTGTTTGAATACCACATAAGAAGATTATTTGCTACACAAATAATTGTTCAGTGATATACTTTGTATCCTGTATGTACCTTTTGAAACGCAGCGGTACACCGGTGGCCAGACACAATAGGTTTTTAATTATGTCTGGTATTCCAAGACTTGACAGGTTTAATGTACCTATGATTTTTTTATTTATCTTCATCTAATTCGCGAATAGTCTTTATGAAATGAAATAAAATGATTATTTATTTGCATGAAACATGGTAGGTAGTAAGTTGTTCAATGTACATCTTAAAAAACGTTTACATATTTCGCCGGTTTACCCGACATGCAAAGAATTTATAATTATATGTAACAGTATATGTATATTTAAAATCAATAATTTTCAGGTGATACGTAGATCCTAATATTAAGCATATATTTTAAAGTCGTGCCAAAATAAGATTATAATGCAATGTCAATAATCCATATATATACAATCAAAATAAAAAACATAAAATGTGTATGTATAATGTCACGTAAAATATCATTAAAGTGTCTCAAATCAAGATTTGTAACAGTTCATCTACCTTACAAAAACATTTCTCTAATAACCAATCATTAAGTTCTTTCTTGAATTTCCCATTTGGCAATTCTTTTATACATTTTGGGATTCTATTACATATTTTAACAGTCATGCATGACATAACATTTTTTGTGAGACAAGGCAGTTTATCTCATAGGCATTATCAGTCGTGATGGATCTCTTTTTTTGACTCCAGTATCCACCTCATCTATAAGATTCCTAAAAAAATTTGCATGATCTCTTACAAAATAACACACCTGCAATATGTATAGATCTGATAATGTGTGAAGTTTCAGTTTTAAAAAGTTAGTTTAGTTTTATAAAGTTTTGAATGATGTTATTGTATGAACTGCGCATTTAGCCTACACTTTTTTTGTACAAGAAATGCTTTATTTTCATTGGTTGAGTTGCCCCAAAGAGGTAAACCATATCTTAGGACCGAAGCAACATAGCCGTGGTAAGCTGTTATTGCCGTTTTCTGTTCAGAAGAACGCCTAATTTTTTTAAGTGCAAATGCAAATTTGTTTAAATTTTTGCACACAGATTGCATATGATGAGACTTTCAGTTGCAGTGCTTCTCTAATGTTTATCCTAGGCATTTTATTTCATCAATTATTTCATCCCTGCATGTCAAATTGAAATTAAAATACATTTAGTCAAATATATTATAATTATGAAATGTAATTAATTTTGTTTTTATTAAATTTATCTGACTTTTAAATAAAAGAAGAGAATGTAGCACTGAACTTATGGTCGAGAGCTCGTCAATATAAATGCACAGCCATTTTTATTGAGTATACTTTTACTTCAGTTCGGTCAGAGCCGCGTTCGGCACCAAAAAAGCTGTAAAAGGAATACTTCAAAGGCGCGTATATATCGATGCGACATTTTCAACGGTACTTTCGCAAACAATTTGCTCTGTTGATTTTTTCGGTGCTGTTGACGCGTTCATGACTCGCGTCAGTACTTTATAAAGGCGTTGCAAGCATAGGACTTTAAACTTCTGAATTTTATAAAATAGCTTACGAATATCTGTACTATGAAAGATAAACCCATTAGGTTTTGTCCCTACATGAAAGATATGTAACAGAAACTAATTAAGATCATTTAATTTAGAATTTCTGATCTCCAATGTCTATTTTGTTCGCGTCAGTTTGTTTTCCAAGCTTTACGCACGTTCACTTTAATTTGTTCAGAAGATTTCCAGTTCAGATGCATTGTTTGATTTGGGTGGCTGAATTTGCGACGAATCTACTCTACGCAGACTACAAGCATGATCTAGTATTTTACAGAAATAGTGTAATAATTTCACTTATTTTAAAGTAAAATGAGAGAAATAGACAAATAAAGTGGAAGGAAGCAGTGGCACCATTGACGAGAATCCACTTCTACTCAAGCATATTAGCTTAGTTAGAAGGATTTACAATAATATCTACTAGTAATTAGATATTCATTAAATCTTATGCAAATTGATTAATAAAAAAGAATAAAGTGTCTACGTAGGACTGCCTCGGCGACGCAGTGATTGCGAATGCGCCTGCTGTGCATGATTCTCAAGTTCGATTCCGGAACAGACAGTGTTATTAGGTTTTTGGATTAAATATAATGAACATCAAAAATACTAATTGCACAGCATAACGAGCACCTATACGCCTCAAATCACTGCATTCCGTCTCGGAAGCGTTAGGTTATGTTAGGTTCCTTCTAAAACCCACTCAAAAATAGGAGACCCGCGAAATGAGGCTCCGTCGACTTGGTTTGATCTCTTTAAATATATTTTGCTGTGCAATTAGTATTTTTTTGCTGTGCAGTTAAATTCTAAGTAGCTGCACAGAGTCTAGAACTATGCCTAGTATAGACAGCAATAGGCTCGCCCTCTAATATGTGGGACTGAAAAATATAGGCACGTCGAAATATTGGTGTAATATACCATTGCCTTCTCCTTCGGGGATAGTAAGACTATGTAGCGAAAGACAAAGTCGGAAAACAACTTTAAAAAAATATGATCTGCAAGTTATGTTTAATGCTACTTTTAAGTATGAACTCATCTTTCATAATGTGTGCACTGTAAAAAAAGCAAAAAGAAATATATAGGTATATTATAATAAAATCCTGGCAACTTTACCTACCTAAATTTAAAAATAGAACGTTCTTTCCTTTGACACATTATAACTAGAAAAGTAAAAAAGGGCGTTAACACACGAGCTTGTTACCACCCTGTATGCAGCAATAAGGCGGAGTGCAGGCTGCTTTGTCTCGTGTATGTACTGATACTTCATTTGTGTTTAATTACTAGGGATGTTTGTCAGACTAATGGGGTGGATGCAATGGATTTTCGCGTTATAATTGTAGACATCATGGTAATAGTTTTAGTGCAATAATATTTATTTTTCTTTGTTTTGCTCGCAAGTGTTTAAGTTCTCACGCTGTTTAGTACTATGTGACTTGACCGTTACGGTACACCCCAGACACTTTATTATGGAAACATCGCGCTAATTATATCGTATGGTTGACTGAAACAAGGACAACGCTATACATAAGCAACGTAAAAGTAGGTCTCGTCCACACGCGAGTGGTTATAACTGAATGACACTGGCACTGCAGTACTGCTAGACGTACTGCTACGTGAGTGAGCGTCGCTTCTTTGCGCATTACTAATAGTTATAATTATTTTGTTTTGTGTAGACCCGATGTTACTGTTTGGTTTAAATATTAGATAAATTAACGGTTTTCGATTCTTCTACCAAAATATTCTTTGTCTGGTACATGTCTCTTATGTGTATGTGATACGATTATACTATTATACCTACTAAACCCAAAATTTCTCCATCTTTCTTTTTACAAAAGACAACACCCGCATTAGGATTAAATCCTGTGCCGCGGGCGCTTTATACATATTCAAACAATGGATGTAAACAGCACTCAGATTCGAAACAACTATTTGTGGATCACATTCTTTCCCGTTTAGGTTCCAACCCACAACAATCAGCGCAGTGGCAAAGCGATCACTTAAACCACTACGCCATCTGTGCAGTCACATCATCACATCCATTATTTAATTTAATTATCACAGACTTTCAAAGGTATACGATTCGTAAGTTATGTTTCAATTCTTACATAACCGAATCAGACTATTGCCGACAATCGAGAATTTCTTAATACAATAGCAGTATCCCAAAATCGATGTCCCATGGTCACAGTTCCTAACGATTGACCTGATTCGTATTTATTTAACTTCATAAACGGAATACTCGTATCTTACAAGGTCCTATGTAAATAACATAACACTGAATCGTACAATATATATTATGCCAGAGAATCGACTCGGTAATACTTAAATAAAAACACAAAAGTATCAAAATGCAACATTGAATACATTTCACTGAATCGCTTCGATTCAAATTATCCAGAAAAACATTAAAAACAAATCCACCGTTCCGCTTTCTACTCAACCTTATTTTCTCCACATTAACGTAACAATCATTATAGCTAAATGCAATTTCATTTTAAACCGACACCATAACTACACATCCAGGCTATTTGAGTAACGAGCGGCTGGGGCATTCCCGGATAAGTGAAAACAAAGCCCCGGGTATCGGGTGGCCATTGTTATCCGGGAAATCCGCAAACAACTAACGCCCACTGCCGGCGAGGGGCACTTTCCGCGGGTACAGATTTCCCAGCGTTTGGTTTTGCGATATTTGTATATGGATTTCAAATTTTACTTTTAATTGGTTCGATAATATGTTTTGTAAAAGGAGTTTTGTGTGTAGAGTGTTGCGTTTTAGTCGATTTTGATGATGGCTTAATGGTTAAGTTAGTGTTCGCCATTTGCATTTTTGATTTGGTTTTTAACCTTTTGACCGCCACCGTCGTGTATACATGACAAAGCAAAATGTGTCCAGCACGCCACGGTCACGACTACATAACAGACTTTTAAACGCTAATATAATATTATTAAAATGTATTGTTCTTCTTATTTGTGTTGTTAATTATGTAGCTAGACTCATCCCAATTAATATTATGTGAACTGCTTTCTATTTATTTCATCCATAGCATAAGATCATAAAATGGATGTAGGTAATAGAGGATGAAATCGTAGCTAGACGCCGAGAGCGCGCTTTTGCTCTTTGACGTGGTGGTTAAAGGGTTAAAGATACACACATTTTTTTGTATCTGCGCAACCTTACTTCACGTATGCATATAGTAAGCATAGATTATAATAACTTTGAGATTGATGCACTTGCGCGGGTTGTATGCGGCATGTAAAAGATCAAAGCCGTTGCCTGCTCAAGTAACCCGCATGATTAAGTCATATATAATATATCCCGTAACAAATATATAAGAACTGCCTCCGTGACGCAGCGGTAATGAATGTGACTGCTGTGCATGAGATCGCGGGTTCGTAACTCGAGGAGAGGCCAAAAAGTTTTCCTGTTAAGAATTTTAATATCAGCCGGAGTAAGGAAGTTGGCGGTGTTACACACCTCCGTGCCTCGGAAAGCACGTGAAGCCGTTGGTCCTGTGCCTGATCTCTCTCCGATCGTGTCGGCTTATCGTCCCATTGGATCATGAGAGTTAGGGCACAGAGAGTGCACTTGTATTTGCACACACACTTGTGCACTAATATATTGCCTGCGTTAGCCAGTATCTGTTAAAATTGGCCGTGACCGAAATTCGGTCTAGAGGACGTTATTAGCCTACATTTATATCTTCAATACATGCAAAACTTAACCTTGTAGTTTAGGGCGTTATTTTTGGCACTTTACAACTACAAAAAGATCATTATTACCTAACTGCAATACTCTATCTGATTTTGAATTTGTTATTTTACCATAACCACATTTTTTCGTTACATGAAGTAAACACAGCAGTATAATTGTATGATATAAAGGAAAAACATAAAATAAACCTTGTTAGCGTGCTAAGAATAAAGGCGACACTCAAATTAATCTAATAACACTCTCCTATAAGTAATAGCATTATTAAATGTCATCGGCGTTCATTTTCCTTTCGATACGTGGAACTTTATATACTCTATACATATTATATTGCTTTTTACTCTTGAGTTTATTCTATTATATGGGTACTTAACCTTCTGCATATATCTCCGGGAGGGTAGGCAGAGGTTTATATCACTTTTTGTCAGTTATGGTTTTGCTCAAACCTTTGCCTAAAGCTAGCAACTAACCTATATGTAGCTTCAATAGCTTAGTCAACACTATAACCAATAGATTTTGACGTTCATAAGTGTTACTTTCTGACTTAATAGATAAATGATTTTTGTATAACGGGGACTAGTCATAGTTAAAAGTCTAAGTCAAAAACCATTTATTTAGGTATTTCCCTCCTTTTTTTTCTTTGGCTTTCCTCTACCTTCTCTGAAGAACATTCCACTAATGATACATGACAGCCTCTCCATCTTAGGTATGGATCTTTGCCGTTCCCTTAATCCAAAAACCTACATCGATAGCGTCATCAAGCAAGCTTCGCGAAAACTCGGAGTTCTAAACAGGGTGAGGCGGTTCTTCGCGCCTGAGCAGCTGTGCTTATTGTATAAGGCATAAGTGCGCTCTTGCGTGGAGTGCTGTTCTCATCTTTGGGATAGCTCCGCGCAATACTTGCTGGACGCTCTCGATAGGTTACAGCGGCGGGCTATCCGTATCATCGGAGATCCAGAGGTCACGAGTTCACTGGAACCTCTGCAACTCCGTAGGGACATTGCCTCATTGGCATGTTTCTACAGAATATACCACAGGGAGTGCTCTGAAGAGTTATTCCACCTTATCCCGCCCTCCCCTTTCCTATCCAGAACAACACATGCTGGGTTCAGATGCCATACTTACACAGTAGAGTCGACTAGAGCGCGTACCAACAAGTTTGTGTCCTCATACCTCTGCCGAACGATCAAGGCATGGAATTCTCTGCCAAGGCACGTGTTTCCTTCTTCCTTCAATCCTGGCTTCTTTAAGCGGGGCGTGAAAAGGCACCTTCTCAGGCCGTCAAAGTAAAGACCTCAACATCGGCTCGGCTGCTACGAGGACGGTGTGGAGGCCACTGCTCATAGACCACACGACTGCTTACCATCAGGGGGAGATTGGTCATTTTGAAGAGCAAAATAAAAAAATATAAAAACCTGGGACCTCATAACAATGACCTGGGAAGTCATAGTCATAGAAAGTAGTAAGGGCAAACATATTGACATGTCAAATCAATATCAGCCCTGTATATAACTGTTTCACTGCTGGGCTCGGGCCTCTTCACAGTGTGAGAAGGGTTAGGCCATAGTTCACCACGCTAGCCCAGTGTGGGCTAGTTAGACTTCACATATCTTCAAGAACATTATGGAAAACTCCAAGACTTTCAGGTATACTCTTGATGTTTGCCTGCACCGTTTAAGCAAGCGATAATTAACTATTTAATACGCACATAACTTCGAAAAGTCAGAGGTACGTGCCCCAGGATCGAACTCGAGATCTCTGCTTGACAATCTAACAGTTTCCCAGTAGGCTCACTAGGATCACTGCTTGCAAGTATTGCTGAGTACTGATCATATTTCCTGACTATACTGTTACTAAGAATTTCTTGATAAAATAACTCTATTTGCATAATCCGGTATTCAAACACGAGACCTCACGCACATATAAATTGAAGGTTATGTATCCGTTTATTTCGCTGCCTTCATAAATGAAACACATAGAGTATTGAAAAATTGTCCGGTATAACGACCGTCCGGCTGATTGGACAACATTGCACATGTTCGGCGTTTGTCTGCCATCGATCCAACTTGTACATTCGCACCAATATCGTCCATTATGTTGGACATTTTAACAACAAATTTTATTAATTTTGTTAAATTGTTTGTAGGTTATGTTTAAGTCTAATATATATAAACCGACTCACACAGTTTCGACTTTTTTAACCGATATTGTCTTCTGTTTACGCGAATGTTATTCATTGAAATTAAACTACTATATACGGATTTTAACGCGTTATTTATTTTACACATTATTACAACATTTTGAAACTGTTACACTACTACTAGATACTATTACACTTTACTAATTTTAAGCTAATTAAATTATTAAAACTATTAAAACTATTTATATTTAAGTTTACACTTTCCCCGACGTTTCGGTTGCTTTTCAGCAGCCATGGTAACGGGGAGACTCAAGGGCCCCGATTGGGGGCGGTCCGCGTTGGGCTTTGAAAAAGCTGAATCGGGAGGTCCTCCTGGAAGCCTCCATCGTTCAGGCCTGGGTGTCAGCACCGGCCAGGCCTGAGAACGTCGATATGGAGGCCGAGTGGTTCCGGGAGGCCACAACTCAAATCTGTGATGCGGCGATGCCTAGAGTTCCTCTAACTGTCACAGCTAGGCGTCGGGTGTACTGGTGGTCGGACCACATAGCCGACCTGCGCTCTTCTTGCGTGACGGCCAGACGCCAGTACATCCGGCTTCGTAGGAGGCGTCGCCGCCCTCCCGATTTTGGCGCCAGGGAGGCGGAACTGTACGAGGTCTACAGAGCGACCAAGAAGGCCCTTAAGATAGCCATAAAGCGGGCCAAAGATCAGGCCCGCCAAGAGCTGCTGGGGACTCTGGATCGTAATCCCTGGGGGCGTCCATACCTTATGGTCAGGGGCAAACTTCGCCCCTGGGCGCCCCCTTTGTCCCAGAGTCTCCGGCCACAGTTGGTTGAGGAGGTGGTGGCCGCTCTGTTTCCTTCACGGGCGGAGCACACTCCTCCGCCGATGGTTCTGCCTTCCATGGCGTCCAGCGCGGACTTTGACGACGACGTGGTTCCCGAAGTGACCCAAGTAGAGTTGCGAGCGGCGGTGTCGAGACTTCGCTCGAAAAACACCGCCCCAGGGCCCGACGGCATTCCGGGTCGTGCATTGGCCCTGGTCCTTGAGGAGCTCGCGCCCCGACTCAGGGGGCTCCTCTGTGAGTGTTTGCAGCAGGGCCGGTTTCCGCGCCAGTGGAAGGTGGGGAAACTGGTCCTGATCAGGAAGGAATGGCGCCCGGCGGACAGTCCGTCCGCCTACCGGCCCATAGTGTTGCTGGACGAGGTGGCTAAACTATTTGAGTTTATTATCGCGGAGCGCCTCGTCCAGCGTCTTTCTTTTGTGGGTCCGGACTTGGCGGACAACCAATATGGTTT
Source organism: Catocala fraxini (assembly GCA_930367265.1). Classification (NCBI taxonomy): domain Eukaryota; kingdom Metazoa; phylum Arthropoda; class Insecta; order Lepidoptera; family Erebidae; genus Catocala; species Catocala fraxini. Next base: position 10,168,905 of record OV884050.1, read on the forward strand.
CCGCCGCGGGCGCTCTACAATTGATGCAGTCCTGCAAGTGAGGAGCCTGGCGGAGGATGCGGTGTCCCGGGGCGAGGTCGTCTTCGCGGTGTCTCTCGACATCGCGAATGCCTTCAACACCTTGCCCTGGAGTTGTATCAGGGAGGCACTCATTTTCCATCGAGTGCCGACCTACCTCCGCCGCATAGTCGGGGCATATCTATCGGAGAGGGTAGTAGTCTACCCGGGTCACGACGGTTGGAGTCGGCGAGAGATGTCGTGCGGTGTTCCACAGGGATCGGTTCTGGGTCCGCTCCTGTGGAACATCGGTTACGACTGGGTGCTGCGAGGTGCGCTCCTCCGTGGCGTCGGCGTCAATTGTTACGCCGACGACACGCTTGTCACGGCGAGGGGTGAGTCGCACCGGGCGGCGGCCATACTGGCGACTGCTGGGGTCGCACAAGTCGTTGGTCGTATCCGGCGGTTGGGCCTCGAGGTGGCCGTTTGTTTTCACGGCCCTCGGAACCGGCCACCTCCAGGGGCCCATATAATGGTAGGAGGGGTCCGCATCGGCGTCGAGTCGACCCTGAAATATTTGGGTCTTTTGCTCGACAGCCGATGGGACTTTACAGCCCACTTTCGTCGTTTGGCTCCCATTCTTCGGGGCGCTGCGGGCGCGCTCTCGCGCTTGCTGCCCAACCTCGGGGGGCCAAACACCTCCTGCCGGAGGCTCTACGAGGGGGTCGTGCGGTCCATGGCCCTGTATGGGGCCCCAGTTTGGGCGGACAACCTGACGGCCCGTAATATTTCGGCGCTTCGTGCGCCACAGCGCGCCATGGCCGTCAGGTTGATACAAGGTTACCGCACGATCTCGTTCGAGGCTGCGAGCCTCCTCGCCGGATCGATGCCATGGGACCTGGAAGCGGCGCTCCTGGCGTCGCTCTATCGTTGGCGCCGGTAGGCGCTAGCTCGGAGCGAAGGACCGGCTCTTCCCGCTCTCGCGGCGGTGAGGTCCGAGCTCCGCCAGGTCCTAGTGGCAAATTGGAAGGAGCGACTTGTGCACCCCAGTGCCGGGCACGCCACGATCGTGGCGGTAAGTCCCGTGTTTGAGGAGTGGCTGGAGAGGCGCCATGGCGCCCTCACCTGCCGGCTGACACAGGTAATGACTGGCCACGGTTGTTTTGGCCAGTTCCTGTGTCGTATACGCCGGCAAGAGACGCCCGGTTGTCACCACTGCGGCGACTGCCGCGATGTTGTAGAGGACACGGCGCTGCACACTCTGGCGGTTTGCCCCGCTTGGGCATCGCAGCGCCGTGAGTTGATCGCGGCAGTCGGATTGGTTGCCCTCTCGCTCCCGGCCGTAGTTCAGTCTATGGTCCGGAGTGAGAGGTCGTGGAACGCCGTCGCCTCCTTCTGTGAGGAAGTAATTTCCATCAAGGAGGCGGCGGAGCGGGAGAGGGAGCTTTTGAACCCTCTCCCCAACCGCAGAGCCGGGCGCCGGAGGGCGCGGGATGACCTCCAGCCACCCTGAGGATTGACCTGGGGGTGGCGGGCTTTGTGGGCCTGCCCGCCATCCGTTCAGCACCAGGTCCGAGAGGCGGCGTGCGTGTTCCCACGCGCGCCTCTGTTGTTTCGAGTCCGTCTCCCCTCTAGGGGGGACAGTAGGGAGTGTTAGAAGTGCCTTTGGGTAGATCTTTCGTGTAGTGGCCTGCCGTTTCATACGGCGGGCCGAAACCTCGGCGGGGTCGCGACCGCATGCGAAAGTGATTCGCGCGGCCCCGTCGATAGTGGTTTTGTCGAGGAACACCGTGGTAGGTTTAGTCGGTATTCCGGGAGGTACTTTATCTTTTAATAACCCCTCCGCCCGCCCCCGCGGAGGGGTATGCGTCATGCATTCCCCCACGTACAAAAAAAAAAAAAAAAAAATGGTAACGGGGAGACTAAGATGGTAGTTGTCTCAATGTTCCAGTGTCGTTATTTCAAAGTACCCGAACATAATTTAATCATTGGTGTTTCTATTTACACATAATTTCTTAACCGAATTCAAAAAAAGGAGCAGGTACTCAATTTGACAGTATGTTTTCTTTTTTTATGTGTACTTCATAACATTTCTCTATGTGAACCGATTTTGATTATTCTTTTTTATTTGAAAGCTGCTGCTTTTTTGTCCCATTTAATTTTGATCAAGATCTGACCATTAGTTTTCGAGTAATCCTTTATAATACGTATTTGGTTGACTATTATTGGTTGACTACTTTGATGATGTTCTCATTTTTGGCAAGGACAAAATAAACAACTGTGTAGGATGGTTTGGAAGCCCCTCGTAGTATTTCGAGGTAGCCCCATTCTAATTTGGTGATGTTCTGATAAAGATCTTTGGTTTTATACAACGGAATTCTTTAATAAATGACAGCAATTCTGCCGTGATTGCTACAATCATGGCGGTCTGCACTGACTAGCCCCCACATAAGATAAGATAAGATAAGTTACATATATATATGTATATGTATTGTTTACACAATACCTAATTGGTTTTTGATAGCATTTAATAGTATAGGGCTATGTGCAATTGTTAAACTTAACAAGGTATACACAAAAAAGCTAATAACAAAATTAATTATATAATACAACTTTTAATATGATGCTGAAGCCGTTAGGCACCTGAACTCCGGAATAAAACATATCATCCCAACCGTATTTGGAATTATCATGAGATGCACTATGGCCAAAAATGATTTAAACGATATATCCCGATTTCTCTAGTCCAATTTTTTTTTCATCTAAGCCCGCATTTTCTGTAGCCTATTTCTGCGCTCTTCACAAGTCTCTTTTGAAATGGCCCTGGAGGTGGATTTACTATTTTGAGATAGGCGTTTCTCCCATTCCTCGTTTGTGTCCTTTAAACGGCGCTGTCTCATATGAGCAGCGTGTTCAGTAGGTCTACCCATATTCAAACAAATAAAATCAGTTATCGAACTCCAGATTCACTAAAAACCGAGAAACAATAATTTTCACAATAAAAGACAATAATTCATTCATTCATTCATTCATTCATAATTTAAGAACAATAATTTAATTATTCACAAGAATACGCAATTATTTTTTAACTTTTAAGTGCAATTTTTTGATTTAGAATATTCTTTTCTGTAGTCGGTTTTTTTTTTGTTAAAAGATAAATTCTGTTTTAGGAATAATTTCTGTGTCGCGGGAGACTTTACAAACATTCAAAAAACGGACACAAAGAACATACAAATTTGGATTGACTACTTATCTTACACAAAGTTTTGTCCTGTATGTGTATCTTCTCCCTAGCCTTTATTATTCCCAAGTCACTTGGGGTCGGCTTTTCTAGTCTAACCGGATTTGACTGGATATCAGTTTTTACACGGAGCGGCTGCCACCTGACCTCCGCAACCCGAAACGATAACCTAAGGCTAAACCAGTGTCAGGATATTATAGGGTACTGACTTCCCAATAACGACTGCCATAGATGTTCATGGCAGCCGGGACCGACGGCTTAACGTGCTCTCCGAGGCACGGAGCAGGCGATAATTGTCAATCAATACGCACATCATTTTGAAAAGTCATATAACTTCCGAAAGTCAGAGGTGCGCGCCGTGGGTTCGAACCCGAGACCCTCTGCATTGCAGTCTGTTGGTATTCCCACTGAGCTATCGCTGCTTGTGTCCTGGATGTGTATCGAACCCAAAATACTAGGCGCGGCGGCTACGGGGAGACGACCGCTTACGGTAATAGTTTTAATGCAGTAGCATATTTGGATTTTAACTTGCTAGCATGGTCTATTTGGACTATAATTTGCTGTAACCTGGCATATCTTATTTGGCTTTATTCACATCTCGTGCTTGCCCAGCGGCTTCAATAGCCTACATTCCTCAAAACGTCTTCGTATAGTTCAGAGAAAATATTACCATTCAAAATTTCATGATAAAACCCAATAATCATTTGATCAACCCTAAATCGAAGTGGGCACATAACGATCGGCAGTTACATTAGCGCTTACACTTATCCGATGCCCAACGTAACCAATTACACATAAAATGAAATCCGAAAGGATATTTTTCTAATAGGTAATTCTATTTTATATTGCAATTTCTCTTTGATTACCTTCATAATTAAGGTCTTAAGCACTCATTTATATCCTAGGCTGGCCACAGCTACGCACTTTATCCCTAAGGATGGATAAAAGATAGGCGCATTTTTGTATAGGTTTAAAGATTTAAAATATTAAGCATTTAACCGAATTACGCTTTGATGGCACATTGATAAGATTTTCATCCATACTCCATACAAATAAATAAAATTGAAGTGTCTGTTTGTAATATCAAAATAACAGCGTTTCACTAAATGTATGTGAATGTTTACAAGATATTGACACGAGCACCAGTTTTTAAAAAGTTTGTCTGTCTGCCTGTTTGTTCCGGGAAATAATAATAATAATATAGTCTACCACATACACACAACACCATCTAGCCCAAACTAAGCAGAGCTTGTACTATGAGTTCTAGACAATGGATAAACATACATATATACTTTTTTTTTGTAAATACATACATATTATACATAGAAACACCTAGACCAAGACAAACATCGATGTTCATGCACACAAATGTTTGACTTGTGCGGGAATCGAACCCTCGACCTCGGGCGTGGCAGTCGGTTACGCTAACCACTACGCCATCGAGGCCGACAATATATAATATGTTAATCCGTAGCTAATGCATAGTTAAACAACAAGTAAAAAATTCGAATAATATCTATAATTCCAATAACTGTGCCGTTGGTAGTGTTTATTTAGCAACTGCTGTGCATACGGTCCCGCGTTCTATTCCCGGGCCAGGCCAGTTATTATTAACAAGCTGTTCTCACAGTGTTATCTTCGTTTATGACTGCTGCTCCCAAAGCTCGTACCGTGTTGTTATATGAATATATTACTTCTGGACAAAGTAGCTTTTTAAGAGTAAAAATATTTAACATCGGTTCAATATTTTCTCGGGTGAGAAAATAATTAATAATACATATATTTTCTCTTTATAATATTAGTACTTATAGATTGGGATTCTTTGTCAATACATGCTGCAGCAGCACACAATCTGGAACTATGCCTGGTAGAGGGCAATAGGTACCTAGTGCCTTTATCATAAGACCTAAAAAATAGGTACCTAGTGAAATGTAGGTGTAATATATTTGTCCTTCTTCAGAGACATAGGCAAATGGTTACGAGCCCATTCGCCCTTCAAGGTTCGCCACGTAGAAGGTATTTGTTCGGTTTTTTCTTAATATCCACCCAAAAATAGGAGCCCCGCTAAGCGGGGTTCCGTCTTTCTATGAAAGGGGCGGAAGTCAAGGGGCGTACGGGCTCGTAGCCAGGCAAATAACAACGTATATAAGCATATTTTGATCTAAAACCATACCGCTCACTTCCCTACACATCAAGAAAGACTACGAAAGTTTGTAAGACTAGTGTGAATGGAACAGTCGCAAGGGGAAGACCTAGGCGAACGTTTCTTGATTAGATCGGAGACGTTCTCGACAAAGGCCAGGTTAAGAGCACCTTCAACCGGCGAGCGTGTATGAGGAATGTTATGAAAGTGAATGAAGTCAGAGAAGTGTGTCAGGAAATCCGTAGTCTCTGCCTACCCCTCTGGCAAACAGACGTGAATTGATGTACATATGTATATGTACTACACATCACATATTTTTAATCAATAGCACTGTCAACAATTAACGCATTCCTAGTCATTATAAGAACTCCAGTCCTACCTTTGGAAGTACAAAATCTTGTAAACTTAACATATTTAAATTAATAACTGGAGCATCTTTTCTGCCGTGGCTGTGCGACCCAGCGCTCATAGGTAAATAACATCTTGAAAGCATTTTCTTATAATGGAGTTTCCTCCAACAAACATCGACAAGATGCAATTAATTTTGTTTTCTTACAGGCAAATGCAAAAACTGAACGTTCTGTATAATATATGGGCTGACGGGTATTTTCCTGCTTGGTTTATGAAATTAAAAACCGATAAGTATTGCTTGTTTTTACGTAATCAGTGGTTTATTAATAATTTAAAAAGAAAAAGACTGGATGGCGCAGTGGTTTATGTGGTCGCCTCGCCAATGCCATTGCGCTGAGTGTTATAGGTTTGATCCCCACACGAAAATTCATGTCTGGGTGTTCCTTGTGTCTACTGTTTGAATGTTTGTAAAGTCTCACGCGACGCAGGAATAAACCCTAGTACGGCAGATGCCTTTTGACAGAGGCTCGCATACGAGCGACTATATTTGTACCGTGCATTAATTACTGGCTCGGATACGATCCACCAAGTGCGCGCCACTTTAAACCTTATTCTACCTTAACGCTTAAAACTGATTGTCTATCGGCTACGAATGGATTTTTTTTAGTAAAGGTCATATTATACCATAAGGTATTGCAAAAATATAAACATACAATAGGATAAAAACAAAAATACTTGAATGGTCTTTGGTTTGAGATAAGCACAAGTAACCACCTACAAAAAAGTCCCATGTTACGTCCTCGCAAGGGTAGGCAGAAATATATTGTGCGCATATTTCGTCAATTATGGTTTCAGGAACCAGTGTATTATCGTCTACTGAGCACTGAGTCATATATGCTTAAACTCAAATCCCATAAACTCTTTGCCCAGCCTGGCAATCGAAACTAAAACCTCATGCATCACATTCACTACCCATACGTAAATGAAGCATCAGCGATATGCATCTTTTAAATATCTAGGTCATTGGAGTGTGTCCAAACAATTTAAGTGACCAGTCAGTAAGCCAGATTGTACGAAAATGTATTCATCCTCTATTATACTTTAAATTGATTACATAGTATATTTAATACAAAAGAAAATATGTGTATTTATTTATACTACAAATAAACTGTAAAAGAGAAAATATCCTAACTACAATACTAAAAATAAAAAATATTATAGATGCGAATGTGAGTTTGTTTGTTTTTAACGGTTACACGCCGATCATCATGAAATTTCGCATATACCTTGTCAGGGGAACACAAAAGGACATAGGGTATTTATTCAGAAAAAAGTACTGTTACTAACATAACCTACATTTACGCGAGCGAAGCCGCGGGCAAAAGCTAGTGGTGTAGTATATTTTTAACATAAACTTTTTATTACATTACTAATTGGATTCCAATATTTTTGAACGCAAAACAAAAAAAAAAACAATTGTATACTTTTCCTGTCCATCCGTCTATTTACATGTTGTTAGGTGCGGCATCACGCAAAACCACTGAATGAATTTGATGCGGTTTTAACAATTTAATAGCGTGGAGTTCAGCTTAAAATTTCAGCTACATTTCATTTGATTCCATTCAGTAAACTTGAACATACATAGTATAGTGCGCACCGTGTAAATTAAATCGCAGGCGAAGTATAGTTTTCACGGACGAAGTCACAAAGAAATTCTACTGTTTTCGACAAAGGCATCTATTGCACTAGAAATAATTCCTGTGCTGCCTTTACAAACATTGAAACAACGGATAAAAAGAACAATCAGACTTTAAATAACTAATTGTGACTCGCAAAAATGTTGTCTCCATCCACCGAACTCACAGCAAGGCGAGGTGACGAAACCACTGCATGCGGGCCACTCATACAAACATACATACCATACACATACAGCCTCACGCCTATAATCCTGAAAGGATAGACAAAGGTATATCACACACACATTTCACCAGGTATGCTTTTTTTTTTTTTTTTAATGAAAATTTGAGATTTTTATTTAATGAGAATGACATAATTTATTTAATATAGTAATAATTAAGTTGACACTTAATGAAATTTAAATGTAATAATTTTTTAATTTTTAATTTATCAATATGAATTTTAATGTTAGCAATTTAAAGTATATAAGAAAAATGTTTGCATGCCGAACGGTGAAATATGGCAGAACTCTGATGTAAATCTATTACCTTCTTATGTATTAGCCATATTTGCAAATAAATGCTATTCTATTCTATTCTATTCTATGCTTTAAGTCCACGTAATAAGAGGAAATCTTATTGCTGTCTACCAAATACAATTCCAGACTCAAAAAGTTCTTAACAGAAAACTGAATAACACGTTGCTGGCTAGCAATAGAACTTAATACCTCCTACGTAGGTCTCACACTTACTACCGCAGTTCATACGAGGCATCCGTGCACTCCATAATAATATAATTAAGTAGTATTTATTCACAAAAAAACATTTACGTTCTTCACACCATAAACACGTATCCCGCCCCCACATTCATGTAATCGATAAAATGTATCACTCTTAACAAATTGGCGAGTTGTAGAATGACCTGTAGTACCGCTTTTTACTCGAAACTATCCGCCGATAGTCTCATCGTGATTGGAATGTCAACTCAACGAGGCCGTGGGTAGAAAACGGTACTTATCTGGGAAATTTATTATATAGGCTGGGAATACATGTTGCTGTCCAACTTGTATGATGTCATGTCACACCTGTTTAACGCTGAAAGGACAGATAGAGGTCTATATGCACAAAATTCAGTAATTATGTTCTCGTTCAACGTGAAAGTCATAACTCTTTATTTCCATAATAATGTGTAAATTGTGTAACTGCGCACTTGTGTTTGCGCACCTTATGCATTATAATATATCTTGCGCAGATGGTCAGTCTCCGTTAACATTGGTATACATTAATGTCTAAATACTTCTTGGTCACGTCAATTAACTTATATATTAATAATAAGTTATCAAAATATAATTAAATAGAAATTTAGAATTGAAAAATGCGTGTTCAGGTAGTAAAGCTCTCCTGGGAAGAACCAGGCAGGGTACTAACGGTCATTTTTTTTCAATCGCCAAATATATACAATATGATTAGTAACTGTTCAAATCAATTTATAAAATAATTTCAGCCCAGAATATGAACTGTCCCACTGCTGGGCACGGGCCTCTTCTCAGCGTGAAAAGGGTTAGACCATAGTCCACCACACTGCTCAGTGTGGTTTGGACTTCACATATCTTTGATATCATTATGGAAAACTCTCAGACATGCAGGTTTACTCACAATGTTTTCACCGTTAAAGCAAACTCAGCAATCAACGTGGTGTGTAAAGTGGTCACCGTGTCACTGCAGTTATGTCAAGTATTGTGGATTTGAGCCCCACATGGTACAAAAATAAGCATCTGTGTTATCCACGCGTGGTTGTTTAGAGTCCGGGTGTTCTTTGTGTCCCTTGGTGCAATGTCTTTGTAAACACCACTTATTCTTATATTTATCATCGGAAGTTTAATTTTCGAGTTAGATTAAATTATTTCTGTCGAAATATTCTAAGTTGGCAAGATTCAAATACATAACAAAAATTCCATGAACTTTCCTTAGGTTGTTTCCAAGCGGTATAATCCAGATTTAAGTTGAATCCCAGGCAGATTAAAGAAGCAAAAATTCTAACACTGCCTCAGTTACAAAGCAACTTGTGGCGTGTTCGACACCAAGGCGAGCAGAGTTCGTTCCATATTTAGGAAACCGCGGAGTAATAAAATGTTTTTAAAACGTCTTAAAACGCAAACTCATATTACAGAGAGGAACACTGGGCTCATATTTAACACATTGTTGTTTTACACTCTTCATTGTTTCAAATTAGAATTTCAAACGAAATTGCTTTTAAAGATAGTTTTAGAGTAACCCACTTTAGTTTTAAGTAATTTTCGGTTAGTGTCTTATTTTGTGTTAAAGATTCTCAAACGGTTTACAGACGAAATGGAAAATCTGATATTGGATACCAATGGTCTTTAAATGGAACTAGCTGGTCAGGAATCACAGTGCATTTATTTCCTCTGCTGTGCGAGGCGCTACCAATTATTAAAGAAGAGCAACAAAAGAACACAAGTATGTATGACCACAGTAGAGTCGACTAGAGTGCGTACCAACAAGTTTGGGTCCTCATACCTCTGCCGAACGATCAAGGCATGGAATTCTCTGCCAAGGCACGTGTTTCCTTCTTCCTTCAATCCTGGGTCCTTCAAGCGGGGCGTGAAAAAGCACCTTCTCAGGCCGTCGAAGTAGAGACCTCAACATCGCCTCGGCTGTTATGAGGACGGTGTGGAGGCCACTGCTCTTAGACCACACGACTGCTTACCATCAGGCGGAGTGTGGTCATTTTGACGAGAAAAAATAAAAACATGTGGTAGAATATTATATTATATTATATATTATTAATTTTAAAATAATTCTTGTGTACTTTACACAAGGAACCCCTAGACTCAAAGCAACTATTGATAGACCACACAATTTTTTGGGTCGTGTGGGGATGGAACTCGTTGTACTCTGCAAAAAGGCGAAGCATCCGCTTAAACCACTATGCTAGCCGTGCAGTGCAACTACGTGATAGTCGTGTTGGGACCAGGAGTTGCCAGTGGCGACCTAACCACCGAAACAACTGACAAATCGTTGAGTCACTTATCTGCTACCTAGAAACAATAACAACCGGTTTATGATTTTCTTAATTTCCTAACTAAGACAGCGACATTGGGTATGACCATGGCTATGAGAACAAAGTACTGTTCTTGAGGGATAAAAAATTAATTACAAAATCTACATTACCGCGAGAGAGCCGCGTGTAAAATCTAGAATTTAAAACACCTCAGAACAAATTTACCAAAGTGCATAAATCCAATAAATACTTGATCGCTTTTGCAAGAGGCGTCAGGAGGTTTTATTTAAAAAACCAATTTAGCTGGTGATTTGCAGTACCGACCGCCAGAATTAGAAATGTAGCTGTTCTTATATTTCTATTTGTGAAATATCTATTGTAGTTACGTTTCCTGGGTAGACGATTTCAATTACAGCGCTGCGAGCCGAATAGACAACTGGGAGATCACTTTTTCTTCTTTATATTTATTTTTAAGAATGTTTGCTGGTTTGAATTTTGTAACTGGCTGTTTCTGCTTTTTTAAAACGACTGTGTTTATCAAAGATTCTGTAAACAAAGGAATTTGTTAGAGTTACTATGTTATGAACTAGCTTTTACCCGCGACTCTGTACGCGTGAAATTTCCAATTAAAGTACCTATCTATATATTTTTCTTTATTTGCAATTTTATAAGAAATCTCTCTTTCTCTCTGCGACCCTCCAAATTTTTTTTAGTTGCGGCTTTGAGGACGCGTATTATATTTTCTTATTATTAAAACTTGACTTCTAGGCGTTGTACCAAGATGAAACATTCAAACAACTAGATTTTAAGTTAGACCTTCTACAAGCTAACTATGAAAACTGCATTAAATTTCGTGCCGTAGTTTCTGCGTGATGCGCGTACAAACATACAAACAGAATGACAGACAAGTATTCGAATATTATTGGAATGCAATTATGTGCATCTAGTAGTCCCTAACTAACACCATACATACTTGACACCTATACTATTGCTTAAACTTTAGCAACGCCGTTACTTTTTTATAACTAGCTTTTGCGCGCGGCTTCACTCACATAAAATATAGCCTATATTATTCGGTGATAAGACAGCTTTATAATGGTGAAAGAATTTTCAAAATTGGTTGATTCGTTTTTGATTTCAACCCTTACAAACAAACAAAAAATCTTTCTATATATTTAAACTCTTTTTGATTCAATACTTTCCAATCAAGGGCCAAGCGAATTAAATCAGATTAATTATAAATAATCAGCGTTCATTAACCGTGATTAAACCGCGCAGATTTAATTAAATCTAGTACATACCTCCAACACTGCGCTGTAACTCGTATCAATAATAACGTTTATCGTTATTAATTAATTTTTCAATCAACTGCATCATGTGTATGTTTATATTACTTAAACGTAATCATTGTGTCCTAATTTAAGGCCATCGTTATTTATTTATTCTATTTAGAAGCTTCTACTTCTTCATATTTAAGAGCTTTGCTCTTGTCGGTGGAGTATGCGCCATCTTTCTCGATCTTCGGCCAATACCTTGACCTCCTTATCAGACACGACCTTCGCCTTTTCCTTCATTTGGTCAGTGAATGCTTCTAGGTCTGTACTTCCTCTCTATCCTTTCACTTACACACTATTTGAAACCATTACTAGTATAAGGTATAGGTGTCTGCACCTATGTTTGCATTTACCATGGCTGCTGAAAAGCAACCGAAACGTCGGGGAAAGTATAAATTTAAATAGTTTAATATTTTAAATGATCTATAGGTATTGTTTATCAAATAACCCGCAATGAAATCCGTCTAAATTAGTTTAATTTGAATGTATAATATTCGTCCAAACGTAAAACAATATTATGATGATCTTGCTATTATGCGGTGCCAGTGATGAGTGTATAGTGTTTATTGAACGAACTTTTTGCGAAGTTTAGAAAACCGACGTTCTCGTTTTGAATTTTGTATCTCTTAAAGTATATAAAATTATATCTATACTTATATATTAGTAAAATTGTTTAAAAGATTTAAAAGATTGTGAATGGGGATTAAGAATGAATGAGTTACTTGTCAAATGTCTTCTTTATGGCGATGACCAAGTAATACTTGCGTCATCAGCAGAAGAGTTGCAGGCGATGGTAACTATTATGCATGGTGCTTTTGAGAGTAAAGGAATGAAAATAAATGTAAGGAAGACGAAAGTAATGGCATTTGAAAAGGAAGATTGCGTGACAATGTGTAATATTATGATTGATGGAGAAAAAGTGGAGCAAGTGAAACAGTTTGTATATTTGGATACTTTGTTTACAAGGGATGGTAAACATGAGGGAGATATTGAAAGGAGAACGATTGCGGGAAACAAAGTGAATGGAGCTCTACGCGCTTTTATGAACAGTCGAAATGTTTTCGAAAAGGCACGTTTGGCTGTTCATAGAGGACTATTAGTGCCCACACTTATGTATGGAAGTGAAAGTTGGGTATGGCAAAAGAAGCATGAGAGCAGAATAAATGCTGTAGAAATGAGAGCGCTGAGAAATATATGTGGTGTGACTCTGAAAGATAGAATAAGGAATAGTGTGATTAGAGAGAGATGCGGCATGAAAGTGGATATAGTGACAAGAATAGAAAAGGGTATGTTAAGCTGGTTTGGGCATGTAGAAAGAATGGACGAGGAAAGACTGACTAAGAAAGTTTATAAGGCTAGTGTGAATGGAACAGTCGCAAGAGGAAGACCTAGGCGAACGTTTCTTGATCAGATCGGAGGCGTTCTGGACAAAGGCCAGGTTAAGAGCACCTTGAACCGACGGGCGTGTATGAGGAATTTGATGAAAGTGAATGAAGCCAGAGAAGTGTGTCAGGATCGTAGCAAATGGAAATCCGTAGTCTCTGCCTACCCCTCTGGGAAATAGGCGTGAATCTATGTATGTATGTATGTATATATTAGTAAAGCTGAAGGGTTTGTATATTTTTTGTTAGAACGCTCTAATGTCTAGAACTACCATCAGATGTGAAAATTCTTTTTGAGGCCCAAATTCTTGAGCCTCTACTGCGGATCAGTAATCTTTAACGTGGGAGAAACGGCGGGGGAGAATGAGTATTATATAAAACTATAAAAACATTTTTCATTGATACTCCGCTCCTATTGGTCGTAGCGTGATGTTATAAAGCCTATAGTCTTCCTCGATAAACGGGTAACGGTATCCAACACTAAAATAATTTTTCAATTCGGACCCGTAGTTCCTGAGATTAGCGCGTTCAACCAAACAAACAAATTCTTCAGCTTTATAATATTATTATACATTGCACATCACTGTTTAATAATTGGTCGGTTACTAGTTGACTGCACAGATGGTGGTTGTGGTTTAAGTTAACGCCACGCCACTGCCACCGAGTGTTGTGGGTTCAAATCCCATGCGGGACTAAAATTTGTGTGATCTACGAATGGTTGTTCCGAGTCTGGATTTTCTTTGTGTCCGTTGTTTGAATCTTTGTTAAGTCCCCCGCGACACAGAAATTATTCCTAGTGCGGGAACAAAAATAAAATCGTATTGTCCCGATTGGCCGCGGGATAACTCTTTACACTTATTTTTTAGCATAAAGGTAGCGACTAAAGCATCGGTATTGCGACCGAGATGTCGTGGGTTTGAATCCCACCCATTACAATAACGACGTAAATCTACTCCTTACCAAAGTAATGCCTTTTCCAGAAGAAGTGCTGTAAGTTTCAATGCGCTTGCACGGGACCTGAATATCGATCTGTTTTGCACTAGTGTTGCCTCCATGAGGCGGCAATTGGCCAATTCATACTTTGGTAATGTGAGCACTAATACAATGAAAATACTTTTTTTTGTTATATTTAAAACGAGATAAAAATCGTCATTCCTTTTTTTTATATACATGTGAGGGCTTTTAATTGGCAAACTGAAAATGTTAATAATTGTTATATTTCATAGTTTTAATTAGTCTGTAAGCCTTCTGTAAAACTAAATAAATAAATAAATAAAGGATTCTAGGTTACCTGGCAGGCTTTACATAAATACTAGTAATTTGCAAGCCAAATCGTAAGTAACCTTTAAAAATAAAGCAATATATTAGAGTCCCTCTCCATATAGTGTTAGCTGTAGCAAGCAGTGTCCGATATCGAATAAGATTCAGTAGCGCCGTGAGAGGTACGGCGTCAAATGATAAAGATTTCACTTATATTACTCCTGTTCACTTATTTGCTACAATTTATTAGTTTGTTACTTCTTTTTTGACACAAAGTAGCGATGTTCGGAATTGCATTCGAATTTTATTCGAATCTGTTTATATAACTATAGTATATTGTAGTACTAGCTATATCCTGGGAGTAGAACATTTTTTCCTGGATGAAAGTTTCCTCACACAATGTGTAAGCGAAACCTCATAATAATCGGTCGAGTAGCTAAGGTGTTAAAGTGTAACGAACAAACAAACGACCTTACATTCGCATTATTGATTGGACTTTGGGTGTACGCTGCATTCTTAACTGTGAATATTGGTGTAATAATGCGTCTATTTACATTCGAAATGCAAATCGACGCATTATTACACCAATAGTAATTTATCTTAACTAAAAAGTAACTGAATATTATATACAGTTTCAAGCACATGATATAATGGAAAATTTTAAACTAAATTTAACGCCTGTCTCAGGGCCTCAGTCATTGTCAATGCGTCTATTGTGCATGACAGCTCGAATTCGATTCAAAGGTAATGTGAGTAAAGTGCTATAAGGGTTTTCAAATATTTTTTTTTGTGGAAACATCTGGAATTATTCCTGAACGTGGATTCTTAGACCTTAGCAAAGTGGATGTTATGTACCTCTGCCAACCACTTCGGGGACAAAGGTGTGAAGTATTCATAAAATCGTAATATTAAAATATAAATTTTAAAATCAGTGTTGCTATATGTTAGTTATTTAAAATCCATACCGAAAACTATTCGTTAAGCACATGCTTTCTCCTAATTTGAAGTCAATGTTACATTGTATTTTGTATTATTTATTTAGAAATAAATATCTAACTAAAATATTAACATGAACACAAAGCGCGACGGAAAAGCGAGTATTTTAAGTTATTTTACTTTTATGTTATTCGGCAGTTTGCGTTCATACATATGTATTTACAAACGGTACCTACTTAGTTTACTGAATTATTAAAGTAATATTGTATAATATAATATAATATTCTACCACATACACACAGCACCATCTAGCCCAAACTAAGCAGAGCTTGTACTATGGGTACTAAACAATGGATAAACATACTTATATAAGTTTTTTTTTTGTAAATACGTACATTTTATACATAGATCAATTGTTGTTTGGATAAAAGCTACACTCGCAGTATGACATTTATAAATAAGGGCGCCTGAAGATTTGTAAAACTGGCCACGAGCCTAGTACAGACTCCAGCTGCCATAAGGCTCTCGTAGCATTTATTATTCCCAAATCACTTGGGGTCGGCTTTTCTAGTCTAACCGGATTTGACTGGATATCAGTTTTTACAAGGAGCGGCTGCCACCTGACCTCCGAAACCCGAAGGCTAACGATACCCTAAGGCTAGACCAGTATCAGCATATTATAGGGCACTGACTTACCAATAACGACTGCCATAGATGTTCTTGGCAGCTGGGACCGACGGCTTAACGTGCTCTCCGAGGCACGGAGCAGGCGATAATTGTCAATCAATACGCACATAATTTCCAAAAGTCATAACTGCCGAAAGTCAAGTGCGCGACGTGGGTTCGAACTCGAGACCCTCTGAATTGCCGTCTGTTGGTCTCCCCACTGAGCTATCGCTGCTTATTTTTTTTATTATTACATAGTATTGTTAAATTTACTCCTCTGTATTTTGTGAAACTTTGTAATAAAAACAACTGTATGTACCTTGTGAGAGAAATAAATAAATAAAATTAAATTAAATTGAAACTGAAAATATTTACAAACGCTACGAGTAAGTATTAAGTCGGCTCGTCCGTGGAACCACCAGCTTCTGATAGTAAACCAGCATAAGATTGGTAGCTCGGCTACTATATTGCGCCCGATGTAGTAGCAGTAATATTTCTAACGGCACTCATTCCTACACCGCCCATTCTTTTTCTCCCACTTTTAATTCTTCTTCTCTAGGACCGACAATGCACATGCATTGCTAAGATAGCGATGTTTGCGCGGTTTTTTCCGCGTTTATCGTTACTGCGCCGCCTTATCGATCGTAGCGTGCCTATTTATCGAGGAAGGCTATAGGTTATATAACCTATAGCCTTCCTCGATAAATAGGCTATCCAACTCTAAAATAATTTATCAATTCGAACCAGTAGTTCCTAAGATTCACGCGTTCAAACGAACAAACAAACAAACTCTTCAGATTTATAATATTAGTATAGATTTAAGCAATCACTATTCGCAATTGCTAAAAGGCCGTATGCCTACACTACTGCTATCGGCCGAAAAGCCAATCTATATATCTCATAGATACACCGCAGTCATACCAATGCAATGTGTTACGTAAATAATTAAATGTAGCATTCTTAGTAAAATCAATAAATTACTGTTTTTTGACACAAAAATACCTTATATGTACTTATAAAAATATTTTATACATTCACACATACTGACGCTCTCGCCAAATTTGTGATTCAAAACTTTCTTAACGAGCTGGTGTACGCAAATTCCTAAGTCAATGGTGATGTTACTAGATTTTGTCCGCGGCTTCACTCTTGTTAATCCAGATTTTCAATAAATTGCTATCCCTCAGGAACAGCACTTTTTCTGGATGTAAGTTACTCTATGTCCTTATTTATACCCCAGGCGACGTGCACGCAAAATTGCATGATGATCGACTACATAGTTAAGGCGTGAAAGCGTAACAAACAAGCAGTCTCACATTCGCTTTTATAAGACTAGATTTTGCGCGCGGCTTCGCTCGCATAAATGTAGGTTAGCTTAGGTTAGGCTGGTAACAGTACTTTTTCTGGATGAAAGGTAGCCTTTGTCGTATTCTGTATCCCCGTCAACGTGTATGCAAAATTTCATGTTGATTGGTCAAGTAGTTAAGGCGTGAAAGCGGAACAAACAACCAAACAAACTCACATTCGCATTTATAATATTAGTAAGGATTAGTTACGATTAAAATATTATAAGGGCAACAAAAACATTTAGCAGGTGTCGACTCCTTAATGCAAAACTGAACACGTCGGGGTGGCCATTTTTCTAAACTCATAATGATGTCCGAGGCGTGACGGTCATTTGCCGGGCATTCCAGGAATGCTGTTAAGAGAGCCCTACTGAATAGGTAACGAGGACACTTTTAATATCACCTGCCCTCTTGAAAATATTTGGAAATTAAAGCGGTGACCTTGTTAGGGCGCCTGTACGGTGAGGGCGAGGAGGCCAGTAAAAATAATTATAACTATAGTGGTTTTATAACTACAAGTATATGTTACATAAGGGTAGTGTATCATTCTATTTTTTAATATAATAGGTATGTATATATTTTAAAGCTGCATAAATTAATTAATTATTAAAGCGGCTTTTAAAATACCAGTCGAGGATATCTATCCATAGTGGGTTATGTCTGATACTAGTCAGAGATAACCCCTACGTACAAAGGTATTGCATCTCTTTATAATCTATATATTAATACGTGAAGCAAAAACTTTGTACCCCTTTTTACGAAAATTGCGCGGTCGGAAGAGTATCAAATTTGGTACAGTTAAATTTTATATGGAAAAGGAGGGGTGAATTCTAATATTTATATAAAATATGAATAAGAAATAAGTACATTAAATTAATTGAAATTAAACTACTATATACGGATTTTATCGCGTTTTTTGTTTGACACTTTATTACATAATTTTGAAAACTGTTACACTACTTTTACTTTAAAACTTTACTAATTTTTAAGCTAATTAAATTATTATTAAAACTATTTAGATTTAATTTAATTTTACACTTTCCCCAACGTTTCGGTTGCTTTTCAGCAGCCATGGTCACGGGGAGTCTAAGATGGTAGTTGTCTCAATGTTCCAGTGTAGTTATTTTGCAAAGTACCTGAACATAATTTAATCATTGGTGTTTCTATTTAAGCAGAATGAGCTCAAAGTATCATGAAGTCTAGCTGTGGTTTGCTTCTTCTTGGGTTTGACTATTTGTATTACTGGATCCCAAGCTGGTGGTACATTCCAACCATCTTCTCTATTAAAATTAGAATGTTTTTTGATTTCAATAGCCTCGCGAAGCATCCTTGGTAGGGATCTGTGTTCTTTAGCGAGAATCTGTGGTTTGTCAAATCTCAAGTAGTGGTTGGTTCCCTGTTGCACATGTTCACACACAGCAGACTTCAACGAGCGACGGTGTTTTACATCAGCTATGTGTTCTTTTTTGCGGGTGCCTATGTTTCTCTTGGGTTGACCAATGTATGAGAGTCCGCAGTTACAATCTACATACATTAAATTATATACATTAAATTAATAAAAAAACACTACACGCACACAACCATGCATTTGACACACACAGTCTAATCCTGTTCGTAGTATTTCGGCATTATTCGGCTGATGTAATACTATTCTTCGTAACTATGGTTATATATATATATCAATATATAATGACACATATCAGCAGTATCTTACAGTCAACCTTTGGGTGGATTGGAATGATATATACTATTTATATTATAATATATTTACGTATTTATATGAAACTATCAAACTAAAAATTTAAATCACATATGATCGAATTTCGACCAATAGGCTAATGCTAGTAATAGTAATTACATACATACTCCCAAACCACAGCCACATTTTACTTTATTTTGTAACCCAAGTTAAAGTTGGCGAGCTTATTACCGTATAGATGTTTTTAGACTCCGTACTGCTGATGAGACTTACAACAAAAAATCTCTAGATCTAAGAATTGACTTCGGGAACCCACGATTGCACGCAAATATAAGTGCAAACGTATGCCAAGTGACCAACGAGGTGGTCGGCTAAATCAGTTGAGTGTTGAAAATCTTCAATAAAGAACTTCTTGCATTGCCAACGCATTATGCATTTGATTTTCAAGAAACAGCCCAAGAAAATATTTGTTCTGTACCGACCTTCTCGAGAAACAAGCGCCACCTTACTTACGCACATTTAACCATACGTACATAATTTAAGACCACTTAAAACATATTTTACAACTACAGTTTATATATGTTATATAATTATAATATAAGTTCAATATAACAATATATAATGCCGGTTTTATGTGGCGATATAAATGTTGTAGTTAGAATAATCGCTCGGACAAATCGTGCTTATTTATTACGATTTTACAAGGAAATTACTTTTACAAAGAAGAGAACCTAAGGTGTTGGGCTAATAACTCAATTCAAGTGCTAGTGATGTGAATTGTGAGTAGAATATCGAGAGCATTTCCCTACAATTTTATTTAAATCAGTTTGCTACAGACTCTTTGAGAGGGTATAGCGGCATCTTTACTTAAATGTCTCAGGCATCTCATCTGGTGAAATAACTTCGCGTTTTAGAAGATCGCAGCCAAATAACTTTGTATTGTGCTCCTACAGGAAATAGAGTTGCCGGGCTCCGTCAGATGTTGGTGTACTATCAGCATGAGCTTTTAGTGTGATCTTTGGCCCGTTGCAATGCATGAGTGATATGTTTGCTGTTTGAAGCAACCATAGGCTACGGCAAACGCTTTCCACCAGGAACTCCGATACGATAAAAAAGTGCATAAAATACTATAAAAATCAAAACAAAGAAAACACGTAGAGGCTAGATGGATCTGTGTGTTTTATTGATATTTGTGTAATTTTCCGATATTTTTCAGAGGTAAAATGTAACAGCTAGCTAAACTTACAATTTAGTCATTGTTTATACCTGTGAAAGATTTACAAACAAGCTTAGGTACTTGAACATTTTTAACAAATAATTAATTTTTATATTTGAATTTACGGACGAATTGCACCCTATCTAACGGTGAACAGTTTCTGTACATGGCGTTATGGCATGTGTGTATCAAACAATACCAAGAAAAAAAGATTCAACTACTCATGACAGCAGGTTGAAGATAAAGTAGGACATTAAAATCGCGATGGTTAGAGCAACCGAGCTTGCAAAATCCGAGTCACTAGTATTAAAACCGACCAGGTTCCTATCAAGATAACCCTCTAACTTAGATTCTCATCAAATTCTTTACACACATTTATCGACTAAAAAGTAAACTTAATTTATTGACTACATCGACACTCGACACTCTCACATCACTAGCCTGTAAAAATAAGGTTGTTAGTTTTAGGGTGGGTGTTTCGCAATCATAAAGCCTTCCACTCAAACGTGTCGGCGAAGTATGGCCTGGTTTAATGAGAACATACATTGTATGTAACGACCCTCTGTATTGTGTGCGGGAATACCGGGTTCAACTCCGTGCAAGGTATTTTGTAAACTTTACTTATTTATTCTAAGTGTGTACGGTGGATGGTTTTGTGAAAATAGCGTAATCTAGGGTCAATGGAAATTGGTTTTAAATGTCAATATTTATTTAGATTTTTATGCAGCAAGTCCGATGGCGCAGTGATTTAAGAAGCTGTCATTACGCGAATGTTTTAGGTTTCGATCCTTGGCCGGAACAAGTCAATTTCGGGCCCAGTCGTTCTTGGATGGCTACAACATTTGAATACTTAGAAATTCTCCTGTGATACAGGCAATAGAAACTACCACAAAAATAAATGGCTTGGCTCGCTAAAACATTTCATACACATATTATATGTTTTAATCATAGTACCTATATACTCTTGGTATAAGAGAATTACACATTGAAATTAAACAAACTTTATACGGATTTTATCGCGTTGTTAATTTTTATAAAACACTATAATTATATAATTTTGAAACTTTAAACTACTATTGTTAAACACTTTTACTAGTTACTGTTAATTTAAATTTAAGCTATTTAAATTATACAACTATTTTAGATTACATTTCACACTTTCCCCGACGTTTCGGTTGCTTTTCAGCAGCCATGGTCACGGGGAGACTATGGTAGTTGTCTCAATGTTCCAACGTAGTTATTTCAAAGTACCCAAACATAATTTAATCATCGGTGTTTCTTGTTACGCAGAATGAGCTTAAAGTATCATGAAGTCTAGCTGTGGTTTGTTTCTTCTTGGGTTTGACTATTTGAATTACTGGATCCCAAGCTGGTGGTACATTTCAACCATCTTCTCTATTAAAATTAGGATTTTCTTTTTGATTTCAATAGCCTCGCGAAGCATCCTTGGTAGGAATCGGTGTTCTTTAGCGAGAATCTGTGGTTTGTCAAATTTCAGGTAGTGGTTGGTCCCCTGTTGCACATGTTCACACACAGCAGACTTCAACGAGCGTTGGTGTTTTACATCAGCTATGTGTTCTTTTATGCCTATGCTTCTCTTGGTTTGACCTATGTATGAGAGTCCGCAGTCACAATCTATTTTATAGACCCCTGCATCTTGTAAAGGTAGTTAGCACTTGACGGATGGTAAATATTGACTTATCTTCGTTGGCAGCTTGAAGTATGTGTTGATTGAAGCTTGCTTCAAGATGTAGCCAATCTTGTCAGTGACACCCCTTACATAAGGCAGTATAGCAGGCTGGCGCTCGACTATAGCTGGCTTTTCTCGGGATCTGTGACAGCGGCGCGGCTATTGGAACTTGTTGTCTTGCAGTACTTGCTTGACATGTTGAAGCTCGGCGTCCAGGTGTTTCTTGTCACAGATCCCGTGGGCACTCTGCAACAAAGACATAGCTAACTGTTTAGGATGGTGGTGAGATTTTTCTTCTACCAACAGTCAGATCGTGTGCATGTTGGTCAACTATCTATGAGATTTGCGATAGATATCTACTTGGTTGTGTTTCTTTCAACTTGGTGTTATTAGGTAAGAACACAGTCATGTGTAATTACCGTCGTGTGGTCAGCACGTCGACCACCAGCAGCGCTAAAGAAAGATGGCTACCATTCTGGGTAACAGCGAAATTCACCCATTATTCACTTTCTTAGCTTTCGTTGTATATTGGTTATAACTGGTAGGGTAAAATTTAATAAACCGCACTATACTACAAAATTTAATAAAATGTACTTTTTAAAATCTTTTAATTTTGAAATTCGCCATCTTGGTTTTTATTTTATACTTGATTTTGCCCACGGCTTCACTCGCATAAATGTAGGTTAGGTTAGATTAGATTAGTAACAATACTGTTTTCTGGATGAAACCCTATGTCCTATGTGTAACCTTGACATGTTGTATGCGAAATTTCATGATGATCGGTTGGGTAGTTAATGCGTGAAAGCGTAACAAACAAACTCACATTCGCATTTATAATATTAGTTAGAATGATATATGTATACAGGTATAATTACATAAAGAGTGTGTGTTTCTATCATATATAAATATACAAACCCTGTGAAAATTCCAACTCTCTGCCTATTACGGTTTTTGAGATACAGCCCGCTGAAAGACAGACAGCTGAGGCTTAGTAATAGGGTCTCGTTGGCACCCTTCAGGTACAAACCCTGAAAAAGGTGCTGGATTCTGATACAAGTTTATCGAAACTGATCATTTATTTATCATAGTATGGCGTGAGGGAATACAGATGTTTTATTTAGCTGTAATGTGCATTCAGACCTAGTTAGGTGGCGCGCATTAAAAATACAATCATTCAATCGGTTTTCGAAGAAACAACTCCATCGGGGAATGGGGCTACTACTACTAGTGTTAACTTGACATACACAAATAATATGTTGCTTTGTCGATTTGCGGCATATATTTGTAGACAATCAGGTCAAGCAGGTCTCGGGTTCACAGGTCGGGGAGTATGGTATGCGTCACACTGTCAAGAAATTCGCAGAAACGAGCAGGAGTAACTAAGTGAGTAGATCGTTAGTCTGCCTTACGGCGGCTTAAATAATGTATCGTTTGCTTTAAAAATTGAAAAAAATGTTATAAGGAAACCACCATATCAAAGAGTTCTCTAAGGTGTGAGAAGTTTGCCAAACGGCACTGTGTCAGCATGATGTCTATGTCCTAGCCATACTCTCATTCAAAAGGTTTCGGTCACGCAGTAGGACAGCGTATACGTATACAAATAATATAAAGATAATACATACAGATCCTCTTCTCACTTAGCCTTTATTATTCCCAAATCACTTGGGGTCGGCTTTTCTAGTCTAACCGGATTTGACTGGATATCAGTTTTTACACGGAGCGGCTGCCACGTGACCTCCGCAACCCGAAAGCTAACGATACCCTAAGGCTAGACCAGTGTCAGGATATTAGAGGGTACTGACTTTCTCAATAACGACTGCCATAAATGTTCATGGCAGCCGGGACCGACGGCTTAACGTGCTCTCCGAGGCACGGAGCAGGCGATAATTGTCAATCAATACGCACATAATTTCGAAAATTCATATAATTTCCGAAAGTCAGAGGTGCGCGACGTGGGTTCGAACCAGAAACCCTCTGCATTGCAGTCTGTTGGTCTCCCTATTGAGCTATCGCTGCTGCCATACATATAATACATACAGATATTAGAGCTAATAATATAAGTTCTCTATAGGAGGAGGGAGTCTGTGAGTTATGTCAACTCAAAAATCATACGTCAGGTGTTGTAATTATTTACTGTTGCTAATTCAGTCAGATAATCACAGTAATGAACTAGTTTATATGTTGATCAACCTTTCAGAAAACGAGCCTAGGCAGATATATTAAACTCTCATTTAATCGAAATCCAAGATATTGCCGTACTTAATGGAGCACATTCTTAGCATATTGCCACTACAGAGTATCTCTGTACAAAAGAACTTAAAAGGATTTTAATAGGTTCTGACGCATATGCCTCCCTAACCTCTGTCCCAGGACGCAGACTTACAGTAAACAAACACAATATTGTAGCAGATAATTCTATCTCGGCAGCCCACGATAATATCTACACTGCTTATTTATACTGCAGTTTGTGCTAACTAATTACCGTGTAACCTGGTAGCATGTTTTGTCTACAGCTGGTTCTATAAAGTAACGCGCCTACACGCGCTATGGCAGCTTAATGTGGTTGAACATTGGAGTATGATATAAACAATCTCATGCTTGTATACTCTAGAAGGTCTGAAAGGGTAAGCAGAGGCACATTATGGCAACATTTCGATGTTTTTAGGTTCTACGTAATAGGAAGTGTTGCTATGTACAAGCTTCGTGCTGTTCTAGTATAGTAAGATTTATTTTGTACTAGATTTTGTCCCAATCTTTGCTCACGTAAATGTAGATCGGACCATCCGTCCGTCCGTCTGTCTGTTATACAACTTTCAACTCAAGAACCATAAGAGCTAGAGACTCGCGGTCAACGCCATTCGACTCAGCATGGTTGATATACCCCGAAATGACTTTTGACCTCTGACCTCAAAGTCACGTGGTATCACGTGATCTTTGCATAGTACTTGAACCATTTTTTCCAACTCTAAGATTTACGGCAATTCATTGACGATTCTCACTTGTTTGTTTCTCACTTGGAATTAAGGTTCTTTGTTGTGGGAATTTGCAAACTTTCAAACAACGGACTTAGTATGTACTTTCTGATCACATAGTTCTACATACGATAGGTGATGCACAGAATTGTCTTAGAGCAACACCGAGGCAAATTTCGATCTCTGACTTAGGGCAATGAATAGCTTAGTTGGCAAATAGAAGACACGGTTTGTCGGAGACACAGGTGCAAGTCCTGCTCCATGTATTATATTATCCTCATTTATAATGATATTCCAGTTGTTACTAATAACTCCTTAACATAAAAAAACTAATTACACTTTGCCTCATTCGGGAATCGAACTCAGCACCTCACGATTAGTCAGCAGCTTATATCGCAGGACCAAAGAGGCAGTTGCATATTGTTAAGCATTTCTTTTCAAGTTACATAATATACATTTCTCACATTACAGACATTTCATGACAATAGTAGTGGTTTGATAGCGTGACTGGCATTCGCCAAAAGATGGCGTGACCTCTAATAGTTTGACACCATTGCATTCCCCTTGCATTTGATTGCGCTCTCGAAGCACTCACAACTCTACTTACTACCATTATGATTTTAATCTGTAATAATGTAGAACATCAGGTTCTAAGAAACATATACAAATTACCAGGAGAATGAATAATCCTATTACTGTGGCAATGCAATGACGACTCGATGGCGTAGTGGTTAGTGTAACTGACTGCCACGCCTGAGGTCGCGGGTTCGATTCCCGCACAAGTCAAACATTTGTGTGCATGAACATGGATGTTTGTCTTGGTCTGGGTGTTTCTATGTATAATATGTATGTATTTATAAAAAAAAGTATATATGTATGTTTATCCATTGTCTAGTATCCATAGTACAAGCTCTGCTTAGTTTGGGCTAGATGATGTTGCGTGTATGTGAAAGAAAGAATGCTGCCAGTCGACTGTGATGCGGAGGAATTCTATGACGCCTATTAGAGGGTTTTAATTTTCTTTTTCTTTTTATTTCTGTTTTATAATATTTTAGGTATAAGTTAGTTTTAAATAATTGTGTTTATATGTACATAGTTAATAATTTAAATAAACTGTACAAAAATTTCATTAAATAAATAGATCCTATTAATATTATAAATGAAAAGTTTGTGAAGGTGTTTGGATATTTTATACCAAATCACATGTTAACGATAAAAATTATACTTAGATAAATCTAGATTTTCTCCGCGGCTTCGCTCGCTTTAATGCAGATTTTTTCAATAAATTTTAGTCTCTCAGGTACAGTACTTTTTCTGGGTGAAAGGTACACGTTGCCAGGGGTATAGAAAACTATACCCCTGCCAACGTGTATGCCAAATTTCATGATGATTGATAGAGTAGTTAAGGCGTGAAAACGTAACAAAGAAACAAACTCACATTCGCATTTATTATATTTTATTGGATGTAAATGTTTGTGAAGATTTCACGGAAACAGATAATGCCTGGATTAACATATACTTGAGATACTTTTTATCTAGATGGCACTAAACCAGATGAAGCAAATTTTAAGATTTTCTTACTGCTCATTGAGTTGTTAGGCTGGTTTTGAATAAAATTGCAGTTTCCTACCTGTGCAAGCTTTATATATAGCTACATTCATATTATACATACAGAAATACACAGCCAGGTACCTCTATGATAGGCTCCTGCCATGAGGAGGGTCTAGAAATTACTGGGCCATCAATATGAGGATTAGTGGTGTTTGCTCCTTCTGCTGAAAGCGTAGCTTCTTCTTTGTTAGAAGAGTTGCTAGAGTCCGTAGCCTATATTAGTCACTTATCACTTGAGGCAATTTATCTATACTAATAATAATCTAATATTATAAAGAGGCAAGATTTAATTGTTTGTCTGTTTGTTTGTAGGGCTTTTAACTTAAAAACTACTCAACCGATAATAAATAATATTTCACCATTAAAAAGCTAAAGCTAAAGCGACCGAGTAACATAGGCTATATTTTATTTGAAAAAATAGTACTGTTACTTTATTTTTACGTGGGAGAATGCATTGACGCATACCTCTCCGCTGGGCGACGTAAAGGTTATGTCGGACTCACCGGGGAAAGATGGTGAGCAACATCCCGGTAATACCGACTACATCCACCACGGTGTTACTCGATATACTCGTAACTGCAATCGGTGGGGTCGCACGAATCACTTTCTCATGCAATCGCGATCCCGCCGAGGTTTCGGCCCGCCTTTTGAAAGACTACTACAAAATAAGATTTTTGTAACCTCAACTTAGGTCACTTCTATATTTAAAAATTTTAACCCTACTGCTCCCTTAAGGGGGGACGGACACACGACACAGAGGCGCGCTTGGGAACACGCACACTGCCTCTCGGACCTGGTGCTAATCGGGTGGCAGGCAGGCCCACGAAACCCACCACCCCCAGTTAAAAGCTCGCGAGCGAAGCCATGGACTTTTCAGCTACGTCTAGAAGTAACATGTGCCCAGTAGACCGCAATGTGCTCGCTCCTTGATGGCAGCTAAAACCAATATAGATCCAGGAATCAATCATTTTAGTAGCAGCACCGAAACTGGAACTGTGCCTACTCGACAGCAATAGTCTCGGTCCTTGTTGGACCTAATACAATATATAGCGAAATGTGAGCAGAACACCCTTCAGCATACCTCTTCGAAGATATAAACGTAAAACTATGTATACCATTTCATAATACGATCGTGTAAGTCACATGAATATTAACTGATAACGAAACATTATTTCCATTTAGGTATACTGCACTAAGTTACTACGCATTATGTCCAAGTTACGGCAGCAATTTCTATCAGAACTTCGCAACGTCAGATGTACCTGTTTATAAACTTTGTGTTTAGTTACACGAAAACACTTTAAACATTAATTAATTGTACCCTCTGTTGTCTTACACACAACTTGTTAAGCTTACGTTATAATATATAAAAGACATTAAAAGTATATTATGTTTAATATGGGTTTGAATATGAAGTCGCCGCTTTGCCCGAAGAAAATCGTTAACGTTGTGGTTTTCATGCTAACTCAATTTTATTTTATTGGCCGCTTTGAATTATATGATTGTATTTTCCATGTATTTCGTTATATTTAGGGGATTATGGTTCGTCTTAAATTAACAAAAACATCAGCCATCATGTAAATATGGCGAATTGAAACAACGAATACCGGCAGACACTAAGCGATATAACTTTAAAATCAAATGGTATAAAAGGTTATTGATATTTATAAATATCAATAACCTTGTCTAGTCTAGTCTTTTCTCGAAATATAAACACATGTTTTAATAATCTTTGCATTTTATTCAGAAACCACAAAATTTAAGGTAAAGTCCTAATATGTATGTTTCTTTTTCAAAAGATAGCACGTTTTGCAAGGAAAATCCTTTCGTCGAGGCAGGTTATTCGGTTCTTACCTTATTAAAAGGCAATTATTTTCTTTATTATCCAACTTTCTTTTCAATAGACCACTCGCTTACTATTTATAATGCCTGTGTCGCGGCAAACATTACAAGCAATCGTGGACTTGATGCCCACATGGCACAATACTCTGTGTGATTCCGTCGTGTAGGCAAGGAACCCATAACACTCAGCGCACTGTTAGTGACCAGACGACACTTTAACCACTATTCACTAACATCCACGCAGTTATTATATTTCTTTTTTTTAAAGATACGTATGTTTTTGTGTCGCGGCAATCTATCCAATTATTTTAATTATTCTTTTAAATATATAGGTTGCCACTAAAACAGTTTCTGCAGTGTATTTATTTCTTTTTGTGGCGTGAAGGAATGAAGGCAGCAGGCGGCACATTGGAAGTGATACCTCACGTGACACTACGAGCACCGACTGTCACAGGTATGCATCCCTTACTACTTAACCAATACACTATCTAATAATTTTACTATAGTGCGGTCCAGATTTCTGTTAATTAATACAATAGCACTTTAAATTCTAATTGATTGAACTCTCTTACGATTGAGCATGTTTAAGACCAGACAGTAATTACCTATTCATCTTAATTTCACGTTCCACAAAACATCTTACCGTTTAAGTACTTCTAATTTATAATGTTTAGAAACGTAGATATGTTTATTCAGTGTACGTATAGTAATATTTTATTTCTATCAAACTGCATGTTAAAGCAATAAAAAGAAAACACCACCCTACATATGCAAACGTTCTCTTGTTTGAGTACTCTGGAAGCATGCCTTCCAGAGAAGGTATCTTCTGGAGAAGGTATGAAAAATGTGCTAAAAATGTAAATAAGATACAAGTTTCAAATCTGGTAATGGGTGACACTACATAGACCGGCAGGCGAGCATTACAAATGTGATGAATACATACATTAAATAATACAATACAAGAGAAGTATGTCAGGGTTACAATCCAGGTAATCCAAGCATATGACAATCCATAGTCTCTGCCTACCCCTCAAGAACATAGGCATTATTCCATGTCTATCTTAGAAGTATTTTGATCTCCTATACAAAAAAGACTACAATACGAACATAGTTCATCAAATAAACTTCACACTTACTCAATATATTTTAACCTACCAATCGTCGTTGCTCTTTGACCAGTACGCTTACAGAATTCATTGCGATATTTACCATCAAACCGATTGTTTAAAATATACTGCGTCCTGTTTGTACGAGCATCGAAAAGACAAATGGTTAAACTCTTGTCTTAAATCATTACAAATGACAGTAGCAGGTCAGAATGCAATAATTATCCGCACAAAATTGATTCTACGAATATAACTGCAAGCCGCCTTTCATTTACCTTATGTCGAGCACTTAAGGTTCAATTTTGCGTGACAGTAATGGCTTACAATCCCGCTGACAATAACCGATGAAGTCAGGAACAAAAGTTCTCGTAGCCAGCATAATTAGACCCATTACTAATGTTTGTATGGCCGCAATTCGACCGCGATGTATTAACGGAAGGAGGGGTGTGGGAGTTCAGGTAATTGTGGTCAAGTGACCACCCGCGGCGACCGCACAGCATGAGGACAGACTCACAGTCACCAACAACTCGAATGAGACATTTCGCCAATAAAAATAATCACGTACTCATTGTGATTTTTTCTTCGAGAATCCGATGCAAGTTCGGCGTATTATAACGGTTTGTAGCGCGTTTTATTAACTGTTTTTAGTACTTTTTTTCTATAAAAGTATTCTTAAAGGAATTTTAGTTTAGTTTATAGTTTGATTGGAAATATAATTGCTCTGATTCGAGAAATAAGCTTACAGCTATTTCTCGCGATGGCTAGTTACTAATGGATGTTAAGACGAAGCCGTCGCGCTTTCTCAAACAAACTATATTCGTAGTAATCTGGAACAGTTTTCAATACATGAAGCATTTTGTTTGGTTATTAATGTATGTATATTATAAACGAGGAAAAAGCAACCCATGAAGCAGGACTTGAAGCCGCTATCTAGATAATCTGTGTCTTTGCTTAATCAACTATTAGGATTGATTAAATTTTGGATTAAATTTTGTTTCTGTATATGCTTCAAAGCCAATCCTGAGCGTCATCTATTTTAAATAACTTTTTTTACTATTGAAATAATTATTTTATTTTGAGTAGTTAAAGTAAACTTCACTTATTACAGCTACTCTTGGCAATTACATGTCATAGGTTTGATTTCCAAGTCTGGTTAATACTGTTTGGAGTTTTAAGTCAGAACGTTATCAGTAGTACCGTGGAGTCAGAAAATATGCATGGTAGTCAGCCTTAACTTAGCTCCCTGTTACACGGGACAAAAAACATTGTTGAGGAAATATGATATATTATTACTAGAATCTGATTGAGCGCGGTTTATGTGATTTACAACATTTTTTGCACATTTGCCCAGACTTCTGCATGAATCTTCAGTTATGTTTGCGATAGTGAAGTCTCGATTTCGATTCCAGTTTGTGTAATAAGGTTTTCTTTTATTTATTTTTTATACAGCTAAGGTGGCAAACAGGCATGCGGCCCACCTGATGGTAAGTGGTCACTGTAGCCTATGGACGCCTGCAACACCAGAGGTATCACTTACGCGTTGCCGACCCTTTAGGAAAGGAAAATAATTAAAAGGAAGTGCGAAGGAGAAGGAGCGGGAAGGCGGAAAGTAAAGGGAAAGAAAGAGGGTCATTGGGCTTCCGGCACTCTCACTCGCTGTACGAAACACAATTTTCACGCCTTAACTTTTCGACCGATCATCATGATATTTCGCATACACTTTGTCAGGGATACGGAAAAGCATAGAAAAGCATATGGAAAATACGTTTCCCAAATGAAGCCACATGCAAAACTTATTTAATATCCAATCGTCCAGAAAGAGATCCGAATATATATATTATATCATATGTATATTGAAATATAATTCTGTGTTATGTTGAGTCCTAAAATAAGATTATATTGTGGTTTATTGCTGACACTTTCAGCAAGCAAATCACAATACCTGAAAATAGACAATCAGAAGAAATTAATAACTAATACACTAGTCTCTGAATATCTGGGCCTGCAGCAGCAGTATATTCTAACAACATTGTCCATTAAAATAACTGTCTATTTTGACGTATTTTGACTATTTTTACTAAAAATGTCAAAAATAAACCACAACAATATAATCTTATCTAATTTCTCTTTTATAAATTCTAGGAATACATGGTACAGTGTGCTGTTAAGTAAATGTATTCCGCCTACAAACACTAGTTCCTTCGAAGACGGCACAAAAGAGTGTTCCATTCATATTTGATAGTATTTCATCGTAAGTAGGTTGTACAATCGATACATCAACCGCCCTTATTTCTGTCATTGCATATCCAATGCATTCGTTTCTGTAAAGGGCTAGTTACATTATCAAGTAAGAATTCAGGCAATATTTACTTTGTATGTTTCTGTTCTGTATGTTAGTGATTGCGACTGTTTTGCATGAGCTTAAATGCTTTCTTAGTAGTAACAGTGATTCTGGAACTGCGATTATAAAAATAACCATTATTCTCAATTGCTTGTAGCAGTAATATATCTGCTCTGTATTAAACTGTCCCACTGCAGAAGGCTATTCGTCCACCACGCTGGGCCAGTGCGGATTGGCAGACAATACATGTCTTCGAGAACATTATATAGAACTCTCAGACATGCAGGTATCCTCACGTTGTTTTCGTTCACCATTAAAGCCAGCAATAACTAACTATTTAATACGAGGATTAGGATCGAACTCGAGACCTCTGATAGACAAAGAAAAGTTACTAACTAACTACAGTACATACACATTTAATCGCAGCGGTGACAAATACGACTGGGTTGTATGAGGTCTAGGATTTGATTTGGGTCGGGCAGTGTTGTTAAGTTTCAGTAAAAATATTTTCAGTAGCAGTACGGAAGCAAGAACTGTGCAGTAGAAGGCGTTATGCTGTTCTCTGGTACGTAAGACCAAAAGCCAAAGGTAGCGATGTTGGTGTAATACCTACACTGGGTCAGGCTATATCGGTGATAGAAATGTGTTGCGTATTCGTATCAGGCAGTGCTTCTATACCAGATAATTTTGATATCTGGACCGAGACAACCCATGTTTTACGGTGCACTTAAGCCTTTCCAGTTCTTAATATCTCTAATACAAGCAATAATTAATCATTTAATACACACATAAATTAACAAAAATCTGCGTGACAATGCAACTCTACACACGAGACTATCGCTGTTCTATACAGGCATTTACCTCAAACTTATTGCACAACAATTAATATATATTACTATATTAACAATATTATTTTACCTTCATTTTATATTAAATTTAATTTTCTTTTATATTTATCATACCTATTATTGCCATTACAGTATTAATTTTAGGTTACGCAAAATTTAATTATAAGTACATGTTTGTATCTGTGACATTGGAAGGTTGCTGGTACTTATAGCACAGGATATCCTATTTTAAGTACCAGCAAAACATTATAATGATATTCTTTTCTACACAATAACCTGTATATTTACTATGTAACTTGTAATAAGTGTGGCAATAAACATTTTATTATTATTATTATTATTATTATTATTATATATGGATAAATTCAATGTATCACACCCTTTACCACAATACCTATAATTAATATCGAAGTCAAAGACAAAGGCCTACAACAGTATGTAGTTGCACGCTATGCATCGTTTGTTTAATGGATAAATATTGACCGACTTTGTATTGAAATAGGGTAAGCTATTGCTTGTGGCGATTGCTTCGTTTTATATTTAAATTGCCATTCAACACTAATATTCTCGAATTGTTACTTACTTCTAGAAGAAAAAGATATTTGAGGATTGCATAGAATTTGATTGCCTTTTTTCTATACCTACAGGTATGCGAGCCTCCAGAACTTCTATTTATCTGGCAAAGCGTTGTTTTAGAGTTACTAATTTTACCTTGCGTTTCTGTAAGGGAGTGGTACTTTACAGAGCGGCCCCTCTGACATGTTAATATTATATAGATAACTAGCTGACCCGCGCTACCTCGTCTGTTTTACATAAGAGAATTTTCCCCGTCTTGGCAACATTTTTCATTGATGCTCCGCTCCTATTGGTCGTAGCGTGATGTTATATAGCCTATAGCCTTCCTCGATAAATGGGCTATCTAACACTAAAATATTTTAAATTCGAACCAGTAGTTCCTGAGATTAGCGCATTCAACCAGACAAACAAACAAACTCTTCAACTTTATATTATAATATTAGTATAGTTAGATTTGTCCGTGAATCGACGGGCAAATAGTTTTTCGGTCTTCATTTAGCAGAAACAACTGTTTGACAAGCAAATCGTTTAAAGCAAGCGATCTTTTAACAGGATCCCTCTCCGATGAATCACATATGAAACATAACAATAAATTTTCTATTGTGTCTATCACGGGACAGCGAATGGATTAATATTTCCCTTTTATATTGAATAAGATTGGTCTTTCTCACAAAATATATATTCTAAATAAGAAAAGATACAACGTGGTATCTACATACAAAGCTTCGCGCTAATATCCTCGAAGTCTTAAGTTGGTGCAATACACGTGTACAAACCGATTGCCTTCTACCAATCACAAATCTATATTTCATGCTGCTCCTGATAACTTTTTGGCAGATAAACTTAATAACACTATGCCTGAGACGTATTATCATCGTATAATATTATGTCATACATAGCAAAGATTAACATACATGCCTTACTACATTTAAATTTGGCCACCTTTCTGGACGCTATGTTATCACACAATACCAATACAATACTCGATGGCGTAGTGGTTAGTGTAACCGACTGCCACGCCTGACGTTGCAGGTTTGATTCCCGAACAAGTCAAACATTTGTGTGCACGGACATGGATGTTTGTCTTGGTCTGGGTGTTTCTATGTATAATAAGTATGTATTTACAAAAAAATCCATATGTATGTTTATCCATTGTCTAGTAGCCATAGTACAAGCTCCGCTTAGTTTGGGCTAGATGGTGTTGTGTGTATGTGATAGAATATTATTATAATACCGTAACATCGGATTTATAAATATAGTATTACCACGCTCACCTATATTGAACATTATACACTATTGTTCTACATCTAATATGTGAGCTTATTTTTCTTAGTAAATACAGTTTACATTCACCTAATATTTATTAATAACTGACATGGATAAAGGGGTAGACGTGTGTTGTTATTTACATAAAGAAAGCAACAATCATAATTTACAACTTAACTAATTAACAAAACTAACCACTTATAAATAGAACAAAATGAAGAGTAACAAAATATGGGACTGTAAAAATTAATAAAAAGGGATGGCCGGTTTAGGCAGCGTCGTAAAATTCCTCAGCATCGCTGTCGACCGGGAGTGTGCCCAGAAGACTGGCAGCATTGCCACGCTGAATGGCAATGCTGATTCTTTGAGCCAAAAAAAGTCCAGCCTTCTGGTCACGCGAAGCGTCGATTAGCCGCTTAGATATATCTCTAAAAAGCGCACGAGCGCCCAGACCCCTTGAACCCAGCGTCTCTACCTCAAACGGCTCGAAAACGTAATTACCAATTAAATTACTGTATTTACGCCGTTTGAGGTTTTCCGACGCTACAGCAGCACCACTGGCACAGCTCACCGTGCTCGGAAGATGTGAATACATTAAATTTATGATGTAAATCTTTGATATCATGACCTTTGATTGAGACATCAACAAATCAAATAGTACAGATACTCACAAATATCTTAACAAAAAAAGTACGCATCTACTTATACAATGAAGATTCTCGGTCATAACTAAGTTTCGTGAAAGGTTTTCACGAGGCCCATTACCCTTCGACCTTGAGGCCTCGGCGCTTTGGCCTGTGAATGATTTACTGGCCTGTTTCTTCATAGAAATGACGAGAGTGTATTCATTGTGTGGGAGAATCCACTGATTGAGTTAAGAGTTTGGGTTTTACGTGAATATTTGTGTTACGAGACTTTTGTAGGTTGAATCTGCGGCGAAAACTTGAAGACGAATGCTATAATATTGTCTTCTATTTACGCGAATATTATTCATTGAAATTAAACTGCTATATACGGATTTTATAGCGTTGTTTATTTGACACTTTATTACAAAATTTTGAAAATTGTTACACTACTACTACTATTAAACTTTACTAATTTTTAAGCTAATTAAATTATTATTAAACTATTTAGATTTAATTTATTTTTACACTTTCCCCGACGTTTCGCTTGCTTTTCAGCAGCCATGGTCACGGGGAGAATAGTAGTAGTAGTGTAACAATTTTCAAAATTTTGTAATAAAGTGTCAAATAAACAACGCGATAAAATCCGTATATAGCAGTTTAATTTCAATGACGAATGCTATGTTTATTAATTGTGATTTTTGTAGGTAACTTTTATACTGGGATAATTTCTATGTCGCGGAGAACTTTATACACGTTGAACGTACACAAAAAACAGCTTTTAGGGCGTCATCTTAATTTCAGGTACAACCAAAGTATAAACTTCTGACTGTAAGTGGTATTTAAGTGGTCGCCTTGCCGCTGCCACTGCGCCGAGTGTTGTGGGTTCGAATCCCACACGGGACAATAATTTGTGTGATCGACAAATTGTTGTTCCGAATCTGGGTGTTCTTTGTAAAGTGTAAAGTAAATGTTTGTAAAGTGCCCACAGGAATTATTCCTAGAGTGGAAGTTGTATTTTTTAGTATAAAAAAGAACTGTACGTATCATAATATATGAATCATAAATCATAATGTTAATTGGTTCTTGCGTGATAGCGGCACCAACAGATTGAGAAAGACAGACATAGTATTAATTCTATAAATAACTGTTTTGTGTTCATTCCCATTAAATAGACGATGTTGACTAGGTTTTCAAAAATTTCATCTTTTCCCGGGTGAGCCCAACATAACCTCTCCACTCCCCTTTTCCGCGGAGAGGTATGCGTCAAGACATTACCACACGTTAAAAAAAAAGAATGTTTTCAAAAATCACCTTTATTGTACAGGCACAGCCTTGTAACAGGTCTACAATAGTATAGCTCCACCTCTATCAGTTCTTCAGATAATGGGTCTTTGACTGATCGATGGAAGTGACCCGTAAAGGCTCTATTTTTTTCCATTTGAGGTACGTAACCCTAAAACTAGCAAACGGCTCAACTCTCTGCTCATCATAAAAATGTTTATTTTAAACAAGGAATCTACATTAAAATAACTAAAACTATTTCGCTATCCACACAACCAAAATACTTACAATTAATCAATTGACCTTCATCTATAAAATACATAGCACGAACAACTAAAACTTTCGCCTCTATCTCTACGCAACAAACCCGAACTCCTGACATCAATCGGTGCTAGCTAGGGGTCTGAACTAAGGGCACAAGTGTGCTCGACAGCTTTACAACCCCAAAGTAAAGAATTGCGCATTTATTATTTTTATTTGCCATTGTAGGCCGGGCATTTTTTTCGCTCAGTTGAAATCTTGTATTGAATGCCCCGGCCTTGCGCCAAATATATGTATATAGTAATAGGTGTATTTGTCAGCAACTACATTGGCATGCTCGGTTAAATTTAACGGTAATGTGGGGTTGTGTTAAAATTATTTTGTTTATTCGCTGATCGTATTTTCCGTGTAATCCTGTGGGTCATTTGTTACTGGGGTAATAGAAAGGTGTGGTGATATTTAAGGGTTGATATGAAGAATAGTAATCTTAGGCATCTACTTGTATCACTACATATTATAAAAAACAGTCCCCACTGTATCTGTCTGTCTGTTCGCGATAAACTCAAAAACTATTGAACGAATTTTCATGCGGTCTTCACCAATAGACAGAGTGATTCATTCATTTAGGTGTATAATTTGTTAAAGTTTTGTACTATCCGTGCGAAGTCAGGACGGGTCACTAGTTTTACGTGGGTAGTATTTAACTGCACAGCAAAAGAATACTAATTGCACAGCAAAATATATTTAAAGAGATCAAACTAAGTCGACGAGACTATTTTTGGGTGGGTTTAAGAAGGAACCTAACATAACCTAACCCTTCCGAGACGGAATGCAGTGATTTAAGGTATATAGGTGCTCGTTATGCTGTGCAATATTTGCTGTGCGATTAGTATTTCTGATGGGTTTTTTAATTTATTTTTTATATTACTTAGGTGGCAAACAAGCTTTCGGTCCACCTGATGGTAAGTGATCATCGTAGCCTAGGGACGCCTGCAACACCAGAACCATCACTTGCGCGTTGCCGACCCTTTAGGAGAAAAAGAAAGTGATAAGGAGAAGGAGCGGGAAGGGGGGAAGAGGGTGATTAGGACTCCGGCACTCTCACTCACCGAACAAAACACAACAGTAGGAATACTGCTATTTCCCGTCGATATTCTGTGAGAGGGTAGTCCTTCCTCGGTCGAGCCGGCCCATTCATGCTGAAATCAGCGAGGCTCTACTACTCAGAAGTCCTTATATTTAATCCCGTTTTACATAAACATTAACATGTCTGTGCGCTGATCCTCGGCTACTTATTGGTAGGTTTGCTACGTATTACTTAGCATATATAATTAACTTTACAATTGTGATATATTCACAATTGTAAAGTTTTTAGCAATTTTGTTGCATTGAAAATATTCTAAATATTTGCATTCATAACTGTATCGCAGGTTATGTAAGGTAAAAAAGGTCCACTAATAGTTGATCCTTGTCGTAAGGATCAACTATTAGTGGACCTTTTTTTTTTATCTAGTCTCGGGATCGAACCAACAATACTCAGCATACTGGCAATGGCGTAACGAGCATTTTACAAAAAGTGCTCATTTTCATCTTGACCGATTAAGAGGGTCATGAACACTTTTCACTCACAGATTATGTCGAAAACATTTGGACTTGCCATGTTGGTAATCAATTTCAAAGGAATAGAATAATAGAGTGCAAGAAAATCTTTACTTAATTACATATTATTACATTATATTTTAATGATCAGTACAGCCCACTTCATGTTAGAGGCATCAAAACCGCATTCAATGCAAGAATACAAATATTTTAGCCTTCGCTATTACACAAAATAGAGAATAAATGTAGGTATGGTCGTAATTTTCTAACTAGGTTTATTTAGTAAACAAGCACTTGATTATAAAAAACATACATTATTACTGCTTTCAGACTATATTCATTCCCTAATAAATAGGGATGACAAAAAAAATACAATATATATAATAGGTCTCTATATCATAGCTAACTAACCAGTACGCCATATTTGCTATGACAAAATAGGACACGCAGACAACAAAAAAAATAGAATCATAAATCAAGTTTTGTTTTGACTTTCACAGCATCAACGTTCAAAATCCATTTTCTAATTCCAAAGTACCCTGCAGAAATAATCTACATCCCTCGGGATTCGAACTTGGGAACTTTGAAACGAGGTGCGTTGCTGAACACGGCTAAGTGTATGAATAGGACGGGATCTATCAGTCAATTTGTTTAGGATTTAGATTTGACACTTCATGTTTGGTTTTGGGACGATTTGGGCCTCACGCGAACTAAACTAATAGGGTATAAGCACATTTACAAGTTCTTATTAAAACTAAACTCCGGAATTTAATCATCGTTTTAGTGTGGATTAATTAGAATAACATTGACGTTGTTCAGTTTATTTTAATTAATGGACACTCTTGTTGGTCGTTGAGTGACCGCTTATGCTTTAGGAATTCTCGATTCTGGGCTTCTTGGATTGAATCTCGGGCAAATAGTTGTGAGGTAATTTTTCGTAATTCTTAAACATATGTAAAATATTACATCGGTTGCTAAGGGGCAACGTGTGAATGGTATTCCAGGTATTACACGCTGCGGTAATTGCTTGCCGCCAGTCGGACTGTGTACAATGGTAGAGTTATGATTGCCACCTTGGTAGAAAATATATATAGGTATATAAATAAGGTGAGGTGCCTTAACTCAGTGTATATGTACACAAAATATCCCAAAAGCAGTTAATCAGCGGGGCTTCGGTAAAAGCGGGGGGTGAATTCTATTGTCTAACAAACACATGTTAGTGTATTGTCCAAGTCCTTGTAGTATTAGACATATGATTTTTAAATATGAAATTTAAGTTATCGTACTATGAACACAATATTTTCGCTTTTTTTGTTCATGAAGTTAAAATATATAGGTATTTCTAATTAAAATGATATTCAAGCTTAATTCTCCGCAACATGAATATTCTATCACATACACACAACACCATCTAGCCCAAACTAAGCAGAGCTTGTACTATGGGTACTAGACAATGGATAAACATACATATATACTTTTTTTTTTTGTAAATATATACATATTATACAAATAAATGAATGAATGAATGAATAAATAATGAGTAAATAAAATATGTTATGTTTTTGTTGTTTAATAACCTCCTTTATTATCCAAATCCCGTCAGTCCACTACTTATGAGACCTATATATTATGTAGTCTGTGTTCTGTCAGTTTGCTATGTTTTCATGAGTAACCGCTAAACTAATTTAGTTGCAATTTGATATCAACATAGCTAGAAGCTTTAAAAAAGTACAGAAAGGATAATAATCATATTATTACTCCTGTTTATATGCTATCCTCTTACTGGACACGAACTTCGAACGTCTAGTCACAATCCATAATCCACCACGCTGAACCAGTGCGGATTTTCATACTTCACAGGTCTTCGAGAACATTAGGCAGCCCAATGATCTCCCGCAAAGCTATCACTGTATACTTGCGTAAAAATATTATAGATCAAAAATAAACTGCCGATTGTCATCTAAAAATATTACACTTCTAACTTTAAGCCTCCACGTGTTATCGTGAACCATGACCTACATATATCCTATTGTCTGTCAATCATAACACGTATAAACTGTTGTTTCACGGTCCGCCAGCCACTGAAACTTTTTCAAGCGACTGTCAGCATGCCGTATGACGTCAGAGGCTGTGTGTGACAGCCGCGTAATTGCCACAAATGTTTGTAACAAAAATACAACACACTCATTTACATATCCTTTTGTGTATAGCTGGCGTGAGGTTATGTAACATTATAAAAATACTTATGTCTGTAGGGAGAGGTCTATAACATCCACATTTCAGCTATGTTATAGCGCCCACGCAATAGGAGGCTAACCCATTACTGTCTAGAGAGCATACATTCATACTCCTTGTTGCCATTAGAAATTGTCAGCCTCGATGGCGTAGTGGTTAGTGTAACCGACTGCCACGCCTGAGGTCGCGGGTTCGATCCCCGCACAAGTCAAACATTTGTGTGCATGAACATGGATGTTTGTCTTGGTCTGGGTGTTTCTATGTATAATATGTATGTATTTAGAAAAAAAAAAAGTATATATGTATGTTTATCCATTGTCTAGTACCCATAGTACAAGCTCTGCTTAGTTTGGGCTAGATGGTGTTGTGTGTATGTGGTAGAACATTATAATAATTAGAAATATCCGGTTAGAATATCCACGCCTCCAAAATTTAAGTGCTACGCACTTGCCAGTGTAGAAATCTATAATAATATAGTATAATAATATTTCTCGATTCATTGCCAAAACCGTCAATCCTCGACATGTCTCTAAACTTATTGTTTTGTTTAGCTGATCTGTATACTTCGTTGTTTCGCTATTTCTCTTAGCCTTTAATTGGTTCCCCATAATATTGGTAATAAATTTGTCATGTCTAAGTTAGTGACCAATCATGTTTCATCTTTCAAATTGAACAATTTTATACAAATAGTATAGTTTTATTTATATAACAGTTTTCTTTTTTCGTAAATACAACTCCAGCGCTAGGAATAATGCCTGTATCGCGGAGGACTTTACAAACATTCAAACAACGAACACAAACAACACTCTCAATAAA
This sequence comes from Catocala fraxini, assembly GCA_930367265.1. Classification (NCBI taxonomy): domain Eukaryota; kingdom Metazoa; phylum Arthropoda; class Insecta; order Lepidoptera; family Erebidae; genus Catocala; species Catocala fraxini. Next base: position 10,210,244 of record OV884050.1, read on the forward strand.
CCCAAAGACTCGGAACAACTATTTGTGGATATTTTTGACCCGTGTGGGGATCGAACCCACAACACTCGACGCGGCAGCAATCGCGAAGCGACCACTTAACTATTACACTACTACTGTTAAACTTGACTAGTATTTAAGCTATTTAAATTATTAAAACTATTCAGATTTAAGTTTACACTTTCCCTAACTTTTCGGTCGCTTTTTAGTAGCCATGTTCACGGAGAGACAAGTTAGTCTCCCCGTGAACATGGCTGCTAAAAAATTATGTAATAAAAGTTTTAATGAACGACGTGATAAAATCCGTACAAAGAAGTTAATTTCAATGAATATCATTCGCGTAAATATAAGACATTATCATGCTTTCTCTTCTTTTTCTTTTAGTTCCAGTATTTATCTGTTTTCACTACTATTCTCAACATTCCTTAATATTTCACTTTCTCTAATGCGCGCTAACATGACATTTCAAAAGCCTCTCATCTTTCCCGATCTCTTTTGTATTAGAATATACCTATCTACATATATTTCTTGAGTATATGATTATAATACCTACATAATCTAGGATTTACAGATGTAATCCTATGTTATATCATACAGGTATGCAATTAACTAAACCAATTATTAAAAGATTTCTATGAGGAAATCCCAGAACGTCCAGAATGTAATTTTCTTGATTTTGCATATAGTTCTGAGGTTTAATAAAATCCCTTTATATATGACACAGCATCATGTGACACCTTATATTGTCTATTTATATACAGTTATTATAATAAACGGAAATCCATAGTTTCTGTGTATTTCTCCGGAAAATAAGCGAGTCAATGTATTACTAGTAACCACACCGGGATTAAAATATCCAGAACATGGTCTATGTACTAAGGTTTGCCAAATCCGCCGAGAGGTTTAGAACTAATTTAATAACAGATATTCAAACATTTTCACTCACTTTTACATTTATACCAAAATCATTAGCAACCGCCACACAAAACCTCAAAATTCCGCAATAAAACTACCTAAACTTACTTCCATAGTTTTCCATAACATGTCTAGGCGTTAGGTTAGTAGGGCAAGACCATAAACTGTAATAAATCCAGCACTTGACACTGACAAATGATTGTAAAAATAGCACCAGCCATGGCGGAAACCGCACAGAAGTCACAATGGAAAAACAAAATTATTGTAACTATACAAATTTTATGATTAAGTAACAAAAATAATGATTGGGGAACGAGGTAAGGACGGACATTAATATGGTGTAAAGGCGAAATTAAACACATTAGGGAAGACTGCGTCTTTAGACTGCTGTGTAATTAGGTCGATAGCTGCATCGGACAAATTTTATTGATTATTTCTGTTCATAAAATTCTTAGTAATACCACGCTGCATGGAATCCGCCACTGAGTTTGACTGCACGGTTGGAACAGCGGTTTAAGCGGTCGCCTCACACCAATGCCATTGCGCTGAGTGTTCTCGGTTCGATACCCAAACGGGACAAAAATTGGTGTTAACTACAAACACTTATACTGATTCTAGGTGTTCTTTGTGTCCGTTGTTTGAATGTGTGGGACCCCGTGACACAGAATGTATGCCTAGTGCAGGGGTTAACTTACAAAAAGAAATATTAGAAATAAAGGTAGGTAGATTTACGCTTATGATGCTTTATCTAAACTTGTGAAATACATACACATATATGTAATACTACACTTCTATCTTGGCCGTTAAAGGATATCGATATCGAGGATATATCGATTCCATTCTCGAGCATATTGTAAATCGGTTTTTCTATCAAGCACTGTGCCAAAAACCGTGAGACCTACTACTGAGATTTGCCTGGTAAATGACCATAAAGTCGCCTCTAATCACTTCTAACCAAAGAAAAGTTGGCGAAATGTACGTAATATACCTACACTTCTGCCTACCTCTTGTGATACGTAAGACTACATGTACATATGTAATAATATCATACAACAGGTAGAAAATCTACGCAATACACGTAGAGACACCTAACAGCTTATAATCAGCGTTGGTTTTAATTACTTTTATGAATAGCTCTATTTAGGAACGTCTGATTCGCCGCCATTAGCTTTCATTTGTGATTCAACAATGTCGCCTGAATTTAAATTGCTATACAATATCTAAAAAAGTTAAAGTACTAATGAGAATCGTTTAGATTCATGTCACGTTTTAATGCACGGATGGCGCAGTGGTTTAAATGATCAAGACTGAACTACTAGTACCAATTTTTTTTATTTCTGCTCTTGGCAGATGACACCTCTGCCCGCCTGGTGGTTAACGGTGACTGACGAACATAAAAAATGGCTGTCTTCTTGACTCCATGCTAGAAATTCTAAGGAAATACATGCAAGCCGTTGCCTATTGTTAACTATATAGGTGTTAAATAAGCACACGGTCTGCTACCTGATGGTAAGCAGTTACCGTAGAATATGTCAAAGAGATGGCTAAGAGAAGAAAAGAAACGATGGTATGATGAAGAAATGATGGTATTCCGAACTCGAATAGGCCACCAGCGCCCTCAAACGCTGAACGAAATCCAACAGCACATACGATGCTATATTACGTCGATATTAGCAAATTCTTTATGAAACAAGGCAAAATATCACTAGTGTCACATTTCTTGTTTGAATATCTTTGTGACGAAGGACAATATCGCTAGAATACTTTCATGCGAAAATGTTTCTATCATGTCTTCAAAAGTATGTAAAACCAACGAGCACTAACAGCGTTGGAGACTATATACTTCCATCTCTCATCCTGTGAAGAGGTGCCTACAGAGCAGGGAAATTGCTTCTAACAAACACTTATATACATACACTAGCTGACCCGCGCAACTTCGTCTGTTTCATATAAGAGATTTTTTCTGTTTTTGCAACATTTTCCATTGCTGCTCCGATCCTATTGGTCGCAGCGTGATAATAGCCTATAGCCTAAATGAGCTATCCAACACTAAAATAATTTTTCAATTCAAACCAGTAGTTCCTGAGATTTGCGCGTTCAACCAAACAAAGAAACTCTTCAGCTTTATAATATTAGTATAGATATGTATAAACCTACATAGTCTTACGCCTGAGCAAAATGTCTATGTGGGTTCAAATTAATATTGCAATAGGTGGGAATATAAAACCACCCAAATCACCAATCTCACAAACGTTGACTGCACGGATGGTACAGTGGTTGAAGCGATCACCTCGCCACTGCTACTACGCCGAGTATTGTGGGTTCGATCCACACACGGAACAAACATTTGTGTGATCCACAATAGTTGTGCCGAATCTAGGTGTTCTTAGAATCCATTGTTTGATTGTTTGTAAAGTCCCCCGCGACACAGAAAATATTACTAAAGAGTAAGAAGCATTCAAAAAAAAAATCGGAAATAAAATGGGATACCGCCGCCGCCGTATGAAGTGGCATTAAAACTTCAAAGTTACCTGCAATTTAAACAAGATACCAAACGATACATTGATCTCCCAAACTGAGATAACAATCATGGCATTTCCCATATCAACCTCGAAGTATAATATTATTTTTATAGTTATTAGAATTAGCTTGCCACTTAGGACAACCCGTATTTGATAGCGATCTAATAAAAAAGGCGTTTATCTCCTATCTAGATTTAAAAAAGGCCCTCCAATTTAATCCGTTTTATATTATGCGAAAGGCGAAAATAATTAGAACCCTTTTGGTCCCTCCGTTGTCCTATTTTTGTAGCGAACGTGCATTTTTAATAATGTGTGTAGGTAGTTAAGATTAATCTGGGAAATTGGCTTTGTTATATTATTTACCTACTTCCTTATATTGAATTTAAAAAAGCAGTCGAAATTAAGTTTAAGTTACGGTTTATAACAAAGCTTTTTAAAACATACAACTTTCAGATATTTTCAAAACTATTAAATCATATAAATTTACACTTTCCCTGACGTTTCGGTTGCTTTTCAGCTGCAATGGGTCACTAATATAGTGGTCGTTTCATTGTCTTGAAATCCTAACTAATATTATAAATGCGATTGTAAATTTATTTGTTTGTTATGCTTTTACGCCTTAACTACGTGGCCGATCATCATGTGCATTTGCAAACCCGTTGTCATAGGGTGACTAATAAGTAGTAAGACATAGGGTACGTTTCACCCATAAAAAGTACAATTCCCGAGGGATAAAAGTTTATTAACAAAATCTACACTAACGCGAGAAAAGCCGTGGGAAAAATCTATTATTCTAATAAATAAACATTGCTTTTCACCCAGGAATCGAACTCAGACTACAAATATATTCTCAAACTTACGCTACGAAACCAACGAGTTAGTTACAATACGAAATATCGTATTACCCTTTTGCCTAACCTTTAGAGATTACCTACCTACATACGGGTGATATGATAAAAGAATTTAATTCGTACCAATTTTCCGTTAAAGCCTCCTTTTACACACCAATTTTCCATTTGACCAGATTAGTCCGTAAAAAGCTCGCGTTGATTCAGTTCCGTCAAAGCTGTCAAACGAACTTAACGCCGAATAAACACGAATTAACTGACAAATGAGTGAAAACAACGACTGATTGGTGACATAGTTTTGCATTTGTAAGTTACATTTAAATATATGGATGTGTCACTTCATTTAATAAATACTTTGCATTTGCCAGTGACTACATTCGCGTCGCCACATTGATCGCTTTTAATCATAACAGCTGTCTTAGAATCTGTCTTAGACCCTAAATTTCCTCGGTGGCATTGGTATTGGCGTATGTGACTGCTGTGCGTTTTTTGTATACTACTAAAGTGGCCCACCTGCTGGTAAGCGGTCACCGTAGCCTATGGACGCCTGCAACACCATACGCATCACTTGCGCGTTGCCGACCTTGTATAAACCTTTTAATGTCCGTTGCCGGTAAAGATTTCCTATTATGTGAGATTTAAAATCTTTGCTGCTAAAATGTACATGTAATACATATCTTTCTACCCTTTAGAAGATATTTTGTCCAAAAATCCGGTTCCTTGCAATTGTCCTAGGATTTACGCACATATTTGTTTTTAAAAGACATACGTACATCATATAATTTTTTCAAATTAAACCAGTATATACAGATTTTATCGCGTTGTTAATTTGACACTTTATTACATCATTTTGAAAACTGTTACACTACTATTACTATTAAACTTTACAAATTTTTAAGCTAATTAAATTATTATTAAAAAACTATTAAAACTATTTAGATTTAATTTAATTTAACACTTTCCCCGACGTTTCGGTTGGTTTTTAGCAGCCATGGTCACGGGGAGACTAAGATGGTAGTTGTCTCAATGTTCCAGTGTAGTTATTTCTAAGTACCCGAACATAATTTAATCATTGGTGTTTCTATTTACGCAGAATGAGCTCAAAGTATCATGAAGTCTAGCTGTGGTTTGCTTCTTCTTGGGTTTGACTATTTGTATTACTGGATCCTAAGCTGGTGGTACATTCCAACCATCTTCTCTATTAAAATTAGGATGTTTTTTGATTTCAATAGCCTCGCGAAGCATCCTTGGTAGGAATCGGTGTTCTTTAGCGAGAATCTGTGGTTTGTCAAATCTCATGTAGTGGTTGGTCCCCTGTTGCACATGTTCACACACAGCAATAGATTTTTAATGATAATTTAATTAGCTTAAAATTAGTAAAGTTTAATAGTAATAGTAGTGTAACAGTTTTCAAAATTACGTAATGAAGTGTCAAAGAACAATGCGATAAAATCCGTATATGTATGTATGTATCTTATGTGGAGGCCAGTCAGTGCAGACCGGCGACACTTCGACCCAGTGGGATCTTTTGTGTCGACACTCTCCCAATAACGACTGCCATAGATGTTCATGGCAGCCGGGACCGACGGCTTAACGTGCTCTCCGAGGCACGGAGCAGGCGATAATTGTCAATCAATACGCACATAATTTCGCGAGGTGCGCGACGTGGGTTCGAACCCGAGACCCTCTGTATTGCAGTCTGTTGGTCTCCCCACTGAGCTATCGCTGCTATAAATCCGTATATAGTAGTTTAATTTCAATATATAATATTCGCATAAACAGAAGACAATATTATCATATAATTTTGTTAACTGCGCAATAGATTAAAAGGTTATCTCACTGACCGCACGGATGGCATTGTGATTTAAGTGATTGCCTTGCCTCTGCCATTGCGCCAAGTGTTGTAGATTTGATTTCCACACAAAACAAACAATTGTGTGATCTACAAACAGTTGTATTGAGACTAGGCAAACACTGTGCCTATTTTTATAATGTTTGTAAAGTCTCCCGAATACCTAATGGAGATTATAACTAGTAAAACAATCATATTTACAAAACTATCCAGCTGTTTCGTCAACATTCCAAGTATCTTACTCATGGTATTATGGTAATAACCATAGACAATAAAACTCGACGTAGTTTATTACATATGTTTAATACCAGCCATAAGTAATATATTATCTTTAGACAGAACAGCTGACCTATATTCATATTTCAGCTGAATACAGCAATATTGGATGAATCAGTAAAGTCAGTGTAATTAACCGCTAACTAATTAAGAAATATAAATTAGTAGAACGTAGTTGCAAATTAATTGACAACTAGCTTTTGCCCGCGACCCTCTACGTATTTGGACTTTTTATATTTATCTTTCTTTGCAGGTAAGAACAAGCTGATCTACATACATATTAAGGTAAACCTATCTTATGCCTATACCTATACCTTATGTCTTCAACACTGCAACTATTTCTTGGTCAAGGCACCATATAAAAATTTCGACGTATCACGATAAAACATGCACTAAATTTTAAATTTGACTTTCATCTATACAAGTGTGAAAACCGAATTCAATTTCGTAGTTTTTTCATAATGCGCATACAAACATACATACAAACAAAAATGTAACGTTAATAGTTAGGCTTCTGTAGCTCTTATAAATAGTGAGTATTGTATATGTTCAGACATCGACCAGTTATAGTTTTATTTTATGTACCTATACGAAGGAACCGGCTCCACTAGTGAAGTACCTCTTACACGAAACCGCCGTAGCACTGTTAATTACTGCGTTTCGTCCAGTTGTTACCACACGAAACGCTGTACATTTACAACGTGGAAATTTAATACTGCGCTATGGTGTAGTACGGGTTTTGATATAATATCAGCTCTGTTTATGCCCCCACTCCTGGGAACGTGCCACCACGCTGGTCCATTGCGGATTGGCAGACTTCACATATTGTTGAGAAAATTATGGAGAACTCTTAGACGTGCAGGTTCCCTCACGATGATTTTCTTCATGTATTTCTATACACTAGCGGTCGCCTAGTGGTCAAAATTCGACCAAAATTCCTAAGCTTGCTACTTTGTTTTCTGTTTTCTCTATTACATATAAATAAGGTATAGGTAACCATAGTTACAAAGAATTGAACGACGTCAGACGAACAATGTTGAAATACTAAGAACGCGATTCGACTGCGTGTGTCAAATGCATGGTTGTGTGCGTGTAGTGTTTTTTTATTAATTTTATGTATTTCTATAGCATATTTTTTCAAAATATTGGGATTCGCCTCTCCTTCTCCATATAAACTTTAACTGTGCCAAATTTTATACTCTTCTGTCCGCGCAATTTTCGTAAAAAGGGGTACAAAGTTTTTGCTTCACGTATATATGTATAGGTTTATTCTATATATTTAAAACGGATACAATTTCGAAAAGTCATAGGTAGAGCTTCGGGATCAAACGATTAGCTAAGAAAACTGCTTACCATATCAAATGTCGTATGCATGATTGCTATCTTTGTTGCATAAAGAATACGATTGACTTTAGGGCTAACCATATCTCCTGTTACGTCATGAGCTGTACCCCTTTACCTATTAGCTATCATGTTTTGATTGAAGCCATTGACCTAAATTCTAACGGAGAAGACGTATACATTTTATTGGTCCAATAAAAGCGCAATTTTAGCCGTTATTATGTTACTACCATATTTTATGATCCCAGTTTACGTTTTATTTATTATTATTCTAGATTTTTGTGACTGTTTGCGCAAATGTACTATTTCCGATTTATTTTATATACTTTTATTGTAAGAATGCAGGAGGCATTCTTGAGATAATCGTCGTTAGTTGATTTATTGAGGCATTTTATTAGGGCATTTATATAAAGGCACTGGCCTTATGGTAAATAGTTACAGATATGGATGACCATAACACCTAAGATCTTTAAAATACAAATTTATTGTCAGAGTCCATGTTTCGCTAACTGCCATAGCTCTAGAAACTCTATTCACAGTAAGAAGACAATACAAAATTATTTGGGTGGCATCTCCAATAGAACGATGGAGTTTGTCAGAATTATTTTAGCTTAAGCGAGATCCCTCTGGTTATAAAGCTGTGTCTTAAATCTCATGGTCCGTCATACTTTTAGATGAGTGACCACTTTACATAAAGTAAGCAAAGCCGTTGATCCGATGTTTTGATTAACTGAAACAGTCAATTCGAAAAAATCTAATTGGATACTAAATATTATATAAAGATTGAACTTGAAACCATTATGCTTAACTAAAATTGACAAAACGAAGCCGTTTTATGTAGTTAATAAAAAAGTTTTACGTCGTACAAAATTTTAATCAAATATATCTATAGTTAAAATATCGTTCATACGTTTGGAATCGCACTGCTAGATTGACAATCTGGTGGATACCAATGGAATGGTTAGATAATAACGATCAACAACATTTCCATTAAACACTACGTGATACTACTCGGTGGTGTAAGCTACTGCTGTGTGAGTGGAGGCGAGATGAGACCTCAGGTTTGATTCCCGAGTCAAGTAAATTGTTATTAAGGTTTTCTGTCACGAAATTCTCAGTAGCATCACAGAGTGTGGAACACTTTCTTTTACTTGTCTTTTCTTTTTTTATGTTAGCTGTGCCCGATTAACGGCTATAGACGCGCTCCCTATTCCATGGGACCTTAAAATATTGTAGTGTAGTGTAAGACACCTATACATGACATGATCTGTATCTTCTCTCTTAGCCTTTATTATTCCCAAGTCACTCGGGGTCGACTTTTCTGGTCTAACCGGATTTGATTGGATATCAGTTTTTACACGGAGCGGCTGCCACCTGACCTCCGCAACCCGAAGGCTAACGATACCCTAAGGCTAGACCAGTGTCAGGATATTAGAGGGTACTGACTTTCCCAATAACGACTGCCATAGATGTTCATGGCAGCCGGGACCGAAGACTTAACGTGCTCTCCGAGGCACGGAGCAGGCGATAATCGTCAATCAATACGCACATAATTTTGAAAAGTCATATGACTTCCGAAAGTCAGAGGTGCGCGACGTGGGTTCGAACCCGAGACCCTCTGCATTGCAGTCTGTTGGTCTCCCCACTGAGCTATCGCTGCTCTCATGACATGACCTGTATGTATTTACAAAGAAGAAATAGGTTATATCTATGTTTACCCATTGTCTAGTACCCATAGTACAAGCTCTGCTTAGTTTGGGCTAGACGGTGTTGTGTGTATGTGATATTATATATATTCTCTTTATTACTCTTTTTTTCTAATTATTACTTTTTTAAACATAAATATAAAAACTATACATATTTAAAAATATAAAAACTGAAATGACCCACCGATATCGGGAACAGGGTCCAAGCTGCCGGTGGTTAGGGCCCCAGAGAGAGGAATCTCCTCACAATATGCGCCGTGTCAGTAGTATTATTATTATTATTACCTACCTTCGGACAAATAGACGTGAGACGATGTATGTATTTCCAATAAAACAATCACTTAAGCTTCTTAAGAGATTTACGTAAGTAGGTAGCTTGAGTACCCAAGTATTAGTAATTCAGGTCACTTATTTTAAATAACGTCTTAAAGAAGCGTTTGCGTATTTTTCAAAGCAGCCCCTAACAATCTTTCTTTGTCTCGACTATCTGGGACGCTCTCTAACAACTAAAAAGATATTCCACTAAGGGTAGTCACACTTTAAATGGTTCAGCGAGTAGTGATTATAGAAGTTACTACACTGGTTTAGTAGTGGTCGAAAGTTGAGTATGGCACTAAAATATGTTAGTTCTTCTTTTCTTTCCGTGTGGCTAGTGACCAACATGTTGTCAAGAGTTGTTTTCAAGCCGCCCGTAGGCATCTGACATGGCTTAACGACTGCTGTCAATTTGACAACAACCGGGACCGACGTTTTACGTGCCCTCCTAAGCACGGAGACGCTCAGATGAAATACCACTAAGCGGTCACCCATCTATAGATTGACCGCACCCAACGTTGCGTAACCTCGCTAATCGTTTACCGATCAGTGAGTGCAACTGGCTATGAGCGCCTCTATATGTTAGTATATGTAGTTAAGCACAAAGGAAATATGAACAAAACAAATAACAATATTTCTAAGCAAAAAGTGGCCTTAAGCGTACAAAGGGACCAAGCATAGCTGCCTGGTAAGCGCTTAGCGCATGATCCTAATATGATCGCTTTTAGTATCAGGTTTAAAACGGTTGCGTTACCACATTACCGGTTCTACAGCCCCACGTAATAGAGTCTATCTACCGTCAGAAATAGCCTCCCTTATATTCTCTAGGATTTAAAACCATAGCCAGCGTGGGTGATACACCTCTGCCTCTGCACCCTTTCGAATATACACATGAGACTATTTCTTTTTTTCTGCGAAGTCAGTCAAATTGGAATGGTTACCTGATGGTTACTGGGGTACGGTAACCTAGCAACTTTTTGGTTGTTTCTGCCTCAGTACTAACCCACAAAAACTGGACTTACCACCAGGCAACCACTGGTGTCCCGCTGAAATTAATAAGTTTTAGATTCAAGTCTATCTACCTTCTCTAGAATTACATATTTATGCTACATAAATAATTCTAGAAAAGTTACCAGTGGTCTCTTAGAGCCGAATCAAGCTCGTTTTGCAGGGTTCCGTAGGGAGGCATCTACTTCCTTAAAGTTGCAAGGTTACACCAGTTACCATCAGGCAAACTGTCTAATTTTGCTCTCTTAGCAGTAAAAAAAGTAATCCGCCCCGCTTACTCTCCGACTATCTCAGCACTAAGGCCGCACGTCAGCTCGCAGACACATAGCTCGGGGATATTTTACTTTAGATTAAACAAAGACATTATCATTCTGTAAAAATACATAATTTATGTTAGCTCATTGGCAATAACGGCGATTTTTCTTTAAAATGTCTCAATAACTGATTTGAATTTGATTATCTCTCGAATATCGCACTTACTTAGAATCTTCAATCTATTTTTAAGATTGTAAAACTGAAAAGAGAATGCACCTGTACATCGGAGAATTTCTTTAAAAAATTGCTTAAAATTATTTTGAGATTTATGGACCGAAACAATAGATTTTGAAATTTTCTCCGTTTATCTTTTTGTTCCAGTATTACGTCAAAACCGCTAAACGGATACTCATGTAGTTTTCACAATACGAAAGCTTAGGATTTAACTTAAAAACTAAGTTAAGTTTCATCTTATTTCGGTCAGTAGAACAGAGATACGCGCATTAGACTAATCCCACCTAGGTTCAACAGTAGTGGACGAGGAAAACGCCGAGTTTTGACATTCGTAAAGTCTAGATAGTGAAAGTTTAGCAGTCTTAGAACTAACAACGAATTTAAACAGAGGTACATATATAGGAAGAGTTTCAAAATAATTTCATAATGGTAATTGCCAGATATAGTGCATACTGCATAATAAGAGCCACATACAAGACATATTGACCTAACTTATACGTCAAGCGAACGAAGTTGAGAGCAAAGGCTAGTGAATAGCTTAGTTGCCAGAGCAACGACACGATTTCTCGGTCACAAGTTCAAGTCCTGCTTCAAGGATTATCATTTTCCTCTTTATAATGTACCTTCTACTTTAGCATAGGAATGCTTATAAAATAAATCTTATTAGATACGCTAAATATTTCAAAGTAAGTTTGACGGTCCTCTGTTTAATCCGATATTTTCATGTGTAAGAGCCAAACCATCAAGGGTCAATATATGGTAACATAAACTACAGGGCCATTCAAACCTAATTGATATTTAATATAGATAAGGTATAACTATATTTACTTTTATCGGCAGCTCTTTATAGTAAAAACCAAAAATACCTATTAAAGATAAATTACAATAAGTGCTCTACGTAATATTTATTGGGAACTCCTGACCCTACATTAGACTAAACATAGAATCTATATCTATACTTATAACAGACGAGGGCTTTTATTAGATACATCACTTATTAGTTCGAAAGGTCTTGTAAGCTTTGATTGAAGTGAGCTATATTTAATTTACATATAGTCTCATGCCTATAACCTTAGGGTATCGTTAGCCTTTGGGTTGCGGAGGTCAGGTGGCAGTCGCTCCGTGTAAAAACTGATATCCAGTCAAATCCGGTTAGACCAGAAAAGCCGACCCCAAGTGACTTGGGAATAATAGAGGCTAAGAAAGAAGAAGATAGTCTCATGCCTATATCTATCCCCAATCTGCCTCCGTGGCGCAGCGGTAGTGAATGCGACTGCTGTGCATGAGGTCTCGGGTTCAAATCCCGGGTGGGTACAGAAAGTAATTGGGTTTTTCAGTTAAGAAATCTCAATAGCAGCTCGGAGTTAGGAATTTGGCGGTTTTAGACATGTGACACCCCGTGCCTCGGAAAGCACGTGAAGCCGTTGGTCCTGCGCCTGATCTCCATCCGGTCGTGTCAGATTACCGTCCCATCGGATCATGAGAGTTAGGGAACACGGAGTGCACTTGTGTTTGCGCACACATGCACTTGCTGCTGCACAGATGGCCAGTTTCCATTAAGATAATCCGAAATTCGGTCTGAAAGACATTATATCCCCGAAGTATAAGTTGTTGTAATTCGTAACAACATTTAACCTGTTGTGATTACAAGGCCCACGTAATGGGGGGTATTGTCATTTATCACAGATCTCAGTTCCATACTCTGCTACTGAGAATCTTGACAGTAAAACCTGATTTTTCATCTCTAATTATTTTCCTTTGATTTTGCAACGCGGCTCTGTGCCGTGCAACCTATCCACCTACTATATCTAGTATGATAGGCTCTTGCGGAACATTACATACATTCAAACAACACACTCAAAGAACACCGAAATTCAGCAGAACAGCTAAATCACACAAAATTGCCTTAGTAGAAGTGATCAGACTACTTAAATCATTACGCCATCAGTACAGTCGTTTTCCCTTAGATATTCTTCTGGTATCATATTAATAATCTACAGTAACCTTGGCTATGTAAAACATAATTTCGTATTCAAATTGATGATATAAATAATCAATTAATGAGAACGGAATAATGGAAATATAACATCGTTCTACACAAAACCGAGATTAACATATAATTAAACCGATAATTGTGCAATTCACCAAGAAATAGGGCAGGCTCATTAATTTCCCTTATTATTAATTTGATAAAGGTCCGTGTTCGGTCCTATTTGGATTTTCTCTTTTTAATATCATGTTTTATACGTCTAGTTAATTTTATAGGTATCATCCTAACTAATATTATAAATGCGAATGTAAGTTTGTTTGTTATGCTTTCTCGACTTAACTACTCGAAATTTCGCATACTCATTGTCAGGGGTACAGAAAAGGCTTTTCGTCCAGAAAAAAGTACCGTCCTCGAGCGAAGCAGTGGGAAAAAGCTAGTTTTATTTAGCACTAGCTCTCCCTTACAGTTTCACTCACGCTTGTGTTTACTGCTCCGCTCCTAGGACCTGGAGCGTGATGTTATATAGTCTATAATCTTCTTAAGGAATAGAGATATCAAATACCAAGGTAGTTTCAGAGATGTGCGTTTAGTATTCGTATTGCGTGTTGATTTACTAACCTATTGGTACTTTAAACTAACTTATACTGGTACCGATCTGGCTTGCTCGTGCGGTGCAAGACAAACGATGTCCCATCTTACATCGTGCCCTCCATGCCTGACAACTTGCCCTTAGGAGGATCTGATGGCTGCCTCTGACAACGCAGCTAGCGTAGCCACTTTCTGGGCGGACGAGAAGAAGAAGAAGAACAAACTTTGCACTGTATAGCAATGCTTTTGTATTTCTCAAATATTTACACAGTGCTACTATTTACAATAATGTATTAATTAGTGTGTCACGCGATTGGCACCGGAATTACTAAATCATTATTAAATTTTCTAAGAGCACATGCTCGTTTTGGGGTTGGCTCCTAAAGCCTATCTACATAGCCTTTTCTAGCTACAAGTGCAAGCTTAAACGCGAGGAACTTTTCCAGACTGGTACTATTTTTCCAACCCAGAAATCGAACCCGCGACAACACGATCAGGCACAAACTTATGCCCAGACCAAAGAAATCACCTGAGAGAATCATTTTAATTCCGAATAATTGTTTGAATAATCTGAGGGCCCTTTCTTTCGCTGCACGATACCAAAATTAACTGACTTGAAGATAAAAGTGAGTGAAATTACAGACCCTTTAAGACTGAATATTACTTTTTAGGGTCTATCTTCATTACTAAAATGTCGACGTAAAAAAATATGTCTCTTTAGGAATGTACTATCCCACAATGTTCAGATTACGATTTCGTTTAAATAAGGCTGTTAAGATTTTTTGAATAACTTGTAGCTAACTTTTGTTGGCAAATGTTCTTGCCTCGATTTTAAGCGCTTTGTACCTAATCTGTATTCCAGCTTCTTTTATTATAATAGAGTCTACCAAAAGTAAGTCTTATATAGTAGACATATTGTTGGAAGAGTTTTAAATTAGTCATATTTTATAAACATTGAAATAACGGATATAAAAAACAGACAGATTTGAAACAATGTTTATGGATCACATAATTTTTTCCCGGGAATTCACAATTCTGCCGAATTCACAATTTCCGGTACGCTGTAGGGTAAGGTGACTACCTAAACCATTGCGCCATACATACAGTTGTGGTTTGGATTGTACAATGGTAAAAGGTTACATGTTGATCAAAAGGTCTCAGATTAGATTCCTTGTTTACATAATATTGTCTTCTGTTTACGCCAATGTTATTCATTGAAATTAAACTACTATAGATTCATTATCTTAAATTGTTCTGTAAGGTATTTTTCCCTTGAATGTCGTTTCAATAGTAAATTCGGAGACGGCATTGAAATCCCTCTTTGTTGCGTGTGACCTAGATATAGCTAGCGAAATGTGCGTGTAATAATCTTTTGCCGTACCGTTGGCGTGACAACCTCGTTAGTCCAGTGGCATAACTTATTAGGATTCGATTCCTGTGTCGAATAATGTGTTATTGGGAGAATATCCTAAAGGCGAAAGTCTTAAGGATATTCTAAGTAGCAACACAGAGTTGGAAATAACAGTTATACTACCTCGGTCTTCGTGGTCGAGAATATTGAGTACTTTGATACATACATAATTTCGCCTCAAACCCGAGACCTCATGCAAAATAACCATACCCTCTATTGCTGCTCCAGCAAAGAAGTCTATTCTGGTCTTTATAAATTATTCCTTAGGAGAGTGAAGCGGAATTCTTTCTCCAAATCCTCCTACACACTTCTAAATAAATTCGTTCCAGTTGTGTGTTCCGAATAACTCTAGTAAGCCGTAAGC
Source organism: Catocala fraxini (assembly GCA_930367265.1). Lineage (NCBI taxonomy): Eukaryota > Metazoa > Arthropoda > Insecta > Lepidoptera > Erebidae > Catocala > Catocala fraxini. The sequence continues at coordinate 10,225,866 of OV884050.1, forward strand.
AAAACAGAAATACTCCGAAAATATTTAGGCAATGACGTAAGCCCAAGTTTACGGGTGGCATGAATATCTGAGGCATGCTATGTTGCGCACCAAAGCGCACTCGTTCGAAGCGCACCAAAAGTATTTCACACAGCGCACCCGCTTGGTGCGCAAACATTAAATAATAAACTTTTTAATTTTCCATACCAGGGGTCATGGACCATGTAGTGAGGGGTATTACCTAATAAAACTGCTGCGCAGCAACGTGGCATGCCTCGAAAATCTCTTTCCCAAAGAAGCTAAACGAAGCAAGAATAGTTCACCGATACTTACACATATGGCAAATCATATTTATAAGACAACGGTGACAAACAATCAAAATAATGACTTAACGTGTTGGGAAGGGGACCTCTCAGAGGGGACAGGTTCCTTAAATACCTTGACCTCGGCCACAAACATAGTCATATCTATAATATAAGGTGTCGGTCACTGATAACCGAGACACTTAAACAAGATACGTGCAATTGTAATAAAAAAGAAATTTGAATATTCAAACTTGTATTCGAATTTTGATCAATGGCGAATTGATATTCGAATTCGAATCCGTTATATAAAATCGTATTAATCGAAATTCGAAACATGATATGAAACCTATATAGGTCGGTGTCAATCAGAAGGCAATACGAGAATGTGGAAAAAAAATCCTCTTCTCTCCTTAGTTTACGGACGGCTAAAATGAAAATATTTATAAAATCTAGGGAAAACTGCTTTGCTATAATGCACAGCAGTTTAGTCTAAAATGTTCTAGACAGTTAATAATATTTCACCATCTAGAACATTTAACTTAATAACATTTTCCCTGATCCAGGAATCACATCCAAGACCATACGCGCAGCACAAGCCTCACTTGTGAAACGTATGTGCTTATCGTTGTCTATCGCGCTTTTCTTTAATATCAGTACTTATTCGGGACCTCATGGTCGACCGCAAGCTTATGCCACTGAACCGCCGAAGCAGTGTTTTTCATAACAACAGTGTTGATACAAAACACTGTACTTATTAAAGTAATTAGCAATTAGTAAAACTAATTATCGTAATTAGTGTACTAAACGTCGCTCATTTGACCCTGAGGAGCGTGTTTGACGATCAGATTACTGTGATCATTAGATAATTATAATAAACCTATAGGCTTTATTATCCGTGGACAAAAACCTACAACCTTTTTTATAAGGCATCTAATATTTTAAATGCGAACGTGAGTTTGTATGTTTGTTACGTTTTCACGCCTTAACTACTTGACCGATCATCATGAAATTTCGCATATATATTGTCAGAGGAATAGAAAAGGAGATAGGGTACCTTTCAGCCATCAAAAAGTACTGTTACTAACTTAACCTAACCTGCATTTAAGTGAGCCAAGCAGCAGGTAAAATGTAGTCAAATATAAGACAATGTTATTTTATACATATAATATATACATCACCTGTATCATACAGGGAACGGGTGCAGGAGTTCATTCCCTGGATCTCAATATTAACACATCTATGACACTAGGCTCACACAGTTCCATCTTCCAATGCGAATGTGTGGCCATCACGGAGGCCGCCACCGCGATCGATAGGAGACGGATTGAAGGCTACAGGATACGAATCCTCTCCGACAGCACAGCTATACTTAGAGCCCTAGAGAGCAATAGCTGCAACTCCAGGCTCGTTTACGAATGCCACCTTGCTCTCGAAAGAATATCCATAAAAAACACAGTGACCTTACAATGGATAAAGGGGCATAGTGAATCGCTGGGCAATGATGCTGCAGATGAGTTGGCTAGAAGAGGTTCGGGAACCACCACGGAAGGTCCATCTCGATTCCTCCCTCTACCATTCTCACAACTAAAAACATGGATGCGGCTTCGCACTCAGAGCCAACATAATAAACGCTGGGCACGGACAACGGACTGTAGACAGTCGAGAGCAGCCCTACCGGCCATCTCACCACGTTTGACACACCGCCTGCTCAACCTACAAAGATTGGACCTTCGGACCATCGTGGGGATCCTAACAGAACACTGTCCCCTGAACAAACATCTTTACAACATCGGAGCAACAGACAGCCCACTCTGTAGGGGATGTCTGACCGAAGAAGAATCTGCTGCCCATGTAGTCCTGGAATGTGTGGGTGTAACAGCACAACGTAAGGAAATCCTCAACAACCCGAGGTCACTCCGCGAAGCCTGCGAAGACCCCAGGAAACTTCTGTGCTTCTGGGCGGAGTTGGGCTGGCTATCTCCGTAACCGGCCGACTCTCACGCATAATGGACCAACTTAGAGTTCAAATGCGGAAAAGGGAGTCCAATTACAATTACAATTACAATTACAATTACATCACCTGTATATCCTCGAAACCGTAGAAAGTGGTGTATTTCACTAAGCAATACTTTATGTTAACTTTTCCAGACACTAATAAGTGTCTCCTAATTGAAAAACCTTACGAGCATTTTTCCGCACTAGGAATAATTCCTGTATCGCGGAGGATTTTACAAACATTTAATCAACGGACACAAAGAACACCCAGACTCGGAACAACTATTTATGCATCACACAATTTTTTGTCTCGTGTCGGATTCGAACCCACAACATTTTGGGCGGCGGCAGCGGCGAGGCGACCAATTAAACCACTACGCCATCCGTGCAGTCAAAGATCAGCACCAAACATACATAATTCTCTATGGACATAAAATAATATTATGCATAATTATATTTATTAGTGTTTACGCTTGATGAACTAGGCAGAGCTTTTTTTTTATACAACTAAGGTAGTAAACAAGCATACGGCCCACCTGATGGTAAGTGGTCACCGTAGCCTATGGACGCCTGCAACACCAAAGGCATCACTTGCGCGTTGCCGACCCTTTAGGAAAGGAAGTGGGAAGGAGGAGGAGCGGGAAGGGGGAAAGAAGGTGTGTGCGCCACCGGCACTCTCACTCACTGAACGAAACACAACAGCAGGAATACTGCTATTTCACGTCGATATTCTGTTAGAGGGTAGTCCTGCCCCGGTCGAGCAGGCCCATTCATGCTGAAATCAGCGAGGCTTTACTACACAAAAATGATGACCCAAATTTAAACAGTGTCTTTTTAGGTTGGGACCTAAAAAGAAGCTGTTTAAATGTGGATAATCATCAGAAAGAAAGAAAGAAAGAAAAATGTTTTATTTAAATCTCCATACATACATAATTTTAAAAAACAATAATGAATACAATTTAAACAGAAAACGGTACATGGAGATCAAATTAGGCAACTGCGTCAGCTATTGTTGCAGTATAGACTGCAACGCTGGTATTCTCGCAGACCTACTAACAATAATTTACACACCAATGCATAAGAAAATAAAACATACAAAAAATGGGATAAAAGTAATAAATATAAACTTATTACAATTTATTTATACTATATATTTATGTATATATAGTAGCATATAAAAAAATATAAAAATTAGTGTAATATAACCTTATGTACTACAAAACACAGCATGTGAAAATGACACTTAAAATAAAAATAAAACCGAAAAACAAAACAAAGGAATAATGTAATGTGTATCCGAACGCCACTTATAGTTGAGAGGCTGACTGACGCCATGATCGTATTACGTTGCATCTGTCATGAATGTCAAGAAAGCTCACAGAGCCGGATGCGTAATAAAACATTACCGCTGCGTACGCGCAAATTAACAAAGTATGCACTACACAAACATTATCAGATAAATTAAAAAATATACAATATTTGTCATGAAGGGTACCATACCCGTAAGTAAAGTTGCGGTACTCAGCTGTTATAAAGGTACTTAAAATTATTATTACAATGATTTTTGTTTGTCTATTAAAAACAGCTTGAACTTATTGCGGAATGTATGCAATGTTATCAGATTTGTATTTGGAACTACCCCTGAAAGCCGTGGTTCTGTGACTCGCTATGATTTGATTGATTACTATGCAACATTATCGACTACTAGGCATACATCCACACTCAAAGCTGTTACATGAAGTTTTCAATAGAAAAAATACACTGGACCGCAAAAAAAAGGGTCGATTAGAAAATCTTCAATATCTTCAAAAGTACTTGACCTAGCTTTATGAAATAAAGACTAAATTAAACAATATTTAATGCTACATAAAATAATATATAAAACCTTTTTATTATTTTTTTAGTTCCGTTAAATTTGTTTTTCTGTGTGTTTGAAGGCAGCAGTAAACAGGTTTTAATATTTAACTTGTACGTTTAATAATTCAATTATGATAAGATATAGCAAATATTCGATGCCTTTTCTCTCTTGTAATTTTACTCAAGGAGATAATACATTTGACTGGATGAAACGCTGCCCATTTCCTCTTAGGGACTTCTGAAAACTGTCTCATTGATTAACTTGATAAACAAATATGTATGTATTTGTTAAAATATAATATAGCATATATGCAATTAATAAAACGATCCCCGTAGCAGTAGGCAGAAGTGTATACACTCACATTTCACTAACTATGTCTTGAGGTTCCACGTAATTAGGCCACCCCCCTTCCCGTTCCTTCTGCCCACTTTCTTTTAGAGTTCAAAAAACTCTTATACAACAGCTTTGTCCGTCTGTCTGTTTTACATGTTTCAACTCAAGAACCATAAGAGCTTGAGACTCGACTAGACATTCGACTCAGCATAGTGAATATAACCCCGAAATGACTATAACCTTTGACCTCTGACCTCAAAATCACGTGGTACCACGTGACCTTCGCATATTAAAAAAAAAGGTATTTATTGCCAAAACAGTACATATACATACACATAGTATCCATTGGCTCCACACTAGGCAAGCCTGTCCTGTGGATGCCGATGTTTGCGATTTTTACAGTTGACAATTTAGTACAGTTTGCTCGGTTGAAGTCAGTAAGCAGACATTTAAACTTTTCTATTAACTACTTAGTAATACAGGATAAGTAAACGATAAAAATAAATAACACATGCATTTAAAGAAACAATAAAATGGAAATAAATACAAGGATAACAACAAATAATAAATATATGTATGTACTATAAGTAGTAAGATAAATAATTATACAAACAATAGATATATTATATGATATATTGTTACTTAGAAGAGCTTTATACTGTGTGTATCTGCAGATATATAATTCTAAATGCTAAGAAATATGTACAAATAACTGTTCTGTGGAGTCATAGCTTAGACAAGAAAGCCATTTTGATACCTTTATTTTTACTTCCTTCATAGAACTCTGCCTGACATCACAAGAGCGTGCCACTTTATTATAAATATAACAATCTTTGAATGGACTAAAGCGCCTAGCAAAGGACGTGTTAATCCTTGGAACGGGAATTTTATAAGTCCGTTGTTGTAGTAAAATCTGATGACTTTGTGTATTTATTATTGATTTGTGCACTTTAAGGATCGTCGTCATTATATATAATTGTCGTACATTTAGAACTTTACACAAACAACAAAGTTTATTAGTGGAGTACCTGAAGGGCTTTTCGAGCATCGTCTTGAGGACAGAACGTTGAGCTCTTTCTACACACATCATAAAAGTTTTGGAGGCACTCCCCCAACAGGATATACAATATTGAATGAGTGATTGAGTCAGAGCGAAATAAACGTTTCGAAGAGTGTACATTGAAGCAGAAGAGCGAAGCAGTCTCACAACATTTACCGTTTTCCTTACTCTACTTGAAAGAAAGTTTAAGTGTTTCTTGAAATTGAGATGTTTGTCAAGGATTACACCGAGGTATCTTATACTATCACTTCTATGTAAAGTCTCACAGCTTCAACATTCCTGATCTATGCAGGTGTGTAACTTGATCGTGAATGTGTTTTTTGGAGCCGACACAGCTGTTTTGTGGAAACATATATATTTAGTTTTACTAGTGTTTAGTGTTAAAATATTGTAGTTTAACCACATCGACACTCGTTTCATTCCCTCCTGTGCACATAGAAACACCTCAGACCAAGTAGTACCGTTAAACACTAATGCAGTATCATCAGCATAGCAAATAATGTCGGGACCAGTAATGTTGTGAATATCGTTCATGTACATTATAAAGAGAGTAGGACCCAACACGCTACCCTGCGGAACACCGAAATTAATATCATGTAAGTCACTTAGACGGTCTCCGACTCTGACACGTGACACGTATTACGTACTTGAATTCAAATACAATTTTTTCGAACTCTAAGATTTACGGCAATCCTTTGCCGTTTCTCACTTGTTCTCCCTTTCCTAAAGGGTCGGCAACGCGCAAGTGGTGTTACAGGCGTCCATAGGCTACGGTGACCACTTACTATCAGGTAGGCTGTATGCTTGTTTGCCACCTTAGATATATATAAAAAAAATACTATCACATGAGACCTAAAAACATACCATATATGCCTAATGCTGTTCACTGGGCACAGTTTCAAAATCCATGTTGCTGCTGAGCATTTATTGACAGAAAAACTCAATGAGAATTCGCTCAACCTGGAATCGAACCAAAGACCATATGCATTACAGTTCTAAAAATTAATATATGAAGATACATAATGTAATTTTGTTAGTACTATTAGATGTCTATAAAGAGTATAATATATCGTGTAGGTGATAGACGGTACATCGAAAAAAGGGACCTATTAAAATAGTGTGTACAATATTTTAGCTGTCCAAGATTTCGAGCTGGACGTTGAGGAGTCAATCAGTGTGTCAGGACTTATTTTTTTATAAATATTGATAAGTTAACATTCTTACTTACAGCCAGATTATTACGCTATAATATCCTTAAGGCTAAGGATATTTCTGCCCCTCGGACACGAAATTCCACTACTAATTCCCTTCTATACAAAAACAAGTACGCCAACCTCGCTAAGTCGTCCCTAAACATAATTACTTTGAACTTTTACCTTAAATACCTTAAAAATATATTAAAAACGGCACTTGAACACGATTTTATTGTAGTTAAGCGTCTACAAGATGATATCTTAGCTGGCAGTATTACGAGAGTCATCCAGTGAACCCTCCGAGCCCTCGAGGGCTATTGCCATAAAAAAGATCGGTCAAATAAATGTATATATAATAGGGCTTTATCAAGATTTTGTATTATGTTTTACTAGGACTTTTTAAGGAAGATTGTCTTTGCGGTGTAGCGTTCCTAAAAGTAACAAGAATTCATAGAATTGGCCTATACACAGCAGCTACCCCAGCTGCTGTGTATACAAAAGTTTGTAGGTTCAAACCTCACTTATTGCCACTTAGTACCCATAGTGCAAGCTCTGCTTAGTTTAGGCTAGATGGTGTTGTGTGTATGTGATAGAATATTATTATTATTATTGCTCTACCGAATTGAAATCTAATACAATGATAATGTTATCCTAGCTTAGCTGAAGTATCATTTAAAATAATCTTAATTACAATACTCTCAATAATCCAGAAGAAGTACTGTAAGTTTCAATGCGCTTGCACAGGACCTGAATATCGATCTGTTTTGCACTAGTGTTGCCACCATGAGGCGGCAATTGGCCAATTCATACTTTGGTAATGTGAGCACTAATACCGAATCAGCACAGGATTGACTGAATGAAAATACTTTTTTTTTGTTGTCTTTAAAACAAAAATCGTCATTTTTTTTTTATATACATGTGAGGGCTTTTAATTGGCAAACTGAAAATGTTAATAATTATTATATTTCATAGTTTTAATTAGTCCGTAAGCCTTATGGAAAACTAAATAAAAAATAAAATAAAAAAAAATACTTTTATTTGCATATCCTCGCTGTAAAGGAAAGTAACAATTTAAGAGGAAAACACTAAGGGCGAGAGAATTGAAAAATAGGTATTTGTAAAATCTATTGCTGTCGCGCAGTGCCCGCAAAGCACGATAGAGACAACCGCAGATTGGACCGAAAATACCTATTAAAAGTACACAAAATCAACGTTTCGTAGTACTCTGATTTCTTCCCCAAAACTTGACCAATTTAACTACATTTCCATTAAAAATTAAAGAAATGCTTTGGTCGTGTATCTTTGTTTTCCTTTTTTTATATAATCTAGTCAAATTTATTTTCTGAATGTCTGAACACAGCGGAAAATCTTGCCATTGTTTAAGATTTTTCAAGGCACATGTCTCTTTTAATAACGAATTTATGAAAAAAAAAACATAGTGACATGCCAATAGAGGCCATACGTTTTTTGGAAACAGTTATTGCTCTACTGGCATTATCCAGGGAAGAAACAGGGGACTACGTTTGTATGGAAAAACAGCCCTTGTGTTTCCTCTGAATTAACACTCGTTTTACAATAACCATTTTTTATTCTTTCTTGTGCCAGCAACACCCAATCTAATGGTAAATAATAACAGCTGCATTTGGCAATTTCATGAGTATACATACAGCCAAGCATAGCGGTATAGCACTGAAAAATATTTGCGTCTCGAGTACGAGTAGTAGCAGTAACTTTTAGGGGTTAATTCTTTAACCAAAACTTTTAGGAGTTAAACCTTTAAGTAAATAACTCGAATATGCATATATTGTCAAAGTCAAAAATCTTTAGGGATGCACGATATAAACTGTGACTTAACCGCTATTTAATCGCAGCTGTGCGAGGAGGATAGATAGACATCCGCACTACGATCACACTTTACTACTTATTTTGCAACCAATTTTGATACTGTTTGCACAAACGATTTCTCTTGATTGCTATTTGCCCTTGTGAGTAAATGATGTACAAAATCAAACATAGCCATCTACTCTATTGTTTACAACAACATTCTTAACAATACAATATAAATCAATTTATTTACTACTTTTTCTTATATGAGCTGTTGTGTGTGGTTATTGATAAAAAAAAGGAAAACCAGTCCCACACTAGGAATAATTCCTGTGTCGCAGGGGACTTTACAAATATTCAAACAACGGACACAAAGAACAACCAGACGCGGAACAACCTATTGTGGAACACACAAATTTTTATCCCTTGGGGGTCGAACCCACAACACTCAGCGCGGCGGCAGTGACAAGACAAACACTTAAACCACCAATTGCGGTTATTACATCAGTAAATTACATTATTATCACGAGTATCTCCCAAATTTAAACCCGAACCTTCTAACCTTGCAGTTCAACCATCTATCCACTATATTATAATAATGAATCAAGTGAGAATCGACAATGAATTGCCGTAAGTCTTAGAGTTCGAAAAAATGGTTCAAGTAATATGCAAAGGTCACGTGATACCACGTGACCTTGAGGTCAGAGGTCAAAGGTCATAGTCATTTCGGGGGGGATCCCTTCTTTTCGCATAATGTTCTTTGTCCTAATATACTTCGGCATAACGATTCTGGCACAATTTGTTTTGGCATAATAATACTTCGGCATAATTTTTTCAGGCATACATTTTATGTTGGCATAATCATCTTAAAGACTAATTTGTTTTGGCCTAATGACTATTAGCATAACGTTAGTAGGCCTAATGACTATTAGCATAATAATATTTAGGCATACAATTAATATAAATAACAAAAACAATTTTCATGCAAATGATTTATTATACATAACATTATGTAACTTAAACGATTTTTCAATCGCGAGATAATTTTTATCTGAAGAATATATTAGATGTTTTGACAGTTTTTGTATAAAAAAATATGTCAATCAGTTAACTTCTATTATGAGAAATAAATGTGGCGGTTATTCCTCAGATAGAAGTTAACTGATTGAAACAGTGGTCCTTAATTATGTATAATTATTTATTTTAGGTGTATATTTTTAGCAATTGCTTGTAAATATGCTAGTTTAGAAGTATACTCATCTTTTTTACTAATAATTTTTTCAATTCTTTTGTTTTTGTCCGTGTATTTTCTTTTTTTTTGGTATAAGTGATGTTCCAACATCCAGTTTATCTATTTCAATGGTTTGATGTTTTATTTCTTGAACGATCTTTTTAGGCCAAAAAATAAAATCCAGGATGGTGTTTTCCCACAAAATGTGCAAATCTATTGTGCCATGCCTCTGCATGATTTTGTGTCCTAGGTATATTTTCCTTTTCTAGTAGATACGTACTCCAGACTTTGGGTGGAAATGGTGGTGGTGAACTTGTAGTGCCCCAGACATAATTCTGATCAAACCAATTTGCTATAGTTTCTGTAACAATTAAATAATATTGTTGGTTAAAAATTTAATATGCTGTGCAACAAAAGTTAGTGACAGAACTGAATTGCTGCAAAACCGACTCTACGTAGTCTTGTTTGTCCTACCCCTAGAGTGTAATTTAAAATCGTGTAGAAGCGTAGGGGCGAGGCGGCCCGCGGGCTGAGGAGCAGGCGGCTGCGAGCGAGCCGCCGCGGCTGAGGCTGGCCAACAAGCCGAAGCTGCGGTGGTGAGCGAAAGCCGTCTGCGACGATTAGCACGCGTGGGGCCGCCGGAGGCCCGCAGCGCCGGAGCCGTGACAGAAACTCTGCCTGTTGCATGCTTGCTTGCATGCTGCATGCTTGCTTGTTTGCTGCATGTTGATATTATGCTTAAAAAAGTTATGGTTTAGAACTTTATGCTTAATAAATTTATGCTTTAGAATATTATGCTTAATCATTATTATGGTTAGAGAAATTATGCTTAAAAAATTATGCGTAAGCTGTTATGCGTAATTATATTATGCGAAAATATAATAATGCCAAACAAAATTATGCTAAGTTATATTAGGTCTTAAAATTTTATGCTAATGGATAGGGATCCTTTTCGGGGATATATCGACTGGTAAGTCGAATGGCGCTGACCGCGAGTTTCTAGCTCTTACGGTTCTTGAGTTGAAAGTTGTATAACAGACAGATGGACAGACGGACGGACGTACGGACGGACAAAGCTATTGTATAAGAGTTTTTTGGAACTCTAAAATAAGTGTTGAAAAATATCCTTTATTAACAGCTCATTGGCTGCCCTTGGTCTAAAGGTCAACGAACGCATACAAGTTAATTTTAATAAATCTTTGCTTACAATACAACTATATTTGTATGTTGACTTTCCAATATACATGAATATGAATAGTGCCAACATAGGGATGGGACAACGCACGATATATTACAATATTATTTTTATCGTATAATTGAGTTCCTTGATAATATACGTTTGCTGAAATTAAACAAATTTATACGGATATTACCGCGTTGTTTATTTTTTATAAAACACTATTATTACATAATTTTGAAACTTTAAACTGCTATTGTTAAACACTTCTACTAGTTGCTCTTTACTTCTATTTAAATTATAAAACTATTTATATTTAATTTTACACTTTCCCCCATGTGTCGATTGCTTATTAGCAGCCATGTTCACGGGAAGACGGTTGCATTTTAAATTGCGTGTACTATCGCACACAGGCGTGTATTCTTCCAAGAAGTGAACAGAGGTGTGTTGAGCCATCTTTTGCCAGCTATTTTTCGTATGCGAGTGAATTATGCTAATTCATTCATTCATCATAGTTCCGGGCTCTCACGCCAGATAACATTACTAATTAATTAATATCTTTCTAGCCAGCAAATTAGGAACATTGAATGTAGGAATTACCGTTGATATATACAATCTGAAGTTTCAAGTTTAATCCCATGTTACACACATCGGACAATCTTTTTATAGAAATTTGTAATTAAGGAAGTATCATTTAAATATCTGATAGTTCTCTCGATGGCGTAGTGGTTAGTGTAACCGACTGCCACGCCTGCGACCGCGGGTTCGATTCCCGCACAAGTCAAACATTTGTGTGCATGAACATGGATGTTTGCCTTGGTCTGGGTGTTCCTATGTACAAAAGAAAAGTATATATGTATGTTTATCCATTGTCTAGTACCCATAGTACAAGTTCTGCTTAGTTTGGGCTAGACGGTGTTGTGTGCATGTGATAGAATATTATTATTATATTATTATTAATGTTCTCATAAAGTGTGAAATCTTCAAACCTGATCAGATTGAAGTAATGAGGCCCATTCACAGCAATACGACAGTATAGTTATCTTAGTCCAATATAACTATGCGCGCCGTGAGTTGATCGCGGCAGTCGGTATGGTTGCTACCTCGCTCCCGGCCGTGGTTCAATCTACGGTCCGAAGTAAGAGGTTGTGGAACGCCGTCGTCTTCTTCTGTGAGAAAGTCATTTCCATCAAGAAAGCGACGGAGTGGGTGAGTGTGTGCTTAAACCCTCTCTCCAACCGCAGAACCGTTCGCCAGAGGATGCGAGATGTCCTCCAGCCATCCTGAGGTTCGACCTGCGAGTGTTGGGCTTCGTGGGCCTGCCCGCCACCCGATCAGCACCAGATTCGAGAAGCGGCATGCGTGTTCCCACGCGCGCCTCTGTGTCGTGTGTCCATTATAGTGGGACAGTAGGGCTTAAATGTAATGGTGCCCAAAGGGTAGTCTTGTTGCTTAGTGGCCTGCCGTTTTGCCGTATTTGCCGAAACCTCGGCGCGATCACGACTGCATGTGAAAATGATTCGCGCGGTCTCCCCGATTGCGGTTTTGTCGCGGAACACCGTGGTAGGTTTAGTCGCTATTACCGGAAGGTCTATTATCATTATTACCATCTTTCTTTTACCCCGGTGAGTCCGACATAACCCCTCCGTCTGCCTACGCGGAGGGGTATGGCTCAAAGCATTCCCCACATAACAAAACATATAACTATGCGCGCGTCAATTAAAATGTGAAATATTCAAAACATTAATTAATCGTGATCAATTGATCATAGATAGGCGAGCTAATAAAATGGTTACTACTAGATCTACAAATTAATAACGCTTTTTGGCTGCGCCTGGCGACAGTGTAGGTCTTTGCCACTGTGCGATGTGTAGTTAGTCAAAAATGAATCCACAAACAGATAGTTGTGCCGACATTAGATGTCATTTGTGTCCGTTGTTTGAAGAAACAGCGTGACGTTGGATTAAGAAAACAAACAAAGAATACATTGTTTAAGTTTATCGATAAGCAATACACACATCACTATTCGAAATAAAATATTTATAGTAGGTAAATATTATTGGAAATTTTCTGTTAGTCAGCGTGCAAATTGAATTGTAAGCCTTAGGACTAGGGATGGAAAACAGTCGAATCACTTTATACCAATATCTCAGTAGGATTTTGTTTAAATTTTTAATCCCAGAGGGTTGCCGGCTTCCATTTATATCAGTTTAGCTAGAATTAAAGTTGGTGGGGCAAAGCAACGATGAAAAATGGCGCTAAGCTATTTAGTGTTATATTAAAATGTTACATAGGGATTTGAGTATTTAATCATTTGATTTTATTTATATTTAGATTATATAGTCTCACGTTTATATCCCCCAAGTATATTACACGTACATTTCGCTAGCTATGGTTTTGGTTAGTACAGTCAGCAATATAACATTTGTAAAAGTAGTAATAGTAAAAAGATAGTTTGAAACATAGTTCTAAAACACTGAATAATTATTAGAATTTTAATTCATTAAATACTTTGTTAACTGTTTAGCTACTTATGTTGCTAACTGTACCACGTAATAAGGTGCAAGCTTATTACCGATTAGAGGACATATATGTAGTTTTAGACTCAGTGCAGCTACTGAGAAAGTCTTGACAGGAAAATCTACTAACACCAGTGGCCCAGAGAACCGATCTCGATACTTACCTGCGGCACCACGGAGGCAGTCAGCTGATTAGATATATACGATGTAGGTATATCGATAAATTAGAGAAGACTGCACGGAAGGCCCAAGGGGTTATCTTAAACTATGAGCGAATAACAGTTATCCTGAGTCTGAGTTTCATGTTAGTAAACAATTTTAGGCAATGTTCAGTCACTAATAGTGACGAGGCAGTAAATCAATCATATTACTTTTGTAAATAATTGTAAACAATCTTCAGTCACTAATGGTGCCGTGTCAGCAGAACAAAACCCGGTTCTGCACTGTAAATTCTTTTTAATTATTATATATAAAAATGACTACACTTTAGTGGTAAGCACTCGTGGACTATGAGCATAGGTCTCCTCACCACATCCTTACGTAAAGTGATGCTGAGGTTTCTACTTTGATTGCCTAAGGAGGTGCTTTTTTACGCCCCGCTTGAAGGACAAGATTTACACACACTACTCTTAACCAACGAAATAATACAAATTAGCATGATTTAACTACTAATCATAAAAACATCAACAATGTACATCCACGCTGTAATAAATCTTTTAAAACATAATCAACTTATAATTACGCATTCATTAGGCACCTGGATAATCAAAGAACATCTTATATTGTTCCCTGATTACAGAGAATATGAATGAAAATGGAATATCTTTCACAATCAGCCTCCACAATGGTCCTGTAATCTCATAAAAACTCACTGTCCGTTTCTGCGACGTTATTGCGTAAGTAGCAACCAGTTGCTTCGTGTAAATTGCTTCATTTTGTCAATAGTAATGGGTAAACGATTACAACTGTCGCGCTATAATACAATTCATTGGCATTGATATAGATCCTTGTTTATTTATCAGTGGTCCGAAGGGAGACGTCATTTTATTTTATTGTGGACATTTTAAACTTGTTTTATATGTATAGGAAGTTTTACTTCGCGAATGACGCAGTAGTTTCAGTGATCGTCTCACCTCAACACTGATAGTTCATATTGTGGATTCGAGCCCGATGCAATACACCGACATCAGTGTACTTTCAAATTTTTAAAAGTACTCTGCTCTATATTGTTATCCCCCATAAATAAATATTTTTTAATAAGAGTTTCTTCTTTTTGTTATACATTTTTCGATAATATCGAGTAATAAATATACTATAACATAATATAACATAAACAAGTCAATTCCCATCTGACTTAAACAATTTTACACTATTCGTCAGCTCTATAACACGTCAACAGAAATTGCAGCCGACTAATATCACATAAGCTAATAAACTGCAACTGCCAAACAACTAGTAGCAATCGCAAATTACATTACACAACCCCGGTAAAACAATGAGTCAACCGTCGAAAATTTAATGCGTTTCAAAGTTGCCAGCCTAATTCGTTTACCCATTCGGGAAATTAAATAGATGGGTAATATAGCTACCCCATTAGGGGTACCCGGCTTAAATCGAGGACCTAGGGCGCAACTACCCCCAGATTTATGCGAGGGACGCAAATTTATTTGGAGTGATGCTAGTTTGGCGGGCAGTTCGATTATAGGTGTCATGGCGAACCTATTTATGTAATTATTTTACTACGGAACGGCTACAGAATAGATGTTGCCTCACTCTTCGGCTATAAACCCGTCTGTAAATGTTCGAGCGAGAGGAAAAAAGACATTGAGTATTTATTTGGATTACAAGAGAGACAGACATAGAACGTGAACTATCGGTGCTGTTGTAAAACATTTTTGACAAGTTTTCATGATTCAACTAGAGGTTTCAACCGCGTTAAAAGTCGTTTACAGTCACTATTTCTTAAGTTTCAACCGCGTTAAAAGTCGTTCACTGTCACTATTTCTTAAATTCAAACGTAATTCATACTCTATTGAGTATTACTTTAGTCAATAAAAGGGCCAACTAACACAAAAAAAATTCAAATCGGCATGGTAGCTTGTAAGATTAGTGCATACATAACTTTAGCTGTATAATATTTGTAATAATCTGTTTAGAAAACCTTTAGACTTATATGATTTCATTTGTTAGATTTATTTCGGACATTACCGGGATCATTGCTTGAATGATGAATTCCTTACAAGATGAAGACAAAAACTGAACTAGTTTTTACCTGTATGCATATAATAAACATTTTAACATGTTCAGATATTTGTTACTCAATCACCTGTCAACCATTGAACAGATTTGAATGAAACTTAGCACTCAAGAAGAACATATATTCTGGAATAACACATAGGATTGTTATCTCGGTGTGCGTTCCCGTGGGATTCCTGTGGGCAAAGCCGTGGGGAAAAACTAGTGATCTATAATCGTTAGGTCAAAGAATTCCCTCAAGCCTTGTGCCAGACTGAGCAAGTAAATTCGTTAAATACGAAAATGCAGCTAAATAAATTTGGGTTGTGTTCTTTCACTGACCTCAGATGTCCTAAGGAGGCCTTGAGCTACTACTTCGTCTCTTCAAGATGGACCTTCGTTTCGAATATACCGATACCTATGTATATAGTAGTTCCAAACTGAAAGGCATACGCAGTAAAATGGAAATTCTCGCGATTGGCATCAAACCAGGAGAGGCTATATTGTCAACTAATTCTCTAAAGTACCATAAAATTTATGTCCTATTAGCTATAGTGTTCTATAACGTATAATTTAAATACAACAAGCTGAATATACTCATGATTCACCCCTGTCTACCAATTTTGGGATATACCAACGCAATGCCATGCCAACTCTTCTTAACATAAAAACATTTCACAGCATACATCCACACATTTAATCTGTTAATAACAAATAATTCAATAATAACACCAATATATCAGGGTCCAATTTCACAGAGTACTATAAAGTGAATTTACTCTCCCCTACAACCATGGGATAATGCGTTTTAACTCATGGTTTAAATACATTGAAAATAAAGTTTTTTGCGTCGCTCGCATTCATTTGGAGCGGTAATGGTGATGAATAGACTTTGGCTATAAGCCAGTCTTGTTGTTGTACTACTATTGGTTCTCGAATGGAATTCGAATTACCGATGCGCTATATTGCATTCGAATCGATCCATTTAAATATTATTGTTATAAGCACTGTTTATACTTAGGTGCACACGCTCCGTTTTCCACTATGTAAAGTTGAAATCGCGTTGCATCGCTTTTGAATAATAATAATAATTATTCGAATGTACCAACAAATCTTCACATTGGTAGTGAGGTATTTAATACAGTAATAATAATAAATATTTTATATAATAATCTATATATTAATACGTGAAGCAAAAACTTTGTACTCCTTTTTACGAAAATTGCGCGGACGGAGGAGTATGAAATTTGGCACAGTGAAAGTTTATACGGAGAAGGAGTGGCAAATCTTAATATTTTTATAAAATATTCATTACATATATATTAAATTAATGAAAAAACACTATACGCACACAACCATGCATTTGACACACGCAGTCGAATCTCTTTCGTAGTATTTCGGCATTGTTCGGCTGATTCTTCGTAACTATGGTTACATATATCAATATATAATTACATATATCAGCAATATCTTACTTTTCAATCATTATGGTCGAATTTAGACCACTAGGCGACCGCTAGTATTATTAAATATAAGAGAATAAGACTAGGGTCTTATACACTCAAATATTATTATTAATTACAAGCAACCCGGACTTTACTTAGATTCTTAAATGGTAAAAAAATTGTGTCGAATTGGTTAGTTATATTTTCTTTCGGTCTGGGCTCCGAGCTGGCCACTCCATCACGGGGATACCCACCTCTTGCAAGTATTGTCGTAATATAGCAGCGATATGGAGTCTTGCATTGTCATGCATAAAGAGAAAGTTCTGTCCAATAAAACCACCAAATGGTACGACATGTTCCTGGAGAACTTCCTCTATGTACCGCTGAGATGTTAATCCTCTTGCTTGTCGCCCAATATTGGCCCCAGCGATGACGACAAGCTCAGTTTTAGCTTCGAGTGTGATACCTCCCCAGAACATACACGAACCACCGCCGTAAGCCACACGTTTCGTAATGCAACACTAGAAAAATCTCTCTGTAAGTCTTCTGTAGACCCTTCCTCCTCTATTATTGCCATGAAGACACATCCTGCACTCATCTGAGAACAGGACTGCTCTCCACTAGTCGACTGTCTTGTGCAAATGTTCTTGTGCAAATCAAAGGCCCGGCAATGACCTGGCGTCAGTTTAGGGCCATTTGCTGGCCTATGCACAGTCAAACCTCCTTTGGCAAGTCTTCTTCTGACTGTCCACTGGCTGACGTCCACTTCACGCACCTCTTGAAGATGATGTGCAAGGTCAAGGGCAACGACGATTTCGCAATGCCGTCGTTACGAAAAATCGGTTGTCGCGCTGTGTTGTAGCTCTGGTTTGACCAGATCCTCGTCGTCGTTCATAGCCACCAGTCTCCCTATAGCGCTGTTACACACGACGAACTGAATATCGGCTGACATTCAGCTGTCGAGCTACAGCACTCTGATTCATGATTTTGATTCTTCTGATTCTGATTCACGGCGCTCATAGCCATTTGCACTCACTGATCAGTAAACGACTATCGACGTTAAGCAACGTTGGTTGCGGTCAGTCTATAGATGGGTGACCGCTTAGTGGTATTTCATCTGAGCGTCTCTGTGCTTCGGAAGGCACGTAAAAAGTCGGTCCCGGTTGTTGCCAAATTGATAGCAGTCGTTAAACCATGTCAGAGGCCTACGGACGGCTTGAACAACTCTTGACAACAGATTGGCCACTAACTACACGAAAAGAAAAAGAAGGAAAACTCTGATTCTGGCCCGCTTCAACGACTTGAGCGGCTTTTTCCGGAGAAATATCCATTTTCTTCAGATGAATCCATCTGTAGTCAGGAGACGTCCTTGATGGTTGAGCGGTGAAATGCAAATGATGACGTTTTCCTCAAAACATGCCTTTTTATACCTGCAATTAGTCGCCTGCAATTAATCTCGCAAACAGCAGTGAGCTAAGTGAGCAATTTTGGAGTTTGTTGTTGTCTTTTCTTTTCGACAGTAAGTTAAACTTATCACAGCGTATATGGTATCACTGAATAGGTATTGTCATAACCTTTAATCCCATATTAAAAAATACATGCATTTCTACAAATAAAAAATACCTTTAAAAAAATATTCATATATGCGATTTCATTGTACCCAAGTGTATATACCACAACCTTAACTTTTTTTATATTTAAAGGACGTGGAAATTTTGTTTAATATAACATCAATTCTATTTGAAGTGGGATAAAGGTGTTTAAAATAATATTTAATTCACAAATGTAAAAGAGTACGATGGGGTTGACGTGTATAGATTACGTAAAACCTCTAAGAAAAGAAATACGGTGTAGCAGCGATTGCCTCGGTTGTGCAACAGTAGTGAATACGCTTGCTGCACCATAAGTACCCAGGAACGATAACAGAGTGAAGCTAAGTATTGCTACCTCCCTATTAAGTTGGACAAGCTTGTGAACTTAGAAAAGTATTATAAGACAAGGAATCATTTGTAGCAGCACAGAGTCTGAAACTGTGTGACGATAATCGCCTAGACGCCCGGCGAACGCGGGCGCACGTCACTAGCCACCTCTCGCGACCGGTGGTGCGACACTATATAAGGACGGACGGCGTCAGTCGCGTCTCCTTGCGGCCCGGCTTCACACTCCCAGCTAAGTGTCCTGATTATACAAGGACCACGAAGCAAGTCTTTAGCGAACCACGCCCTGACTATAATTCTATAAGTAAAGATTGTCTCTTTTAATTGTATCTTAATTCATTAAAAGTGTATTTGTTATACCTTCTTTCATTGTACTTCCTAATTATATCTACATTTCTCCTAAAGTAAACCCTAAAGGTTACAACTGTAAAACTAAAACTGATCGAATCTGGTCGTAATACACCTAGGTATGCCTAATACAACTTATGACTACTTAAGTATAATATTCGTGATTATTGTACAACTCTGTATAGGCCAAAACACGCACAACAAGACAGACATCACACAAGAATGACAGCGCGACCGTTCCTACGTCAGAATCAAAGCCGCTGACAACCGCCCCATGGGAAGTGCTTCCTCAAACTAGATACACCGCACGGGAATAACGTTGAATAAATGATAGCGGTCACGTATTACCCATGATGCGTTGATGGTGACCACTGAGAGCGGTTCTACTTGATACGAGACCCAGCTATCCCCTTGGGAGATGGGAATCTTTTATAGGGTTCTTCACTAAAAATCATTTAGACATTGTATAAAACATGACAATGATTTCAATCGTAATCTCATTTAATGTAACACAAAATTGCCCAGGGATAAGCAGGAATGAACATCTAAAAATAACATTAATTTATTTTCGTCAATTCCTATGTCTACTCGTATTTGCCAATCGGTCCAGCATGGTATAGCGAGGTGCGACTGCCAGCATTTAGGACATAAAGATAAATATAAAAAAATATCATACTTGTATCTCCTGTTGAAATCACCGAAGGCGTAGGCAACTGCCTGTGTGTACACAACTGTGTATTACTCATAAATTATCTAGTTTTAGAATTTATTGACCTATTGCTGTCTAGAAAAACCCCAATAATTCTTACCTGACCTTAGAATCGTATCTATAATAATATACAAATATTCCTGGTCTTACTGTATACTTTATTTAAGACTAATTTCTACGAGCAGCTTCGGGCAGAGACTCCCATGGATTAATCCAGGACATTGTCAATCTGATTTTAAAGTTTCATCCCGTTAAACGGTTTACGCGTGAGTAGCAAATATCTAAACATCTAAACATCTACACAAATAAAAACATTTATAATGTTACTACGATAAAATCTCTAGTACACAGTACGCGCATATTGGATGACTATCCTGTAGACATACCAGCGTAAGTATTTCCGATCATTAAAATACTTCTACCCCCTTAAGAACGTAAATACTAGTTCTCTCTCTGTCCATTATAACTGTAAACGGTTGTAATGGCTAAACCACATACAATTGCATCAGTTAAACAGCCTACTTGGTGAGCAAAACTACAAGATTAGTTTATTTTTATCTATACCAATATTATAAAGCTGAAGAGTTTGTTTGTTTGAACGCGCTAATCTCAGGAACAGCTGGTCCGAATTGAAAATTATTTTAGTGTTGGATAGCTCATTTATCGAGGAAGGCTATAGGCTATATAACATGACGCTACAACCCACGGGGCAGCGCAGTAATGATAAACGCGAGTGAAACCGCGGATACATCTAGTTTAAAATATAATTGTTACTCTAATATTATAATGATTGAGACTTACAAACTTTCGTGCGAGATTATTATTATTGAGTCAAAAAACTACCGTGCCAAGTAAGTAGGATGCAGCAGTGGCACAATGGTTAAGGTATTGGTCGTCATTAAGAGATCGTCGGTTTGATACTAACTGTTACATTAGCGATGTGCAAAACCTTATTAAAATATATTCGAATGTTTTGATCTATCTACTATCAATAACTACTATAACCAGCGATAGCCTAGTGGGAAACCGTTGAACTGCCACGCAGAGGTCTCGAGTTCGAACCCAAGGTGGGCATCTCTGACTTTTTCTCGAAGTTATATGCGTATTAAATAGTTAATTATCGCTTGCTGTAACGGTGAAAGAAAACATCGCGAGGAAACCTGCATGTCTGAGAGTTCTCCATAATGTTCTCGAAGATATGTGAAGTCTGCCAACCCACACTAGGCCAGCGTGGTGGACTATAGCCTAACCCTTCTCACAGTGAGAAAAGGTCCATGCCCAGCAGCGGGACAGTTTAATACAGGACTGATATTATTATTATACTATCAACATACATAATGACAAACCTACCTGTCTACGAAGGGGTAGGCAGAGGTTTACTACACCTACTTTTCGCCAGTTAAGGTTTTAGATCCTACGTAATAGGGTGCGAGCTTATAAGTTATATAAATATTATATTCGTAGTAGAGCCTCGCTGGTTTCAGCATAAATGGGCCGGCTCGACCGGGGAAGGACTACTCTCTCACTGAATATCGACGTGAAATAGCAGTATTCCTACTGTTGTGTTTCGTTCGGTGACTGCCGGAGGCCCAATCACTCTCTTTCCCCTTCCCACTCCTTCTCCTTCCCACTTCTCTTCCTAAAGGATCGGAAAAGTGCAAGTGATGCCACTGATGTTGCAGGCGTCCCTAGGCTACGGTGACCACTTACCCTGATGGTAAGCCGTAAGCTTGTTTGCCAAAAAAATTCTAACAGAAATTGTATGTGTGTTAGTATATTTATATGCGTTTATGGCATGTGAAACGCATCTGTTCAGCTTTCTGGATGCGTACGCGTCTACAAAATCATTGTTTACTATAGACAAAAGCTGAACAGAGCTGAACAAGTGTGAGTAGTCTCTAACACTTTTTCCGAACCAGAATCCAAACACGAGTTTCTGGCACATATGCTTTAATAATAACAAAAGTTTAATCTCAAGATTTAATCTATGACTGATTCCTTCCGTCCGTAGTAACTTCATAGGCTTAACATATTTTTTCTGAGAACGAGAACAAATAGTAAGGGCAGATTTCTTAATGCTTTTGTTGGAGAGAAAGCTTGTTAAATAATTTTTATGTTCTGGTACTCACATCCTGTAAAATGGACCTTTGTAAAATGGGCGATTAAATCAAATTGTGTCTAGACAACAGCGGCCATTTTGCCCTGAGTTTCACTTATTTAATAACTAAGTTATATGTACCTTGGTGTCTATTTATGTTTTGGTCTATTGCTTTTGTGAACGATTAAGGATTATTTCTAGATTTACTCAAAGCTGTTTTATGGGTGTTACTCTTTGGTGTAGTGGCGTGTAGTTTGTCTTTTATTTAGGAATTTAAATTTAAGGAAATTATTATCCACTATTTTGAAAGGGTAACTGTAGTTTATTGATGCTGTCAATACTAGAGGTCGTGTGTTGCCAGCCATTCCAAAATGTCGTCGACCACTGCTCACTTCATAACGTTCTTTTAAGATGCCTGAAAAGTTATTTACTATAACATAAGCACAACACGGGGTTGGTAAGTATACGTATTAGATTTAATTTGCTACAAGAGTTCACTGCAATGTTCTCACAGATGCGTGAAGTCTGCCCTGCAATTGGTGAGCGATGTTCTTAATCTTTTTAAACTGAGAAGAGGTAGTCTATGTCCAGCAGTGGAATCCTAACTAATATTATAAATGCGAATGCGACTTTTAAGCCTTAACCACGCGACAGATTATCATGAAATTTTGCATACACTTTGTCATTGGTACAAAATAGGACATAGGGTTTCATCCAGGAAAAAATACTTTTGCCGAACAAAAGATATTTATTATCACAATTTATATTAACGCCAGCAAAGCCGTGGGCAAAATCTAGTCATTGATAAAATACAGGACTGATATTATCGATCTGAGATCGTGCATAAGTATTACTTTGTAAATTTGAAAACAAAAAATTATTTTTGACTTATTCTGATTAAACTTTAGACATTCGGAGTGATATAGCCATTATCAAATTGCATTATTAAACTACATCATTGAAAAAATCAACAAGTGTGGTAACGTGACTTTTTTATATAGATATAGTTTATAGACTGGACAATGACCTAGGCTTTCTATACCGAAAAACTAAGTAACGGTCTAGTTTAACAAAAACGTTGTCACTGTCCACAAAAGTTCTTGTGATGAAATACACAAGTAAAAAAAAGTCTGCGTTCACTTGGAAAAGTTGAGATATTTTTTCTCGTGTCAAAATATAATTAACGGACGCATTATTTATTGCTTTAACATTTAAAACACATAATTTTAATATAAAATCTCTATATTATTTTCGTTTTTCTTTAAAAACAATAGTTTTTCCAATCTCTGTAAAAATAATTTAGAGAAATGCGAAATTTGATTACAGTAAATAATTTTATTCATTTTTATATGCTTTTATTTACAAACTAGCTTTTGCCCGCGACTTCGTCCGCGTGGAATAGTTACTTTGGGCAGCATTTTAATTTAATATTTTTTATTTAAGAAACTTTTTTGCAAATTATTCGCATATAAATGCCGTGGTTTACTGCAAATAGCTTATTTAATACATTTTATAAACTACGTTTTTGTTTTTCATCCTATGCTACAACATAGAGATTTTGCGGGTTTGATACTCGTGAGCTGAGAGCCCATGAAAAACAGTTTTGTTTATTATTATCGTAATTGCTGCTTTTAGGCGAATCTGCACTCTTTTAAACTGCAATGACATATCGGTCGGAATTATCAGAGTACGGGGAATTAAAACATTTTCTCCTTTTGCCATTCTAGTCATGATTATAGCTTTTATAATGTAGCGTCCTAGATGAGTAATTTATTGCCGTGTACCATTACATAGCCTTGGTGCGTCAAGATTTCTCATTAACAGAACTGGAATACCAACTTTCAGCCTTAACTTATGGAAAGGCACTCCTGATAATTCTAAAGAGTTAAGAAGCTCTATAGGGTACGATGTCACTTGTTCAATGTCTATAATATTGTCAACTGAGAGGTACATGACAACATCTCCCTCAACATCTGACATAATGTGTTCGATTATCTGGCCTACTGTCTCATTTGTCGGTGCCAAAATTAACCTGTAACACAACCAACCTCGATTGCCCATACTTATTTGTAGATCTGGATAGAAATTCTGGATAGAAATGATTATTTAAATCATCTGTGTTATGGACAATTTGACAGAATTCACGTCTTAGTGTAATCATGCCGTTACTTTCAATTAGCATACAATCTTCTCCGACAGGCATTTAGTTAATCTGTCAGTGTACCCCTAGTAATAACCGGCAGGGTCTGTCTAAAGTCACCAGCTAAAATTACCACCATCCCTCCCGTTATACCCTGGTAGCTCATGATATCTTTCATGGTGCGGTATAGTGCTTCGATTGTTCTTTTGTGGGACATCGTACGTTCATTCCAAACCAACAGCTTACACTGCTGCAACATTTTTCCGCGCTCACCGCTTTTGCTAATGTTACAGACTCCCCCTCTACGTCACGCTGCGCCGCCGCCGGCGCCGGCGCATCGTTTATTGTGTAAGGCGCTTGGCGTGTCCCGCGCTCGCGCGACTTGTATATATTAAGACGGCATTTTTACTAATTATAAATGGTTCCGATAAATATACGTACTGTAAAAATAGACAGATTTGTTTGGGCTTCTACACGAACTTTCGTCGCCTATTTCATCCCCAATACGTCGAAATTTCAAAATCGCTCGAACAAATGTTTACTTATTGCCTTCTTATCAAGTGCCTAAATACAAAGTCATGGTTTCATCTTCGATAGTGACGAATTGCCATACAAACTTTCATTCCTTATTTCAACCCCTTCATGCCTTCATTTTTTAAAACAAAAGGTAACCTATGTCTTTTCCCAAAGTCTAGTCTATCTCTGTCCCAAATTTCATCAAAATCGGTTGTGGTTTAGGCGTGATAATAACAAATGCCGGGCATACAACCTTTCATCCCTTATTTCCACCCCTTAGTACCCTTTTACAACAAATTAGTAGAGATTTAATACAAAATGACTCCTCCCATGGCTGAACGCATGCGAAAATCCTCCTGGGCATGATGTAGATCAAGTTCTCCAGTTCTCTAGTCCTGTTCCTGATCTGTCCCATTCTTGAATGGCGGCTTCCTTGATCTTTGACAGAGTTCTTCGAGGTGGCTGATGACTCCAAACATCTCGCTTGAGAGCCTCCCATGCGTGCTCGATTAGGTTTAAGTCCGGGGAGCCGGCAGGCTAGTCTTACCGCGTGATTTCGTACTCCCGAAGAGCAGCGCTCACTCGTTAAATTCGATGTTTCGACGCATTATCGTCAACCAACACGAATTAATTACCATAATTTATCTCGAATGATCTGATGATGACATCAATAACAGCTGTCTTGTACAAATTAGCTGCTATAGAACCTTGTTACGGGATTAAATGCGTTCGAGCTCCAATCATTATTCCACTCTAAAAAGATACCGATTTGCCGCTTTGCTGAATGGTTCCAGTTCCAGAGTTCATTGCCTTTCGGAATTCCCAGGCCGTCTCCAATCTCGGACACGTCGGTTATCAGGGTGCATACTAATCCGTGTTTAGTCAACAAAAAGACAATTACGCCAGACATCTTCTTATTCGTCTTCATCGTTTTGATGGTGCCTGGCCCATTGCAATCTGTGTCGCTGTATCAAAGGTGCTCGCCAGGATCTCCTTGAACGTAATCTAAATTGGTGTAAACAATTACGAATGATCTGTTATTGGATCACGGGTGGCAAGAAGTCTGATGTTGCTTCTGAATATCAATAAAGACAGCCTGGCGGTTACTGCGAACTTGATCAGCCAGGTTGCCCATGCTCTAGTACCTCTGCAGGGTAGTAACGACGGAGGTTTGAGAAACGGCGACTCTGGCTGCGATTTGCCTTGTAGAATATCCTTCTTCACGCAATAACACTGTTCTTGCTTGTAAGACTTTAGACAGTCAACCTGCCATTTTTCAAATGAACAATTTTAGAGAAATTGATTAAATCAGCTTTCAGACGGAAACAATAATGAGGGTTATTTATTATTCACCTCGTTTTTATATAAAAAAGAAAGATAATTTTATGTTTTCTACAATTAAATGATGTTTATTAAATGTTAAAGCAATAAATAATGCATTCATTAATTATATTTTGACACGAGAAACTTTTTTTGATGTGTGTATATGCTTGAAAGTGAGCGACGCCACGGTGAAAAGCTAGTAGTATAACTAATATTATAAATTATAAAAAATATATATGAGTTTGTTTATTACGTTTTCACGATTTTACTACTCGGCTAATCATGAAATTTCGCATACAAGTTGTCAGGGGAACAGAAAAGTAATGTTACTAATCTAACATTACCTACATACACACGAGTGCAGCTGAGGGCAAAACCTAGATTATTTAAAAGCGCACGACATAAAATTATCAATAGAGATCAACGCTACAAAGCTGTCAGACCTAAATTTATAATTCTTAAAAATCTCTTTATACTAAAGAGTTCGAAGTACTCGTCTCCAAGGGTGACGCTGACATAATACCCTCCACCTATCTATCTCAAGCTCTCAAGAGATAAATAGCTTACACAGAATCCACAAGTCCTAATCTTAGAGAAAATTACTTCAGTCAAAATTTCTAAATTGATGAATAGTAAAATTCTGTGATTCGAGTAAAAATATACAAATTCTGCGTTTCAAATTTAATTTTACACTGCCAATAAAGAAGCTTTAATATTTTATCTAGAATTTTAGGTATTTGTGTGTGATTTAAATTACTTCAAATGATAAAACTAATCTTGAAAACCAGGTCTTAAGTATTTGTATGAAATAGACGCACGATAGCTTATATCAAAAATCTTTATAGTTTACAAAGTCGTAATCTATTTTAAATTATATAGTTATTATAATTCTCATATCATTTTGAAAATCAATTCAACCTTATTAAAAAGAAATTGTATTTACTAAGAGTATAAAAGGCGCGGTCGTATTTACGACTACTGTGCATTAGCACAGCAGTCGTAAATACCACCTGCGCGTTCGAGGTACATTAACTATTAAAATATTGTTTAAATTTTAAGGGGATACCGCAGGTTGAACCCTGGACCTCATGGTATAGGGTCATAGTCTCGGGTTCAACCGTGTCTGGTACAGTGTTAATGAATTTCAGAAGACCGTTTTTCAAGATTCGATGTTTTCACCTTCTTAGCAGCAGCACGTAATCTCGAACGGCGTGAACTTTTTAAACGGGAACAGGCTTGAGTTTTATGTTTCACGTAATAACAGAGCTCCTGAAACGATAGATGGCAATTTGTGGGTGTAATACAACTCTTATATAGCAGATATAATAAAAAACAACAGGTAAATAGATTACCCAAGATATTGAAATTAAACTGCTATATACGGATATAGCACACCGTATATAGCAGTTTAATTTCAATGAATAATATTCGCGTAAATAGAAGACAATATTATACCCAAGATATATTAATACGTCTAAATAGTGTTGTGCACACGGGTATTAATTGTATATTGTATAGTATTATTAAAGTTTATATGGACATGGAAAAGTGCAGAAAGCTTAAATTTATGAAAATATATGCATCGCTGTCAAATTACGAGCTCTAGGCAACATTAGTTTATACGTATAAATAGAAAAACTACAATTTCGAAATGTTGCGATTTAAAAATGTTGTAATATTAACCAATTTATCAATTTAAGAATGTTCGTTAATTGTTATTTTAGGCGGACATTATCGGGTAGCGCCGACATTCCAGTAACTTTTTGAAGTATTATTACCTTTGATTCAAACAGTCAGCCTTTGTCTCTAAAAATATTCTTCGTTTAAAATTACAAGCTAATAAAACAAAATAATTAATAGTATTCTATTAATTCTATTTTTTTCGTGTTATAACCAAACATATAAATTATATATGTGCTCTATTACGTTTAAATATGCAGCTAAAGTTACCCTTCTGGAGCTACAGTTGTCATTTGACACACAATGCCAATTTGGCATCCAAATTATAAATATAATTAATATTACTAGTGGCCCGTCCCGGCTTCGCGCGAGTAGTACAAAATGTAAACAAATTATACACCTACACCTTCCTCATGAATCACTTTGTCGATTGGTGAAAACCGCATAAAATTCATTCAATAGATTTTGAGTTTATCGCGAACAGACAAACAAACACAGACGCAGCGGAGGACTTTGTTTTATAATATGTTCTGATTATGCTCCTAATATTGAAAATTGTACACTATCGATTTCTATGAAATGTGTAAGCTCATTCTTCTTAGTGCGGTGAGGGCGCATGCATGATTTCAATCGTTGATAATCAAAGCAAAATCAAACCTTTAATGATTTTTAAGCCTAGCCATATTCATGGAATTGTATATAAGATTTTAAATGCAACTTTATAGGAATAGTATAATTATATGCTGTTTCACTGCTGGACAAAAGTTTTACGTTCCTCTATTCAAATTAATCTGAATTTAATACCTTATATATGTCTGAAGCTAGCGTTCAACTCGCCATCTCATCTAGGCCTTCCTTGCTATCGCTTCTGTCCTACCATATACCCAAATATGCAACATATAACGTATACTCAACTTTATGAAATAATCTTAACAGCGAATAATTACAAACTCAATCAACGAAACAATGGTAGTTAATAAACACCTGTCTATATTCAAATTTAAATCAACATCGATATTAAATATTTAATGTGTAACTGAAATCGACAACTCCTGACATTGCAATAGTCCCCATCAAATACTATCACACCGCCAATTTAATATTTCATACAATATTCAAAATTCAGTCAGCCATGTCAGAGGCCAACGGCGATTCATCAGAATTAGTGCTGATTGGCCGGGAGAGTGATGACGTCATCAATATGCAACCAACCGGCTGCGAGAGTTTATTGAGTCGCTAAACGATTCCAATTTTAAAACGCGAGTTCTTTTTAAATGTAATGTGTTCTACTGTAGTGTATTTTTATCTCTTTTTCTGTGCTTTTTTGTGTCTTACGAATTAAAAACATTATTACTTTTTAATTAGATCATATATATTTATTTACTTGTGTGCACAATAGTAATATTAGCCTAAGTTTATGCATAACTATTATAAGTGTGCTAAACGTAGCAGGTTCATTCCCGGGACAAAAGTTATCTCATCGATTTAGTAGGGATAGAAGATACAGGTGCACATATTCTCATACAAAATCTGGTAATGCACGTTTTTTATTAGACACTGTATATTTATAACATATACAGCGCTTAATAGAAAACATCATCATCGTAAACCAATTATTTAGCACGCTTTATAACCATTGAGTAATAACTTTATTAGAATAATTAATAGAGGCGACATCTGAAGTTTTTTTTTTATTGCACGCTTTAGAGTGCATACTCTCTAACTGGATCAATCAGAGCCAAGCGATTATGCATTTTAATGGAATATTCATTAATCAGTAGTGTAATACACATGATAACATGTTTCAAATATTAAAATTTTGTGCCCAGACATGTCGTGGTTATAATAGAAAGAAAGAAGGGAATAAATCTTTATTGCTTCACAGTTTTTAGGTGATCACAAAATCTTTAAGAATTAAAATAAATAATAATAATAAAAAAAGTAAAAATAAACAAAAACAGAGTAACAGAATAAAATCAATAAACGTCTAGTGATACATGCGTCCCACAACTACAGTAATTAGGACCCCAGTTCAGCATTTGTGTGGTCCCAAGAACCAGGCACTTGTCTTCCACTGGAGCCTGTCATAGTGACGTACGGAAGCCAATAAGCCAATAAGTACATACATGTATTCTTTTAATAAAATAATATTTATAATGCCACATTTTCTTTTATGGCTATCTATTTATTTAATGCTTATGTATTATATATTATTTCTTTCTTTATTTTGAGTGCACTATTGGCGGACCAAACGTCAATAATTTTATTGTGGTGTTCGTAGAAAATCAGCGCTGTTAGTGCTTGCAGCAACGCCAGAATGCAAGTGCCACAGCATTATGCTGAGCGCATCACCGTTGTTTTTGTGCCGTCAGGTGGGACGTGCATCTGCACATAAACAACATTTTAATTGTTTGAAATTAAACTGCTATATACGGATTTTATCGCGTTGTTTATTTGACACTTTATTACAACATTTTGAAAATTGTTACACTACTACTACTATTAAACTTTACTAATTTTTAAGCTAATTAAATTATTATTAAAACTATTTAGATTTAATTTATTTTTACACTTTCCCCGACGTTTCGGTTGCTTTTCAGCAGCCATGGTCATGGGGAGACCGTGACCATGACCATAGTAGTAGTGTTGTAGTGTAGTATAAGATCTAGTATATAAGGTGTAACATGTATTTTGTGCATGCATTAAATATCGTACTTTCAACTTGAGCGTTTCTCTGATCTCTCCGACGCAAACACCTTACATGGCGACACTGCCATTCGAGACGTTACAGGTGCGACGGCGTTAGGTTTCGTTACCAAGAATGTAGAAAAGTGTGTGAAAAATGTTACAGTATTTATGGAAATAAAAACTGTGGGAAAATTTTATCAAGATGTGTGGATCGAAAATAGAAAAAGATGAAGTTTTTATCACACAAAATGCGTCGGGTGGCACCAATAATTCGGCTACGCAGGCCTTTCATCTGTCAAACATAAGCATCGTTTTGTTTGTGATTTGCACCCTGTTGTGTATAGCGGCATTGTATGCAGTATATCTACTTTACCGAAAATGTCATTATGGTTGGATAAGGAATGAAGTCGTATCCCAAAACTTGATGCGTTCGTTCCGGCGACCAAACCTAAGACAGGAGGTGCGCGTGTGTTACGAGTGTCAGCGGCAGGAGCCTGTGCTCCACGGTAGCAGTCATCAGGAGCCTCATGTAAAATTGCAAAAGTGAAGAAGTGCGTGGATTACTTTAAAAGTGTGAAGTGGCAAGTGCGGTAAAAACGAAATGTGCGAGTTCGTGTAAGTGTTCTTTTTCAGGTTTTCTCCATAGGTATGATATTTTATAATGTTGTTCTCTACAATTATTGTTAGTTCTTAAATATTTGCTTAGCTACCGTTGTGAATGTAATGGCAAGCACATTAAAACATATTTATGAGCAGCTAAAATACATAAAAGATAATTTGATTAAATTAAGTTATCCTAAAAGAACTAAGTCGATTTTAAAACAAAAATTAGAAGAATCACGTTTATTGCGTCCTCAGTTCGACGAATGTATTAATATTATATCGAAACAAATTGAATGTAAAGAAATAGAAAGCTCAGCTTTAGCAAATGTGCAATCATATTGCGATTTGATTAGAGATTTATTTGGACAGATAGAAACATTCTGTTCTCAAGATTATAGTTCTTTAAATATCCCTGAGTGTTCCACCAAAAGTGTTGAAAGCAAAATTACCAACATGGAACTAAATTTTGATTATAAAACAGCTGTTTCGCTTATTCCGGTCATGACGGGTGAGGAAGATGACACAAAAAACCTCATAGATACCATAGAATTATACAACTCTTCACTTAACAACCAAGGTAAAGCTATGTTAATTAATTTCGTTTTAAAAACCCGTTTAAGTCAAAATGCTAAGCTTAGATTATCCCAGACGTATGAATCATGCGAAGCGCTCGTGAGTGATATACGAAAGCACCTTCTGACTAAAAAATCAAGTACTTCAATACACAATGAATTGGTTAAAATTCGGCAAAACGGTGTACCTTTACATGATTATGCCAATAAAATTGAGAAATTGTTTGTTGACTTGACAATTTCTCAAGCTGATGGTGATCAAAATAAATACGAAGTATTACGTACTTTAAATGAAGATATTGCTATTAAAAGCTTCACCGCTGGCTTGCGAAATCGTCAACTCAGTACTATTTTGTCCGCGCGTAATTATAATTCTCTTAAAGATGCAATTCGTGCGGATAAAGATGAGGAACCGGCGTATAGTCGACAGGATGCCGAACCTTCGGTGTATTTCTCGTATCGAGGAAAGCCAGGTAACAATAATTTTAGATTTACAAGAGGTACAAATAGAAGCAATTATAGCACACGATCGTATTATTCAAATGCACGATATTCACGAAGTAACCCAAATCATAATTATAACCAAGGTCGAGGACATTTTCCACAGCAGCAAATTAATCGCGGTTACAGACCAGTAAAACCATACCGCGGTAGGCAAAACCATAGTTATTCGCGTACCGGTGGTAACATTCATTTTCTAGGAAATGAATCGAGTAACCCCGAGTCAACACCTCAAACTAGCCGAAATTCGGAGGTCCAAGGTAATAATTGCGACAATTCATTGCAGTTTTTTCGATAATAATTTTATATTAGCTTGTCAATATAACAACTCGGTAGAATTGTTAGTACATGGTGTTGAATATCTCTTGTTAGTAGATTCCGGCGCATCGCTTTCCGCCTTGAAATATGAAGCAGTTGCACAGTGGAATATTCCAATACATGAAGAATGTATTAAAATAAATGGAATTGGTGGTAGCATAAATAGCATTGGTTATGTTAACGTATCACTACATAAAAATGATATGGTTTTTAATCATAAATTTTACGTTATAAAATTGTTACCGTGTCACCAGCATGGTATTATTGGGATAGATTTCTTACAAAAATTCAATTCGATTATAAATTTTGAAAACAATACATTAATATTAAATAATCAAAATAAAAACATGACCTTGTCAATGATCAACGGTTCTTTAGGTAAAGGAAATTACTTAAGTATTCCACCAAGGTGTGAAAAAATATTTATGATTAAAAGCAGTATGTTAGATGAGTGTGTCGTTTTACCAAGAGAGTTATGCCAAGATGTTTACATAGCTGGAAGCATCAGTAAACCTAAAAATGGATTTATTAATATTCAGATATTAAACACACGTGACACTGAAGCACATCTCAGCTACTTTAGACCCGAATTACATTACTTATCTGATTATAATATTTGTAGTTTTGAAAATAATGATAGCATTGATGCTGATAGGGTACGGGCTATGCTGTCCTTTCTTAACTTAAGCCATCTTAATTTAGAAGAACGTAAATCAATCGAAAATATATGTGCCAAGTTTTCGGACGTATTCCATTTACCGAAAGATAAATTAACAACCACCAATCTTTATGACCAGACTATTCAGTTAAAACCACATTCTAGCACAGTCTATGTAAAACAATACCGATTACCATTCTCTCAGCGAAACGAAGTTGAGAAACATATAAAAAATATGCTCTCTGAAAATATTATTGAACCGACGAATAGCGAATGGTCCAGCCCAGTGATGCTCGTCCCTAAAAAATCAGACGATAACACAAAAAAGTGGCGATTGGTAATTGATTTTCGCAAATTAAATAACCAGATCATGGACGATAAATTCCCACTTCCAAATATCACAGATATTTTAGATTCTCTGTCTGGTGCCATGTACTTCTCGCAATTAGATTTATCTCAAGCGTATTATCAAGCCAATTTGAGCCCCGAATGTCGAAAATATACAGCTTTCACAACACCTTCCGGTCAGTATCAAATGACTCGTCTCCCTATGGGATTAAAAATAAGCCCGAGTGCATTTTCCCGATTAATGACAATAGCTATGTCCGGTCTTACACATGATAAGTTATTTATTTATTTAGATAATTTAATCTGTGTAGGGCGAAGTTTAGATATACATAACAAGAATCTTATTGATATATTAGCTAGGCTTCGTAAAGTAAATTTAAAATTAAACCCCACTAAATGTGATTTTCTAAGAAAGGAAATGCTATTTTTAGGTCATGTGGTAACAAGTGAAGGCATAAAACCAGATCCACAAAAAATTAAGTGCGTTCAAAATTACCCAGTTCCAAAAAATGCCGAGGAGATAAAAAGATTCGTGGCATTTGTAAATTTTTACAGAAAGTTTATACCAAATTTCGCTGAAAAATCTTTACACCTTAATAACCTTTGCCGAAAAAATGTGCATTTTAATTGGACCAAGGAATGCCAAAACTCTTATTCTATCTTAAAAAAAGCACTTATATCCCCCCCTATATTACAATACCCAAATTTTGATAAAACAAATACTTTTATTTTACAGACTGATGCTTCTGGTTATGCAATAGGATCAGTTTTATCTAACAATGATAACAGGCCAGTGGCATACGCTAGCCGTAACCTTAATAAGGCAGAAATTAGATACCCCACAATTGAAAAAGAATTGCTCGCTATAGTGTGGTCTGTAAAATATTTTAGGCCATATCTATACGGCAGAAAGTTTATTATTCGGACAGACCATAAACCATTAGTATATTTATTCAATATGACTAACCCATCGAGCCGTTTGACAAAATTTAGATTACTATTAGAAGAGTATGACTACGTCGTTGAGTATGTGAGGGGAACGGACAATGCAGCTGCAGATGCTTTGTCTCGTATCCAAATTTCCAGCGAAGAA
The DNA here is from genome assembly GCA_930367265.1 of Catocala fraxini. Classification (NCBI taxonomy): domain Eukaryota; kingdom Metazoa; phylum Arthropoda; class Insecta; order Lepidoptera; family Erebidae; genus Catocala; species Catocala fraxini. The sequence continues at coordinate 10,260,552 of OV884050.1, forward strand.
CTGAAAGAGATGAATGAACGTGTCATATCTGTGTTAACAAGAGCCCAAAAAAGACGATTTTGCGAGAAAAACGATCAAATTCAAGACAGCCCTGTGGTTGATAAGATTACTACTAACGATTGGACTGATCACCCAAGAGTTGTAGGAACCCTTAAAAAACCAAAGGACAGTCCCGAATTATTATTTGTGAATGATACTGAATGGAATAAAATTGTAAGTAATTTATCGGAAAGGTCAAATTTATTTGCCTTTAGTTCAAAGAAATTAGTAATATACGTCAATCCCGCTTTTCAATCATATTGCGCACGAGATGCCTTTGTGAGGAAGTTGGGTTACTTTTGTAAGGAATTAAATATTAATTGTATGTATATTATTAAAAATGAATATAATAAAGAATTATTAAAAGAGTTAACTCCTATTATAAATAAGACACCGAATTGGTCCGGACTACGTTTATGTGTTTTAAACGGTGTGAAAAGAATATGTGATCACGATACAAAGCGTGTTGTTATGAACGACTATCATATTTTACCGACAAGTGGCCACGCTGGCATACGGCGCATGATAAATAATATTAAGAAACGTTTCTATTGGCCAGGACTAGAGAAAGACGTATCTGAATTTGTAAATCGCTGCGACAAATGTTTACGCCAAAAACATTTTAAGCACATTAAGGAACCCATGGTTTTAACAGATACGGGTCATTCTTCATTTGATAGAATTTATTTAGACTTAGTAGGGCCCTTAAGTAAGGGTAGTGATAGTTATGCATACATTCTCACACTTCAGTGTGACCTTAGTAAGTACGTTGAAGCTTACCCTCTTAGAAATAAAGATACTGTTTCCGTAGCAACCGCGTTTATAAACAATTTCGTATTACGTTATGGCATACCTCAAAACATTATATTGGACCGCGGTACAGAGTTTGTTTCTACCGTAATGAAAGAAGTATGCAATGTTCTTCAAATAAAACAAATTACTTCTACATCTTATCACCACCAGTCGATCGGAAGCTTAGAAAACACCCACAAAAATTTAATGTCATTTTTGCGTATTCAAACACAGAACGAACCACATAACTGGAGTATGTGGTTACCATTTTGGTGTTTCGCTTTTAACACAACCGTGCATACTGAGACACAATATACACCTTACGAACTTGTTTTTGGCAAACCTTGCAATTTACCGAGCAATTTAACTACTGATATAGAGCCGTTATATAACCCGTTTGATTACAGTAAACAATTACAATTTAGATTACAAAAATCGCAATATGATGCAAGACAAAATTTGATTAGATCTAAAGAATTAAGAAAATCGAAATATGATTCATACACAAACCCTATTAAGTACAATGTAGGTGATAAGATATTACTTAGAAACGAATGCTGTGTCAATAAATTTGATCCATTATATCTAGGTCCTTTCAATGTACTAGAAGATTGTGCACCAAATTTAAAAATAAATTACAAAGGTAAAGAAATACTAGTACATAAAAATAGGACTAGACCCTATAAAATATAATTATTAAGTTTATTGAATTGTTTTATTTTTTCTTTCTTTTTTCTTTAGTATACTGTAAACAATGTTATACCTAAAGCAATTGGTTATGTTATTTTTTTTTTGCTTATTCGACTACCAATAGAATTAAACCAAACTCAATGATATTGTTTTTTTTTCTTTTTTGTTAATTTTGTATGTTTGTCTACTTGTTAAAAATAAAAATACTTGCATGTATTTTATTTTTCTTTCGCCGGCGGGCGTGTAGTGTAGTATAAGATCTAGTATATAAGGTGTAACATGTATTTTGTGCATGCATTAAATATCGTACTTTCAACTTGAGCGTTTCTCTGATCTCTCCGACGCAAACACCTTACAGTGTAACAATTTTCAAAATTTTGTAATAAAGTGTCAAATAAACAACGCGATAAAATCCGTATATAGCAGTTTAATTTCAATGAATAATATTCGCGTAAATAGAAGACAATATTATGTAAAACATTTTAATTGTTTGTAAAGTGTTTTTTATATTTATATTTTTTTTTTGTACCCACATTTTAATATTAATTGATGATGCATCTCATGGTGGTACAAAAATAAAAATATTTCATTTCATTTCATATATATTAAAGAATTATATACAAACTTTATAATCAGCTAAGTGAGTTAGAAAGCATGCAGTCTAACTCGTGTCACACAAAATTTACTTAAGATGTCTCTTCTAGAACTTAGTAATATAATATATATCTTATAATGTTTATACCACAAAAAATATCTTAATATTTTGTATATGTTATTAAGGTACTAACAAGCATTTTACCGGCTTGATGGTAAACGGTTACCGTAGCCTATGCGCACTTGCAACATGAAGAAAGACATCCGTTGTTGTTGTGGTGCGTTGCCGATTCCTAAATACTTAAGTAAGTTGGCTACCATCGTAAGGGACAGGGATCGTGTGTAGACGGTGCCTAGTTAAGGAGTCCTGTAATTCTGCTTATAGCAGGCAAACGAAATTAAATTTGGGTGCTATCTTCTGCAGTATTAAGATTCTACTACAGCCAAGATGGTCCAGTTTGAACGAAATGAAACACTTAAATGCCAAATTGGTTAAATCTTTTAAAAAATTGGGGGTAGGTGATTTTAATTCGTCCATCGGCGTACGGATGCCAACATACAGACGCAATGCTTTTACGGTTATATATCGATATTGTTAAGCTGCCAGTTTATAATAAATTGTATTAAAATGTTGTAAATAATATTTTCAGGTTCGATTCAAAGGTCAGGCAAATTGTAATTGGGGTTTTCTGTAACGAATTTTTCAGCATAAGCACGGAGTTAGAAACTTGGCGTGTAGACCATATTAGGTTCGACCCTGATCGCTTGGGACCTACACATACCACATACAAATAGCTGGTAGCTTGTAGGTGTGATACAATTCTGCCTACTCCTTCGTTGATATAGCGTGAGGATAACCTCACGCTATATCAACGAAGGAGTCCGTCGAATTCTATGTATTACATACATAAGTATGTAATACATAGAATTCGACGGACAATAAAAATGGCTACAATATACGATAAATACGATCATCCCTTACTTTTCAATTAGCTCAACGAACACCAACATGGACGAACAACCGGATTTAAATCTCTAATTCCCAAAAGCTATCATTTTTGTTCCAACATTTTATTTTATTTCCAAAATTTTATTTATTTTTAATATTTTTGCATCTACTAACTAGCTGTACCCTAATGGGAGACTATTGTACTGCTACACAAAGGTCTCAAGTTCGATCCTACGGTTGCATCTCTGAGTTTTCAAAGTTACATACGTAATAAATAGTTATGTATGCCTTATTTTAGTGTGTCGGACAACATCGTAAGGGAACGTATATGTTTAAAACTTTATTATTATGATGTTCTTGAAGATGTATAATGTTGCTGACTCGTATTTGGCCAGCGTGGTAGACTATGGCATAACCCTTCTCATACTAAGAAGAAACCCGTGCCCAGCATTGAAACAGAATACAAAACACGTAGTTATGGTAAAATGGTACAGCGTATCCAACTTATATTATTTATGTGAAATTTTGGATAAATGTTTGTATGTTTGTTACTCCATTACGGGAGCAGCGATATCTCAGTGGGGAGACCAACAGACTGCAATGCAGAGGGTCTCGGGTTCGAACCCAGGTCGCGCACCTCTGACTTTCGGAAGTTATATGACTTTTCGAAATTATGTGCGTATTGATTGACAATTATCGCCTACTCCGTGCCTCGGAGAGTACGTTAAGCCGTCAGTCCCGGCTGCCATGAACATCTATGACAGTCGTTATTGGCGAGTGTCGACACAAAAGATCCCACTGGTTCGAAATGTCGCTGGTCTGCACTGACTGGCCCCCACATAAGATAAGATACTCCATTACGGATAAACCGCTGAACGGATTTGGATGAAATTTAGCACACAGATAGACCATATCCTGGATTAACACATAATTGTAATATTGTTTATATCCCGGTAATGCTTTCCCATTTCCAGTTTAATCATAATATTTATATACATTTATATACATATTAATAGTTGCCGCTGCCCAAGAAAGTACCAATTACTCCACGCGGGTGAGGCCATGGACATTATTTAGTTACAAATAAATTTACCTCTCTCTATTTTAGCACAACGCTTAAGACTGCGCCGAGCATAAGACAGGTAATGACAGAGCTCGTGCGGCGCATATTCAAATTGGCGCGCGGCCGCCATAGTCAAATTGTATGGAGGATTTGAAGTGCTTTATTGATAAATATGTTTCTTTATTGTCAACCAATAACTTAAATATTTGGGACGGACAAATTGTAATGCAACTATTTATGTTTCGTTTAAGCTGTAAAATAGGATAGATTTCTACTGTTATAATCTAAAAATCACGTCACACGAGCTTACGTTTTTGCAAATTTACGTAATTTTGTAGGCGAAAATAATAATTATTTCAAGTTTTTTACACGGAGTAATTGTAAATACATTCATTGTTATGGTAAATGTATATTTTATATTTGTATTAAACAAAAAGTGTTGATTTTATTAATTTAACTGTGACCGCCTGTTTTGGCACATTTCGCTCGGCGCAGTCTTAAACAAATCTTCCACTTTGCATTTAAAATAGCCTCAGAAAAACGAAACCTTTAATTGAAGGCTTCTTGGGTCCTTTAGAAACACAGTTTACCTAAAAGTCAAATCTGTTTCTATTTTTGACCCGGAACCAACCTTTTCGTGGTTCGCTCTGCAAATATGTAATTTGGGTGTAATTGAAATCGACTCCGTTCGTTCTTAAGGTTTCTAGTGTTGTGTCTAGAAATGTAAATAGTTTAGAAATTGAATTTTAATTAAATTTTAGGATTGTTGTGAGATTACATACATCCTTAGATATCAAATTTATATTATCATTAGCATATTATTATTACATGAATATTGTTGATTTTCAGCAGCCAATGTTCATCAATCTTTACATGACCATAAATAATAGTAATATCAGCCCTATATTAAATAGTCCCACTGCTGAGCATGGACCTGTTCTCAGTCTGAGAAGGGTTAGGCCATAGTCCACCACGCTGGCCCAATGCAGGATGGCAGACTTCACATATCTTCGAGAACATTATGGAGAACTCCCAGACATGCAGGTTTCCTCGCGATGTTTTCCTTCGCCGTTACAGCAAGCGATAATTAACTGTTAAATACGCATATAACTTCGAAAAGTCAGAGAGTCAGATATCTATACTAAATAATAAAAATGAAATATGAGATCTTTCGTTTGAAAGGATTTAACTCAAAATTTATTCAACCGATTTAGAAATTCTTTCACCATTAGAAAGCTGTACTATCACCGAGTGACATAGGCTATATTTTATTTTAAAAGATTACGGTTACTAACATAACCGAGCCTACTTTTACGCGAGCGAAGCCGCGGGCTAGTGTTAGTACCTTTATATTCTAAAAGGATAGGCAGATGTGTACTAAACAAATACATTTTGCCAGCTATGTTTTCACATCTATAATAGCGGGCGAGTTTAGTGGGCTGGCCACATGATCAGACTCTGTACTACGGAGAATTTCCTTAAAGAAAACCCTATAACTTTGTCTAGACTTGAAAACTAAACTCGGGATCTGACATCCCGAGTTTAGTTTTCAAGTCTAGTACTGGCAACTTCACAAAAGCTGCAGTTGTACATAAATATGAACCTAATTGAAGTTACATAATATTGTCCTGCGTTTACGCGAATATGATACGTCGAGACGCCCCGTGATCTTTTCTACTGAAAAGCAACCGAAACGTCGGAGAAAGTATACATTTAAATTTAAGTAGTTTAATACTTTAAGAAAATCTTAAATCGTAGGGTTACGTTACCTAACGTAGAATTTTGAAATAAAGCGCGGTAGAATCCATTCATAAAAGTTTAATTTCAGTGCAAGCGAGATAACCTTATAATTTATACCTACCTATATTATTATTACCTAGTGTGGGGCCGCTGGTAATAACACATAATGTAACACTTTTTGTAATAAATACTTTTTATTTTTATTTTATATTTTATTTATTTTATACCATACCAACCTTATAACGAAGAAATAAATTGTTGGTCGAGTTATTGAGTAAGTAAATAGGTAGTTTCGAAACTCGCCTAACCAGACAGTCGGTAGATGGCACGAACTAATCCCGGTCTCCATTACCATGTCGTTCCAACACTCCCGTTTAGAACACTGGCCGACAATTACAAATTCGAATTTGGAACTAATCTAAAACTGAAATCAGTTTAGCGGGCCAGGATTGGCGGGCTGAATGATGACGTCATCAATACCCGTCGTTCGACCAACCGCAGCCTCGCGTGCTCATAGAGGCTTTAACTATCATGAGTTATTTCGCAATAATCTCTCGTTCAAATGAATTAACTTTCATGAGCAAGGGAAACGCGTTTTACAATCTGTTGTTAATTAGATATACCTAGTTATAGATAATTGCAGTGATTGATTCGTGGATGAACGGCTGGGTTAAGCAATCTCTGATTAGGATGATATTTGGTAGGTGACCATTAGTAATAATATGGTAGTTCCTTTTGTTACATTTTGTACATTATTTTATAAGCAACATAGCAAATAGCACTCAAACATTTTTTTGTGATGTATTCTTTAAATGTAGTCTTGTAAAATTAAGATACTATTTTTAGTTTTAACTTGAGGAAAAGTGGCCGACATTGTGGAAGTATATCATTATTGCTCTCTCGTATCATGCGTCCTTTATACAACGTTATTTAACATTTACCCGTAATACGAGATAAAAAATGTATCAACTTATATGTTTATGATTAGAAAATCTATCATTTAAATTTTTGTGTATCGTAACATTTAGACAATAATAAGAGAATAATATATCAAATCTTGTTACTACATACATTCTGTAAATGTTAAATATTTACGATACAATACATATCACAACAAAAAATTTATTTGAAATAAATATAACATAAAGTTTGACAGTTTATTTTCACTTTCATCGTTTACTAAATACAAGACTATTTAAAACTGCGTAAGAAGTGGGGGCCGAAAGCTAGTAAACAAGAATGGCCATACGCTACATTAACTTTTTAGCTTATTAAATCTCATTATAAAGGTACCTCTCCACCAAACATGTGCGAGTATGCGTAACTAGAAAAGTAAATGATATCCATCAAAGGAATCTTTAAATTGCGTAGAAGACTGCAAGGATGGCACCACGCCATCCCTGCAGTATGCAGTCGCCTCGCCACTGCCGCTGCGCCGAGTACAGTGGGTTCGATCCCCATACTGTACAAAAAATTGTGTGATCCACAAATGGTTGTTCCGAGTCTGGGTGTTCTTTGTGTCGGTTATTTGAATGTTTTTAAAGTCCCCCGCGACACAGGATTCCTAGTGCGGGATACCCTTTATAAAAAATAAATAAAGAAAGAAAGGCACCCTTAGGCTTCATTCACACGTACCATAACCATACCACATCGACGCGACAAAAGGTGATCAAGCAGTGGTTACGTGTGAATAGTGTCGCTGCAGCTTTGTGCAGTTGCGTTGTGGTTCCTACAAAATGTGGATGTGGTTGAGTTGTCGTTAGTAGTTGCGATATGGTTGCGACGACGCGATGACGCTCACGAGTGCAGACAGACAGTTCGACACCGGTTTTTGTTGTCGAGCGCAGTGTCGGTGCGTCGACACAGCGTTGTGTCTGCGATGTGGTCGGACGCTAGTTCGCGGTGTCGCTGGTGGTTGCGTTGTGGTTGCGATGTGGTCGGTATCACCCACGTGGTCGATAATGACGGCAAAATGTGGTCCGTGTAAATTCTACTATTCATTTTCAATACAAAATTGCGCCTGCCCACGTGGTGTGGTTGTGGTGTGGTTGTAGTTGTAGTGTGGTTGTGGTACGTGTGAACAAGCCTTATCCTCTCTCATTGTAGGCATCCAAACGTGTGAACGCAACTTAAATACATAGCACGGCTATCGTCTTGAATACATTGTGAAAAATAAAACATAAAATTATTCAACCTATTGTAATAAATCTACAGATATAAATATATCAAATATGATAGAAAAATAAATATATGCTAGTGGGTTTTTGAACTGGACTGAATTTCGATTTTATTCAATGCCTATTTTATGCGAGACTTATAACTCGATGCAGACAAAAGAAAGGCATATTTCAAATATTAAAGAAGAATAATATTAAATATAAGTCTTTGATCTGAATATAATGATATTCTATAAATGGAGATTTTCTATTAACAATATCTTCGTTATAAAGCATACAGAAACTAAAAATAAATGTGAAGTACCTCTGTACTTTTTTAAAGATAAATTTAGCCCAATCCTCTGTTCCGCGGGGTCAACAACTGACATTAAAAATATGTAGGCTCAGAATAACTGTTTCTGGTACACAATATTTGTCCCACGCTGGCTTCGAACTCATAATATTTCACCACTTAACCCTTTTTTTTGTGCTTTATTATGCTTTTATTGTGGCATAAAAAATATTTTACCTTCTAGCTACATATTTACGGCGAAAACGTTAATGCGATGTAAATGAGCGCGTCAACAACTTTGGGTCCTCATGCCTCTGTCGAACGATCAAGGCGTGGAGTTGTCTGCTAAGGCACGTGTTTTCCTCTTCCTTCAATCCTGAGTCCTTTAAGCGGGGCGTGAGAAAGCACCTTCGCAGGCCGTCAACATAGGTACCTCAATATCGCCTCAGCTGCTATGAGGATGGTGTGGAGGCCACTGCTCTTGGTCTAGATGATCGCTTACCATCAGGCGGAGTGTGGTCAATAGACGAGCAAAAAAAAACAAAATTAATCATGTTTTGAAATGCTCTAACTACTAAAAAGGATATGCTACTTTTCAAAAACGTGAACTAACAGACAGAAGAGATAGGACAGATTTTACAGACTTGTAAAAGAAAAATTATTTCCATGCCATTTGTTATGTTCTCAATAGAATAGAAAGTATTCTAAACAACCACAAATTCCATCGACATTTATAACAAAATGAGGCCATCCAGACAGAATTTCGGTCACGACCGCCAATCTCAACAGACACTGACCAGTAACGCATAAGATAGTATAGCGTACAATTGTGGGCAAACTCAAGTGTACTCTCAGTTTTCTACCTCTCATACGCTGGTATGTCAATCCAACATGTCCAAAGGGAGATCAGGAGCAGGACCACCGGCTAAATGTGCTTTCTCGGGAGTGTGCAACACCGCCAACTTCCTAACTAACTAAAAAGTATTGGTCTTACACAGGATTTGAACCCAAAAATCTTATGCACAGTTATTGTGAAATTAAATTAACATTCGTAACCAAGTTCAAACTATTATGAAATCACATAATAATTTAGGTAATACCACGCACTGCTAATCTAAAGTAAACAAATACTAATATAAATCTTAACAACCTATCATAATCATGATTGGCTCTATTCTAAACTAATCAGAACAACCTTAAGGTTATTCTAGAAGCTTCGTTGACATAACATATTTATAATACAAGGCTGTCCTTGTAGTCTAGACGCGTTGATAAGAGATGATAACCAAAAATTGTGTATCATATCTGAATTATATGAGATCTGCTAATGAGACGTATCTAACGGAAATGTTGTTTTGGAGACGTCAATCGAGCTCAATATTTATCTATACATTATTTAATACTAATGTGATAGTAATCTTGTTTTGTTTGCTATAGAAGATGACTAATAATAATAATAATAATAATAATAATATTCTACCACATACACACAACACCGTCTAGCCCAAACTAAGCAGAGCTTGTACTATGGGTACTAGACAATGGATAAACATACTTATATACTTTTTTTTTTGTAAATACATACATATTATACATAGAAACACCCAGACCAAGACAAACATCCATGTTCATGCGCATAATGTCCTCCAAACCTAATTTTGATCAGAGTTGCTAATCTTAAGGGAGACTTAAGGTTTATGAGTAGTAGAGCCTCGCTGATTTCAGCATGAAAGGCTCGACCGAGGCAGAACTACCTTCTCACAGAATGTCGACGTGAAATAACAGTATTCCTACTTTTGTGTTTCGTTCGATGAGTGAGAGGGCTCTTTCCCCTTTCCCGCTTCTTCTCCTTCCCACTTCCTTTCCTAAAGGGTCGGCAACACGCAAGTGATGCCTCTGATGTTGCAGGCGTCCAAAGGCTACGGTGACCACATATACAAAAAAAAAGGACTGTCCAACTGCACGTTGGGCCAATCCCCGTCTAAGCCTCCTAAAGGGCCGAGTATATTCCTAACGTACTAGGAAAAATCCCGTGGAAAAATAACAAATAAGACTGTCGTCCAGACCGAATTTCGGTCACAGAGACCAATGTTAATGTAGATTGGCCATCTACGCAGGAGATACTATAGTTCACAAAAGTATGTGCAAACGCAAGTGCAGTCTCTATTCCCTCACTCTCATGATCCGATGGAATTTCAATCGGACACAACCGGAAAAAGACCAGGCACAGGACCAACGATTTTGAGAGGCAAAAGAATCTTTATCCACCACACATTCTGCAAATTTTTATTTGGTCATGTACCATCACACATCCCTATTGCGTAAGCTAGCCCACGTATTCTGCGATTTACCCGACTGTGCAAAAAAGCAAATATGCGTAATCGGATTCCGCGTTTAAAACAGTTTAAAATTTATGATAAGATATATTATGATTAAAATACCACTTACCTACCTCTTAAATCACAACGACTCCCCAAATTTTCGTAGTCGTGAGTAATACATTGTAAACGTGTTTAATACCGTGGGAAGGGCGATAGATGTCGCCACCTGGAACGGTAAGCTCGAATAAACGTAAAGGGGGTACAACCCATCTAAACATACACAATATATTTATACTGACGACATGCATACGATTTGCACTTACAATATTATAAACCTAGAGTTAAACGGGCCTTTCTAAAGATTTATTTAATAAGAATATTATACGTTATCAATTATGAACTAAACTAATAAAGGGGTTTTATGTGCATAGGAGTGTAGGTACGTATGTATATCAAAAAGAGGTAAATATTTATACATAAAAATGTAAATTGCGTCCGCAAAACAGAAAGTAAGAAAAGTTGTTGATTGGTTCACTTAAATTTTTACACACTGCATTTCTATATTATAGTGAGCAGCAGCAGCGATAGCTCAGTGGGGAGACCAACAGACTGCAATGCAGAGGGTCTCGGGTTCGAACCCACGTCACGCACCTCTGACTTTCGGAAGTTATATGACTTTTCGAAATGATGTGCGTATTGATTGACAATTATCGCCTGCTCCGTGCCTCGGAAAGCACATTAAGCCGTTGGTCCCGGCTGCCATGAACATCTATGGCAGTCGTTATTGGGAAAGTCAGTACCCTCTAATATCCTGACACTGGTCTAGCCTTAGAGTATCGTTAGCCTTCGGGTTGCGGAGGTCAGGTGGCAGCCGCTCCGTGTAAAAACTGATATCCAGTCAAATCCGTTTAGACCAGAAAAGCCGACCCCAAGTGACTTGGGAATAATAAAGACTAAGAGAGAAGAAGTGTTTTATATACTTAAAAACAAATTATTGCTGGCTTTTTTACTCTATAGAGTCGCAGTGGCACACTGGCGGCCAGACACAATAGGTTTTTAATTATGTCTGGCATTCCTATAAAGCATGCTAAATGTTTGAAATAATTCTTACCTAGTTTCTTTCCGCGGCTTCGTCGACGTAAATCCTACGGGATTGCAAACCGAAGTAAATCGTATGTTTGTTATTCCAGGACATAGTCCATCATGTTAAGTACCCTGCAAACTTTACAAAAATTCAGATAACGGACACAACGGACACCCAGACTCGAACTATTTGTGGATCACACACATTTTGACATGTGTGACATCGAAAAAATCGGTGATTGTGGCGAGGCGATCATTTAAACCACTATGCCTCACGTTACACATTTATGATATTAGTAGAATTAGCAGGATATAGTAAATTAGTACAATAAGCAAGTAAGTTAGCGTAGATAATTCATCAATGTGAATGCTCTCACTCAGTACATAATACAATAGTTGAAATGGTTAGAATACCGTCAACGCTGCGGTGACGCGACGATCGCTTGCGGTCGCATACCGCCCGCGGCCGCCACACGCCTCGTCACTGCTGATTGATATCCTATAATATCTTATATACATTCACATAACATCATGCCTGCTAATCGCAGTGGGTAATATTTCCACTTGTAAAATATTGAGACAATTTTACAAGTGGGTGATTTACCCTCTAAATAACCGTGATATTTTATTTCTACTGCATTGTGTGCGCCTTGAATAAAATACAAATGGCTAATCCTAATTCCATGATACTTCAAATGTATAATTGCTTAACTTTAAGCGTCAAGTTCGTCTTAATATATTAAATGACTGTAATAAAATTACTGGGAAGAGAGGAACCCACCACGCATTATTGCAATAGAAAAAGGTTGCCAATGCCGAACTCCTCTGGATAGGGATAGTCACGTCGTGGGATCCGAGCGTACTCCAACTTGCAGAATGCCGCTTCGAACACAAAATATGGATTGACATGTGTTTTGCCTCAGCGCGACGCAATAACTGCAACCATCATGATATCATGATTATGGAAAATTGAAGTTACGAACCTCGGATTACACTAAACGACTTAACGTTGAACAGAAATTAAATAAAAATAAATTTTTGATGACTTACTTGAAATTAAAATGATTAAAAAAATGAACCATTATATTTCGTTTAAGTATCATGAAATCATATATAGGAAAAAGACACAGGTAAAAATCTAACATGAAAACATCCGCTGGCATTGTACCAACTTATATTTTATAGGGTTGATTACGCGTTAGTAATACCTCTGGTATTGCAACCACCCCATAAACTACACAGTAAACGCTTAGCGTAATGAAGTCTTTACGTTTGTTTGCTACATATTTTGCACAAAAGTATACCACAGATTATATAAAACAGCAGTAGATCCAGCCGATCTAGTTTATTTTTTATCCTGAAGGTGCGGTCAAACTATGACAAAAAGAATAGATTGTAATAAAGTTCAAATTTCAAATGTCAACATTGGAAGGAGTTCAACTTTATAATAAGCTATACCTTTATATAAAAAATTATTGTTCATTTAAAGACATACTAAATATTCACAGTAAAGTTATTGTTATATTATTAAAAAAACAGTTACCGACTGCAAATTTTAGTAATTTAATTTAAGAGATGCTCTCCTAATTAAATAATTTGACAAAAAAGTTGCAATATCCTAAAAGTAATTATTCATGTAAAGATAATTTTTATCAAGGGATCATAATTACAAATGACCTACTTGTGAGAACCACTTTTTTTAGGGTGTGTCCACACTATAAGTTTTAGTGCGATGTAAGTACGATGAAGGCACATTCATGATTACAATTTTAGGTTTTTATCCAATATATAACATGAAAACACTACCTCCACTCAAATAAGTACATACATCCGATGTCATAATTCATTTCAAACCCCAATTCTCTGAACATTTTCCCGTCATTTTCACTCCCCAAAAAGAAAGAAAATTTAATGTATCGTAAAAAATATATTTCTGTAGCACCTTAAACACAAACAAGGCATTACCCGCAGCCGGCTCTCAATGGGGATTAATCGGATCGGCGCGCGCGCTTAATGATCTACTACACCAAGTAATTACCGGAAATAATCAGGAAAATATGCTGTTTATTATATTTTGTAATTAATTACAACATCTTTGGTTCAGTTTAGCGGATTGTATTCAAATATGTTGACCACACTATATAGAAAGTATAGTGTAGTCAACACATTCGAAACTTCAATCGATCCTACGTACGATGATATATTGTATGGGATTTGAACTCACAACTCTTAGGAGCGGCGGCAGCGGTGAGGCGACCGCTTGAACGTCCTCAGTTATTTACTATACGATTCGTTGTGTACAGATGCATATTTTGTATTCAAAGTGGAATACTGCAAGTTTTAGTAGGCCCGGATCCAAAAATTTATTTATAGTAATAGCTGGCATTTCGAGTATGCGAGTATTCGAGCGGGGTAGAGTTGTCTTAAAAATATCGCCGAATTAATTTTAAACTACTTTATAACATTCGCGTAAACTTAAGATAATAGCATCCGAATTAATATTTGCTCCTAAGCAATGTCTGCATGGTGAGGGAGTTCACAAACATTAAAAAAACGGACCTATTTATGAATTCCATAATTTTACCCATGTCTCGACCGGACCAGAGCACTTAATGTGGCATAACAGTGACTTGACTATTTAAACTATTGCGCCACTCATGTAGCCAGGTAAAGAAAGCCTATTTTGTCCTGCCTCAGTCTGAGCAAAATTTCAGGTTTAATTAGAAATCTTAAAGCGCACTATATCATCATCAAAACAACCCAATAAAACTTTACCTAACCCAATTAGTACACAAACCTTCACACCACCGGTCTAAAGAACAGTCAAAATACCAACAAATATTTATATATACTACATATTTTACTCCACTTCAAAACAGCCATTTAAATAAATTATATCTCGATTCTAGTTCAATATATTCGTCAAATTAGATCATGTCCGATAAAACGTCAGAGGGGTTGGTATCGTGTGAAAATTGAACATTTTCTTGGAAAGTTAACTGCCTTACAAAAAGGATCTTGGAGAAAACGTGAATTCGTCTTTTCTAATGCCCTATAAATAAACATACGGTACAGAGGTAAGGGGACGTATACACTGGCGGGTTCGTGATTTATGTCAGGCGGTTTTAGCTGAAGCACTTTCAGCGTAAGAAATTATAATCGAGGATAAGTAATAAGTTAACACTTTGCTCAATTTAAGCATAGGATCATTAAACCTTCGCCGGGATCATCTGATTCGAATCCCAAGGCAATGTGGTATTACTTTATACGTAGTATAGTTTGGAAATAACCCCTGTTGCCCGAAAACACTTAAATAAGGAAGTTCTTGGAGAAAGGAAGGGCGTTATGCCTAGAATCGAACAATTAAAATGGTGTCACGCTTTCGAAGCAAACTTCCATAGGCAATAAGTGATAAAACGTCGGACTACCGATCGGGGCTCCTGTTTTAGATTCCCACCTATTAAACTACCAACGTGAACTTCTACGACAAGCATTTTAACTTAGCTAAAGGGGTTAGTTCATCAATTTGGAAACCGATACAATGATAAAGCTTTGTGTCTGGGACCCGGAGCGTGAGCCTTTGCCAAGAGATTAACCAGAATATTGGAATAACCGTAATGGCTCCAAATATTGGTTAAAAAAAGAATACTGCCAAAGTACATCTATAAAGTTATTCTAAACGACTCTATCAAATACATACACATACACATGCAGTGTGAGCACCCCTTTACGGCCGTCTCCCAGAATGGCTTATTGATGTTGTGAGCCCTTAACAATGGCGCAGCTGTGGGAACGAACGTTGGAGATAGAAAAAGTACCAACTACCCTCACGTCCACATTCTTTGATATAGAGTGGCGAAATCATTACTTATGAGTGATATATGTAACCTAGTTGTGGTTTGTAACGTTCTACAGGTGATATGCATCATGTGAAGAAGCCTGTAGATTCCCACAGAGGGTGGGCAGACTTGTATTGTAATCCGCCGTGACTTCGAGCCTATGGCTGCCTACCGGAAACTTCTAGACTAGGTATATGGAGTTACTGAGAATTTCTTTTAAAAAACCTAGTAAAACCACGTGACTCGTTGACTAATATTATAGCATAAGTTATGCCTCGATAACAAAAACGCTGAAATTTAAAGATTACTAGATTTTTCCCGCGGTTCCGCTCACGTTAATGTGACAATTTTCTATCCTTCAGAAACAGTACTTTTTGCTGGATGAAAGGGACTCTGCATGTTTTCTGTACCCCTGACAACGTGTATGCTAAATTTCATTATGATCGGTCGAGTAGTTAAAGCGTGATAGCGTAACAAACAAACTCATATTCGCATTTATAATATTAGTTAGGATTTAATACGCACGTATACTTAAAAGAAAGCCGAGGTGCGTGCCTTGAGATCTAACTCGAGACCTCAGCGTAGCATTTCAACGGTGTACCACTAGGCTATCTTGCTACCTTGATAGTATAAAAATAACTAAATTTTGTAATTATATAACATAGTAACACCATAGAATCCTGTTTGCAGACGATATTGTATTGTTCTAGAGACGCGTACAACATCAACAAGTAAAACTATTGTATTAGAGAAATACGCAATTGCCTTACTAATGTTTGAGTTTTGGCAGTTTGTTTTAAGATTGACGTATTTAAGAAAAGCCTGGTTAAGAGTATCCTGAACCGAGGAGCGTGCATAAAGAATGAAATGAGAGTGGATAAAGCAAACGATGCCAGTCGTAGCCCATAGAAATTCGAAGACTCTGTCTAAATTTCTGGGAAAGATGGGGCAATATCATATCTATGTACAATGATATAAGTATTTATGTTTATGTCATTTTATAAAATTTTCTCACTGCAACTTTCTATCTATGCTGTTGCTTCTGCTGCGGTGGCTCAGCAGTTGTTTATACGAGTGCCGAGAATAAGGTCTCAGGTTGAATTACTGGATCAGGCAGTTTTATTTGTCTCTCGGTAACAGCACTCTGTATTATGTCTTATGTCAGTATTCTGTAGTAATTTCGGGTAGATGGTATAGGCTCACCAGATAGTAACCATAACTGATAAAATGCTGACGTAATATCTCTGCTTATTCTTGTAGGAAAGTAGGTGAGAGGCTATCTGTATCTTAAAACATAGTCTTGATAAATGATATGGATTACTATGATTCTGTGTGGCATTGTAGATTGTGCGTGTATCGCTTCATGCGTAGCTTTTTGTTTTTTAGGCGCGTATAGTAACATCGAAGACATTGATCTAACATAGCAATCCTATAGGCTTCCTACTAAGCTGTCGCTGCTCCATTTATAATCCGTTAGGATTGTTAGTATTATATTAGTTATAATATTATAAATGCTAATGTGAGTTTGTTTGTTTGTGACGCATTAACGCCTTATCTACTCGACCGATCATCATGAAATTAATTTCATTCAGTCATTCGCATACACGTTGTCAGGGGAACAGAAAAGTACATAGGGTACATTTCATCCAGAAAAAGTATTGTTACTTACCTAGCGTAAGCTAAATTACGCGAGTGCCGCCGCCTGCAAAATCTTATAATCAATACATTTACAACAAGTCTAGTAGCACAGTACAGGCAAACCCTACGCATAAATACAAACTATTTACATGGCGTCTAAACCAACAGATTTTCAAGAAAGTCTGGCATAAGGGAAACATGTCAATTATTTCGATGACACTTCACCGCCTCGTCATTAATTCGAGCGCGTTCGAAGCGAAGCGCAGCGAAGTGTAGCGAAGCACGCCGAATCACTACGTACTAGCTAGCACTCAAGTTGGTAACAATCCGCTCAACTTTTTTGTTCGTATTTTTTTAAGGTTTTATTATAATTGGTTGCCCTTGCCTTCTTACTGTCTGGGCTCAAGTGCATAAACGAGACTTTAGTAAAGAATTTTTTTAAATAATAATTTTATAATTTACTTTCTTTTGCCCGCGGCTTTGCTCGCGGAAAAGTAGGTTAGGTTATGATAACATAACCTAACCTACTTTACTACTTACTGTTGTTGAGGACACGGCGCTGCACACTTTGGCGTTTTGCCCCGCCTAGGCATCGCAGCGCCGTGAGTTGATCGCGGCAGTCGGATTGGTTGCCCTCTCGCTCCCGGCCGTAGTTCAGTCTATGGTCCGGAGTGAGAGGTCGTGGAACGCCGTCGCCTCCTTTTGTGAGCAAGTCATTTCCATCAAGGAGGCGGCGGAGCGGGAGAGGGAGCGTTTGAACCCTCTCCCCAACCGCAGAGCCGGGCGCCGGAGGGCGCGAGACGACCTCCAGCCACCCTGAGGATTGACCTGGGGGTGGCGGGCTTTGTGGGCCTGCCCGCCATCCGTTCAGCACCAGGTCCGAGAGGCGGCGTGCGTGTTCCCACGCGCGCCTCTGTGTCGAGTCCGTCTCCCCTCTAGGGGGGACAGTAGGGAGTTTTTAGATGTGCCTATAGGGTAGGTCTTTCGTGTAGTGGCCTGCCGTTTCATACGGCGGGCCGTAACCTCGGCGGGGTCGCGACCGCATGCGAAAGTGATTCGCGCGGCCCCGTCGATAGTGGTTTTGTCGAGGAACACCGTGGTAGGTTTAGTCGGTATTCCGGGAGGTACTTTAACATCTTTACCATCTTTCTTTTACCCCGGCGAGTCCGACATAACCCCTCCGCCCGCCCCCGCGGAGGGGTATGCGTCATGCATTCCCCCACGTAAAAAAAAAAAAAAAAAAAAAAACTTTACTACTTACTGACATTAGTCAGTAATACTACATTTTCAAATGAAATATATCATATAAGCGTATGTTACTCAAAGATTTTTTTAAATCGGTTGATTAATTTTTGAGTTAAATCGTTACAAATAATAAAAAAAAAAAAAAAAAAAAAAAAGAAATCTTTCATCTTTATAATATGTATTAGTATCGATAAAGTATCGGGGTAGTCGCAGATTTTAAGGATCAGTATAACAAATGAAACCTACTACTTTTATTTGCTTTATCTAATAATTTCGAGCAGGTATAAAAAATCTCGATCGAAGTTGGAGTAGAACAGTACTTTTACTGTTCTACTTCAACTTCGATCCGATCATTTCATTTTCGACGTACATATGTATGTACTTACTACTTTTGTAAATCTACCGGAGACTTCTTTAAATTATTTTGTCGGGTATCAAATTCTTTATTGCAATATACTATTAACTTACACAACACCCAGACTCAGAACAATCATTTGTGACACATAAATACTTGACCCATGTGGGATTCAAACCCACAATACTTAGCACGGCGACAGCGAAGAGTCGACCGCTTATCCACGAAGCGATTTTCATTACTATAATCATATAAATAAGTAATTTAAATATGATTGTACATACATCTTAATTCTGTTTTTAAATAAGTATTTATTTTGCGATTGCTCTGGCAATCGAAGAACGCTGTCCCTGAACGCTCATGTGCTTATACTGCAACAATAGGTGACGCAGTTGTCTAATTTGATCTCCATGTACCGTTTTCTGTTTAAATTGTATTTATAATTGTTTTTTTTTAAATTTGTATATGTATGGAGATTCAAATAAAACATTTTTATCTTTCTTTTGTTTCTTATATAACCACCATATTTACTGCACATACAGATATAGCAGTTTTATAGTCAACATAAACTTAGTGTTCCAAATAACTTACACTGTCCAAATCTTGGGCCGACCGGAACTGGACTTAGAGCCTCCATTTAGATGAACAGATTATATGGCAAGGGTCACAAGTACCAGTAATATGCAAGCCACATTTGTTTTGAAGATCTTCCCCTAAACATTATATTGTGTTATGAGTTAGAGAGATGTTTGGATTGAGCTAAAATATGTTTCTGTTTTGTGTCAACTAGGAATCATTGTGTTCCAGGGGCCTTTATACATATACCACGGACAGAAAGATACATAACGAAGACTAGGGCAATCATATTTGGATCATAGAGATTTTTGTTTGTGGGTTTCGAACCCAGACCTCATTATATACACACAAAGTGGTGATACGACCCCTTAAACCACTATCTAGTTAAAACAAAGTAGAAAACAGTTTTCACTTCGTATATTCTTTGTCGGCCTCGATGGCGTAGTGGTTAGTGTAACCGACTGCCACGCCTGAGATCGCGGGTTCGATTCCCGCACAAGTCAAACATTTGTGTGCATGAACATGGATGTTTGTCTTGGTCTGGGTGTTTCTATGTATAATATGTAAGTATTTACAAAAAAAAAAGTATATAAGTATGTTTATCCATTGTCTAGTACCCATAGTACAAGCTCTACTTAGTTTGGGCTAGACGGTGTTGTGTGTATGTGGTAGAATATTATTATTATTAATATTATTATTATTCTATGACCTGATTATGGCTGGCTTACAATGCATAAATCTATTGATACTCATAACATTTTCTTTTTTTTATAGATTACTGAACATTTGGTTTGCATATTAATAGTAATAATAATATTCTACCTAAACATACACACAACACCATCTAGCCCAAACTAAGCAGAGCTTATACTATGGGTAAGTACTAGACAATGGATAAACATACATACCTATAGACTTTTTTTTTGTAAATACATACATATTATACATAGAAACACCCAGACCAAGACAAACATCCATGTTCATGCACACAAATGTTTGATTTGTGCGGGAATCAAACCCGCGACCTCAGGCGTGGCAGTCGGTTACACTAACCACTACGCCATCGAAGCTGAGTATTCTTGTTAATCCTTCCAGGTAAACTACACGTTTGTGTTCGAAATGGGTTCACCTCGGAAATGGACTGGGTGAGAATCGAAGCCCTGGCATCCCGATCGCTAGTTCATAACCTTATCTATTGGGCCGATAACATTTTTACCTGATATTCCTCTGACAACATTTTTCGTTATGCCTCTTGGATCCCGTGACATATGCTTGCTCTTTAATTTGCAGGCATTTTAATGTTCTAGGTTCTTTTCCTAGACACGGACTTTTTAAATTTTATTATGTTTTCTATCAGAAAAGTCTAAGTATCAGCTTGTATATAGTCTGCAAATGAGCACAATAAATCTTCCATTGCATAGTACATAAAACTAGAGCTGACATAATGTGGACTTTGTATACCTCTGCCTATCCTCTTGCTAATCGTAGGCTGTGGCACATTTTACGCTAAGAAAGATTGTTATTTATATACACTAGGAAAAATAACAATATTTTACAAACAGTAAAACCTCAAGACATTAAGAAAGACAAATTTCTTTCAAGCAACGACAATCAGACATCCATTTAAAAATCAAGCTAACAAAATTATCCCTTCACGAAATACCCTTTCTACAACATTAAGAAACAACAGAGAAACATCTGCTACACGTTTAAGAACAATGTATGACATCAATAACATAGTCACTACAAGCTTGGCCCTTTATTCACCGACACACTAACAGAAGTACACTTATCTCCCTCCAACTTACAACAAATCCTACTGCCGTTTCGCTCTAAGGTCGGGTAAAAGTTTTTCCGAGCCGTTAGCTGGGCCTCTGTGAAAATGAGTGGAATATATTCAGCATCAAATGAAATCATTTGTTTTGATCTACTTATTATAAGGTACTGTTTGGGAGCGAAATATTGTGTGTGCCATGGACTGCTGACGATGTGTGTGGGGAATGGGTACAGCTGTATAAATAAGCTTTTGGAATATTATAAGGAAAAACTTGTATGGATTGATGCAAATCTTACATTTCTGGTTTGAATGGATGGCTTTTGATTTGGCAAACGGCTGTTGTGGGAAATGTAACTATAGCTTTATACTCTCTTCTATATCAAAAAGAGACTCTAAAAATATAATACTGCCTACTAAACTACTCGTCCAGAGTCTGTTTATTTATACCAAAATTTATTTATGTGTTGGAACAAATAGTTAATGAGAATTAATGAATGGGTTATTTATGTTTTCCAACGGAGATCATACTTTACATGCAGTGATAGCAGATTACATCGTCCAACATTAGTTCACAACAACATTAAGTTATTATTACTAGTTATATTTAAAATCACCAAGTATTTAACTCCTTATTGACATCTTACTCATATTGGTTTCATCAACTTATAGTTTTATCTACAATAATAAAAATATTTAATTTATGATTCGAATCTGTAGTTCTAAAAAATTTACATGTATATTTATTTAATTTATCTGTAATCTGTGTTTCTTATTATCTGTAATAATTAAAAATTCTGTACTTTTTTTGTAGTTTAATGGTATTAATTTGGACTGTATTAGACACTCATAATCACTATTGAGGTGTTGCTAAAAATCAGCGCTGTATCGCAAGCGGTGCAGAATTATGCTGAGCAACATCTCTCTTTAATGAACACTGCGACGCACATTGAACAGCAAGGGCTCCATATATAAATGTGTATTCTATATTATATATAATAATATATGAAATAATAGTATATGTAATTAATTAACGTATTATAATGTAGTAATTCATATAGGTATATAATAATGTATCTATATAAGTTTTTTTTTATTTTCAATTTATAAATACATTTATTACTATTACACACAAATTTTGCATTATAATAATTTTGATTGTGTGTTGCCTCATTAAAATAAAATATATCTTTCTTTCTTTCTTTCTACAATCATTAACAAAAAGATTGGTATTTTCAAACATAAAAGATTATTCAAACACATTAATTATGATTTAATCAAATCAAAAAGTATGTATTATTTAAAAAAACTTCTACAACCGCTTATACAAAAACTTACTTGCATATTAAAAGAATGCCTTAAATATATTTTTATTTTTGAATGTAACTCAAATATTTGTTTTTGTCAAATATACAATGTGTTTTCTTTCACAATATCAGTTATTATTCTTATTATTTTGGGGATCATAATGATTCGTAGCTTCAATCGATCTACATTATTCTCCTCGCTCTCATTTTCGTCACAGCCGTGTTCAATCTTAACCAAGTCGGCGTCACCGTAAACTCACTTTATCTGTCCACCTAACACGTCTCCAATTAAACTGAGTGAGAATTCCACCTCGTAGCATCCAGACAGTGTCATGGAGACGTTCAGACAGTTGCAAATATTTGATTAATCCGTACATTAAGTAAAAGTTAGCGCAGCGCAAGTACTGTCCGAACTGCACTGAATAACTGATCACCGTCTACTTGGTAACTTCATCTAGGGGCACATGGAGCCTAGAAAATGTGGATATACGACGTGGCTTTGAATTAATAGAGGTTTACGAATATCTTGAAAAACTGCACAGATGGGTCAAAACACTAGGTTTAAGTAGTCACCCGCTCTGCTTGGTATAGTGACTGCAGAATCGTGATCGATTTCCACACTAGCGAAAAATTTGTTCCACAAATAGATTTTCCGAGTCTGGGCGTATTTTGTGTCCATTTTATAAATGTATGTAAATTCCCCGACACATGCATTATTCTTATAAGGTGAGTTGATTTTGTAAAGCGAAAAACAAAGCAGTTCAAATGGGAATTCAGTAAATATGCCGCAGTTAAAGAATTATGGAGATTTTGAAGTCATTTATGGAGGCCCTGTAAGGTTAGGTACCAGTGATCTTTGTTCTCCATCTGCCGCTTTGCAGCAAAGTTAAACCATATTCTTACCTGGTCGGTAACGTGCTTACCCTACCCTGCTGCTGCTATCTAAGTATTCTTAAACTGTGGTAACCACTTACCATCAGGGTCTCAGGCAAACCGTTGAGAATTACTCCCATAGTGATACAAATTAACATAAATTCAGACCTTACATTATTGACACAACGGACACTGAACAACCAGATTTGGCGTAATTCGTGGATCACTCGTTTCATTTTCACATACAGACATACGAATACGCAACACTCACATTTTAGTGCAATCACTTAAATAAATAACAATCGATTTAATCTCATCGAAGGATTTTTACCTGCCTTTATAACACATCGAATCTCTGAAAAAGCAATTCAATTGACGATAATTCCTTTAGTACTATCAATATCGTTCATTTTAAAGCACGCCGGCATTTGTATTGAGCTGCTTTCTGTGATCTAGCAGTTGACTTTAAAGTCAACTTGAATCATTAGGTAAAGGTATTTATCTATAGGCCTATGCAGCCCAAAATAAATGAAATTAAATGAATTATTTGAATAAAAAATAAATACATATTAAATTACAATAATTACTTGTTTACATTTAGTAATCAAAATCAGCGATACGTTAATACTTAAGTCTGTTGACTTGCTATGCATGAGAGGTCGTGCGTTTGATCTGAGCATTCCACCACCAACGTAAACTTATTCTAAACACAAGCAGCTTAGATTGAGGAGTAACCCAAATTGTTAGCAAACCATAAAAATCGATGGTAAGATAAGCAGAAGTAGGACACCAACACCGCAATCAGATGAGGGAGTGTAGCATTTAGCCGGAATCGCATACTCGAGTAGCCGAAATCGCATACTCGAGTAGCCGTAATCGCATACTCGAGTCATCACATCATCTTGTAGCCGGAATCGCATACTCGAGTCATCTATGTATATATCAGACTATTTTAGACTCTATTATGATTCTGAAGAAACTTTAACATAATCAGGTTGATAGTTTTAGGTATATTATACTTACTTCTCCCAACAGAGTTGCCTACGAGAAACCTACTGGATCGAAAAACGAGAACATACTGAGTTTATAAATATATTTTGTTAATCCGGAACATGGTCTGTATATATGTAGTTTTCTTCAAATCTGGTCTATAGTTTACAAGCTTTTTCGGTTAATATCTGTATAGATACTAACCGAAAATCATAAATATAAAAGCTGCGTAATGTGTTTCCGTGGACAAAATCGTGACTTTGCAAAACGCATACCGGGACAAAAAGTGACGTTTTATTTCAGATCATGTCTTAAATACATATGTGCCAAGTTTTATTCAAATCCATTCTGCAGTTTACGTGTCAAAAACACCAAAGATCTTTAGGGATATTTTCATTTATAATAATAATAATAGGATTATAAATCATGTGGCATTTTCTAATACGACATCAATATCATTTTAAACAAAGAAAAAAACTATTCCAAAGAAAAATAATCCCCTATTCACCAGAATAACAGGAACAATTTCTGCTTAGAAGCAAATCAACTTCAATTATCTGCCTTAAGAAACGCTTGACTGCGCCTCAATTAAATGCTTACGTTTTTCTTGCAGTAATTAGAGTGAATTAGCCGTAATCTGTTACTTTTTATGTTCTGCGAAGACTGTGGAGAATGAAAAAGATGAATGACGTCACAATGTAGCATTGTTTATTATTGCAGCTTTATTATTCCTGTATTAGGTCATCTTGCGATTATAGCAAGATTCGTGTAAACAGCAGTTTTTGCCAAACGACTAGCATTTACTCATGCAATAATATCAGCACTTCTTATAATCTACTAGATTTAGCCCGCGGCTTCACTCGTGTCAATGTAGGCTAGGTTAGGTCAGTAACAGTAATTATTCTGGATGAAAGGTACTTTTTGTCCTTCTCTGTTCCCCTGACAACATGTATGCAAATTTCATAATGATCGGCCGAGTAATTAGGGCGTGAAACCGTAACAAACAAACTCATATTCGCAGTTATGATATTAGGATCCCATGACTAGATTTGGGCCTCTTCTCAGTACAAAATAGGTTAGACTATAATCCACTACGCTGGCCCAACGTTCTTTGGCAGAATCCACACATTATCGAAAACATGGATTTTGCAAGCTGTGGTTTCCTATAATTGAGGGACTATACACGCTAAGAATTCTAGTATTACTTTATAATGTATGTTATTATATATTCCCTTGTTGGAAATCCATAAATAAATAAATAAATATTGCGTACAACTGACATATAGGTCTTTATTTTCGACATTTGCCTTCACAACAAGCGAAAATTTAGTATTTAATACGCATATAACTTCGAAAAGACAGGCGCATATATTGAGCTTTGACTAGAAACCTCTGTTCACAATCTATTCATTAAGCTATTGCCGGTTTTTCTATTCTATTCTCATAACGCATATCAATACTCTAAGCTAAGATTAAATTTCAGTCTCATGGCAAACTATTGCGTTTATGCTAAAAACAAGATGCCGACTTCAATTTCTGTCATAGCTTATGAGCTATTCGATTTCCTGTAACGAAATCTTTCCAAGGATTTCGTTACAGAAAATCGGTGGAAAATTTTGGAAACAAGACAAGTAAAATATGCCAGTATGCTCGCAACTTATAGCGCAGGACTTAAAACATACCTACTGAAATGTAGGCCTAATACCTCCATCCTACAGGAATAAATACAAAAGATCATGTACATTGTTTATACTAATCTATACTTCTATGTGAATATTATAAAGCTGAAGTGTTTGTTGGTTTGTTTGGTTGAACGCGCTAATCTCATGAATGAACTACTGGTTTGAATTGAAAATTATTTTAGTGTTGGATAGCCCATTTATCGAGGAAGGCTACAGATTATATAAAATCACGCTACGACCAATAGGAGCGGAGCATCAATGAAAAATGTTGCAAAAACAGGGAAATTCTGTTATGTAAAGCAGGCGAAGTTGCGCGGGTCAGGTTGTATAATACAATATAGAGGAACGACTTGACTTTTTGTTAGTTTGTAATGAATTAAATCAAAAACTACCAAACCGATTTTAAAAATCTTTCACTATTAAAAAGCTATATTATCACCGAGTAACATAGGGTATAATCTTATTTAAAACTAAGTTCTGTAACCAACTTAACTGACTTTTATGCGAGCGAAGCCGCGAGCATAAACTAGACTTATATAAAACGCTTATTTGTAAAGATTTACCAAGCATTTATTTGTACTTATTCCCGTATTAATTACCCGCCATTTTCTCGAGAGAACTCCGCTGATCTTCATAATCCACGGACACACTCGGCGTTTCCCAAAGTTCTCATTGTAATAGAAACGTTTATAAGTGTTCTGCGACTCGTGGAATAAACAACTGTTTCATGATCTGAATAAAAGTAAGCCTTGCGAAGGTTTTTGGAAGGTTATAGGTACACAGTGAAGGTTTGAACTTGACATTCGATAAGTACACCTATTGTGCTAAGCATTAGTGTAGGTACTATACTGCATACTACTTATAAGCCTCTTTTATAAAATATAGTCTATAGATCTTAGAAACTGTAAGTGATAAATATTTGCACATAGAAGATATATAAGAAAAATTAAGTTAAGATTAATTTTAAGGGCTATAGAAGCCAAAACACATTATTTTTGTAGGCGCACCACGCAAAAACTACTGCACAATATTTAATGCTGTTTTCACAGTAGTATAGTTCATAGTCTAACTTAAAATCTGGTATGTTGAACTTGGTGCACCTGGAAGACGTATCAACAAGAAATGGTTGGAAGGTCGGAGAGAGAGACTTAAACTATTGTTACCTTATTCGTAATTCCACGCATACGAAGTCGCGGGCAAAAGCTAGTTTATAGATAAAATAAATCAATAATTTGCTTGTGCGTAATTGTGATAGTATTACTGTCGATATCGATCAGGTTCGATTTCAGAGTCAGGTATTATTGGCTTTAAAAATATTCTCAGTAGCACCACGTTGTCTAGAAGATTCGATCTTTACGCAAGAGCTAAAATATTTCTAAGTCTTATTAAGTTAACTTAACTTAGAAATAAAAATAACTGCATACTAATATTGTAAATGCGAAAGTAAACTTGTCTAATTGTAAAATAAATTAAATGTCAGCTTTTAATTATCAACACCTAAGGCTGCCTGTCCATTAAAACGGAGCGAAGCTGCAGAGCGAAGAAAAGGAGAATTACTGAAGCGGATCGGAGATTTTATGCAATCCAATTTTTTTTTTTTTTTAACGTGGGGTAATGCATGACGCATACCCCTCCGCGGGGGAGGGCGGAGGGCTTATGTCGGACTCGCCGGGATAAAAGAAAGATGGAATAAGAATAATGTACCTCCCGGAATACCGACTAAACCTACCACGGTGTTCCTCGACAAAACCACTATCGACGGGGCCGCGCGAAACACTTGCGCATGCAGTCGCGACCCCGCCGAGGTTTCAGCCCACCGTATGAAACGACAGGCCACTACCCGATAAGACCTACCCTATAGGCACTTCGCAAAAATAATCCCTACTGTCCCCCCTAGAAGGGAGACGGACTCGACACAAAGGCGCGCGTAGGACCACGCACGCCGCCTCTCGGACCTGGTGCTGAACGGATGGCGGGCAGGCCTACAAAGCCCACCACCCCCAATCACGCCAATCCTCAGGGTGGCTGGAGGTCATCTCGCGCTCTCCGGCGCCCGGTTCTGCGGTTGGGGAGAGGGTTTAAACGCTCCCTCTCCCGCTCCGCCGCCATGCAATCCTATTGCTAATCCTCCGCAGCCTTGCTACGCTTCAATAGACAGGCAGCCTAAACTGCCAAACAAAATAAAATTTATTATTTCCATTTTTTATAAAAAAACTGCCGTATAAAGAAAAATCAAGGGACTTAAAGATGGTCCCGGAAATCTACTTAAGCTCACACGACCTTTTATTTTGTTGAAGGATCGAACCCACAACACCCAGCGCGCTGTCAGTGAAAGGCAATCATTAAACCAAAGCTCTATCCGTGTAGTCAATGAAAATTGTATGGCCAAATTGTTTGAGTGCTAAAAACTTTAAAGTCTATGTAAAATAAAACATAACTATCCGTATATATGTGCCAGGTGCCTACCCCTTACGGGATGCGTAATTTCGAATCATGTATGTATGTATCACTGCCCCTATTAAAGTCTCTTTTCATGTTTAAAAGAGCTTCAAATTTTATAAATTCATATTTACTTTACTTAAACATTTTTTTATCACGAAATCTTTATTGCATATGGATATGAATAACAAAGTTATGTGAATATAAAACAGCTAGATTTTCATAATAACGCAATATGGACGAAAAGCAACTCGAAACTTAGTAAAGGTCTTATATTCATAAAAAGATTCACAATTCAGCGCGACACACTGGAGTAATGTCGTCTTACATAATATATACGTAAGCTTAAGTTGTGTTTAAGAGAATAAATTCTAATAACGCAGAGTAGATGCTAAATGAGAGTGTTTGGTTTTGAACCTAGCACAAGTAATTTTGACTTGTAAAAATTTGCAGAAGAATTGCATTTTTTTATTCCTCCTTCTCCATTCTACCATCGAACGACAAGACAAACAGACCAGCGCTACAGGTACATAGTGGATATACCACATATAGGCACGAAGCGCTCTGTTTCCACTTTTATAATGCGTACCGCAAAGGAGTGGGACTCATTACCTAAGTCTGTATTTCTCCATAAGTACAATCTGGGTGTCTTCAAATCGCGAGTGAATCTTCTAAGCAAGCGTGATCCATCGTCGACTCCATCGGCACTTCACACCTACACACATCAGGTGAGATCGCAGTCAAATGCAATGCCAATCAAAATTAAAAAAAAAACATAGCGTAAACATTGTAAAATTACAAAAAAAAAATTAATTATCAACCGTTTTCTAAGTGGCTGGTCAACAACTAGTCAAAATAAAACTCATTGCCAGGGATTTTATTAGCTGTTGCTTATTCAATCAGCCAATCACAGCAGCAGGTCGCGCTCAGTAGGAGGCGCTCATAGCCAGTTGCACTCACTGATCGGTAAACGATTAGCGAGGTTAAGCAACGTTGGCTGCGGTCAATCTATAGATGGGTGACCGCTTAGTGGTATTTTATCTGAGTGTTTCCGTGCTTCGGCGGGCCCGTAAAAAGTCAGTCCCGGTTGTTGCCAAATTTACAGCAGTCGTTAAGCCATGTCAGAGGCCTACGGGCGGCTTGAACAACTCTTGACAACAGGTTGGCCACTAACCACACGAAAAGAAAGAAAAATCAACAATTAACATGCGTTTTGATTCATCTGTTAACAATTTCCATGTTGATCTGCCTTATAAAATCTGGGTGAATTCACGAGGAATCTTATATTAAGCAAATTAATACAGGTGCATACCACGTCTGATAAAAGAGAGGTAAAGACAAAGACATCAATACTTTGCAGGAGCGTGGGAGTGTAGTATCGATGGCTCGAAAAGCTGGAGTAACCTAACCGAGTCAACTTAAATAGAAGCATTCAACTGCCTCGTTTGCACAGCAGGATTGAATGCGACTGCTGTGCTTTCACGCCTTGACTACTTGACGGATCATCATGACATTTTGCATACACGTTGTCAAGGGTACTGAAAAAAAGAGTGTTTCCGAGGGTAGAAAATTGACATAACCTACGTTTACGAGCGGAATCGTGGCTATAGCTTAAAGTTATGAACGATTTGAAGTGACCTCTTTGTAGGTCACTTGAAATCGTTCTTATCAGGCGGTCAGCTATTAATTTCTATGTCGTTTAAATAAAACATATCAAACGCTACTTTAACACATGTATATCGATAATAACGATAGAGTTTAATCACACGTTCTCCAAAACGAATGACCGCTAAAACCTCATTGTGGCTTTAAGTTGCCCTACATAGCTAAAATAAATCGGCCAATAGATCTTTACTCAAAAATGTCCAATTATTAAACATATAATCAAATTAAAAAATCTATTATAGAGATAGGACGTAGCGCGCCTGTCTTAGATTTTACAGATATGGTAGCAACTCAGCTAGGGTAACCTAAGTTCGATAAAAATCCCAGTCAAACCACCCTATGTAACGTTCCTGAGACTTGGGCTCCTTAAGGAGACGATATGCTGTCCGCATAGTTTCAGTGCGATATTTACCACCCGGGTTAGCAGCACAGCCAATCCTTTTTCAAAGTGTTGTCAACGCATACCATTCCTCTGATGTTGCAATGGTCCCTACGCAGTCCACTACGTAACAGCCTACGATCAGGCGAGCTGGACTCATCATCTCAGCTGAAAGACGTCCACTGCTGGAAATAGGCCTCCTGCAAGGTTTTCCACACAGACCGGTCTTGGGCCACCCACACCCAACCGTTGGATTACCGATTGTATAAAATAAAATACTGGTGATTGTATAATGAACAGAAATCATAATACTGCATTACAACAGTAATTATCACCTTTATATTATATGATTATCATATAAATATTTTACGGATTTACTGCCGAGTGTTGTAAATTCAAAATCCACACGTGACAAAAATTTGTGTTTTCCGTAAATGGTTATTCCGAGTCTGGGTCTTCATTGTGTCCGTTGTATGAATGTTTGTAAAGCCCCTGGGAAGTAGTACAGGAATGAATATTAGTACGGAAGAAGCCTTAAAAAATGAATTAGATTTGTACACGTACTTCTACTCAAGAATTATCATTTAATTCAAAAATGGTAAATATTATGTGATACACATTACACATTTCCAGATTAAAGGAAGCTTATAAAAAGAGCCTGACTATCATCCCCAGTACATTGTATAATATAATTTATTAGGTAGGCTAATGTTTCACTTATGTTATCATTCTATTCACATACGTGAAGTCTAGGCTAGACCTTGATTTTATACGTTTTCGGCTGGCTCATCTGGCAAAGGTCAAACGTCAGGCATTTTACGTAAATAACACCTACATTATGATGGTCTGTATGTAGTAATTAGTCGTGGCTAGACGAAAAGTGTCACTCAAACACAAAGAAAAGCCTTATATAATAAGTTATAATGGTACCTATTTGTGGAGAAAATGTTGTATTAATACTTGGTTTTAAGTCCTTGCTAACAAACTACAGAAAATACATCAAGGTAATAATTATAATAACTTAAAGAGCCGGGTATTTTCTAACCGTACTAAGAAAATAGAACTCCTGAAAGAGAACCAAATAATAATAACTTTATTTACTCAATAAAAACACAGCCCATGTCAAATTTAAGCATATTAAGGTGGGTTGGTACAATCAGCAAAGTATCTTGATACACACTTATAAGATTTAAATTGTCTCTTATCTTTCAAAATTATATGTTAAATGTAATTTCAAATAATAGTTTCTATAGCAGTAATAAATTAAAGATAGTATTTTAATCATAGCAGCGATAGCTCAGTGGGGAGACCAACAGACTGCAATGCAGAGGGTCTCGGGTTCGAACCCACGTCGCGCACCTCTGACTTTGGAAGTCATATGACTTTTCGAAATTATGTGCGTAATGATTGACAATTATCGCCTACTCCGTGCCTCGGAGAGCACGTAAATCAGTCGGTCCCGGCTGCCATGAACATCTATGGCAGTCATTATTGGGAAGTCAGTGCCCTATAATATCCCGATACTGGTCTAGCCTTAGGGTATCGTTAGCCTTCGGGTTGCGGAGGTCAGATGGCAGGAAATATTATTTATTTATAAAATGCTTTTAAATATCAAATGTTTTGCTACGTACCAGCTGATATTTACTAGCATTATGTTGCTAAATGTATCAGAAAATCAAAAAAATACCCGTATGTTACTCTCCATTATAAAAACCATATTGCATTATCCACTGCTCTCGGATCAACTCAAATTTTTATTTTTATTTGTTTATGCCACAAAGTATCATCTATAAACGTCAACGTTTAGTGACTAGTGAGTTTACTTAATTTGCTTAAACTACATTAAGGCTAATTGCTAGGTTCAAACAAAGAAAAAGCCTATGAGAAAAGCGCTGCTAAACCAAACCTTACCTATAGAGAAAACTTAAGATGGGAAGAAAAGGTATGTGAGGTATCTCTTATTTCGACTGCCAATTAAAGTCACTTTTCTATTATTCATTCCATAACAATAAATTTTATTCGCATGACTTAAACATTGGAATTATTAATTTATAATCACATATTATACTCAGGATCGCGTTTATACGTAGCCATTAAGTAACAATTATTATAGTAAGAATAAAACTGACTCATTTCTTCAATTTCTCGCAACCACTACACCTTATTATCTCTATATACATCTGATGCTTGAAAGGCTAATCAATAACACGTCAAAATCAACTCATACCTATATTAAGTGATATGATTGGCTGTTGCTAAATCAGTCCACCAATAACAATAGATGATATGTATTCAACCGTCAGTTAACTATTTTTTGTCTTGGTCTGCCTTTCGAAACCCGTGTCAAACTTAATACAAGCACAAGACTATCAACAATCGCAGCAGTAGCGTATATACTCAAATCATGCTAATATTTAACCTATTGAGTCGCAGCGGAACACTGGCGGCCAGACGCAATAGGTATTCAAATAAGGCCTGGCATTCCAACAAATGACAGGTTAAAACTAAAAATGTAATTAACAAAGAATTAATTATTAGCGCAACTATAAACTATGTGTATGTTTCGCGGACGTTTTAAAAAGCACTCGAAGCAAACAGTTTCCTGAGTCAGTCGCAATTTATCACGTGATAATAGTTGTCTAGCTTTTATCTTCTTTCTGTTTACGGCAGCCACGATGCAGGGATGTAGCAGAAGGTGAATTAAAACGCTTTCATTTTGGTTACACGAAGTACTTTAAGCTCAAGAGCACGTTGGATTACTGGGTGCCTAGTATGTTCACAGTATTTTCCTGTATAACTGCATACTATGTTTATGCTGTCTGCAGTATGTGCTGTTTGTTTTCTGTCAAAATATATGTATTTTCTTCTTTTCTTTTTAGTGCAAGTTGTTTTTACATTAACGCGATCGAAACCTTTACCGCGTTTGGCTCTCTTGGCCCGTTCTAAAGCTCTTAACCAATCAGAATTGGTTAAGAGCTTTATAACGGGCCAATCTAAGCATCATAAACGCGTCGATCACGTTAACTTGAAACAAACTCGCACTAAGCACTCTGGAGTGGGACTTGCTGGTTTTAGCATGTATCACCCAGCTGGACCAAGGAAGTGCTACCTTCTCATAGAATGTTGACGTAAAGAATCAATATAAATACTGCTATGTGTCTTATGATGAGTGAAAAGGCCGTATGCTCAATCACCTCTGCGCTTCCTTGTACTACCCCGTCCCATCCAGGCCACATAAACTGCTATCAGACAGACCGTTTGCTTGTTTGCTGCTTAACGGTAGGTAGCCGTTTTTTGTATCAATGGAATCGCTCCTGTGCTATCAGAAAACACGATAGAAAATATTAAAATCTACTTTCTAATTAAACTGGAACGATGCAATTTACAAGAGTATCACCTTCCTACAAAAGAACTCAGAAATATAAGTTTATGCAATGTATTCTCCTACTCATCTTAGGCTATTATACTACGACAAGTACAGCTTTTCACTTTCCAGAGATCCTTGAGAAAGCGCATCTAGCGTAACCCTTGGATATATATAGACATAATCCTGTATTATTATGTTATTGTGCAATTATAGAGGTCTGTCTGCAAGAACCAGTAAGATACCTGCAAGTCAGAAAAAACATACCTATGTTACTTTTATAAACATTACTAAATATTGCCCGCGTCTTCGCTCGCGTAATTGTAGGTTAGGTTAACATAGTAACAGTATTTTTCTAGATAGATCGCAGCGGTAGCTCAGTGGGGAGACCAACAGACTGCAATGCAGAGGGTCTCAGGTTCGAACCCACGTCGCGCACATCTGATTTTCGGAAGTTATATGACCTTTCGAAATTATGTGCGTATTGATTGACAATTATCGCCTGCTCCGTGCCTCGGAGAGCACGTTAAGCCGTCGGTCTCGGCTGCCATGAACATCTATGGCAGTCGTTATTGGGAAGTCAGTGCCCTATAATATCCTGATACTGGTCTAACCTTAGGGTATCGTTAGCCTTCGGGTTGCGGAGGTCAGATGGCTGCCGCTCAGTGTAAAAACTGATATCCAGT
The DNA here is from genome assembly GCA_930367265.1 of Catocala fraxini. NCBI lineage: Eukaryota > Metazoa > Arthropoda > Insecta > Lepidoptera > Erebidae > Catocala > Catocala fraxini. The sequence continues at coordinate 10,295,083 of OV884050.1, forward strand.
CAAATCCGGTTAGACTAGAAAAGCCGACCCCAAGTGACTTGGGAATAATAAAAGCTAAGCAGAAGAAGAAGAAAAAGTATTTTCCTAGATAAAAGGATATCTTATTCTATACCTGACAACGTGTAGGCAAAATTTGATGATGATCGGTCAAGTGGTTAAGACGTAAAAGCGTAACAAACAAATAAACAAACTCACGTTCGTATTTATAATATTATTTAGGATGTCGTTTTATACGTCCTTTTCAAATAGCAAGAACAAAAACCGTCATCAAAAAATGATCGCTCCAATTCAATAATTGACTTCTGCACCTTGCCTGTGCAGCAACATCTCTGTGTAACGTCTCCCGGTTTCCTAGGAACTGTGTCTGGAGCAGCTGATTAACTGCATAAAGCCCGGGCTATACCCTCTATATTATTTAAACAGTAAAGCCACTAGACATCGGCGGAAGCCTTCGAGGACTCATTAATTAAAAGGGTAATTAGACGACATGCCAATGTCACGCTTACTGCTAAGGTTTAGAGATAATTACAAAGAATCTATTGGAAAACTAATAAATTTTAAACATTTTAAAAAGACATGAGTGTTTAGTTGGAAGTATTATTTGGTGACTTTAAGAATAAATCGGTTCGCCTGGAGAGACAAGAGACAACCCTCTCACAGGTAACGGGTGTAAAAATAACAACGCTATATTTGTAGTGCATCTTGAATGCTTATTCACATGAATTAATCAAACTACATGGTTCATAAGATATTTTATAGAACTAAGGTAATATTGTCTTACGTTTACGCGAATGAACTTAGGTGGCAAACAATCCTACGTTCAGCCTCATGTTAAGTAAAAACAATGTGATAAATCGTTTACAATACACAGACCATCTCTTACGCATTACCAACGTTAAGAAAAAAAATCAAGGATGGGATGAAAGGAATGAAATAGGTGAGGATATATGCTATCGGATCTTTTACCCACCAGGACACTAAGACATCTTCTTCTCTCTTAGCCTTTATTATTCCCAAGTCACTTAGGGTCGGCTTTTCTAGTCTAACCGGAATTGACTGCATATCAGTTTTTACACGGAGCGGCTGCCACCTGACCTCCGCAACCCGAAGGCTAACGATACCCTAAGGCTAGACTAGTGTCAGGATATTAGAGGGTACTGACTTTCCCAATAACGACTGCCATAGATATTCATGGCAGCCGGGACCGACGGCTTAACGTGCTCTCCGAGGCACGGAGCAGGCGATAATTTTCAATCAATACACACATAATTTCGAAAAGTCATATACTTTCCGGAAGTCAGAGGTGCGCGACGTGGGTTCGAATCTGAGACCCTCTGCATTGCAGTCTGTTGGTCTCCCCACAGAGCTATCGCTGCTTGCCGGAGACTAAGATATAAAAGTTGTAAAATATATATTTTTATATCCTCTTTTACTATTTTTATATCTAGATACGTTCACAAGGGTATCGCCACATTCGTGCTGTGGCCAAATAATTGCAATGATAGGTTCTCCACCCATAAACTTGTGGAATTTTAAAGACTGAAATAAGTATAATAAAGATTAATTTTTCGAACAGTGACCTCTACTTTAAAACTAGATATGCTAATTTATATCATTTTAATTAAATTTGAATCATCATTTTACTCACTGGGTGGCCATTGGATTACATTTTATTGTTATTTGGCGACCATATTAGTAAAAATTATAAAAGAATAAACTGTTTCATTCACCTTATGCGTATTTTTACGACAATTCAATGATGATCTGAATTTAATTTATGTCTTATGGTAGTGATCTAATTATTAATTATAATTTATGACTCAACATTTCTATATATGAAAACTTATTGTTTTTGATCAATATGACCAAAGAGTCGTAATCAATCAATTAATATGCATCTTGTGCCAACTTGTATGAGATATTTAAGGTAGTTTAAAGGCTGTATCAAATTAAAAAGTTATAAAACAAAACACAAAACATAAAAACTAAATTAAGGATTCCGGTTTTAAAGACAATGTTTTATGTAGGTATGTATTTATGATAGACGTAAATATTTTAAAATGGCGATGTCATATTATGCTTGACTGACTGTGCTCTTGATTTTCAAGGTTTATTTAAAACAAGCTTTTGCCCGCCGTGTCTACTGAATTTAGCCCATGAGAAAGAATGCCGTTATACAAATTATCCGCCTTTATGTCAAGTTCCATACAAATTAATTTAATGATTTATGCGTGATTGGGTAACAAACGTCCAGACATCTTCACAAATATTTACATTTAATTGACATTTTGACACATTAATTTAATTATTTTTATAATTATTGTACGGATTTGAACTGATCTATTTATAATATATCTCACTTCATTGTTAAGAGACACTTAATTGACATGTTAATTATTGTATTAGAACCAGCATAATTTTAAAATTCTTATTAATTACAAAGCACATACATTTGCATGTCTGACCAGACAGAGCATGTTGAGACAAAAAAATATCTGTAAGTAACACCTAATTGTACACATGATGAGTCAAATAAATTTATCTTTATCTCTATCTCTTATTTTCATCTTTATAATATTAGTAATAATCTTTAATATCGAATTTGTATCTGCATGATAGGCCTTATATCACGTTGTCAATGCCAATCATTGGTGATTGTCAACGCATATTCAAATCCCGTAAGATAAAAAAAAAACCACTACCGTTCACTCTGTCATTGTGCATATCTACATCGATTATATACAACAATAGTCAATATACAGGTACGAGACTAGCTATGCCCGCGGTTTCACCCACATTTATGGTTACTGCACCGCCCCCGTAGGTCGTAGCGTGATATTATATAGCCTATAGCCTTCCTCAATAAATAGGATATCCAACACTAAAATAATTATTCAATTCGAACCAGTAGTGCCTGAGATTATCGCGTTCTACCAAACAAACAAACAAACTCTTCAGCTTTGTAATATTAGTATAGATGAATTATTCCGAACCACACACATAATGCATTACATAAGTCATCAACAACTAACCTACAACCAGAAAAACTAACCGATGACACGAAATGGAACTTAAAAATAAAAATAATTCATAATTTTCTTTTTGTTTCCCAAGCATAAACCGTGGGGCTTTTTCTAATTCCCGAAATGTACAGAAATTCTCGCGAACACATTCGGTATTGGCTGAGATAGCGCCTTTCCCTCGAGAATATGAGATATTGATTGGACTTTTCCCGCTCTTTTCAATACTTTATTATCTGCCCCTGTTGGCTGTATACCTATTGTCTTTGCCGAGATTGAGGCTCGATGAATGATAAACTTTTTGTTTATTTCTCTTATATTTTTCGACAAGTATTCTCCATTTCAAATGGAAATGTGTACGTAATGAAGGATTGGTGCGTTGGGACGCACTTTTGAGTATTTTGTTTTCGTAAACATTGCCTGTCAGCAACTATACATTTGCATAGAGAATATAGATAAAGAAATATTTAACTATTTTACTTAGACTCTCGTCTGTATATCCTTGGTGAGGTAAGTAGCAGTAATACTTTTAAATGCAATGGAGGCAAGAATACGTATATAAAATCACTGTGCGATGTCATTTTAAAGATAATATACCAATTTGGATTGCAAATTACTAAGGTTCAAGTTAAGCTCTCCAGTAGAGCATATTCATAATTGTGTTAAGCATTCTTAAATTAATTTTCAAATTCACGTCGGTGATAGCATGTGTAAAAGTCGAACCTGCGTTCTTTCGACGGGAAGAGACGTGCATCTGATCATTTAAAATCAATGTGATACGCCCAGAACCAAAATGTTACTGCCCGGGAATGAAGCCCTAGATCACCAATCAGCTGAAGCGTAAGACAACTTTCTTCCACGCAGCCACAGGTACAAATAAAGTACCACCAAAATACATAGAAATAACTACCAAAACAACAAACATAAAAAAGGCACTTAAGAAGCTTCTATAAATTAGTACCGACCACCCATCCAAAACCCGGCCACCGTCCATCACGCAGCACGAAGCGCTTAGTTCAACCCCTCATAAAATATTCGGTGAAACAAAACATGAAGTTTTACTGCCAACAATTAGTTAATCACATCCCTGAATAGTTGACATATGGGCAAGGGGGTTGGTGGTGATGGCACATTGGTGGCATGCCATTCCTCCGGGGGTCGCAGGTACAATAATAATAATTAGCGCGCTAGGGTTGCGCGCTAATTTCGCGGTCTAATCTAATGGCCGACATACCGAAGCACAGGGTCGGAGTTAGGTTATGTTTAATTACTTAGACGCTTTGCTTGGATTGGATGGTCTTTATTATTAACGATGATGTCAATGTTTGACATATATTTTTATTTTACTCGGTTTTTCGACATGGCATGTATAAGTGTAATAAAATCTTTTGATTTTCCTTACACCCATTGCCTGAAAGCAGTATAGATAATCTTATTTCTTTATTCTTATTATTATTACTTTTTCATTTTTTAATAACAATATGCGTAATGATTACAGATTATACTGCTTATTTATAATTAACTTAACAAAGATATTTGAGTACATTGTTTTCGTGTTTTCTGTAACACGCGGGTCTGTGACAACACCAATATCCTAATTCAGATGCTATTAAGAAATTTTAGACAATATAATCGGGAATCGAACCGGAGATGTGCATGAGCACAACAGTCACTATCGCTGCCTAATCGAAGTAGATAAGTACATTTTAACAAAATATACCTATATATCCTAAAACCAATCATCCAATAAAATCTCTATCAAAGACTACAGTTTAGTTGCCCCAATTCTAGAAAAATACAAAGATAGTTAGTTAGTTGTTTATCCTAGTATCCAGGATCCCGCACAAGTTAAAATTGAAATAGTTTTAGTTTGGAGATAGGCAGTTTATCACTACTTATGAATTGCTTTGTGGACTTCGGAGTGGCCAATGTACTGGCTAAAATCTTCTAACTTTCATAAACTTTCAGGCTTGGTCGGATTTTTAAATCAAAGTTTTTCCATTAGCCAAATATTCGTGTTTCTTGTCGAACTGCGTTCCATTCCGTTATCGAACTGCTAAGACACTACTTTAACTATCAAATTCTAGTTTATACGCTTTTATTACTGCTGATATAAGAAGCATAATATGGTGCGCCTGCGGGTAAGCGGTTCTCATAGGTTATGGACTCTCCTAAGCATGGATATCGCACTAAAAGGGACTCAGTGTGCTGCTGGTACACAGGTGAACCTGATAAGTATTGGAATACTAGACATAATTATGTTTGTATTAAAAACCTAATTTGTCTAGCCGGAGTGCTTTTGCTACTCGGTAGGTTAGATTAGTCATACTTTTGGCATAAATCGGTTGCTTATCGCGCTACTCCGTACCTCGCTCGCATTGTTGTCGTTGTGTGTGTGAACCTCGGTGACGTCGTGCGTCTTGCCACAGAGTAGTTTTGAGTTCAGAGAATACTACCATGGCTACAGTAAACAGCACTTTCAACCACTCCGCCAACGCAGACCTCGCAACAGTACAAGGTGAAATGAGTGTCGATGAATCTTTGTTGGACAAGGAGTCGCCACCCCCATATGTCACATTTCGCAAAGGGGTAATAAGCAGCAATAACAATGATCTACGTGAAGATCTCCGTGAACAGCTTGGCGCATTTCGATCTAGCATTATGTCAATGCTTGATACTTGGTTCCAGAAACAAGACCAGAAATTCTCATCTCTTCTCGCCGAGTTCGAAGGAATAAGAACATCTATCCAGTTTATTAGCGATAAATATGATGACCTGGAGAAAAAATCCAAAGATGTTGCTTCTCGTGTGACTGCACTTGAAAATAAACTTTGCTCTCAACAGGCTGACGATCAACGTGTAGCTTTGCTGGAATCTAAACTCGAGACTATGGAACAAAAATCTCGCAGTTGCAATATCGAGATTAGTAATGTACCAGAAAAACGAGGCGAGAACTTGGTTACGATTGTCGAGAATATAGCAAATGTTATAAAACATCCGATATCATCTCGTGACATCATCGCAATTCATAGGGTTCCCCAACTCAAACCAAGGGCATCTCGTCCTAAAAATATTATAGTGAAACTAACCAGTCAAATAGTTCGCGATAATTTCCTAGCTGCCGCGCGTCTCAAGAAAGGCATCACATCAGACGAGTTAAAGATACCAGGATCGCCGCAGAAAATTTATACAAATGAACATTTGACCTTGCAGAACAAAAAATTATTTCGACTTGCTAGAGAAGCTGCTAGACAGAACAAACATCGCTTCGTCTGGATCAAGCACGGTATTATACTTGTTCGTGCCGATGTCACCGAGGCTGCATTTACAATTCGCTCCGAAAATGACTTGTCAAAAATTAAACCTTACACTCCAAGACAATGATTGGATTTGTTATTATTACAGTGTGTTAGTGAATACGGTTATATCAGTTATAATAGATGCGGTTGCTTGCGTTCGACTGAACTTTAATATTTGTGTGAAGATGTGTTCTCTCACTAGTGCACTACTCTGTGCGTTTACTACTGGACGTGAGGTTTGTGTACAATGTTTTATATTTACCCACATGTTTGAATATGTTATTAAATCAATTGCTAAGCAATTAATATTAACAAATCGATTAAAAATCCATATTATCTTGATAATACTGAATACTAGCAGTATTGTGCATTTCGTTCTACCTTGTATTTATTATAATAAGCTTAAACAATTATCTACTTTTTGCTGTCGTTATACATTGTTCTTTGACAAAGATGTGCAGCTGTTCATGGTTTTCTTTCTGTTTGTATTAATTATTCCTAAATGTCATAGCAATAATGAATTTAAACATATAAACACAGCGTTGTTGTTGCAATTTATTGAGACTGGACTCCAAATCATTTTACTTCTACTACCACACTTCAATGTTTTATATTTTGCTATAATTTAATTTTCACCAATGAATCATAATAATTTAACTTTTTATTATCAAAATTGTCGTGGATTACGGACAAAACTACATACAATATACATGAACATATTGTCATCTTCTTATGATGTAATCATACTGACGGAGACTTGGCTTACACCCAATATAGCGGACGCTGAGTTCATTGATGATCGATATTTGGTGTTCAGATGTGACCGCGACCGTGTTGCCTCCGGTAAGAGTGAGGGTGGTGGAGTGCTTGTGGCCGTCTTGCGCGCACTGCGACCTACGCGATTAATGATGCACTCTGCTCGCGCTCAATTCGAACACATATTAATACAACTGCCCAGCTTGAAAGTGGGTAAACGACACCTAATTAGTGCAGCATATATACCGCCGCGTTCACATGATGAATTGTACGCATCCCATTTCGACATGTTATTAGAAGTTATAGGTGATTCTCCTACTGATTCTTTCTACGTAGTGGGCGATTATAATCTTCCGTGTATTGATTGGCATGATGAATATGACTGTAAGTACGTTACAGCTCAACCCACTAACTGAACTAGCCACTATTTGTGCGACTTCATATCTATCACTAACTCTTTTCAATATAACACACATAGGAATAAGTTGGGTCGCATATTGGATTTGTGTATATCAAATGTTCGTTGCGTAACAAAAACAGGTGTAGAACTACTTCCACAGGACCCCCATCACCCGCCCTTTTACATGGTATCTCAATTAGAAACGCATTTTAGACCACTGAAACGTAATATTTGCTATAAGTATAACTATTTTAAGACAAATTATGAATTAATTAACTGTGAATTAAGTAAACTGGATTGGAATGGTTTAGTGAGTGCTGCCTCTGCTGAATGTTCAGTTGATATATTTTACAATATAATCTATGGCATTATTAAGCTACATGTTCCGCTCAGCAAGCCCAAAGACTCACGTTTTCCTGTATGGTTCACTCCTGCCTTAATTCGTATATTTAAAAATAAAGATAATGCTTGGAAACGCTGGAAGAAATATTCTAATTTATCGGATTATAAAACTTTTTCAATATTACGCAGCCGCTTTAAAACTGAATGTTATAAATGTTTCCTTAGGTATATTAGGTCGATTGAAGAAGAGATTCCAACTAACATAAAAAAATTCTGGACTTACGTTTCTAATAGAAAGGGCAATGCTAATATTCCAGCCAGCATGCATCTGCACGGTATTACATCTGACAATCCCAATGAAATATGCAATATGTTTTCAGATTTTTTTACATCAGTTTATGAGCCCTCAACGTTCGACCCTAGATACTGGGAGGCTCCTTCAACTTATACTGATAATTCATCATGTATATCAGATATTTACCTCACAAAAGATTTAATTCGCAATGCAATTAAACAAATTAACTTAAGCAAGGGAGCCGGCCCTGACGGTTTACCTCCTATATTTATAAAGAATACAGTCGAACATATCGTTACACCACTTCATATAATTTATAATCGATGTTTAAGAGAGGGTTATTTTCCCGCTATTTGGAAAAGCGCATTTATCGTGCCGGTATTTAAAAGTGGGGACAAAAATGACATCCAGAATTATCGTCCTATTTCTATTTTGTCCACCTTGTCTAAGCTTTTCGAGAGTCTGGTACATAGTGAGTTATACTCGTATATTCATCGCATTATCATACCCGAACAACACGGATTTGTTAAGCGCCGGTCGACTGTCACTAACCTAACGCTATTTACCTCCTATTTATTTGAGAATATGGACAACCAAGTCCAGGTAGATGCTGTGTACACGGACTTTCGGAAGGCTTTTGACAGGGTGGACCACAAATTACTTTTAGACAAAATCGCCTATAACGGCATTCGTGGTAACTTGCTTCGTTGGCTTATGGCATATGTTTTTGAACGGACTCAAAATGTGGTCGTTAATGGCTTCGAATCTAACCCTATTACCGTCACTTCTGGCATTCCTCAGGGTTCCATTCTCGGGCCCCTTTTGTTCATTTTATTTGTGAATGACATAAAACAATGTTTCAAGAATGCCCGATTTCTTATGTATGCCGATGACATAAAAATCTACAAGGCAAACACATCTTTGCAGGACTGCTTGCTCCTACAGGACGATCTCAATAGACTTTCTCAATACTGCTCCTTTAATAAACTCCAACTAAGCCTACCCAAATGTAATGTTATCACATTTACAAAAAATAAACATAAAATTACATATAATTATACTTTGCAGGATACAACCTTGAGTAGAATAGATTACGTGCGTGACCTTGGTATTACCTTAGATACTAAACTGCATCTTGATATGCATATTAATAATATTGTAAGTAAGGCTTACCAGATGTATGGTTTTGTCATGAGGTCCTCCCGCGACTTTAAGCAGTCTTCTACTTTTATTTTTCTCTTTAAATCTCTTATAAGATCTCAGTTAGAATACGCTGTCCCCATATGGAGTCCTTATTACGAAAAGTATACAAACATAATAGAAAGGGTACAAAAAAAGTATTTATGTTCCGTACACTTTAGATTTTATCATTCAAAGTTGCCGTATCCACAATTATTACATAATTATAACTTATTAAGCTTGGAGTCCAGGCGAATATTACTAATGTCCATGATGCTGCATGGAATATGCAACAACAAATTCGATTGTAATGACATAACCAATCAAATATGTTATGTAGTACCTAGAACTGTTATGCGGCGAGAGGTGCGCGTACCTCGCTTATTTCACACTGCCAAGTGTCGAACTAACGCGGGTGTGCGGGCTCCTCTGCGCCGCCTTATTGAAACATACAACACACACCTCTTTACCATCGACATTTTTGCTTATTCGCAATCTAAATTTAAGAAAGCAGCCGTTGAATCCTTAAATAAGAACCTTATTTCATAATTATAATTATAATCAAGTTGTCTCGCACGCGTCTATATGTAACCCGAATATATAATGTCGCGGACATTGGTGTGGGTTATACGTTAACCTTATTCATGTGCATGTAACTTTATAATACTTTATTGTAAACGTGTAACTGTTAAATGTCCCAAACAAATAAAATAAAATAAAAATAAAAAATAAAATACAGTTCAGCTTCCTTAAATTGTTCTAAAGGTCTATGCACGTTAAGAAGATTTTATTGGCTGTCATCTATTGTAGTATGTAGGTGCTCTAGTAGTTAGGCTGGAGCTGGATTGACATATGGTTATCTTCTCTCTTAGCCTTTATTATTCCCAAGTCACTTGGGGCGGCTTTTCTAGTCTAACCGGAATTGACTGGATATCAGTTTTTACACGGAGCGGCTGCTACCTGACCTCCACAACCCGAAGACTAACGATACCCTAAGGCTAGACCAGTGTCAGGATATTAGAGGGTCAGTAGACTTTCCCAATAACGACTGCCATAGATGTTCATGGCAGCCGGGACCGACGGCTTAACGTGCTCTCCGAGGCACGGAGCAGGCGATAATTGTCAATCAATACGCACATAATTCCGAAAAGTCATATAACTTCCGAAAGTCAGATGTGCGTGACGTGGGTTCGAACCTGAGACCCTCTGCATTGCAGTCTATTGGTCTTCATATGGCTAATGATACAATAAATATAGTAAACAAATATGTAACAAGTTGATTCTGTTTGTATTGTAAATATATATTAGGTAATGATAGTACGGATGGCGCGATGGTTTAAGTAGTCATATCGCTACTATACCGCGCCGAGTTTGTGTGTTCGATCCCCACAAGGGACAACAAATTTTTCACATTCCTTTGTCTCATTCCAGAATAGAGTTTGCTTTTTATAAACAAGGAGACATACTGTAGGAAGCCACCAAAGGTCGTGCTTTACAGAAGACCACAATCAGCGGGGCCTTCTTCAGTAGGGCTGCGCCAGGTTGAGCGATAACCCAAATTTAAATAAAAATGTCCGATGTAGCTTACTTCACATGCATTAATGCCAACCAAGCTATTTAGGAGGTTGACTCACGATGCCAAGTCACCTCAAATTCCAGTGATATTAAATCATAAGTATCATATTATTTTCAAAGAAAATACAGTTCGCCAGCAATAACAGGTTACAAATTCGCAACACAAGATACCCGCATGCTTCAATCACGCTTGTCCGATGATCGTCCGTATCAAATGCGGGCGATGAGTCGTCAGTTTTGCACTACGAATCAACACATTACATGCCGAATGGCGAATGGTTGACCCATTTACATGTTTGCACATCTATGACTAGTGATTGGTGGAGTACCGTTGTTGGGTTTCATCGACCGTTGCTATCTGACGATATAAAGTTAAACTGATTGATTTGATTGGTGGCCAAAAGTAAACGATTTGGAAATTTACTCTTAGCTAGTTGGAGAGAAATTGCTGCAAACTTGCGACAGATATCCCTGTAACTGTATTATAAACAAGAAAAATACTTTTTAAAGGAAGCATTGTCTTTGGGTTTCTTTTTTTTTGTTATATTTCGTATACGGATTATTATATAATTTAATTTTTCATGGTTGATGCTGAATTAAGAGAATATTGTCTTTGAAAGCTCGGGTAAGCAGGAAAGCAGATATTTCCACACGATATATGCATCATTATTACGTCATCTTCGTTTATCAGTGTGACTATAGCTTTATCTCGCTGGAGTCCTTTAGATTAATCTCGACATGTCACATGTCACAAAAGCCAAAATATTAGTACTTTAATACTTTTAAACTTTGCTAGTTCAATATGAGTAATGAATTATGGATATTTTTATTATAATGCACCTGACATTTATTGGTTATTAATACTAATTGAATAAATGAATAATTTTGCTTGTGTTATTTTATTGAGTGTATATTTTTGGCTGCTTATATATCTACCTCTCTCATTCCTTTCATGCTGTCTTTAATTCCTTTTCTTAAGATCAGTAATGCATGAGTGATACTACTTTTATGACAAGCGAGCATAGGTTTACTGTAATTGCTTAACACACCAGTTAGGCTTAATAATTTTACATTTGTTATATAACCAATGGTACCCATTTAGTAATTCACTGTTGAAATAATTTAAGTACCAAATTACGATGAAATTGTTATACCCATATGACAAAGCGCTCTCCAATAAAGTCATAAAAAATCCTTCGCGACGCATAAAAACCTAGTAATCCTTTTATCCCACACACATAAGCTTTAGAAAACAATACTAACATAAACCATTATCACGAATCGTTACCTTTAAAAAGTTTAAAGACTATTTTAAAAGGAACGTGTCAATCTATCAAATAAAACGTATAAAATGGTGTCTTCAAGTGATAAACGACGTGTACGTAGCTTCTAGAATGAATAGGTCTATCACAGACAACAAGTTCTTGTGTGAAGTGAAAGATATTTTTTACGTTAGTGTTGTTAAAAAGCTGAGTAATAACTTAGAAAGAAACGTGATGATGAAGCAAGATTGGATAAACGTGAGGAGTAAAGATAGGTGTTATTGTAACGGCTAAGTAAATGCTTTTAGGTGGATATAGAATATTATTTTTTGATATTACTCGCTAGAAAATTTTAGTAAAGGAATGTTATTGAAGGTTATGTGGTCAAATCAATTCTTATTATTGATATATTTTAAATATAAATTTGCAAGATTCACAGATGTCTAAATGTTCTCTGTGTACTTTTACTAACGATTTTTAAGTTAGTACGCACACAAGAATAACATAGTATATTGTATGACGTTACGAAAGAAATTAAGTAAATTAGTAAAAATCTTTCAACTAATTAAAAACCTTACAAAATATGTATCACAAGAACTTCAAATACCAAAGTTCTGAAATAAATATCTCAAGTTCTTATGATCTCGAATGCTTAAAAATAAACAAAATGTTGCGATACATGTAAATAAAATAAATAATTTAAATAAATTTTTACCACCATAACCTAGTTGACGCAATACTTCAATCCAATTTTTATTTTATTTTCGATTTCTCTAACTCCGGCCCTGCTAATCATCGGCGCGCAGGGCTGCCACCTACATACGTTTAATTAATTTTAAACATATAAGGGTTCAAAAAGATATAAATGGAAGTTTCAGTGTCGAGAGGCTCTTTATTTAATTATCCAATCTGCCTGAAGGACCAACGCTGATTACATTTACATTGTGGAAAATGGCTTTAAGATGAAGGTGTGGCGTCACAGATTTGTAGGCCAAGATCAGGACAATTGGACTTACTTTAGCAGGTGCAAGTATAAATATGCGGTTAAAATTAATGCTGGCGATAGGAACGTCAAATAGTCACTAAATATTAGATAAATTTATAAAATTATATTTGGATATTTTACTTCGAATAATTTAATTTAACCTAAATTGCTTCTTGTGTATTTATCTAATAAGATTTTACTTAGTTTCTATTGACACATTGACTGTCATGTAACAGACACAATAGACAATGTAATGTTCCCGGATATTTATGACCGGCACGGCGTTCAATGTGTTAACGGGAAGATACTTTCCTCATGCATTCTTTGCACAACCCCACTTTTTTCTGCACTAACACACACAAACCGTTATTTTGACCTTGATTCGATTTCAAGGTTCAGTATTATATTTTCAATCGTAGGACTAAGTCAGGCAATTTGTCCGCTATACGTAAATAGAGTAACACCTTGTTAGCTGGGATCTAAGAGAATGGTGAATTACACGTGTACATCTGCTTACCTTTTCGGATATCTAAAGGTATTAATTCCCGTGTGTCTGTTCTTTTACAGCACATTTATGTATACCTGTCATGTACACCAACACGCGCAGCACATTATAACTGAGTTTCGTTTACATGATGATAGATAAACATGCTTCTATATGACTCTCGGTACACAGTAGTTATTTTTTGCTTTAGTACCAAGACAACACACCCAACCAATACAACCATGATTATACGCATCGGTAACTTATCTATCAGGTGGGCCATTGACTCGTCTATTTGTTTTTCCAAAAGACTAACTTTTGATATGTCCCACTGCTGGACAAAACCCTCTCACTTAAATTTCCAAACCACTCTGTTCGAAGATATTTTCTGCCAGCCCCTTTCGAAGACATCCAAATCATCTCACCATCTTTGTTTAGGTCAGCTCCGTCGCCGTCAACTGTCTTTTGGCACCCAATCAGTCACAATTTGTGCCTACTCGTCTATTACTGAAGCCAATGAAAATACATATATTCGGTAAGACGTGGTCAACAAATATTTATGTAGACAAAAAAGGTGTTATTTATCATAAGTTTCTTAGAAACCATATACCACCTATTGTGAACTATCGTCCTCTTTCAGGACATTAAGCATTTTGTTCCTCCATGACAATGTAATTTAGTTTTCCAAATCAACAAGTTTATTATGATGGGGAGTCATGACCCGGACGTGACGTGTGTCGACGGAAATATGGTGTAAGATTCCTGTAACGTGTACCAGGAAGATGTGGTCATACACTAGCTAGCGCTTGGGTTTGTTCTTACTCGCAGCAGTGGAGTAAAGAATTGACGCATTTTTTATATTGTGACTAGATTTTGCCTGCGACTTTGCTCGCGTTAATCTGTATGTTATCAATAACATTTAGTCCCCAAGCAACAGTACTTCTTCTAGATGAAAGGTACCCCATGTCCTTTTCTGTACCCATGAAACTTCGCACTCACGTTTTAAGGGCATTACATTGCCCAATGACCTTGAAGATAAGCTTCACGGGCGTAGCAAGGCTGCTTGGCGGGGACTTTTGTAAAGATTCGGGTTATTGTTGATTATTACAAAATTTTAAAACAAATAAGTGAAATTAAACAATACACATTGTTGAATAGGGTATTACATATTTTTTTGTATAAATTTAATACAGAATATCTAAGCAGTCTTATAGAAAATTTAATATTTAGTTTTAATACGACCTATTTTAACAACTTGATTAAAATTTTAATCAATACGATGTTTCCTCCCATATTATCTAGTTTACTTGTATATTTTTTATGGTAAATGCATAAAAGGTTTCATCTACAAACGTATTTAAACCGAGCGTGTTTTTAAGGTTTGAGCGATGCAAATCCCCTTAAGACTGCGCCGAGCGAAATGTGCCAAAACAGGCGGTCACAGTTTAGTGAATAAAATCAACACTTTTTGTTTAATACAAACAAAAAACATACATTTACCATGACAATGAATGTGTTCATAATTAATCCGTGAAAAAACTTAAAAAATATATATTTTCGCCTACAAAATTACGTTGCACAAATAATGCAAAAACGTTAGCTGATGTTACGTGATTTTTAGATTATAACAGTAGAAATCTATCCTATTTTACAGCTTAAACGAAACATAAATAGTTATATTACAATTTGTTCGTCCCAAATATTTAAGTTATTGGTTGACAATAAAGATACATATTTATCAAAAAAGCACTTCAAGTCCTCCATACAATTTTACTACATGGCGGCCGCGCGCCGATTTGAATTTGCGCCGCACAAGCTCTGTCATTATCTGTCTTACGCTCGGCGCAGTCTTAAGGCGTGAAAGCATACAAACTAGCTCACATTCGTATTAATATTAAGAGTTAGGAAATTAGCATATATACCTATATATAGTTAGGATAGCTGCCTAGCTATCCTAACTATATATATGTAGGTACTTAGTTCATTAGTCGAAGGGTGTGTATATAGGCTACGTTTTATAAAATCCTATGTTCTTGCAACTGCAAAGCATTTTCCATTATATTGTTGAATATAATATTTATCTAACTGCATATCGCTTACCTAAAAGTAAAGCTAGAAGTTTGTATTTTACATATTTTGGTTCATTGAAATGATATAAGACTGAATATTTTTGTATTTATAGGAGATAAACGCGGCTGACAACTGGTACCACATTGGAGGCATGGAAGACAGCTTCTTCGTACACCTCATCGAGGTTAGTGGTGAGTGGATTTATTATATCTACCTGGAAAATTCGTAGTGTGATTTGGGCAAGAGGTTCCATCCATAATAATTGGAAGATGTCTATGGGCACTGCATGGTTCAGTTGGATACCCGCTGTGACCAAATGTGAAAATTATTGTAAATGAGTTATCCATCCACGGTATAGATTTCTAGTTGTTATTTTCGTCTTCTACCACTGTTAGCATGGTATTGTATTTAATTGGCTTTCCTACTTTATGGTGACCCTGAGCGGACTGGTTATGCATTCCTACTGAAAACCGGAATAGTTGTGGTATTGAAGTGTATTGTATATGTAAGTACCTCTTTTCAATCACCATTCATGAAACATATCCGTTTGATAATATCTAATTTAATCTACATATTTATATAGTATTCATACGTCGAGCGTATGCTAAATCGTGGCATGCATAAGGTATTGCATACGTTGCATCCTAATATTATATGTCTGCAAAAATGTTTAGATGTGTTTGTTACTAAATCACGCAAAAACCATTTAGTTATTTATTAGCCTATTAAGTCGCAGCGGCACACCAGCAGCACACCAGCCGCCAGACACAACAGGTTTTTAATCATGTCTGACATTCCACCTATTGACAGGTTAAAACATAGCACATAGCGGCTGTTAAACTACTACCCAGTTTCTAAAAAGCTAATACAACGACGTGTCAAAATCAAACTCATGTTGAGTGATTTTATTGGCTGTTACTAATTTAGTCAACCAATCACAGCAGTTGACATGTGTCTAACTATCTGTTAAGAAATTTATGTGGTGATCTGATTGTTAAACCGGAGTCCTGGATTAGCGCATGAGATACACTTTTTTTATCGCAGTTTGCAATGCTATGGTATCCAAGCGGCCAAAACCTAACTAATATAATAAATGCGAATGTGAATTTGTTATGTTTACACCCCTTAACTACTCGACCGATCATCGTTAAATTTCGCATACACTTTGTCAGGGGAACAGAAAAGTACATAATTATAGGGAATCTTTCATCCATAAAAAGGTACTTTTACTAACTTAACCTGTATTTACGCGAGCGAAGTCGCGAGAAAAAGCTAGTATAAGATACATTTAAAAGCACCATATGATGTAATATGTCGTTTTAACACATGCCAAACACGAACGTTTATGTCGTATGTTCAACTGACATACATATAGGATGATATGAGTGCGCCATGCATGCTTCCCATTCATTTTCCTCGTACGAGTTCCCATCGTATATGAGTCTTGACGTCTCTGCGATTGTGGAATATTTAACCTTGTGCATGGATTTATGGAAGAAAACATGTTGGTCTTTTTACAAATGTTTTCATTTTGGTAAGAATTATGTTGTTGAGTTGTAACAGTATAACTTTGTTACTTAATATGGAAGCTTTATTGGCATATTTATTTATTTATTTATTTATTTATTTATTTATTATAAGGAAACTCAACAGCTTGTTTATAAGGAAACTTACAATTAATGCTAATACAACCAGCTTTGACTGGTTGTTTACAAACTCTTAAGCCAGTAACAGAGTTCCACGACAATTTTTAAGAAGTAAACGATTTACAAAAATTGTTTATACATATAAAAGCAATCGTAAATACTTATCTTGAGTTGCAGATTAATCTAAACGTAGATCTTATCCCAATCAACAATAACTTAATATAATATTACACAATATAAGATTCGGAAATATTTGAATATGTAGGTTTACATCTAAGAAAGCAAATTCCAATATAATCTTTGAATTTAAAAATAAAGATAACAACTGTTGACAATACAAGACATATTAATTAATTAACATTTTTAGAACATTGGACCTAAATTGGTTCTTAGACAGTAAGAATAGGTCCAATGTCTCAAATTTACTATTATATACACGGGGTAAACGTGCCATAACTGAATTACGAGCGTAATTTGTGCGATGATGAGTCACTGAGAATAGTGCAGTGTGTCTATTCTCGGCTCGGATAATGTATAATTCAATTTACAGTCTTATGTACTTGAGATGCTACGTTATAATATAATTGTAATTTTCATTTAGTAGCCGCACAAAATACACTTGTTAGACGGCAAAAGATTTTTTTTGTTGAACCGTTTCATTGAATCTAAAATATGCTGAACATAACCCACAGGTTATGTTGAAATATGCTAACAATTGATAGCATATTTCTATTTTCTTCTTCTAGAATTGTAATAATATAATTTTACGAATATAATGCTGTCAGTTTTTGTGGAATGCATTACTTATAGCTAGCATTATGTATATACCTGTAAGACATAACCTCAAGGCTACTCCTTTTGTACCCACACTTATGGTCATAGCACACATATCAATTCGGAAAGGGATCGTCATCATATCGCCTTTCTCCTCTCCGTCAAACAGGCGTCAACTTAACGTAAACGCGTAACCAAAGCGGATCAGCAGCTCCGGTACGTCGACTTGGCTACGGCTAGGCGACGCCGCGCTTACGCGTATTTAGTCAATTAAATCATATAAATATGGATATTTTCTCACTTCTTCAATGAGTTTATCCCTTCTCATCGTTATGTTTTGTTTAAAATCTAACCTACAAATTTACCGCTGCAAGTTGACCGCGCACCCCACCGCCGTTCGTGAGCTTGTCCCGAGGCGAGGCGATTACGTTACGATTCCGATTAGTCTGCGTTGTAGCCTACTGCACCATACTCTCTAGAGTTTCATACAAAGAATACACGCTCGAGTTGATACGGTGACGATCCCTTTACTCGTACATACATTTTGTATACGTAAGAAAATAGAGATGGTGTATTATACACTTAATACCCATAATTCGCCAGCCATGGTTTTAGATCCCACATAATACTTATTAGGAGATAAGCCTATTGCCGATTACCAGACACAGCTCCAGACTAAGAAATCTAGCAGCAGGGGCTGCTACTGAAAATATACGACTCCTATCTTGACTTTGAAGTTATGCCTCTGACAACACAAGCGCCTATAAACTGCAAAAACCGCATGAATCAAATGCTTGTTTCCCAACTTAATTGTATAAAAATGTAATAATACCCATACTAAACTAAAGACCCAAATATCATGACTAAGACCATTATTTGTCTTCAGTATCTTTATAGATCAATGTCAATTAACTTGACTAATTTTCTACGACCATATACTTAAAATTGTACTAGGTATAACGTATGGGCTCGGCGCCATAAATTAATGTAAACAACACATAAAACTTGATCACTTTTATTGTTCAAGGGGTGTCAAGTACAATGACCCCTGACGTCGAACGGTTAAGTCAGTGCAGGAATAGGGGACACCTATGTTTAGGTATCCACTTATTGGCTGATGTACACAATGGGAGAGTTGAACACCTCATCAAATATAAGCAAGAGAAACAGTTATTTTTTCTAACATTAGCACATTATTAGAGGTTTAAATTTGAGTGTCATCTTGTCCAGAACAATTCTTACGTTGGGAATAAGGATCTATGTGTTTTTGTCAGAAAATTTGATATATGTAGCAGCACGGGGTCTGATGAGGTGTCCGTGTGAGAGCAAAAGGCTTTTTAGGTAGGTCTTAAAACAACTCGATAGAATCCACAAATTTCCGATCGCAAGTCCGATACTTTAATCATTACTACTACCGTTTCAATTCTTTTGCGATATCATCAGCGCTAAAAATAAGCAACGATAGCCTAGCGAGAGACCGTGGGACCGCCACACAAAGGTCTCGAGTTCGTTCCCAAGGCAGAAGCATTTGTGACTTTTAAAAGATATTTCAACTTTGTGTATTAAATAGTTAATTAATGTTTTCGAAGATATGTGAAGTCTGCCAACCCGCACTCTGTCAGCGTGGCCATCGCCTAACCCTTCTCATACTAAGAAGAGGCCTGCGCACAGCAGTGGGACAGGTTAATACGGTGCTGATATTATTATTATTTCATGTATCATCATGACGATTTCTTTGCGCTCTTTGGCGTTCAAATTCCTTCTACTTCTTTGACCTTTGATTCCTCTCTACAAATAGTAGAGAGGAATTTTGCGAGGAGGTTTGCGATTGTCATTAATATTGTTACATACTGTTTTAGCAGATGTGTGTTTTATCCAAATTTTACTAAGCTATCCTTTAAGTTCTACGTAATTGAAGGCAATCATATAGTATCCTAAAGTTCATTGCTGATAAATATGACTATATGTTATTCTTGTAATCTATGGTAAATAATATAATCCTGATGTTTAGTATGTATTTTATCTGTGGCACGCTCTTCTAGTTTCAAAAACTGTCATGGCTACTTCCGTTTTGTCGCACACCAAGATAAGTAAGCTGTGCAGATTGCTAAATGTTAATATATTATAAAACGTAATAAACTACTGAATACCACTACTGGCCTCGTACATTTTAATATTCTTACAGTTATTATGAGAAAATTCATCCAAGTTTAGATTTTCTAAATTGTTGTTTTTTACTTACATATGTTTTAATTTTAGATTTGGATTTATTTTATGTGTAATGTATGTAATTATAACACAGCAATGCACAAAGTCTGTAATAAATATATTATTATTATATATATTTCTAGACTCCGTAGTACTACCATGAGTCTTTCGACAATAAAACCCAACACACCACTTTGTATGACATGATGCGAAACCAGGAACACAATACCAAATGCAAACTTATTCCATAAGGTCAATCGGTCAACAATTTACAAATACCAAAACAATATTTTTCGGGCTTCAGTTACGCTACTATACAACATTGATCAAAAATTCATGAAACAATACCAATTTCAGTAACATCAATATCGGCCTTTCTTATTATTATGTTTTGATATAAAAATTGCTTATTTACGACTTGTAGGCGGTGGTACACTTACTCCAACATGAAACTCTACATCCTAACTAATATTATAAATTTGAATGTGAGTTTTTTTGTTACGTTGTCACACCTTAACTACTACACCAATCATCATAAAATTTCGCATACACGTTGTCAGGGGTACAAAAAAGGCCATAGAGTACCTTTAAACCCGCAAAAAGTACTGTTACTAATCTAACTTACAGTTAAGCGAGCAAAGCTGCGGACAAAATCTAGTCTATACTAATATTATAAAGAGGAAATATTATTTGTAAGGATTTAACTCAAAACGAATCAACCAATTCAAAAAATTTTATTCACCATTAGGAAGTTGCATTGTCACAGAGGAACATGTATTTTATGTAAAAGACAGTAATTTTACGTAAGCTAACCATTTACGCCAGCAAAGCCGCGACCGAAATCAAGTTGTTTTACATTTTCGTTACTACTAATCCGAAAATACAATGTTAATTAAGTTTTTACTAATTGATACACGCACCGGTTGCTCATAAAACGATATTGAACTATAAAATAGGTAATTTAAAGAATCACCCCAAATTAAACGTGTCGTTTCGAGTAGTAACGTGGGGTAATGTGGAGTAAAATGTAATAAAACTTAGTAAGGCGTAGTAATTGTTGAGTTATTTCGTTTTATACGTCCATTCTTTTAACAAGTTTATAATAATACTAGAATTTCCCCACGATTACGCTCATTTTAACCTAGATGTTATCAATAATTTTTATCCTATGGGAACAGTACCTACTTTTACACACAGTACAGTTTTCCTGAAGCGGGTAGGCAGAGATGTATATCGTATATAATATGTGGATGTCACGAAAATTAATAATCATGGGGGCTCATCTAGTGAGTCGGCGAGTCACCGTCTGCCATTCCGACTTTGTACTGAAATAGTATATCAGGCAGACGCCGTTTTTAACTATAGTTTGCATTTTACCAAACCGTTAAACACCCATCCCCATAGACCAGAATTATTGGATTCCATATGTAGCAATAGTCTCATACACCTGCCGCGGTTAGTGTCTCGGTAAGTGTCCCATCTCACTATAAATTAAAACTCTCGAAGAGCCTCTGCATGTTGGACCCATGTCCCCATGTAAGCCTTCCAAAGGGCCAGGTATTTTCCTAACATATTAGAGAAATACCCGTGAAAGAGAAACAAATAATAATAATAATAATATTCTATCACATACACACAACACCATCTAGCCCAAACTAAGCAGAGCTTGTACTATGGGTACTAGACAATGGATGAACATACATATATATGTACGTTTTTTTGTAAATACATACATATTATGCATAGAAACACCGAGACCAAGACAAACATTAATGTCCATGCACACAAATGTTTGACATGTGCGGGAATCGAACCCGCGACCTCAGGCGTGGCAGTCGGTTACACTAACCACTACACCATCGAGGCCATCAGTCATTTATATATAGTCTCACGCATCTGTCCCCAAATTATAGGCAGAGTTGTATTATACACACATTTCGTCACCTAATAGTGAGTTAGTTTCAAATCTCACGTAATACAAGGCGATGCCTCCGTGGCGCAGCGGTAGTGAAGGCGACTGCTGTGCATGAAGTCTCGGGTTCTAATCCCGGGTCGGGCCATCAAAAAGTTATTGGGTTTTTCTGTTAAGGAATCTCAATAGCAGCCCGGAGTTAGGAAGTTGGCGGTGTTAGTCACCCTGTGCCTCTGAAAGCACGTAAAGCTGATGGTCCTGCGCCTGATTTCTCTCCGGTGGTGTCGGATTACCGTCCCATCGGATCTTGAGAGTTAGGGAACAGAGAGTGCGCTTGTGTTTGCGCACACGCTTGTGCACTATAATATCGCCTGCGCAGATGGCCACTATGGCCAGTCTGCGTTAAGATTGGCCGCCGTGACCGAAATTTGGTCTGGAGGACATCATCATCATTATATCCCACTTATATCTAAAAAATAGGTTTATCTCGGCAGTGGATAAATAGTGTGCTTGTCGTTTTTATCACGACGCAAGTAATAGGTCGCACCACGTGTCTACAAGAGATAAAAGTATTATTAATACTCAAGTCAAGAATGGTGTTGGGCGCATGCTGCAGTCAGTCTGACAATTTAAGTGTCATATTTATGTAAACTATGTAATTATCACTGACACGCTTGGATTCTATTAGAATTTGATAAGCTCTTAAAAGTCTTTAGGAGACAGCTAGCGGGTTCCGTGCTCCGTGACCTCGGTGATGGACTTTGCATCCATTCCAACATTGATCCTTTGAAAGTGGAGTATTCCTGATCATAATCTTCCAATTTTTTATCAGTCATTGTCTGCACAACAACACCCTTTGTACTGAAGCTACGTAACAAAATGGCGTCTAATTGAAACTAATCCTATAATCGTTTGTAAAGAATAGATTAACCTTATTACACTTATTCGTCTTCGATATCATTACAATACACGGCGGCTTAGCGACTAAATGGGGCTTGTTTCTGAATAACAATCGACTCTCGCCTTTTTGTTCCCGAAGATGTAAGTAAAGATGTGAGTACCTACATGTCGTAAATAATAATGCCAGCCTTGTATATAATCTAACCCACTGGTGGGCACGGGTTTCTTCTTAGTGTGAGAAGGATTAGGCCATAGTCCACCACGCTGGCTCAATGCGAGTTGACAATCTTCACATATCTTTGCGAACATTATTGAGAACTCTCAGACATTCAGGTTTTCTCACGACGTTTTCCTTAGCGATAATTAAATACTCGATTAATAATAAAAAGTCAGAGGTGTACCTTGGAATCGAGATCCAGACCCCTGAGTGGTAATCCTACGGTCTGCCACTAGGCTGCTTAGCTATGTTTTAATTTATCTGTAATAGAGACAAGCGTTACATTATACAGTCGTTTACTGGGCTCCACTTGGCTAGCATGGTATATTATGGTTGAAATATGATCGTTCTGAAAGAAAATCTAATAAAACATACCAATCGATATGATGGATGGGTATAGACTGCCTACCATGCAGAATATATATACCATAATAATTATGTTGCATAAATTATAAACTTGTTTTTCAAAATTCTTTCGTAACATATCTACGTAATAATTACATTTACGGGAATAAGACACATTTAATTTAAACTAGTACAAGTAAAGGTATATGTATACGGCTTTTAACGTAGGTAATTCGATTCACTATATAATATTAGCCTTGTATACAGGGTTATTTTGATAATTTTTAGAAATCTAATGTGCCGATTATTTTCGTTAAAATGGTTTCAGATAGTCATATGTTTAACCACCCAAAGCCATTTTAAACTTTACTAATTTAAAAAAAAATTCATTAATTAATGTCGTAAATAATAACCGGCGGTTCTTTTTATTGCCCCTTATTATTTACGACATCAGTTATTATTAAGTAATTTTTTTAAATTAGTAAAATATTAACTTTGTGTCGAGTGGTTAACATATGACTATCTGAAACCATTTCACGAAAAAAATTCGTACATTAATTTCTTCAAAAACATAATTCTAATAAAAAATATATGTGGTCAGGTTTGTTCTATATCACCAGTAGAATGCGTGGTTAAAAGGAATTACACGATTTCAAAATCACCCTGTATAAACTGACCCACTGCTGAGCACGGGCCTCTTCTCTGTAAGAAGGGTTAGGCCATAGTCCACCACGCTGGCCCAGTACGGGTTGGTCTTCATACACTTTCGAGAACATTATGTAGACATGTAAGTTTCCTCAAGATGTTTGCCTACGTCGTAAAGCGAGCGATAATGACCTATTTAATATACACATAGCTTCGAAAAGACAGAGTCGTGCCTTGGGACCGAACCGACTCCAGACACCCGTGGTCTTCTACTAGGCTATCTGTGTTTAATATTTTTATAACATATTGGTCATCATTACTCGCCATCACTTGCCATCAGATGGATCGGTGGCTCGTTTGTTTTAACGCTACTTACCCTTTAAAACATACAAGCGTGATGTTATCCTTATATCATAAGCTACACCTGTCGGTATCGCGTGGTATAGCTAACGGTGCAGAGAAAACATCACATGTTTGTCGAGTACTGAAAGCTTAAGTGAATAGAGTTAGGTGTCCAATATAATATACGAGTTGTTTGTTATACCAATATGAAATCTTCTCCCTAGCCTTTATTATTCCCAAGTCACTCGGGGTCGGCTTTTCTGGTCTAACAGGATTTGACTGGATATCAGTTTTTACACGGAGCGGCTGCCACCTGTCCTCCGCAACCCGAAGGCTAACGATACCCTAAGGCGAGACCAGTGTCAGGATATTATAGGGTACTGACTTCTCAATAACGACTGCCATAGATGTTCATGGCAGCCGGGACCGACGGCTTAACGTGCTCTCCGAGGCACGGAGCAGGCGATAATTGTCAATCAATACGCACATAATTTCGAAAAGTCATATAACTTCCGAAAGTCAGAGGTGCGCGACGTGGGTTCGAACCCGAGACCTTCTGCATTGCAGTCTGTTGGTCTCCCCACTGAGCTATCACTGCTATATACCAATATGAAATATTTCTGAAAATTATATTTAATATATTAGCTGTCTGTCGTTCTAGTAGTCAGCGTATTTGAATCCTGGATTAGTCTACATAAAATTATTTGGTTTTTCTGTTGTAAACGACAGAACCCGTGGACCACATACGATGTGTGAGAGTAAGAAATATAGAAAATACCTGTTAAGTATTTAATAAAATGTTATACCTTTTTGCTGCTTTTTGATAACTTAATTCGTATATTTACGATAACATTTCCGTGTGAATATTGACAAACTTTAATTACTCACTTTATTATTCGTTCTAATTGTAATAGATTTTATATTTTTATTTTTTATTTTTATTTGCTATACCTAATTTTATTTGATTTATTAGTAATATAACATTTACAATATATTTACATTATTAATTTTATATTTCTATTTGATTGTTAAAATTTCCTGGATTTTGATATAATTTAATTGTTAAACTTAACTTTAATATTGATATTTCGTCACTTTCAATATTTATGTTTGTTTCTTATGTCATATTATTTATGTAATGTTTAAAATGTAATGCATGCTGAATTCACCTGTAATTAGTTATACAATTGGTTAGACTCAAAATGTTTGTCTTAAGTGTATGTGATATTGTAGTAACTGTTGGTGAATCTTAATAAATAAATAAATAAATAAATAAATAAATAAATAAATAAATAAATTAATAAATTTACTACATCGAAAAACTTGAAAAGGATGTGGCTATACATTCTGACGTCGCTAGCTATGATAGTTAGAGACAATATAACTTATTTCTCTGTTTATAAATATTTAGTGGCTATTTAGTGCCCTCTAACATTCATATTTGGTCCAAGGGTTCTTATATTTACTTTCTCTCAAGAAATCTCAGTAGCAGCCCGGAATAAGAAAGTCAGCGGTATTCACATCCCTATGCCTCAAAAAGCACGTGGAGCCGGTTCCAGTAGCGACGGAGTGCATTTTAATATCTTCTGCGTAGATGGCCATAGCGTTAAATCTTAACAGACTTCGTTACAACTTGCTGCCTTGAATGAAATTCAGTCTGAAGGATTGTTTATTAACCAACGCATAATAACTATAAATGACTGAGGCAGAAAACAATTATTTATTACCCTGATATAAAATAGGAAGTAAGGCAATTATTTCGATCTGGCATATTATTTCCAGACTCGTGAGACTTCTACAGAGGAATTTTTGCGAAAAGATTAAAATTTCTCACGAAAATACCAAATAACTATTTCTTTGAATAGCGATGCGTACCTCTCATGGTCGGCTGTACATACATATACGTTAGCGCATACTCAAGCCACGGCGCTACTGCAGCATATAGAAATCATTATTTAATCTAAAAATATGACTTATATAGAAATAACATATGCATAATGTGTATAATCATAAAGTTTGTTTTTCCCTAAAAGGGTAGGCCATCTGTCTTGCCCTTCAGAATTTAGACAGTTTGAAATGTTATTAATGCATACGAGAATAGGGTGTTGCATGTACGATGTTTCACATTATTATATACACAAAAGTTAGTTATATTTTAAAAATGATTTTATGAAACTCCAAAATTTGTTGCACAATGAGGAAGTAAGACGATTGAAGGCTATCTTGCACACCTGCATTTAAATAGCGATTGTGTCATAATACATACTCTTTTTTGTCTTATGACTATCTATCTCTAGATGACAGTACTTTTATCTAGATAGTATGCCATTTTCAGTTCCTCTGACAACATGTATGCGAAATTTCATGATGATCGGTCGAGTAGTTAAGGCGTGAAAGCGTAACAAACAAACTTACGTTCGTAATTATGATATTAGTTAGGATCATAAGAAAGCCTACTACTAGAATAGAAATTGTTTCATTTCATTTAAATTTTATTGGATTTAAACACTAAGTATTTCAGATTTTGGTTAACATTATGTTTATTGAAAAATTGAAAAAGTATTAAATAGTATCCTTAAAATTGACTACCTGCTATATTACAATCGCAAGTGCATGTTTGGTTCAGTGATGAGAATATTCTTTGATGCAAATTGTAGTTCTGAGGTAATCAAATTAAGGAAGTCATACACTTGGGATATCCTACTCACTGCAAGAGCAACATACTAAAGGACTGGTGGCACATATACCTATCTTTCAAATCACTTTCTTTCCATCCCATCTTTATTTCCTTTTCGCCGACTTAGATTATACTCCCAGTAATAAAATAATTCCTGGCTACGTTAATTGCTCACCACCAGATGAATGATATGCATTACAATTAAAAATTAAACCTTAATACAAGCTTGTATAATCTTTTGAAAGCTAGCGTAATGTCGCACACATCTTTTAACTATTATTATATATGGAATAGGGTAGTTGACTCACAATTTATAATTATTTAAGTCAAATAGTTACATCATTAAAACCCTAAAATAAGGAATTTTTGAAATTAATTAAGAATTTAATAAGATACTAGCGTTTTGTCAATTTTTTTTGACAATGCGGAACAGCAGCGATTGCTCAGTGGGAAGACCAACAGACTGCAATGCAGAGGGTCTCGGGTTTGAACCCACGTCGCACACCTCTGACTTTCGGAAGTTACTTATATGACTTTTCGAAATTATGTGCGTATTGATTGACAATTATCGCCTGTTCCGTGCCTCGGAGAGCACGTTAAGCCGTCGGTCCCGGCTGCCATGAACATCTATGGCAGTCGTTATTGGGAAGTCAGTGCCCTATAATATCCTGATACTGGTCTAGCCTTAGGGTATCGTTAGCGTTTGGATTGCGGAGGTCAGGTGGCAGCCGCTCCGTGTAAAAACTGATATCCAGTCAAATCCGGTTAAACCAGAAAAGCCGACCCCAAGTGACTTGGGAATAATAAAGACTAGGCAGAAGAGTAAGAGTAATTGTCAAATGACAGAAAAAGTTAAACGATACAAACTGTGACGTAACGGCTTATTAAATGCAGCTGTCCAAGGGATATAGCGATATATCCCACTACACCCCACTATTTCATATATTATACAATTTAAAATATTAATTACTTCGTTATTTTGCAACCAATTTTGACAATATTTTTACAAAAACATTTTTTTTTATTGCTTTTTGCTCTTGTGTGTAAAATAATGCACGAAATTAAACGCAGTCAACTACCCTATTTAGAATAGAACTCCAGAAGTCATGGTCGCCACGTGCCCCCACGTTTGCTACTGGATTAACGAGACACTAAAATATTCAAGAAAATGTATGATCGTTAAAAAACCTTCTACATATTTACTTAACTAAATTTAAAGCGCTATTAAATTTCAACTATTAATGTATCAAGCTGTTTCCCCACTGAAAGCTATAGATATAATAAGCGAGATAATAAGGCGCAAAATATGCGGAATGCGTCCCCGAAGTAAATATTGTGACCACGTGTGCTCACGTGCCGGCATTGTTAAGCTTGTGTACACTGGAAGCTACGTTTCTTTTATAATAAGATAATATTAGAAATAGGAATATATTATGTTATAATTTCATGAAAATATAAATTAGGAACCGACTTAATAGACAAATATTATAAATGCAAATGTGAGTTTGTTTGTTTGTTTCACGCCTCAAATACTCGACCAATAATCATAAAATTTCGCATACACGTTATCAAGGGAACAGAAAAGGAGATAGGGTACTTTCACCCAAAAGTAACTATACGAAGAAAAGTACTGTTACTTAAATAAGCTAACCTAATCAACATTCACGCGAGCAAAGCCGCGGGCAAAATCTAGTAATAAATATAACAAAATCTGGTAATAAATATAAGGCACTACAATTTTTTTATGCAGACTGCTGAGCCTGTTTTAATTAACCGATATCAAAAACGATGGCCTATCAATAAAATAATTGTTCGTCTTATTAAAACTCTGTGCCCCCAATGCTGAGTGCAGGCCTCTTACAATATATGTCATCTTAAGGTTCTCCAATTTCTTCCTGCGACCTTTGCATGTCATTAGCTTACTACCTCGATTACCTGCCTACAATTAAACACCTAGTTCTGGTTGTTTTTTTACAGTTCTTACTTTTACACTACTAAGATAAATTACACTTTTTATTTCTACTAAATGACTGGCAAGTTCATCAAAAAACACACTAGTTTCTTAAAATATCGCCAGATTCTACGGTAGATTTATTTCACTCACGCTATTGACCTAAGAAAATCAAAGTCTTTATTACCCTGTCCTACGAAGCTATTATAGTTAGGCTATAAAAGCTACATAGCCAATATATCGCATCTTTCACTGTGTACCAACGCTAACAAAATAATAAAGTGGGCCTGTCACGCACACACGGCCCCATCTCATTACGTTAAACTGTTTCTGTTAGCTTTAAATAGCCGACTTCATTGGACCGTGGGCTTTACGTGCCCACTGATGGACTACGCCTATAAATATTTAGGTTCAGCACTTGAATTACCATTGTATAGCTAATGGGGTAAAAGTGAGCTTTTTAGAATTCTTGCTGAGATTCTCTCAGCTGTTCGGTAAAGTTAGGTTTTGTGTGATTTGTTGTGTTGCTAATAAGGATTAGAGTACATACCCTAATCCTTATTAGCAACACAACAAACAACAAACCCATTATTGTTTTTGTTTATGTAGAACACGCGCGTTTTCTTCGCAGCTTCATCGTAAAAGCAATCCACATTATCGATAACAATTATTTTGATCGATTGCAAGAGTCTGCTATCTTATTATTTACGGTCATGTCAGTGTTAACTTTTCTGTCACATGGAATAAACGGTGCAATATCTATTATGGCTGCAAGAATGGCCCAGTAGTGTAAGTTATCACGGTAACGAATATTCTGGGTTTGATCTCCACACGAGAGAATAATGTGAAATCATCAACTAGTTTTTCCAAGACCAGATATTTTTTTATGTTTCTACATTTGTAAGCCACTGCGGTACAAATAGTAATCATAGAGTAATAAGTGCTTTACAAAAAATAAACTGTATTTTTGGACTAGTAAGTTTCATCCCCTTCAGGGTGGAATTTCCAAAAATCTTCTCTTAGTGCTCCCTACACTCTCCAAGGAAAATACATGCCAAATTTCAGCTTCTTGCGTTCGGTAGTTTCGGCTGTGCGTTGTCTGTCAGTCACTCAGTAACGGAAGAGATTCATATATATAGATTAAGCTATTTAGATTATTAAAATTATTTCTATGTATGTTTACACTTACTCCGACATTTCGTTTGTTTTTCAGCAGCCATGTTCACGGGGAGACCGGGAACAGGGATGGGATAGTAAAGTTCAATATTAGTAGTGTAAATTCAATGAGTAATTTCATTGAAATTACACTACTAATATTGAACTTTACTTCATTTTCTTGGTTCATATATAGATAGCACAGTGTCTCCTAAAGAAGCTACGGCAACTAAACCCCAAGGTTTGGTTATAATATGATAGTGTTGTGTTCCTACACAACACGATCATATCATATCATAACTTCTGTAGACAGGTACTTTTATCTAACTTCCCTTCTATATAGTCCATTGACTACCTTGCTTTGCTTCAAAATAATCTGCGTCGAAGAACCTTTCGGAAAATCGCACCTTTTGTAATCAATCTTTATAAATGGCTTTTTTATGTTGCTCTGATTTACATAATATTGTCTTCTGTTTACGCGAATATCATTCTGTTTGTTACGCAAATCAAATTTACAAAAAAATAAATTTTCTATGTATACTAGTGGTCATTAAGCGAGACTGCAACCATATTTTTTTAGTGAATTTTGTTCTGCGTTTCTTCTACACATCAACTAACTATGCCTAACTTCTCCGTACACGCAATTTGTTTAACGAGGAGTACAAAGTTTTCTCATAATGTATTAGTTCGTATACTCCACTTACTCTTCTTAAAATAGGTGTAATACAACCTCTTGCTACCTTTTCTCACACCTATATCGCATAACGTAAGACTTTGTAGGTATATGCGTAACATCCATCATGGAAATGGAGTTGGAGTTTCTAGTCGGAAGGCGCTGACGACTATAACACAATTTAATATTAGCACGGTCGTCAACGGCAACCTCTTAACTAATGTACCATTTTTCGGTTTTATTTAGAATCAGTTTAAGAGAAATTTGTAAAACTATTTGTTGAATAAATTATCATTATTATTATATTATTAATATCCACTGTCAGGGATGATTGCATGACAACCAGCAACAACAGCATTAAGTCTTCTTTCTTCGAGGCATGGGCAATTGCTTTTTTATACCAATGTCCAATGTAAAGAATTAATTTTGCGGATCATTCAATCGGCGTGGATGCCATTACGTCATAAGACCCCTACAATTCCTGTATGCGCGTAATCACTACAACTGCAAGGAAGATCAATAGGAAAAAAATTAACAGAAAAATCTCTTGTCAAATGCTGTGATAAGCTGACCGAATTAGCAAATTGAGATGAGTTTGATTTGACATGTAGTTGATAATCCCTTCGGATACTGGATGATAAGTAATTTAATTTAAGCCGTGATATAAGTTTATAGTTATTCTAATGACCATTCGTTAGATCTCGAGTTTTATTCTGTATGCTAGAATACCTTGATAGAAATGGAAATAAAATTAGGTTTTTCTGTTGGGAAATTCCTTCGGCAACAGGACTGAGAATGGGGGAGTGTTCACTAGACGGCAAAAAGCACATCCAATGTTACCTGAAATCAAAACCATATCTAGCGATGTGTGGCAGGTGGCTGTAACACACTGTTTACTTGGTCTTCAGACCAAATCATAAAAGTACGATTTGCACCCGGCCACTACGTTCCAGCGTTAGTACGGCTGGAAGCGCAGCAGAACGGACGCGTGCCCACTCCGCGATAGCGAATCGGACGCGGCAGCATCCGAGCATCCCACCGTATGCGCGGGCATCCGTAAGAATTCAAAGCAGTATATAGAGCAAGCAAAAATAAGCTTTATTTATTAACCGAACAAATTCCAAAAGCGTTGCGTTGCGCTTTAACGCGCATCTTCAGTTATGAATCGTACTTTACCCATACGTTTATCATAATAATTTGTTTTTCAACTATTCGATCCCATTACTTGTATACGTTTTAGTATCTATTACTGCCCACC
Source organism: Catocala fraxini (assembly GCA_930367265.1). Taxonomy (NCBI): domain Eukaryota; kingdom Metazoa; phylum Arthropoda; class Insecta; order Lepidoptera; family Erebidae; genus Catocala; species Catocala fraxini. Next base: position 10,327,453 of record OV884050.1, read on the forward strand.
CCAATGAAATCAAGACAGTGCAAGGGGCGATCGTGTTGAGCTCAATATTGTTAATGATAATGATAGGTACCGTAACTGGATACTACAACAATACGAAGACATCCCCCAGTGTAAACTGAACCTAGCTGACGGCGTTGGGCCATAGGAACAGCGGGCGTGGGGATTAGCTTCCGGTTAACATAGTCTCATGCCTGTACCCTGTAGAGATAGACAGAAGTGCATAACCGCTACATTTAGCGAGAAGAAATATTAATTGAATGTCACAAAACACGATGATGCATATGAATCCAAGAGTGCTGTCTTGGATTCATATGCATCATCGTGTTTGTGAGAAGTCGTTTTTACCAACTAGGTAAAAATTTTGACGATGATGAAAAGTTCATTGAATAGATATTAGTAAAATCATTTTAACTAAATACTACTAGTGATCACCACGAGTAGCAGCGATAGCTCAGTGGAGAGACCAACAGACTGCAATGCAGAGGGTCTCGGGTTCGAACCCACGTCGCGCACCTCTGACTTTCGGAAGTATATGACTTTTCGAAATTATGTGCGTATTGATTGACAATTATCGCCTGCTCCGTGCCTCGGAGAGCACGTTAAGCCGTCGGTCCCGGCTGTCATGAACATCTATGGCAGTCGTTATTGGGAAAGTCAGTACCCTCTAATATCCTGACACTGGTCTAGCCTTAGGATATCGTTAGCCTTCGGGTTGCGGAGGCCAGGTGGCAGCCGCTCCGTGTAAAACTGATATCCAGTCAAATCCGGTTAGACCCGAAAAGCCGACTCCAAGTGACTTGGGAATAATAAAGGCTAGGGAGAAGACTACTAGTGATCACCACTAATAGTTGTTGTTACGAGTTTTGAGAAACTAAATAAGAATTTACTAAAATGTTATATTTATTCTTTTGAAAAATCTTTTTGTATTTATTCATCCTGCATCGTAGTGGCTTCACAAAAAAGTTAACATGGTATTCAAAGAACCACTAGACTTTAAACTGTGTTTTTTTCTTTTTGTGATTGAACTTACGATTGTAAGCATCATTTATGAGATAATTGTTACATTAATACTCTATCTATTACAATCTGTCTATTTCTGTAATATATAATACCAATAGCTAAATTGTGGGACTGGCAACGTTGGCTGCCTAGATATTGGTCTGAGTTATATACTACATACATACATACATACATAGATTCATGCCTGTTTCCCAGAGGGGTAGGCAGAGACTACGGATTGCCATTTGCTACGATCCTGACACACTTCCCTGGCTTCATTCACTTTCATCACATTCCTCATACACACTCGCCGGTTAAAGGTGCTCTTAACCTGACCTTTGTCCAGAACGTCTCCGATCTGGTCAAGAAACGTTCGCCTAGGTCTTCCTCTTACGACTGTTCCATTCACACTAGCCTTATTAATTTTCTTAGTCAGTCTTTTCTCGTCCATTCTTTCTACATGCCCAAACCAACTTAACATACCCTTTTCTATTCTTGTCACTATATCCACTTTCATGCCGCATCTCTAGAGAGAGATGCGGCATGAAAGATAGAATAAGGAATAGTGTGATTAGAGAATTACACTATTCCTTACTCTATCTTTCAGAGTCACAATACATATGACTTTCAGCGCTCTCATTTCTACAGCATTTATTCTGCTGTCATGCTTCTTTTTCCATATCCAGCTTTCACTTAAAATATCACTAGGCACTAATAGTCCTCTATGAACAGCCAAACGTGCCTTTTCGGATACATTTCGACTGTTCATAAAAGCGCGTAGAGCACCATTCACTTTATTGTCAGCAATCGTTCTCCTTTCAATATCTCCCTCATGTTTACCATCCCTTGTAAACAAGATACTCAAATAGACAAACTCTTTCACTTGCTCCACTTGTTCTCTATCAATCATGATATTACACATCGTCATGCACTCCTCCTTTTCAAATACCATTACTTTCGTCTCTAAAGAGAGCTATTACCTGTGGTATTGCTTAACGCGGGCAACCCGCAATTTGCAATCATTAATATTGATATTCTTGCGGATAGATAGTAAACCCAGTTTTGTTATTGACATTGTGTTATTATTTTTCTAAGTTGTAAGCCTCGATCCTTCACGACGATCGGTGTACGTCATAACACTTATGTGGCAAGTTATTAAATAACCGTAGAACCGCCCGTTTCTTGGCCCCACTATCACTATATAATACAGTAATGACCACTCAAAGGTCGACGGCCTTGCGACAAACATTTTGTTCCTGAATTATTTACTACAAAGACGCTAACACTAACTACCGTACTTACACAATGTCCAGTTTAGGTTATCCTTTTACAAGTTTATGACAAAGTAGGATTAGAGTTCAGCTGTGAACCTCGTTTAAACATAGGACTCCTCTTAACGTAAAGCAGTTATTCGATACAGAAGATCTTAATATATTTTTATTCCTCTGTAAGACGCATAGTTTGTGTTCGAAGCGGCATATTCCAAGTTGGAGGACGCCCGGATCCCACAACGCGGCAATCCCTATCCAGATGAGTTCGGTATTGTCGACCTTTTTCTATTGCAATAGTTGGGTTGGGCAATCCGAGGGTGCGTGACGGCTTCCTCTCTTCTTAGTTGTTTTATTAGGTCTTAGATCAACAATCTTGTGTTGTGTTAATTTCTTAGAGCCTGGGTGTGAAAATGGCCTTATCAGTAAAACTGAACCTATCCAATATATTTTCTATTCCCCAGCGAATTGACACTAACTGTATGAATATTGGCGAAAGAAAATATTGGTCAGGTAACGTTTTCTATTCCATGGAAAATTACTATCTTCCAATATTCAGTCTATTTTATATTTTATATAATACTAGACAACGGGTCTTCTTCTTCGTCGTTTTCTTCATTACTGAAGGTACAGTTTATAAGACTAGTGTGAATGGAACAGTCGCAAGAGGAAGACCTAGGCGAACGTTTCTTGATCAGATCGGAGGCGTTCTGGACAAAGGCCAGGTTAAGAGCACCTTGAACCGACGGCCGTGTATGAGGAATGTGATGAAAGCGAATGAAGCCAGAGAAGTGTGTCAGGATCGTAGCAAATGGTAATCCGTAGTTTCTGCCTACCCCTCTGGGAAACAGGCGTGAATCTATGTATCTATGTATGAAGGTACAACGGGTCTTATTCGCGATTAAGTGTTTAAAGGTAATAAATACCTATTCATTGCCTGACGGTCCATTTTGGAATCCAGTCATCAGCAAATGTTAACGTCACCGCAGTGACTTAGGTCGTCACTGTGTAGACGTCATTAGTATTTTGTGTCAAAATACCAGCAGTGCAAATATAAATAATAGTGACCAAGTGAGGGTAGTTGCCGAAACCGCACTTCACAAAGGCGCCGCTGAGCTCACACACGTAAACCTGTGACCACGATCGATGCAAGCCGGTCGAATCGTCGGGCTATCAATAGGTATTAATTACCTTCAAATAATTAATCGCGAGTAGAACTCGTTGTCTAATATTCGTATTCGAAACATCGTGAGAATATCTGGATATGAAAGTTCTCCGTAATGTTCTCGAAGATGTTTTTGCAAATATATAAATACTTCTAACCCGCAGTAGGCCGGCGTGGTGGACTATAGCCTAACATATCGCACTAAGAAGAGGCCCGTGCTCAGTAGTGGGAAAGATTATATATAGGGCTGATATCATTATTATTAAACATAAACATAAACCACCAGCTTGGGATCCAGTAATAAAAATAGTCAAACCCAAGAAGAAGCAAACCACAGCTAGACTGCACGATACTTTGAGCTCATTCTGCGTAAATAGAAACACCAATGATTAAATTATGTTCGGGTACTTTGAAATAACTACACTGGAACATTGAGACAACTGCCATCTTAGTCTCCCCGTGACCATGGCTGCTGAAAAGCAACCGAAACATCGGGGAAAGTGTAAAAATAAATTAATTCTAAATAGTTTTAATAATAATTTAATTAGCTTAAACATAATTTATCAAAATATCTGATATTTTCGTATTAGTCACACGTGTATATTTTAAGTGTCATTAGGACACTTAGAAAACCATTTCTACGAATATGTATGTTTATATAAACAAATACATGATAAAGATATTATTATCAATAGTTTTTGCCTGTGGCATAGCTCTCGCTAATCCCTCGGCGTCGCATACCGAGTTAAAAGTATCGTATTAGCATGGTTTATCTATGGGCTATGTTCAACGCTGTTCATCTTGCATATCAATGACTTGTTGTCAATCGAGAACATACATTGCTATGCGGATGACAGCACGGGTGATGCGCGTTATACCAGCTATCAGAATGTCCCTCGGAGCATGATACAGGAAAGACGAACACAACTTGTGTCTGAAGTCGGGGACTCTCTTGGGCGGGCCTCCGAATGGGGTGAACAGAATTTAGTTCGATTCAACCCCTCGAAGATACAAGTGTGCGCGTTTACTGCTAAGAAGGACCCTTTTATCATGGCGCCACAGTTCCAAGGAGTTACTCTCCGTATCTCCGAAAGTATTGGGATCCTCGGCGTGGAAATCTCGAGTAAAGTCCAGTTTGGGAGTCACTTGGAGGACAAAGCTAAATTAGCGAGCAAAAAGGTGGGTGTACTGAACAGGGCGAGGCGGTACTTCACACCCGGTCAACGTCTTGTGCTTTACAAAGCACAGGTCCGGCCGCACGTGGAGTACTGCTCACATCTCTGGGCAGGGGCCCCCAAATACCAGCTCGACCCACTTGACTCCCTACAAAGACGGGCAGTTCGAATCGTCGATGATCCCAATCTCACGGATAGATTGGAGTCGTTGGAGCAACGGAGAGACTTTGGGTCTCTCTGCGTGTTCTACCGACTCTTTCACGGAGAGTGCTCTGAAGAACTGTTTGATTTGGTACCAGCGGCCCCTTTCTATCATCGTACCACTCGACAACGAAGCAGGGTTCATCCATATCACCTGGAAGCGTTCAAATCCAGGACGGTACGCTTCCAGCGATCATTTCTCCCACGTACGTGCAAGCTCTGGAATGAACTGCCTGCTTCGGTGTTTCCCGAGCGCTATGATATGTCCTTCTTCAAACGAGGTTTAAAGAGAGTTCTTCTTTCACGGTAGGCAGCGGCTTTGCTGTGTCCTGACATTGCTGAAGTCCATGAGCAGCGGTTACCACTTTCCATCAGGTGGACCACTTGCTCGTCTGCCACTGAAGGCAATAAAAAAAAAAATAAAAAAAAAAATCTAAAGCTGTGTAACAGTTTATGTACGCGTAATTGATTAACAAACCAAAAACCTTTAGAAACTTTTACATTTGCATATTAAGTAGAATAGATGTATTTTATAGAACTTCATGTTAATTAAATAATAAAATACATGGTTGTTGTTATTTAAAACAAATCACGTTCTAGGAATAATTTCTGTATCGCAGAATACCTAGAACATTTAAACGACGGGCACAAAAAATAACTAGACTCGGAACAACAATTTGTGGATCACACATATTGTCCCATGTAGTATTCGAACCCACCTCACTCGGCGTAAAGCAATCGTGAATCGACCTTTTCAACCATTGCTGCAGTCATGTACACATGAACATTATGTATATACTTGTGTACTTCTATTTCACAATTGTTACGAAAACATCGTTCTAATAATAGTAGCTCTGATCGCGTTCTCACTGTTTTATCCAAACATAACAAGTACTTAAGTGAAGTTCGAAAGATAAATATAATTAGGAGTAACAACATTAGTAGTATCATTAACGCGGAGATGTCAATCCCGCCCACAGACGCCAACGTAGCCCAGCACTACGTGGCACTTGCTTCAGAAAGAGGGCGATCCCAACATTAGTAACAGATCATTATATTATTACACTAGCTTTTGCCCTTGGCTCCGCTTGAGAGCAGAACTTTTTTCTGGATAAAAGGTACCCTTTAACCTTTTCAGTACGCCTAACTACGTGTATACGAAATTTCATGATGATCGATGGAGTACTTAAGGCGTTAAAGCGTAAAAAATAAACAAATAAGCTTATATTTATAATATTAGTTAGGATTACTCCTATTACTAATATTGTAAATACGAATGTAAGTCTATTTATTTCGCTTTCACGCGTTAACTATTTGATTGATCGTCACGAAATTTCGCATACACAAGGGTACTGACATGGACATAAAGCAGCATTCATCCCAAAAAAGAAAGTTCTATTCCCGAGCGAGCGAAACGGCGGGCAAAACCAGTACGGAATAATAGAGAAATGAAAGTCAAAAATGTGTTTATTCATATAGGTCACAAAGTAACACTTATGAATGTCAAAGTTACACTTATTAATGTGAGTTTACACTTACCCATTGCCATTGCGTTTGTAAATTTCCTTGCGGTCGTAGAACTAATGAGAAAAATTGGCAAGAAACGCATATCTACTCTTCTTAATCGCCAAGTTTACAATATTATTTATTTTAAAAATCCATGCTGTAAGAAGCAACCATTAAACCACTTACGACTCATGAAACACTTGAGCAAAATAATAATTACAAATTAGCCTCTAACAGTAGTTCATTTATTTTATTTTACTTAAAAAAACTTACAGCTAAAAATACAATTTATTAACATAATACTAACAAGGCCAATTAAAAGCTTCCACTGATAAAAATGAAGTATTACGTTAAAGTAGATATGTCGTGTTATCACTTGATTAGATCTAGTAAAAGAACTCGTTGCACATTTTGTTTTTTAATTTAGTGACACTAGTAAAGAAAATGCCAATATCAACACTACGGCATGCCGCATTGTACATGCGACTCGCCCTAATCAAGTACCTATGAGTTAATTTTGCCTGCAATTAGAGTCTACTGCAGGAACATATAGCAGGTTAAATCGTCGTAGATGTACCGACGGAACACTAAGTCATTTTGCTCACCAGTTCTGACGAGCCGACCGCTCCTTTCATAATGTTAAATAAAAATGACAGGTCCGCTACTTTCTTCTCTCCACGAGTGGAAGAATGTGAAATGGTAAAATACGAGCTTCCACTTACATGTACACAGTATATATGAATATTTACGTCAAATATTTCATACAAGATATATTATGTCATCTACGACCACAACTCCTGTCCACTTCCTGATATCATCCAGCCAAGCCTTACGATCCACTTTCCTTTTCCCATGAACTTTTCCTTTCAGAGCCATATGTGGTATGTTGTATCTATCACGAGTAATGACATGCCTTATTTGAGAGCCTACCTGCTTTGCGTTTAAAGTGATCGAAAGTTAAGAATTTGCATACTGCTGATACATAATGATACAACAAGTTAAACTTCAGCATTAAGTATGTGAGTTCAGTCAACATATTCGAGTCAAAATATTATGTGAAAACTATACAGCCTCAGAGGCGCAGCAGTAGTTTATGGGACGGGATCCCTTGGTTTTTCCCCTAATATACTTCGCCATAATTGTTTTTGGCATACCATTTATGTTGACATAATTATCTTTTTCTTTATATAACTAAGGTGGCAAACAAGCATATCTACCTGATGGTAAATTAAATAACAAATGAAATTTTACGTCGATATTCCGTGAAAGGATAGTCGTTCCCCGGTCGACCCGGCCCTCACGTTGAAATCGGCGAGGCTCTTCAAAAATCTTACTCAGAAATCTTAGTGACTACCCGAAAAATAAGTTTAGGTTGCTGCGAGGTAGTCTTTGGGCCACCCCTATAGGCCAGTTGCGATAATATACGATTCAATTTTATGTTTATACTTAAAAAAAAATTGCGTAAGCTGTTATGCGTAAATAATGTTATGCGTAAATATAATTAGAAGATAAAGAGTGTCATGTTGTATTATTTCTTAAAATTTTTGGCAAATGGATAGTGAACCATATGGGATCACGGGTTCAATTCCCGGGTCAGGCCAACAAAAAGCATTAGGGTTTTTCTAACAAGAAATTCTCAAACCGAAGTTAGGAAGTTCGTGATGTTACACACCTCCTTGCCTCGAAAAGCGCGTAAAGCCGTTGGTCCTACGCCTCTTTCTGGTCGTGTCGGATTGCCGTCCCTTCAGACTATAAAAGTAAGGACATAGAATGTAAACTTGTGTCTGCGAACACACATGATCACAATTATATCTTCTGCGCAGATGGCCAGTCTCCGCTAAGACTAGTCGCCGTGAAAGCAATTTTAGAGTGGCTTGTAATACTTACGACATTTGCAATCAATGTACACATTTCATTAGTATTCTCATGTAACTAATTTTGTATTTTTTAACCTGTCAATGCTTATCTGGCCGCCGGTGTGCCGCCGTGACTCAATAGGTTAAGAACAACATTATTTAAGCTCATAGGTATGGCATAAAAATTCTGCTCTTTAATTTTACCGCTCAAATGAAAGTAACATATACTTTCTACAAGATTACGAACGAATAGACGCAACCCTTAACGCTTAACCTGTATCAAGCTGAGCAAGAGGAGGATTTGTTAGCGCAAGTACTTAATATCTTTGGCATAAGGATACTGGGACGGTGACAGCTTGATGGCTTAGATTTGCAATCAGCTTTCATTGCATACGTTTTATAATCTAGCGGCCTTAATAAGGCACTATGGAAGATGAGCCTACAGGCTGGGTACTAGTGTATTATTTTGTATTTCTATAAACTTACTATGCACACTGATGTTAGAATTATGAATATTTATATGTTTGTTACCTAATTAGATTTAATTTAATTGCATGCAGCGATAGCTCAGTGGGGAGACCAATAGACTGCAATGCAGAGGGTCTCGGGTTCGAACCCACGTCGCGCACCTCTGACTTTCGGAAGATATATGACTTTTCGAAATTATGTGCGTATTGATTGACAATTATCGCCTGCTCCGTGCCTCGGAGAGCACGTTAAGCCGTTGGTCCCGGCTGCCATAAACATCTATGGCAGTCGTTATTGGGAAAGTCAGTACCCTCTAATATCCTGATACTGGTCTAGCCTTAGGGTATCGTTAGCCTTCGGGTTGCGGAGGTCAAGTGGCAGCCGTTCCGTGTAAAAACTGATATCCAGTCAAATCCGATTAGACCAGAAAAGCCGACCCCAAGTGACTTGGGAATAATAAAGGCTAAGAGAGAAGACCTAATTAGATTTAATTATTAGTCGGATGATAAACGGATTGTCATAACATTTGGTACTTATGATAACTTACGCTACGAGATACAATCTAGGATTTTTTTAACACAAGCTAAATAAAGAGGGTAACTTATTTTTGGGCGAATATTCAAGTATACAATTAGTGGTGGTAGGAATGCCGGTCTGCACGGGATAGTATCACTTTTTACAGCAACTAGTGTTACTGCATTTTACAAGGTTAGTGCTAGAGGCACATACCTACCGCTCCCATTCCTTGTCATGTGAATGAGAACCTACAGCAAGAAGTTCTTAAAGATACCTTAGCATTAGACATTGTTTTAGGTGCTTGTAATACTTATATATCTTGAACTTTCATATATGTTAGGGCCGGGACAAACAGAAAGGACGTAAGATGAGGACGCGTCGCATACAGGGCACAGACGTGTCGCGGTTGAAATATATGAAAGAGACGGCGCAGACGGGACGCGAAGACAAGTCAGAGACACGACACCGCATTTGTCACATTGTCGGCCATGATGGCGTAGTAGTTAGTGTAACCGACTGCCACGCCTGAGATCGCGGGTTCGATTCCCGCACAAGTCAAACATTTGTGTGCATGAACATAGATGTATAATATGTATGTATTTACAAAAAAATGTATATTATGTATGTTTATCCATTGTCTAGTACCCATAGTACAAGCTTTGCTTAGTTTGGGCTAGATGGTGTTATATGTATGTGGAAGAATATTATTATTATTATTTAGCTTTGCATTTAAGCGTCTGCTTCTATGCGCCTATCTTCAGAAGACGAGGATGTTCCGGCTTTGGTTCAATTTGCTAACATTCAAAAGGTTAGACATTACTAGGTATATTCGGTATGGCATGGTATGGTATGCCACGTGTTCAAAGTAACCCTCCCCCCGCACCTCTTTCTGCCGCGTTTTGTCTGCGCTTCACCTCTTGTGTATGTTTTCGAATAGGACGCAGTCGTCGAAGCGTCATGTCCGCGCCCTGTCTTTTCTGTTTATTTTGTGTCGCGACGCTTCTATACATATTGTATGAAAATTTATTGAAAGGGCGCCGCGTCTGCGACGCTTCCTCGTCTTACGTCTTTTCTGTTTGTCCCGCCCCTTACGATACCTGTTTACCATCAGAAGCGTATCCCTGTTTGCCACCAATTTAGAACATAAGTCCTTAAACTGCATAGCTTTTAATTCAATTGCTAGAACTTAAATAAAACAATCAATTTTAACAAGAAATAACTCCAATAAATATCAGCACACAAGCTTTAAAAGCTAGTCATACTTCAGTTTTAAAATAATAGAGGCCAATAGAGAAACAATTATCCGCCAAGCTCCCAACAATGCGGTCGTGATCGTCGACAAATAATTAAAAAGTATAGCGAGCTGACTCCCACGTGGCGCGCGAGCGGGTCATGATCGCGCAGAGGCTTTAGAAACGAGCGGACCGCCGTGAGACAACCTGATAAATCATCTTTGGAGATATCGGCTGGAACTTACACTTACCACGCTTGTGGATGCGGCTCTTTACTTACTTATTTTAAAACTATACAAATTGAATTGTTCATTGGTTTTTGTGAGTTGTAATCATACTGTTATGCATATCAGACACTGCTTATTGCAATATAGCTGACCCGCGTAACTTCGTCTGCTTCATATAAGAAAATTTTCCCCGTTATTGCAACATTTTTCATTGCTGCTCCGCTCCTATTGGTCGTATCGTGATTGTATATAGCCTATAGCCTTCCTCGATAAATGGGCTATCCAACACTAAATATTTACTACACTAAATATTTTTTTCAATTCGAACCAGTAGTTCCTGAGATTAGCGCGTTCAACTAAACAAACAAACAAACTCTTCAGCTTTATAATATTAGTATACATTTAAAAATAGTGACATTCGTACATCCACGTCCATAACCGCAAGACAGGAATGACATCACAGCGATACAAATGACCTGCAGAAATTAGTCGAATAGCAATCTATCGGTATAGCATTCATCTAAGTTATTAATAATGTTGTTTTTAATCAATGAGCACTTGATTAGACGTTATTGACAGTTGAGTTGAAGGTTACTGACCTCTTTGAAAAGATTGTTAACTAATTAAGTTTAGTAGATTTACATAGTTATTTAGTCAGTCCCAGCAAAGGCTTTGCTGTGGACAGTATGGTTCCGGGTTCAATTCCTAAGTCGAAGAAGCAGAAGTAGGTTTTATTAACGGAAATCTCTCAATTGTAGCACTGGTATCTACTTTATGTTGCATAAGCTGCTATATAGTGATATGGTAAGTTAAGGTTTCTTTAATACAGGCTTGCCTAGTGAGGTAACCAAAGGATACTAAGATTATGGATTTAGGCTTTTCTTTATGTATTCAGTTACATAGGGTACATATTGTATACTTTAAAAGTGGGTTTTAATAATTTTTTAGACACATGCTTTACTATTAAACTCCGAAATACATTACATATTACAGCCCAAAGAAAAGATATTATTTCTACTCCCAAAGAAGGATCTCGTTCTTTTTGCTATTAATTTTTATCTTATAAATTATCCTTGAAATTGAACTACTATATATGGATTTTATCGCGTTGTTTACTTGACACTTTATTACATAATTTTGAAAATTATTAAAACATTTTTCAAAATTATGTAATTAAGTGTCAAATAAACAACGCGATAAAATCCGTATATAGTAGTTTAATTTCAATGAATAATATTCGCGTAAACAGAAGACAATATTATGTAAATTATCCTTATCAAATCTTAATAGGTAAACAGAGAGCTCGAGTGTGCTACCCAATAACCATTCTAAAATATCGACAGGCAGGACAAACCATCGACAAAAAAGACCTCTTAGACTATATTTCGAAATGAACGTAAATACATCAGTTCCGCGCAATGAAGCAAAGTCAAACTTTCAACTAAAATTATAAAAGAAGAATGCTTAAAGGAATTTCGACTTCCATTATGCGATAACAGCATCCGTCATGAGACTTCACAAGTCGTCACATTTTTCCAATTCCTTGCTCGCTACAGCCTCAAGACAAACACTGGACCACTTTGATCGAGAAATGTAGGTCGTAGGAAGCAGACTAGAACTATGTACCTAAAGCCCAGAATACTCCCTTAACAGCCCACAAAGAAAAACCACTCTTATCTATTAAGGAGTAAGATACAAAATAGCACAGAAGAGTCACTTCAGTGTGATGTGTAAAACTGATATATTGAAATGGATAAATAAAAACAAGTGGACTAGAAATACTCTTTTGTGTTTCATTTATATAATATTTGGAGCGTTTCTGATTTAGTTACTGTATTTAATATTGCGTGATATTGTTATGTAAATGTGTTTAGGTACTGGTATTGTTATAATAGAGAATGTGTTGAAGTTGGGCAATATTAAAACGAATACAATGCGTGGTTTATTGTACTAACATGTTCTGTCAAATGACAAAATATTTCAACACCATTTTTCATTAGTTGTTGTGTTCGACATTAGCCTCGTATTAATATGAGAAGGCCCGGGAAATAATTAATGCACTGGGTAAATGCGTTATGTAAAAGTACAGGCATACCTATAGATTGTTGTAATTAAAAATATATTGAAATTAAACTGCTATATACGGATTTTATCGCGTTGTTTATTTTACACTTTATTACAAAATTTTGAAAATTGTTACACTACTACTACTACTATTAAACTTTACTAATTTTTAAGCTAATTAAATTATTATTAAACTATTTAGATTTAATTTATTTTTACACTTTCCCCGACGTTTCGGTTGCTTTTCAGCAGCCATGGTCACGGGGAGACTAAGATGGCAGTTGTCTCAATGTTCCAGTGTAGTTATTTCAAAGTACCCGAACATAATTTAATCATTGGTGTTTCTATTTACGCAGAATGTGATAAAGTGTCAAATAAACAACGCGATAAAATCCGTATATAGCACTTTAATTTCAATGAATACTATTCGCGTAAATAGAAGACAATATTATTAAAAATATAGTTTAAAAGATTTAAAAGATTGTGAATGGGGATTAAGAATGAATGAGTTACTTGTCAAATGTCTTCTTTATGCCGATGACCAAGTAATACTTGCGTCATCAGCAGAAGAGTTGCAGGCGATGGTAACTATTATGCATGGTGCTTTTGAGAGTAAAGGAATGAAAATAAATGTAAGCAAGACGAAAGTAATGGTATTTGAAAAGGAAGAGTGCGTGACGATGTGTAATATTATGATTGATGGAGAAAAAGTGGAGCAAGTGAAAGAGTTTGTATATTTGGGTACTTTGTTTACAAGGGATGGTAAACATGAGGGAGATATTGAAAGGAGAACGATTGCGGGAAACAAAGTGAATGGAGCTCTACGCGCTTTTCTGAACAGTCGAAATGTTTCCGAAAAGGCACGTTTGGCTGTTCATAGAGGACTATTAGTGCCCACACTTATGTATGGAAGTGAAAGTTGGGTATGGCAAAAGAAGCATGAGGGCAGAATAAATGCTGTAGAAATGAGAGCGCTGAGAAATATATGTGGTGTGACTCTGAAAGATAGAATAAGGAATAGTGTGATTAGAGAGAGATGCGGCTTGAAAGTTGATATAGTGACAAGAATAGAAAAGGGTATGTTAAGCTGGTTTGGGCATGTAGAAAGAATGGACGAGGAAAGACTGGACTAAGAAAGTTTATAAGGCTTGTGTGAATGGAACAGTCGCAAGAGGAAGACCTAGGCGAACGTTTCTTGATCAGATCGGAGGCGTTCTGGACAAAGGCCAGCTTAAGAGCACCTTGAACCGACGGGCGTGTATGAGGAATGTGATGAAAGTGAATGAAGCCAGAGAAGTGTGTCAGGATCGTAGCAAATGGAAATCCGTAGTCTCTGCCTACCCCTCTGGGAAACAGGCGTGAATCTATGTATATAGTTTTAAATTTCCCACACTATGTGTTATGCCTTGTGTCGCGGCAATTTTTACAAACATTTCATTTACGGACATAAAGTACATTCAGGCCTGAGCCCTTCTCACACTGAGAAGAGTCTCATGCCAAGCAGTGGGACAGTTTAAATTATATATAAATTACATTCAGACTCAGATCAATCATGTGGTAGTATAGGATATGCTCTCTTCACAGGGGTGAAGAGAGCATATCCCTTAAATTCGTCATCAATTTTTTTTAGGATAACGTAATACAGATAGAATTCATTGCGGTCTTCTAGCCACATTTCTAAACATTAAATCGCATTTTTCGACAAAAGCACTTAATAACTTTGTCCGACCAGGTAATCGTACAACATCTCAAATACTAGCGCCAAATAATGCCAGAGAATCAACGAGACAGGCATATATAATGTCGTTATTTTTAGTCTAGACATATTTGCGCTATCTAATCCTATAATGCAATATATAGGCTAAGAAAATTAGTTAATATTCTCAAGTTTTTACTTGGAGGTATTGTAGTTAATGTCAAAGCCAAAAACACATTATTTTCATAAAAATATGTGGACAATTCTTGGACACGTCAATTACTTAATTGATATATTAACAGAAATATAATTTAAAAAATATATATCATAATGAAAAATAAAAATTTAGCCTTGAAAATAGCCTGTTCGTGGAGTAGAACTTTCATGAGAAGAAGCAGGCAAGAAACTCATGGCCACTCTTTTCAATTGCCAAAATGTTTATTAACAATACAAATCAATTCTATATTATTTTTCTTATATGAGCTGCTGTGTAGTTGTAACAATAGTTTATTTACGCATAGCAACTTTATTCATTGTCTAGTACCCATAGTACAAGCTCTGCTTACTTTGGGCTAGATGGTGTTGTGTGTATGTGGTAGAATATTATTATTATTATTATATTCAAACTCTTTTGGCAGTTTGAAGACCAATGATATTTGTTCCTTGTGCCTAATCCTGCTATTTTTACAGGACCGGCAATGTTGGGACTAATCGCTTACCCTCAGGCGAGTCGTGAGTAAGAATCAAGGCTAAGGCTGTCGCGGTAAAAAAAATCCGCGTTTTAATCAGTTTAATCATTAATAAATTAACGCCGCTCATTATACATGAAGACTCGTATGAGGTGTTAACGGTAAAAAACAATGCCTTTCTTATAGATACTATCTATAGATCTCACAACTAAAGACTTGTAACTATCAGTAATTATGCAAATTTATAGATAGCTGGCGAATTTAAGACAGCTGATGCGGCGAGGCGGTTATATATAAGTTTAAAAACATAATAATTTAAAATAACCAGTGAAGTCTGCTGTGTGTGAACATGTGCAACAGGGGAACCACTATCTGAGATTTGACAAACCACAGATTCTCGCTAAAGAACACCGATTCCTACCAAGGATGCTTCGCGAGGCTACTGAAATCAAAAAACATCCTAATTTTAATAGAGAAGATGGTTGGAATGTACCACTAGCTTGGGATCCAGTAACAAAAATAGTCAAACCCAAGAAGAAGCAAACCACAGCTAGACTTCATGATACTTTGAGCTCATTCTGCGTAAATAGAAACACCAATGATTAAATTATGTTCGGGTACTTTGAAATAACTACACTGGAACATTGAGACAACTGCCATCTTAGTCTCCCCGTGACCATGGCTGCTGAAAAGCAACCGAAACGTCGGGGAAAGTGTAAAATTAAATTAAATCTAAATAGTTTCAATAGTTTAAGAATAATTCAATTAGCTTAACTATTAGTAAAATTTAATAATAGTAGTAGTGTAACAGTTTTCAAAATGATGTAATAAAGTGTCAAATAAATAACGCGATAAAATCCGTATATAGTAGTTTAATTTCAATGAATAATATTCGCGTAAACAGAAGACAATATTATAACTAGTGAATGTAATAATATCATAGGAGAATATCGACCATAACCATTATTAAAAATTTATCGACGTTTTCGACAAATATGAGAGTTTACATTTTGCAGCATGTTTTTCTTTCTCTTCTACATTAATTCATTGTATTTTTGAGAATATACGCGTTTATATTATATAAATATCTACTGAAAATCGGCAGACAAACAGATGAGGATAAGGTACTGAACTGTTTTTTCTTTCCCTGTCTATATATAACCAAAACTAATTGTTTCCAATTTCTCTTATTAATAACACTAAAGTTCTTCAAGAGTTACGAAACAAACTAAAGAAGAATCTTTATTGACAAACAGAAGAGAAAAATATATTGAACTACTTTGTCTTTACCTGTCTATATAAATAGAAAAAGCTGATTGTTTTCATTTTTTTCTTATTGGTAACTAAAACTCGTCAGAGCCGTAACAAAACGTAACAATATAGAAGAAAATCAGTTGACAAACAGGCGAGAGAAAAAACTTAACTTCTTTTTACGGATTTTATCGCACTGTTTATTAACACTCTTATTAGATAATTTTGGAAATATTACACTACTACTGAACCTTTAATACTATTTTAGCTACTTAAAATTATTAAAACTATTTAGATCTAATCTCTACTAATATTATAAAGCTAAAGAATTTGTTTGTTTGTTTGTTTGAACGCGCTAATCTCAGGAACTACTGGTCCGAATTTTAAAATTATTTTAGTGTTGAATAGCCCATTAATCGAGGAAGGCTATAACTATATAACATCACGGTACGACCAATAGGAGCGGAGCAGCAATTGAAAATATTGCAGATCAGGGAAAATTCTCTTATGTGAAGCAGACGAAGTTGCGAGTTAGCTAGTTTTTTTTATATAGCTTAATAGAATTTACACTTTTCCGAAATTTCGGTTGCTTTATAGCAGCTTTGTTCACGTGAACAT
Source organism: Catocala fraxini (assembly GCA_930367265.1). Classification (NCBI taxonomy): domain Eukaryota; kingdom Metazoa; phylum Arthropoda; class Insecta; order Lepidoptera; family Erebidae; genus Catocala; species Catocala fraxini. The sequence continues at coordinate 10,344,384 of OV884050.1, forward strand.
GGCTGAAAAATTTTTGAATGCGACTAATTCCGTATAAAGTATTTTAATTTCAATGTATAACATTCGTGTAAACGTAAGGCCCACAACATAAGCCTTACTGTTTATTTTATAATATGTGTAAACAAATGTTTTCATACACTTCACAAAGCTGAATAATATTATTTCTTATTTATTTTTTTCGTTAACTCTTTGATATTCATTCTGTATGTAGTATTAAGTATTTTAAATACCGGTATTACTGCTTCAGTTCAAGTTAGGATTGTCAAAATCAAATTTGATGCTGTCTAAACGAAATCTAAATTAAGTTCGATGGGACAGCAGAATACCCTACACGAAATCTCTAAATTAAAATTAGAGAACTTTTGATATATTTTAGTTTAGTGAAGATTAAAACAGAATTGGCACCAATATAGGATACTCAGCTGTTCAGTCGTTGCCTATTTATTACATACATCGTTATATATGCACAGTGACATTGGTTCATCGTCTTTAGCTATTGATCATATTATTTTAATATTTCCCGATAAACTTGTTACTTGCACGTCTCAGCTCTCGGTAACCATGTTTAGGCCGGATGCAAGGTAAAGGCCCGGATGTTACGACAAAAATAGGGACACGCTTTTGCCTACGAGAAAATTACGACAGGCTGACTAAATTATATTGGACGGGACATGGAATTTTCCGAGGCATATTTTAAAGTGATATATGGATAGCATCCTTACTAATATTATAAATACAAATGTGAATTTGTTATTCTTTCACGCGTTATTTACTCGGCCAAACATCATAAAGTTTCCACATATAGTAGTACGTTTTATCCAGAAAAATGTGCTTTTACTAATCTAACCTAGATGAACCTACATTTATTATTTATTTCATAAAAGATATAAAATAAATAATAAATTATGATTATAAATCGAATAGTTTCATAATAAATATGTTTGACATTATATCGACACACGTTTCATTTTTGTATCGCATTGTATATTTCAAGTATTTTTGCTAAGCTTCGATTTATAGCTAACCTGAAAAAAAATAGTATTTATCCAATTACCTATGGTTTCAATACGCCAATGAATGTTTGAAAAGCTAGCCGACTGGTCCAGGTAAAATCACAGTACGGTACGGTAGTACGACATATCTACTAAATTGTAATCCTAACTAATATTATAAAAGCAAATGTGAGTTTGTTACCTACGCTTTCACGCCTGAACTACTCGACTGATCATCATGAAATTCCGCATATATATTGGGGGATATAGAAAAATACAGAGGATACCTTTCAACCAGAAAAATATATGTTTACTGTAAGTAAAAGCGAGCGAAGCCGCGGACAAACGTTACTCAAATAATAAAATTTATTTATTATATTATTTTATAATATACGTATGTAGGCATAAAACTAACAGCATATAAATAATCGTATACTTGTGACTTGTGATAATCTATGACAAATCGACTAAATTTTTTGTGTCGTCGAGAAGTACCCAGTGTATTTTTTGCTGACGTCATTAGGCATTGTGGCAGCCTTAATTATTGTACATTCATGATTTATATCTAGCGATTCTTACATTGTTAGTCTCATACCGAACTGTATTTTTATCTGAAGCACGATTTTATAATTTTATGAACGTTTTTGCGATACGTTTACGTAGGTAGGTTATTAAATTATACCCAGGTCGGGTTTTAAACTTATTAGGTGGCCCACATGAAATTGTTTTAACACTTTTTTTTACAGTGAAAAAAGTAACGTACTTGAACATTCTGACGCCGCAAAAAGTGTTTGTGTATATATATTTTTTGTAGACTGGTCTAGACTATATAGGCGAAGTAGTCTGTTGAATGAGTGTCGTAAATGGTACTGGATATTGTTCTTGTTATTGGGAACTGGTTTTTGTATGGCTATGAAATGTATCAGGTATTTTAAGTCTTTTGAAAGATTACCTACTAGCTGTCTGCCACGGTTTCACCCTTGTTTATGATTACTACTCTGCTCCCGTCGCTCTTAGCGTGATGTCATATAACCTATGTTACTTCTGGATAAAGTAGCCTTCGAATGGTGAAAGAATTATTAAAATCGGGTTAGTAGTTTTTGAGTTTATTCCTTACAAACATTATACAAATCTTTTCTTTTTGTAAGAGGTATTAGTGTAGACATACGACACACTTTCAATAAAGATTATCTGATGAACGTAAAATTGGCACGTAGTAAAGATTTCAGTCAGATTTGGACGTCTCATTCATAACAGTAAGAAAACTTTAAGCTGCTGAGCCACTCAGTAGAATCATAAAAATGTGCAAACATACACAATCTCACTTATGTATCTCGTTAGAGATATGGTGCTTTATAATAGTACTAGCTGTTGCCCGCGACTTCGTCCGCGTGGACTTTAATTTATTACCCAATACCTACTTTTAATTTGTTATCTAATTTTAATATATAAAACTACAACTAAAGAAATTAATAAGTCTAACTACACCTATATAGGTGTAGTTAGCAATATATTCAAAAAATACATATGGTATTGCGGACTTTTTTGTAGATATTGATACGTTCTATAATACTGTAGAACATTTTTTTGTTCTATCATCAATAGTTTCCGCAGCGCACGCGATGACAGATTTTTTATGACTAATCTTTCACACCTTGGGTTATATTATTGCATTTTTATTAAAGACACCTATTTTTTTTGAAAACGTAATCTAGCCTATGTCACTCAGTGAAGATGCAGCTTTCTAATGGTGAAAGAATTTTTGAAATCGGTCCAGTAGATTTTGTGTGAAAATATTACAAACATACATACAAAAACACAAATGTTTCCTCATTATAATATTAGTTTAGACTAATAATCTTTATTCATCCAAAAAATCGAAGTTGAGCTGATCTATCCTAATCTAACAAGTTATCGATAATATTTGGTTACGTCTTCACATTCACATTTCGCCAGCCATTGTTTCAGATCCCACATAAAAAGACGCTAGCCTAATGACGTTTACCGGGCACAGTCCCAAACTCCGAACTGCTACAGAGCATTTCTTGACAGATATACCCAATAACACCTTACCTAACCCGGGAATCTAACATTAGACCTCATGCACAGCAATCGCATACTCCACCGCGCCACAAGTCTACAGGTTTTCACATCTATAACATTAGTAAGAATTACAAAAGCGAAACAGACAAATACATGCACACACAAAGTACGTAAAAATAAAAGAACTGCATAAATAGCGAAGATATCATTTGAAAAAACCTTTATTTTTTTTTAAAGTATAGGAGGGAAACGAGCAGACGGATCGCCTGATGGTAAGCGATTACTGCCGCCCATGGACACCCGCAACACTAGAAGAATCACAAGTGCTTTGCCAGTCTTTTAAAATTGTCTCTCCCCCAGGAGGAGGAATCGGGGGTTGGGCCTCTGGTATCCTCACTCACTCGACGAAACACAACGCAAGCGCTATTTCACGCCGGTTTTCTGTGAGGCCGTGGTATCACTCCGGTCGAGCCGGACCATTCGTGCCGAAACATGGCTCTCCCACAGTAAAAATAGTATATATTTAAAATGTTATATAATTTATATTTAAAACTGTCCCACAGAGAGCGAACGAGTATGAATTAAAGGAATATATTGAATGTATCGGCCGCTTATCTTTTGCATAAGTTACAAATGTCAAGTAAAGGAAATGGGTCGTTACGATAGCTCCGGAGTATGCCATTAGATACCGAACATAGCGTCAAACAGAACGAAAGGATTTACATATTTATAACTAGCATATGGATATAGATTTACACCTATATATTTGGGTCGGTAGGGAGACATTGCAGTCAATTATGCAACAAAATTTCTGAGTACCAAGTATTAGGACATAATATATTTTTTTTTTATACCACTAAGGTGCCCAATAGGCCTACGGCCCACCTGATGGTAAGTGGTCACCGTAGCCTATGGACGCCTGCAACACCAGAGTCATCACTTGCGCGTTGCCGACCCTTAAGAGGAAAGGAAGTGGAAAGGAGAAGGAGCGGGAAGGGGAAAAGAGGGTGATTGTGAATACTGCTATTTCACGTCGATATTCTGTGAGAGGAAAGGACTCCCCGGTCGAGCCGGCCCATTCATGCTGACATCAGCGAGGCTCTTTTTTGTTAAAGATTACTTGCAGTTTTGGATTAGGTACTCAATTTTCGACTTTATTAAATTAAGGTTACTGGCAATTTGATTAACATATTATTAGTATTTATTTACCAAGAGAGCAGCGATAGTAAGTAACTAAAAGTAAGTAAAAATTTATTTTTCAAAATATGGGTACACGTTTTTATACAAATATTAGAAAACAGAAAACAAAAAGAAAAGTACATACATATATCATGAAAAATGAGATTACCACTCAGGTTTGTTGTAGGTTTGCGGTTGATAGCTCAGTGGGAAGAGCAACAGACTGCAATGCAGAGGGTCTCGGGTTCGAACCCACGTCGCGCACCTCTGATTATCGGAAATTATATGACTTTTCGAAATTATGTGCATATTGATTGACAATTATCGCCTGCTCCGTGCCTCGGAGAGCACGTTAAGCCGTCGGTCCCGGCTGCCATGAACTTCTATGGCAGTCGTTATTGGGAGAGTGTCGACACAAAAGATCCCACTGGGTCGAAGTGTCGCCGGTCTGCACTGACTGGCCCCCAGATAAGATAAGATTTATTTACCAATAAACAATGTTTGGGTTAGGAATGGTTCTCGTTGGTAGTTGAATAGGTGGGGATCGAACCCAAGACCTCTCGAGTCGCAAGTCCGAGCCCTACTTTAACTATTAGATACCCCACATTGCTAAATCACATGCTGCTAGTAAGTATATCTTGATTAAACTAAAACCTAATATCTTTATGCCCGGCGCGGGAACCGCACTCCAGACATAAGAGCAAATGCATTCTGGTTTAAAGACTTTTTTTTATACGGCCATGGTGGCAACCTAGCATACGGCCCACCAGATGGTAAGTGGTCACCGTAGCCTATGGACGCCTGCAGCACCAGAGTCATCACTTGCGCGTTGCCGACCCTTGAGGAAAGGAAGTGGGAAGGAGAAGGAGCGGGAAGGGGAAAAGAGGGTAGTTGGGCCTCCGGCACTCTCACTCACCGAACGAAACACAACAGTAGAAATACTGGTATTTCACGTCGATATTCTGTGAGAGGGTAGTCCTTCCCCGGTCGAGCCGGCCCATTCATGCTGAAATCAGCGAGGCTATACTACTACTAATGGTTTATTTTCTCATAAAGAAATTTACATTTCACGTAGATGAGAACACTTTTATACTTATGTATATACACTAGTATTAAGCTTCGACATTCGGACATTAAAATCTAGCTTAATAATATAAGTAAACAAAAGATATAATCTCGTTGAAAATTAACGGCGTAGCATTAAATAAAATAAATACAGACCATTTTGAAAAATTTCAAGTACCTACACTTACACAAAGTTAAGAAATTATAGAATTTAACAAAAAGGTAAAATACCTACCTCACGACAATATTTTTAAAGGGGATCAACATCAAAACCAAATGAAAACAATTAATCTTTAAAGCCTGAAAATTACAAACAATCCAAATTAGATTTGCTACACACATATTTAAGAAGTTTTACCATATTAATATGCAAATTCTAGTAATCATTCTTCCACTATGTCATAAAAGAACTAAAATTGTAAATTTAACAAAACTCATACACTTTTTTAGAGTAATAAATCATTTTATTATCTAGCTATTATAATGAACGGATTAGATTTCTAGACAAAACAGTAATTATAATTTTACGTGAATAATATTTTACGAAGCGTAAAGGTTAACTGAAGTTCATCTAAATTAGAAAATCCAGGCCTGCCCGCCATCCGATTAGCACCAGTTCCGAGAGGCGGCGTGTGTGTTCCCACCCGCGCCTCTATTTGGGTCCGTCTTCCCTCAAGAGGAGGAAGGGGACAGTAGGGCTTTAAAAAAGTAAGTTGTACCTCAAGGGTAGGTCTCTTTTTATAGTGGCCTGCCGTTTCATAAGGCGGACGGCGTCGAAACCTCGCGACCGCAAGTGAAAGTCATTCGCGCGGCCCCGCCGATTGCGGTTTTGTCGAGGAACAAAATAAATGCGAAGTTTGATAAGATGTTTAACGGGTGAAACTTGTCAACCATACTGCGGCAAATGTTTTGGTTCGATTCTCAGAAGGGGCAAAAATAATTACTGTGACCCAAATTGTGACTGCGAATCTCTGTATTATTTGTGTCCATTGTTTAAATGTCCGTGAAGTAACGAAAGAGATTAATAGAGTCATAAATGAAACATATTATCTATAAAAATAAAAACAAAAGTACACTCAAAATATTAAAATACGTATTGTTTGCCAAAGTACTGTTAAATTATCCCCTCCAATACCAATATAATTCTTATACAAAAAGTTGTCAACATTACAGATAGATATCTTGGATAGAAAGAATGGACGAGAAAAGACTGACTAAGAAAGTTTATAAGGCTAGTGTGAATGGATCAGTCGTAAGAGGCAGACCTAGGCGAACGTTTCTTGACCAGATCGGAGACGTTCTGGACAAAGGCGAGGTTAAGAGCACCTTAAACCGGCGAGCGTGTATGAGGAATGTGATAAAAGTGAATGAAGCCAGGGAAGTGTGTCAAATGCAAATCCGTAGTCTCTGCCTACCCCTCTGGGAAACAGGCGTGAATCTACATATGTATGTATGTATGTATCTTGGATAGTTTTATCCCGATGTGCATTTCCGTGGCGTGCGTCTGTCTATTCTTTTGAATATATAAACAGGCGTATATACTTATTATAAAATTTCAAACACCAATTCAAATTATGTTCTTTAACATACATCTATACATAAACGTACAGTCTCATGTGTATATCCCTATACATAGATGTAGCTAGAGATGTATTACGTCCACTATACGTCACCTATGTTTTACAAGTACCATTTAATAGAAGGCGAGTTAAAAGCCTTCTACCGGCCACATTTCCATTGTCCATACGACATAACAGAAAAAATCCCATACCAGCCGGAATTCAAACCACGGTCGCACACTAAAATAAGGGCATACCTACACAAGCCTATAAAGCAATCTTAAAAATATAAGCTTATCCTAACAGGAAATCGTAGTGTTAACGACATAAATAGCTAAATATTAAACATATTTTTAACACAATTTTATGAATAAAAATGTATTACATAATAATTGTTCTATAGTAATTAATTTTTAACCGATACTGCAGTAAAAGATGAGGTTATGTCAATATTTTTTTGACTAATAGTATACATGCGAATGCGAGTGTGTTTTTTGTTACACTTTCACGCCTTATATATACCATTTTAATACACATAGTCAAGGGTCTAGAAGGATATCCTAGGTACCTTTCATCCAGAAAATATGTACTGAACCCGAAGGACAGAAATTTATAGAAAAATTACATTAATGCGAACGAAGCCGCAGGCATAGTCTAGTGTAATATAAATAAATATTATACAAATAACTCGACCACCAACACAGAAACAATTGATAATTATCTCAAACATATACGTCATCACATCACTCAAGATATTAATAAATCACTCATTGACTCTTCTATCGTCCGTATTAAAAGGTTGATTCGAAGATAAACAATATTCAGAGTGGGGACAAACATGACCCAGTTGTTATCATTTGTTGACGCGTATCATATTTGGACAGTCCGTGGGAATCACGATAATGATACAATCTATTATTAGGATGATGAACTGATAACAAGACAGCGTTATTTGATATAGAGAATTGAATTTTGAGGTCGATTCGTTTGAAGTTTTGCCGCGAGTTTTAAGTGAACTGGTTCATGTATAATAACTTTTAAACTTTCGCGTTGCATGATATACATATGTATAATATGTATCGGGTATTAACGCGATCATGCATGTTTACCTTTTTAAAGCTTGACGTTTCGACCTGGTTACACCGGCCGTGGTCACAAGCTGACTGATGCGGCGATGTCATGTCTCCGTTTGTGAGGCAGAAGAATCTTGATCCACCCTCACTTTTGACATGTTTTTATTTGTCCATGTACCGTCACACACTACACTCACGGTATCCCTATTACGTATGCTAGCCGACGTTTGGTTCATGTATGTAACGTTTCGATTGATACAGTAAGCAACATAAGTCGATAAACAGTTGTACGATTTCGAATTGCTTTATAATCCACTAGTTTGTGCACGCGGCTTCGCTCGCGTTGATGTAGATTTTGTTAATTAATTTTTATATCTCGGGACCAGTACATTTATCTGGATGAAAGGTACTCTATATCCTTTTCTGTGCCCCTGACATCGACCAAAAGTACCCCTTGTGCATCACCGACGGAGAAAAAGGAATTTAAGATGGGCGAAAGGAAAATATTATAAAAGTCGTAACTTACCAGGTGCAACGCAGTAACAGTGTTGCTTCTAACACTGTAGTACCCAATGTATAAACTGTTTCGTACAGTAACTAAAACATTAGCAAACGCGGGCTCTGTGTTCAGATTTAGCTGGATATATTCAGAACTCCGTGATATACACCAGGCTATCTTCAGACTACGAGGTGTAATACTAGGACCGGTTCTACTGCAAAGGCCTTTTTGAAATAGCTTTGCTGGATTTAGTATGCTACTGGCTCAGAGAAACAGTACTCAAAGCACATCACCGTAAAATAGCAGTAATCGTATTGTCGCATTTCGTTCGATTCTAGACCGCCAAAGATCCACTTATCTGTTCTCCAAAATGACAGTACTTGTACTGTTGTGTTTTGCTAGATTCCAGAGCGCTGGAGACCCATTTCTTTATACCCTTACTGGTCTCTTTGGCCCATTCCGCTACACGCGAAGCGCACATAGCCTACTACTATTGTTATCCATACATGGTTGGCCATGAATTTATGTGTCTTTTTAATCATTTTCGGTATACAGCAGCTTATTTGTATTTCATTTTCATTGCTTCTGCAAATGCCAAGAAATTGCAGGTATATCATTGGTGGTGGTTGACGTTTACAGGTAGGTATACGGCTAACACTTATGCCACCAAGGACAATAAGAAGAATATTAGGTACTTAGTTGAACTAATCCAAAATACTTGCCTACACAGCCAACCTAATTCTAAATATCACAACTAATAGGATAACATAGGCTCTTATAGATATAACGAATTATTACAAAAAGAACTCTAAAAGGTTGTCGCATCTTGCTCTCGCATGGGTGAAATCTATTAGAGAGAATGAGAAGAACAATTGTGATAAGCTAAACGTAATTTAACTTACGCTCTTTATCAGTACTAAGAATTTAAAATTGGTCAAAGTCTATATCCTCTGCTCTGCCTCCTCTGCTTGTGCATACATGACCTAAGTGCCTAGCACGGATTACATGCACAAGCTACTCGTGTGGCCTTCATACTTGCACCGGTTGCTTGCATCCTTTCACCTATACTTATCTAGCACATGAAATCCGTAGTCTGTGTAAGGTATTCTGCCATACTCTGTGCAAAATACCTTGCACAGAGTAAGTACGGATTTAGTGCACAGCAGCAGTTTTGGTATAAACTATTTTGTTATCTATATATATAAAAATCAATTGCTGTTTGTTTGTCTCACTAAAACTCGAGAAAGGCTGGGCCGATTTAGCTGATTTTGGTTTTGAAATGTTTGTCGTAGTCCAGGGCAGGTTTAAACGTTGAGAAAATATAGAAATATTCGTTGGGATAGATGACACGAAGTACACCGGGTCATCTAGTACCTTATAATTATGAATAGATTTATTCTCTAAATGGTATATAGTACTTCAAACTGATAAAAATAAATACTTAGAAACTTAGTTAACAAACACTTATTAGGTTATCTATGAATATTACAATTCATACGTTATCTGTCGTACAATTATACCTATATTATAGGTTATCTATTGACAAACAAGCCGTTAATTTAATATATTTGAATGCAAACGGCCTTTGGCCCAGTAAGTAAGATTTTGGTTATCTTAACTGTCGATAGCACGGTCTTGGGTTAAAGTCTCAAATCTGTCAAATTGTTATCGAGACTATTTGACAGGTAAATTTTTGTTGCAGCATCCATGCTCGCTACCATACTACAACATAGTAGCGTTGCCGAGAGATGACAATAAACATACGAGTACCTTACATAATACGATGCTAGGTAAAGGGTCTTCTCGCGATGAAGTATATAAATGGCCTATTGAGTTCGATCGATGCAATTCGGTCGAAACGTCGGGCAATCAATGGGTATTTATTACCTTTTAAATACTTAATCGCGAGTAAGACCCGTTACCTAGTATTGTGTTAAGTGATGCAGTAGTTGGTCACAGTGGTATTATATAAGATGAGCGTGGTGCAATTAATATATAATTCCGATTCGAGGTGTTTTTGTTCATTGTTTTAACGTCAGAACACACGCGATACTGGAATTATCCTCGAGTTATCTAAAATATATTTACAGAGCTAGAATTAACTGAAGCGTCCTTCAGACACGTGTCGAAGATATTTGGACGTAAGAGTATATAAATACTTTTTAATATTAGTTATTGCTTCCAATACTTATATCATTAGCGTATATTATTACAATACATTTAATCCACCTACAACGTTCTACGAAAATATAGCAAAATTTTGCTTAACACGTGTCAATAAAAATAAACGTAAGTTATTTAATTGCCAACATTAATACAAACTTCACGAATTCCTAACAGGTAAAGCAGGATCAGGTAAAATATTTATAACACTTTTTGATGTTAATTTCTTAAGAGAAAGTAAAAAAGACTGTCTATGAAAGAATATAGACTAATATGTTACACATGCGTCTAACATAGTTGACTTGTGTTTAAGGAAACAAACATATATACATATACATTACCACCGGGGATTGTAGTCTCATACTTCTATCTTCGAAGAGATGTGCAGAGATTAATTTTACATTTCGCCAGATCTAGTTTCAAATCCCAAGTAAAAAGGACGAGATTACCTCTCACCAGGCAACGGTTCCAGATACCGTGCTATAACTGCAAATCTCTTGATAGTAATACACAGTAGCCGTTCCCCGTCACTGAAATTAAACCTTAGAACACAAGCAGAGTTTATTTATATAAGGTAAAATTATACTATAGACTTGTCAGATTCGTGTAAAATTAATTATAAAGCAGTCAGCATAAGCACAAGCTTCTATAATTGAACCGTGTTGTGCAGAAATGATCCAGGGGTCCTTTTATATTTCTAAGTAAGAAGTTCTTTTGAATTAACATCAAGTAATGCAAAAATCTATATTCAATTCTTTACAAAACTATATGCATAAAATAATGTAGTAAGATAACAGTCACAAGAAAAATGAACTTATGTTTCAAATCAGCATAACTTTTATTTATGTTTTTGTGGATTGGATAATTTCTGCACAACACGGTCCAATTGATATCCAGACTTAATACGTCTATAACAATAAATTACTACAAAGAAAATTCTCTAAGCACATGGCACGTAATTTCAACACAGTTCTAGATACTTTTATAATTCTTTTGCTATTTTTCAACTTGAATTACACTTACCAAGTTCGACTACGAAGCATTCTTGAGACACGCGTCTAAGAAATTCAAAATCACTCGCTAATATTATACACAAACCTTTAGCATATTAAATACACGTACCAGGATTTTAATTACAAAAGTCTACGACATTATTTACATATTGTTAAAGACTATAAATTAATTAATACTCTGCCTGTCGCCTGGCTGGGGCAGTAGTGTGCATAATTTATAATACTTACAACAAGTTTATGAAAGTATTCGGACTATCGATGTTGAGGACGAACAATTTTACGCAGGTGGTACTTTTACATACGATACAATTAAGGTGTTATGTTGATGGTTTTAATTTGCTCTTGGCTCTTCGTGTGAGGTACGTATTATGTAACGAAATATTATTTTAAGCAATTTGGTATAAACTTTTTGAACATGAGCCAGGAAGAGAGTGAATTTAAACATTTTTCAAATGCTTTGTTGTTCCCGCGGTATTAGTTTGTGCTTATGTTTGCTGGTGATTGTGAATTTTTGGCCACGAATCCCTGTTGGACAGAATGTATTTTTTAATGAGGAAATTATCAGTAGTAACACGAAATCTGGAACTGTGCGCTCACTCTCTGATACGTGGTTCTAAATACAGGTAGAAAAGTCTGCTTTTCTAACATCTTTGCCTACGTTTGCCAGAATGTATACGTATATAATAAAAAGGAAGCATAACCTAACTAATATTATGATTGCGAATGTGAGTTTGTATGTTTGTTACGCTTTCACGCCTTAATTACTCGACCGGTCATCATGCGATTTCGCATACACGTTCACAGGGGAACAGAAAAGTACATAGGGTACCTTCCATCCACAAAAACGTACAGTTACTAAGCTAACTTACATTTACGCAAGCGAAGCTTGTGTGCAAAATGTAGTCATCTATACTAGTATTTTGATAAGTTCTCGCCTATCTAGATGTTCTTTAAAGCCCACGTAGCGATTACACCAATGTCATGCATTAACTATAATAATAAAAATTCAGACCTTTGAACTAAGCAACATTATAATTTATTATCACAAAGTACTGCTACTTAGATTGTAAACGTTTATAAAACTACACCGGGGTATATCGTTTCATTCTCATGTTACTATCGTTCCCCGAATAGGACACACGCATGCATCAATTCACTTGCAGTTGGCACGACTGCGACCCGGCCATATCTTATTGCAAAATGGAGGTGCGTTATCAAACGGTTTTAATTGAGCAGAAATTATTTTGACGCGTATGATTCGAATCTCAAGATCTTACCCAAGACTCACACATATAATACAGGGCGTTACAGTTAGGTTTGGTCTTATTTTGGGTGAGTAAAGTATTAGTCGAAAATAAAATATAAATACTTTGTAATATTTTCTCCGTAGATTTTGTATTTACACGGTACTAAACACATTTTTTAAATTTTCATATCTATGGCAGTAAAACTTCTCAAATTATTCTTACTTGAACATTTACAGAAAAAGTCGGACATCTCATCTACGCTTCTGAGAGTCTAATTTAAATAAATCAGCTCATCAGATATCTGGTGAGAAATATGACTCGAACATTGCCATAGGACATCACTATATAAAACAAAGTTCCCCGCCGCGTCTGTCCGTCAGTCTGTCTGTTCGCGATAAACTCAAAAACTACTGAACTGTTTTCACCAATAGACAGAGTGATTCACGACGAAGGTTTAGGTGTATAATTTGTTAAGCTTTTTTATACTCGTGCGAAGCCGGGGTGGGTCGCTAGTGCATTATAACTTATACGAATCATCTCATCTATATGATGAGAAATTTTATTTTATTTTCTGGGCAAAGTCGAACATGGCATCTACGCCCTTGAGAAATACCTACAGCTTACTCAAATTAGCTCATCTATCTAAATACGAAATTCGCTGTATCAACATTTGAAGTCCATATCCGCAACTCCATTTTTTTTCTTTTCAAGGCCTATATCTGTTTATGCAAGTTTGAGAGTTTTACGACACAAAGTTACCTTACTTCATACCTTACTTTAAAATATGACCGCACCTTTCTGCTACACACTGTATACAAATCGCTGTAACATTCTCGAAGTATAATTTATGTCGATATCATTTCGTTTGCAGATAAAGTCAGTTACAACACTTTATTTCTTATATCAATACTTTGATATTGATATTTTAGCGCTGCGAATAATAATGGCTGCCGGTTAAGTATTTAATATGTACGACTTGTATTAAACTTGTGTTTTATCGTGTGTTTATTTGTGGTAGAATATTAAAGTAATATTGTGGAGCATTAAAATCTAGTTCTGTAACGTAATATTAGATTTTATTTGTGTCTAGGTTTGTGGATGGTATGGATTGGATTGTAATTTAGTTTGCTACGGTGCAGTGGTAGTAATGTAATTGCTGTGCATGAGGTCTCGGGGTCGAGTCTCGGGTCGGTTAAATTGTTATTGAGTTGTTTGTACTGTCAAGTTACTCACCGTAGCAGCACGGACTGTAATACCAGCTTAATATACTCTTTTCTATTCTCGTTCACTTTCATGCCGCATCTCTCTGTAATGACACTATTCCTTATTCCATCTTTTAGAGTAACATCACATATGTTTCTCAGCGCTCTCATTTCAACAGCATTTATTCTGCTCTCATGCTTCTTTTGCCATATTTTCCAGCAATGGAAGGCATTTTTATACACATACATAGTGTGTCTATTTATTCCTAAATTTCCGAAGGGAAAGGCTGTGATATAGTACACCCACATTTTAATCAGCTATGGCTTCAGGTCTCACGTATTAGAAGGCACAGTTTCAAACTCGTTGCGGCTACTAAGAATTTCTCGACAAGTACACCTAATATATATTTATCAACCCGAGTATTAAAAACGAAACACACAGCAGTCAGATTAAATTCAACCGACTTTTCAGAAATTTTAAATACCGTGTATTTTATTTATGTATCAATTTTAGATATCTGAAATACAAAGTAATAAATTTAAAACGATATTTACATAATCGTTCGGTTATAAAATAAAATAGAAGCCTAAAATATACGTAAAGAAACTTATTTTCGGTTCGCCGATAGTTTTTCGATAAATTTTGACCAACTTTCTTCTAACCTTGTTTAGAACAATTTCACTAGAAAACACTTTCAGAAAAATAGTGATTCCCAGAACTTTGTCCTATAATATTTTTCTGAACACATAACTTTTAGTATTAAAGCCTATTTACTTTCTATCTTATAGAGTTTTTCGTGTTCTCTGCAGACAAATGTACAAGTCAAAAATCTTCTGTATTTGCATCAAATCAGTCATTTATATACACGTGTTCTACTGCCGCTTGACTGCTTTTTTTGCAACAGGGCATAAGTTTACGTTTATGGAAGATCATGAAGTCTTTCAATTCCCTGGAAATTGTCAAAAAGTGTTGTTGATTTTTTTGTATCAGAGAATGGTCACTGGCCGCGTGGTTTATCCCGTTCCACGGTAGATACCAATGGGCTCGCTAAAAAGTAGAACTTTAACATAACTAACATAATGTTTATGTGATACACCTATGACTGCTTCTTCGAGGATAGACAGGCATATGAGTTAAGTGAGGAACATATGTATGTATAATAATAATAATAATAATAATAATAATAATATTCTATCACATACACACAACACCATCTAGCCCAAACTAAGCAGAGCTTGTACTATGGGTACTAGACAATGGATAAACATACTCATATACTTTTTTTTTTTGTAAATACATACATATTATACATAGAAACACCCAGACCAAGACAAACATCCATGTTCATGCACACAAATGTTTGACTTGTGCGGGAATCGAACCCGCGACCTCAGGCGTGGCAGTCGGTTACACTAACCACTACGCCACCGAGGCCGCCAATACATACTGTAGCAATATATAGTGTTTGTAAACGACGCATGTACCTGACGAGGTATTCATGAGCAAGCTACTCACGCGGGCTACATGCCGTTATCGTACCTATAGTACTAGGTATATATCACACCTTGTAGGACATGGGTAGGTACTATCCTTCAGACAGGTTGGGACCTAAGTGTTAATAAAATAGACAGAACGATGGTACCAAAACTTGAACTTCGTGCTTAAAGTATTACTTGACACGAAATCTGCGGGTCTACCGTGAAAATGTTTTTACGCAATAACGTGCCGAAACGAATTACGAACGAAATAATAAGCATATACGTACCATGAAAACACTTCGGATTTTTTAGGACGTACAAATGTCATACGACGACATTCGTGACGAATGTCGGCGCGAATGATGTTTCATGGTAAGAATAAGCACGAACGAACGTACGCAATTGCGTATAACGCGTTTCACGGTAGACCCCCTGGTTCTATGTATTCCAGAGGAAATGCAGGACTGAGTTCATGCATAACTAAATTCGTACTAAGAAAAAAATATACATACCAAAGAAATTTAAAGTACTTGTACACAACGCATGTAACTAACGCGGTATTCATGCGCAAGCTACTCACTAGGGTTACATGCGCGAGATAATCATACGGGCTACTACGAACTCGCTCGCGTCAATCTTTTACACAATGCACACAACCCGCGCAAGTGCCTCAATTTTCGCATATTACCGGTCGTGTATAAAAGCCATGGGAACCAGTTAATTTTTTTTAGTTCATGCGTAAATCCGCCCTTGAGTTACAACAAGGAAAAAAATTGTGTCGACATTCCAACTGTCGTTTTTAGATATAAGTACATCGAGATGTATACTGTAGTAAAAAACCACATCAGTGGCGTTGTACGGATTCGGTTCCTCTGTGGTGTACAGGAATCCTTAAGAATGATTCCTAATAAGCTGGCGCTCAAGTTTTGTTATTTTAAGTATTGGTATGCAAATATGTAATTAAAATTTGCGCATAATAGAAAAGCGTGAGTCAATTGTTGGAATACCAGACATAATTGAAAATCTTATGTCTGGCCGCCGGTGTGCCGCTGCACCTCCGACGTATGGAGGATATATCCAATACATCTAGGTGATCTAGTGCTTGAATGTTTGCTAAATCCCTAGATATATAATATAGCTTGCTATGTTAGTCAATCTATGACTGGCATTGACGCTAATACATTTTACATTTTGTTACAACTCTTGCACTAGGCATAATATAAAAGATTTTAGACTCGCGATTTGTACACATACTTAATATAATGCTAGACAAGGGGTCTTACTCGCGATAAAGTATTTAAAAGGTAATAAATACCTATTGATTGCCCGACGTTTCGACCGACTTGCATCGATCGTGGTCACGGGTTGACTGATGTGAGCACAGCGGCGCCTTCGTGAAGTGCTGCTTTCGGCAACTACCCTCACTTGGTCACCACTATTTGTGGATCACGCAATTTTTGAACCATGTGGGAATCTATTCCCACTGCCAGTTTCGAAGCTACAACACTGGCAGTGGCGCGGCGACAACTTAAGCCACTGGACCATTCATAGGATCAAACGATTCTTTAAATGTTAGTATCAACCTTACTGGCTTCTTTCTACAGACAATTTTCATTAGCAGAATAGCATTTACTTGTAGTAGGCAATAAGCTCATTCCCTACTTCGTGGTACGTCAACATAGACCGAACAATTTAAGAGCGAAACACCTGCCTAAAGCATGCACAATATACAGACAAGATATTATAATATCAACCTTATTAAACTAGCAATAAAGTACAAGTTTGTTTACATAGTAAAGAGCAAGTCGCTCGCGCATTTTGCGACCAGTTAGCCAATAGCACCACAGGATCTAATTCCATAATGTAGGCAGGCCGCAACCAAATACCTAATTATAATAGTGGACCACTTTAAATATATCCATGTCTTGTAACTTGTAACTAAACTACCTATATATATGGTTTATAACCATATAACTAATAGATTTTGCCCGCAGCAGCAGGTTAAGTTAGTAACAATATTTTTTCTGGTGAAAGGTACCCTTTGTCTTTTTCTGTTCCCTGACAACGTGTATACGAAATTTCATCATGATCAGTCGAGTAGTTAGGACGTGAAAGGGTAACAAACAAACTCACATTCACATTTGTAATATTACTAGATTTTGCCTTTGGCTTCGTTCACGTAAATGTAAGTTACATTTGGTTAGGTTGGTAACAGGGATGTTGCGAATATTCGCGTCCGCATCCGCAATTACGGAGCTTCCGCATCGATTTGGACATCTGCATCCGCATCCGCATCCGCAATAATCAACGCGGATGTTAATGCGGATCCAAATATAGCGTAGATTACGATAAGAAAGAAATCAGTTGTTTAGTAGTACGTGTTTAATTTATGAACCTTTGCAAAACAGGCTTGAACCTGCGAAGGCGGTGATATTAGGTACTTTTTATGAAATAAGATGAATAATTTTGATCAACATCCACAATTGCGGAACTTCCGCTTCAATTTGGACATCCGCATCCGTATCCGCATACGCGGATGTGAGTTTTCAAACATCCGTAACAGCATGCGCATCCGCTGATGTCAAAAATCTGTATCCGCAACATCCCTGGTTGTGGCAACAGTACTTTTTTCTGGATGAAAGGTACCCTATGTCCTTTTCTGTTCCCTTGATATATATATGTATGTATGATAACATTGAAATGTCTTACAGTAGAAATGATAGTCGTTCAGAAAAAAAATGAAAAGAAAATTTAATTAAAAAAGTGCAATAGCTAGTCATACTTTTGACGTCTATCTATTAGCATAATTAGTGTTTAATAATAAAACAACAAAAACCGATAGAATTCATTCATTTATGGTTGTATTATACAATAAAGATAAATAAGGTAATTTAAAAAAAAATCTTTTCAAACTTCTACTTAAGACATTTCAAGGTTATCCATTAATTACCGGACACCCTGTTTAATTAAAGTTTCATACTTGGAAATAAAAGTAAGGAAATGCATTGAACATAAATACATTGTCATAATCATAGTTTCGAAGGACAGTCAAAGGTTGGTTGTACCCATGTTTCGCCATAAATGGATATTTTACTTTCCGTTGCTGAATTAAGGTGAATCAGTGGTAGTGGTATACGAAGGCACAGAGTCTGCCTCAGTGCCCAGTATACGGTAATAAGCTTGCCCAGTTCCACTCTCCTTAGTTCTACTGAGAAATCCTTAACAGAAAAACCTACAAACTGTATGCCCGACCCAGGCATCGTACACAAACCGCGCCACCGAGGCAGACAAAACGAAAAGAAAATTAAGGTCCCAAATAATTCTTAGAAACAATCTAGGTTCTACAAAATCTACTGTAGAATTTAAATCATTCAATTTACGAGCACAAGTCATAAGTTCTGTGCGTACGTGACACTATGCCCGCTCACAACTTAAGATACCAAATTTAACTCACGCCGTATACTGCAATAGTGAATTACTGCTGAACTTGTTTATTCAAGTAACATTTAGAACAATATAGATCCCTTCTAATTCGTTCTGAGGAATTTAGAATACGTCCACGTTTGGCTAACTATTTGTGGCAAACAGGCAAACTGTTTGTGGCGAACTGTTTGCACCGAAGTTTTTGCGTATACATAACGCACTACTCCAAATCTTTAGCTGTCTGAACAAAATAACAAATTTAATGGCACGCAACACGAGTAAGAGTAGGTACAGATTTATTTGGGCTACACTTCGATTAATTTGTAGCAATTTTGTACTAAGATTCCGTCTATTCCGAGTTTTGAGTCAACAAGCAGATTTCTGTTCCTTGGGTATTTCTTTTACCTACGGTGCGCAGTATCCTATAGGCTGATTCCTATAAACAATATAATATCAAGACATACAGAAGAATCAAACTCATTCACTCAAATTCGTAGTAGCATCTGCTTGCTCCTTTGGAACAACGAAGCAAAACAGTTATGCTTATTTAAAACATACTACAAAATAGTTTCATTATTTGTATTTAAAGGGTACACACTCATCCACAAACTGTTTGCTGAATACAAACGTCTACTTAAGATTAAATACCGCTTTAAATAAAATGTTTCTTCTAACGAGGCATTTAGAATGCAATTTATGTCAAATAAACAAACACGTGGTACGACAATAAATAGATCTTTGTCGACGACTGTACCGCGCGCTCTGTCACGACAGCAGCGGGAGCGATTAACCTAACATATCCACATATCTCAATCAGGAAAAGTTCTGTTATTAAGGTTAGTAAATACATTTTCGCGGGCAAAATCTATTCAATATAAAAACGAAAGGAAATAAGGTATATATATATTCAATGATAGATTTGATTATTTTTAAAATAAACTAGTTTTGCCCGTGTCTTCGCTTAACAGTGTTTTTTCTGGATTTAATGTACTTTTCTATACCCCTGATAACGTATATGCGAAATTTCATGATGATCGATCGAGTAGTTATGGCGTGAAAGCGTAACAAACAAACTCACATCCACATTTGTAATATTAGTTACAAATGCCGATCGAACCTTTGACTGCACGAATGGCGTAGTAGTTTAATCAGTGACGTCGTTGCAGGCGGCAACTGCGTTGAGTGTTTTGGATTCGATTTTCATGCGTGTTAAAAAATTGTGTGATACACGAATAGTTGTACCGAATGTTCTTTGTTTGAGTTTGTTAAGTCCCTCGCGTCTATGTGATAAACTTTTCCGTAACGATCAAATGCTATCTTTTATTATACTATAATTATATATTTCTTTAATTACGGCATTATTTATCTATCTATAGATAATCCAATGTCCTATAGTATTCGAATTATATTGATTTAAAGAAAACAAATATACTTTATTTATCATAATTTATTACAATCCTAATTTTAAAATACCTACAAGAATTTAACTTTTATCAAAAGGCTACAGAATTTTTCTTAGAAAAAATTTATATAACAGTTTAAAGGCTGGAGAAGTGCTAAATAAACGCCCATAAGCTTTTATTACGTGAACCTTAAAAAAGCAAGGAAGTATGGATAGCAGATCTATCGAAGCTGACAACTATCCATACACGCATATTCCATCTAGATACAGTCTACGTAAGTACTTTTTAAAGTCATGTATTTCTACCT
This sequence comes from Catocala fraxini, assembly GCA_930367265.1. Lineage (NCBI taxonomy): Eukaryota > Metazoa > Arthropoda > Insecta > Lepidoptera > Erebidae > Catocala > Catocala fraxini. The sequence goes on from OV884050.1 coordinate 10,365,031, forward strand.
TTCAGATACATGTATAAAGGCAACAATCATATCATACAACTTAACTAATATTAACAAATCTAACTAACTATAAGTAAAACAAAATAAAAAGGAATGGCACAAAATATATGAAAGTAAATAAATAAATAAAATGGCTGATTTAGGCAGTATCATAAAATGCCTGTACTTATTTATTTAACCGGATTTAGTAGTTTTACCCTAAAGTCGCTACCCGCTCCTCCCGACACACTGTCGACTCCACGCGAAGAGCGAGCGGTCAACAGCTGCCTTCACGAGTGGATTAAAACAATTGATTAATTCAAGTCCTACTGCTGAATGGGATGCTGGAATACTTCCAGATGTCTACATGCAAGCGCAGTGCACTGGCACGACTATAATTACTAGTTCAGGTCACATATTGTGATAGTTTTAGACATATAGTCTCATGTTTCTGTCATTGAAGTTGTTGGTTAAGGTGTGATACGTTGACATTTTGCGAGCTATGGTTTAGGGCCCACGTTATTAGGGAGAAGCCTTTTGTCGTATACCAGTTACAGTTTTAGGCTCCGGGCTGCGACTGAAAATTTCTTAACAGTGAAAACCAATTTGGCGGTACCGAGCATCGAACCCGCGGCATAATGATCGAGAAGAATACAGTAATACGTTAGCGAAAACGAGAATCGAACCCGCAGAATTATGGTCGATTGAAACCCAATAGTACTTTGGCGAAATCGAGAATCTAACCCACGGCATAAAGGTCGAGACAAACACACTAGCACTTTGGCGGATTCGGGAAATTAACCCGCGACCTCAGCATCGTATGCAAACATAAGCCTACACTTATACCACTAAACCATCAAGGTAGTTATTTAATCACAATTCACTACTTAGCTGATATAATAATAATAATATTCTACCACATACACACAACACCATCTAGCCCAAACTAAGCAGAGCTTGTACTATGGGTTCAAGACAGTGGATAAACATACATAGATACTTTTTTTTTTGTAAATACATACATATTATACATAGAAACACCCAGACCAAGACAAACATCCATGTTCATGCACACAAATGTTTGACTTGTGCGGGAATCGAACCCGTTATGTATATGCATAATGACATCAAGTTTAAATTTATAAATACATATTAAAATGAAATGTGTAGCTACCGCTGTCAGTAACTGTACTTTATTATTTTAATGCTTATATATATTTAAAATACTTTGTTGGTCGCATCTTCTTATTTGGAGAATACGTCAAAATCTTATCTTGCTGGCAATTTAAAACTGGCCAAGCGTTCCTGCCAACGCTTTCCTTATAAAGATGGCAACTCAGTAAGTTGACATTCAGAAGTGGTAATTTGTAATCTAAACGATTTGAATCTTGTCCTTCGCGAGCAGTGGAATGCATCACTATCCGCTCTTGGCATCGCTGGCTCACTCAGGCTTATCGTACAATCGCGTGTTTTAGTCGTGTATAAATAAAGCGAAGGATTTTGGATGACAAAAATTACAACTGGACAGATGGCAATTTAAGTTAGCGATAGCCTTGTGGGAGAACTTTGGTCTGCCACGCAAAGGTCGCTAGTTCGATCCCAAGGCGTGCATCTCTGACTTTTCAAAGCTATGTGCGTATTAAATATGTGGTTAATTATCGCTCGCTTTAACGGTGAAGGAAAATATCATGAGGAAACCTACATTTCTGAGAGTTCTCCATAATGTCCTCGAAAACAAATGTAATTTGCAAACCCGCAGTGCGCCAGCGTGGTGGACTATGCCGTAACCCTTCTCACACTGAGAAGCCCGTGGCCAGCAGCATGATAGTTTAATGCAGAGCTGATATTAATATTATATACTAGCTGTGCCCACGGTTTCACCCGCGTTAATGATTACTGCGCCGCTCCCATGGGCCGTAACGTGATGATATAGCCTATAACCTTCCTCGATAAATAGGCTATCCATCACTAAAATAATTTTTAATTCGAGCCAGTAGTTGCTGAGATGAGCGCGTTCAACCAAACAAACAAACTCTACAGCTTTATAATATTAGTATAGATTATAAACCATGTATCAATCAATCAGCTTATCGCAGTCCACTGCTGGACATAAACGTTGTCCTACCGCAGTCCACTTCTGGACGCAAGCGTTGTCCTTGTCAGTGACTAGATATTGCCCGCGGCTTCGCTCGTGTAAACGTAGGTTAGTCTCGGTTATGTAGGTAACAGGACTTTATTCCGGGATGAAAGGTACCCTATGTCCTTTTCTGTACCCCTGGCAACGTGTATGCGCAATTTCATGATGATGGGTCGTATGGTTTAGGCGTGAAAACGTAACAAACAAACTCACATTCGCATTTATAATATTAGTTAGGATAAGGATATGGTATAACTACTCCCTTCAGACCGGTAGGGTTAATAGTTGGTTAGGCAGGTTGGTTGTGTTTCATTAGAATTGCTTTTGTGTTCCTGTGTTCGTGTGGGCGAGTGCTCATCTAAAACCAGCAGTAAAAAAGACAGACAAACAACTTTGTGTTGTGTGTTACGTTGAGGGTAAATGTAATTATAGTTTGAGGAAAATGCTGCTTTAATTAAAGCTTCGCTGTCTCGTTATAAAAAATATATGTATAATTTATGATACACTAGATTTTGCCCGCGGCTTCGCTCGCGGTAATGTAGATTTTGTCAATATATTTCTATCCCTTTTCAGTACTTTGTTTTCTGGATGAATTGTACACTATGTCCTTTTTCTTGACAAAGTGTGTGTAAAATTTGATGATAATTTGTCGAGTAAATAAGGCGTGAAAGCGTAACAAACAAGCAAACTCCCATTCGCATTTATAATATTAGTTACTCGTAGAATTAAGCAGCGATAGCTCAGTGGGGAGACCAACAGACTGCAATGCAGAGGGTCTCGAGTTCGAACCCACGTCGCGCACCTCTGACTTTTGGAAGTTATATGACTTTTCGAAATTATTTGCGTATTGATTGACAATTATCGCCTGCTCCGTGCCTCGGAGAGCACGTTAAGCCGTCGGTCCCGGCTGCCATGAACACCTATGGCAGTCGTTATTGTGAGAGTGTCGACACAAAAGATCCCACTGGGTCGAAGTGTCGCCGGTCTGCACTGACTGGCCTCCACATAAGATACATACATACATACTCGTAGAATTATTCTTCAAATGTTGTGTTCAACCGTAATCGGATCCAAAATAAACATGTAAATTATCTTCATCTCTAATACTATTGGTATTTGTAATTTGATATCTGTATTTGCGCCTATTAAATAAATAAATAGATTAATCCCTGAAGGATACAAAGAAGAAAAATAAGAAGCATTTATTGCAGCAGACAGTGAGACGCCGTAGAAAAAACAAAACATCGTAGAAAATGAAATATTATATTATTTAAAAAGAAAACAATTAACACATAATAATGACAATTGTGTTCCACAGTTGTTGCAAAAGGTGTCCAGTTCAACAAGACCTGGCTAGGGCTGGCACAAGATTTTAACTGGACATGGCATGACATGTCATGTCTGCAATGTATTAAAACAGATGCCATGTTGGCACTGAATATTTCGTAACGGAAAACAATCTACTTAATACAATACAAGGCAGTGGGTCTTATTCGCGATTAAGTATTTAAAAGGTAATAAATACATGTAAGTGGATGCTCCTATTTACCATACTGCTGCTTTAGAGGCTACCATAAAATTTTATTAAATGCTTGAGTATGTTCAGTAATAGCTCATGGAGAAATGGTTGCAGCACCTTACAGCTCTTATGATTTGTAAACAAAAACTTGGCGATTAAAAAGATTGACCATGAGTTTCTTGCCCGTTCTTCTCATGAACCCTACACCCTTGCTTTGCTGAACGTGGCAGTACCTAAATGTAAATTCACAAAAAAATTCAGTGTAACTTTGATATTCATAAGTGTTACCTTGTAACCTAATCTGAATAAATTTATTTTGAATTTTGAATTTTTACTTATTAATTGCCCGACGTCTCGACCGACTTCAAACTATCTAATTCGAAAATTAAACTTCACTATTGGCCGCAAACGTTAGTGCATTTTAAACCACAAGCAAGCAAACACTATTATACAAACGAATTACTCGTAAGCCTACGATAAAAACATTAGATAGAACTTATAGAACATAAGATTTGCCCGCGGCTTCGCTCGCTTAAATGTAGGTTAGGGATGTAGTTTCAGTTCCAGCGACCCACCCACGATCCGAGATAGCGAGTTGTTAGACCGTGATAGGTTTAATCGGTAGTACCCGGGACACTCCATCTTACCCTGGGTGAGCCCTATATAATTTGCCCGCTCTACTTTTCCCGCGAAGAGGTACGCGTAACCTTTTTTTTAATGTGGGAAATGTATTTAGCATTTCCCACATTAAAAAAAAGGTTTAGTAACAACACTTTTTCCTGGATGAAAGGTGTGCCCTATGACCCATGAACTTTACTGTTTGCGTCACAACGTGTATGCGAAATTTCATAAGATCGGTCGAGTAGTTAAGCCGTGAAAGCGTAAATAACAAACAAACTCACATTTGTATTTATAATATCAGTTAGGATTATAAGAGTGTCGATGAGTATCAAAGAGAAGGGAGGCAACCTGTTTCTTACGGATGGATGGCAACCGGCGCACTTTGCATGCATCGCAGCCGCGTGACTCAGGCGATGTGTCATTGTAATCGTAACACGGTGTGCGACCTTTCCGTGCAGGCTCTTCAAAGAAGGGGAGGCTATTCCATTACTGCATGGAATAGTGAGAATGATGGATCGATGGGGCAGAAATAAAAAAATATATACGTCAGCTTGCAGCGGTCTAAACAAGTAAAAGTCATTTATTTTATAGGTCTTAAAGTAACACATTTATTAAATAGTGTTTTTACTTAAATTACTGAAGTTAAAATTAGGTTAGTTGCTAGGCTCAGACAAGAGGTTGATTAGAAGATACTTGCAAAGAACACATGGCCTTTTTCTCCAATCGTCATTGTATTTTCATATTTAACAACTCATATGCAATGGTTTTGTATATGGTGTTGCAGCCATTATACCATACTCCCTGTAAAAATTCATCAAAACCCATAATTAATAATAAATCTGTATGTCTTCACCTAAGTTCAATAGTTTACATGTAATTAGGTAACTAACATCCAATCATGTTCACAAACTTTCATATTAGTAATAAGGACCAGGCTTACGTCCAGCAGTGCACTACCCTAGTCGGGTTGCCCCAGTTTAAGCGGAAGGGATTTTGCCCACTCACAACAATTAGGGAAGATTAAGTGGAAATTACATCCTTTCTTCCATATTTAGACTTAAACCATAGCCAATAAAACACGAGTATTGCACACCTCCATCTAACCTTTGACATAAACCTATATGTAACTATAGTCATTATAAATAATTATCTTCTATCACAAGGTCACCACATCCCAGTCTATTTCCTTTATAGATAACATTGCTCGCAGTAAAACACAATAACTACTGTTTATTGAATAGAAACACTTTGTTTATTAGGTGCCTACTTAGAATATACGATCCAATTGACATTCCAGTCTATACAAATAGTGGTGCTTTATTGACAGTGAAGATTTCCTGCCAGGACTTGCTTAACTGTATCCGTTATGGACGATATGACATTGGAATACTTTAGTGTTGGGTCAATGTCTGTGGAGACATGATTAGACTGGTAGACTGCCATATAGCCAATTGATATGCCGATGACAATATCTATGAATATCGACGTGATATTAATGAATGATATCAATATATCGATAGTTAACTGTCGGTTAGCGGTAAAGGTGAACATATATAAATTGTCAAAGGTGCGTAATTAAATAGTCTTCATCATTATGAAGACTATTTAATTAAGCACCTTTCCGATGATTTGTGAGGTATACCAATTTGAACTAGCCTAGCGTAGTGTAGGTACTATTATATATACTTTATGATTTTTTCCCCTTCCACTCTAGAAATAAAACCTGTGTTGTGTGGAACTTAACAAACATTTGAGCAAAGAACGAATAACACCCAGACTCGAAACAATTATTTGTATACAAATTTTCGTTCCCCATCAAACCCACAACAATTGGCGCAGTGGCAATGTACTAACCAGTTCTATACTGTAACCAGTGCGTCAGGTCTAGTAATATACTGTTGTCGATAAAGCAAAACTGCAGAATGTTACTATATCATTATATTATTTTGATTTTCATTATCATTTAGAGATATTATATCAGTAACCTTCTAAGTAAGACCGCATTCTTGTACTAAAGTATTCTGTGGCAAACTGAGGTAGAAAAAGGTTTAGGCCAGGTTTTCTCCGACGCAATATAATATCAAACACGGCTCCTTATGATCAATAGTAACACACAAGAAGACGCATCATACCTGGAGCCGTTCAACGAGAACGTTTCTCTAGCCTACAAAGCTGGAGAAACGAGGCTCACAAAAGCAAATTTTAAACTTTAGAAAAATAATCTGACAGATTAGGTGAATGTTAAGAAAGCAATTACGCCCTATAATATGTCTTCTTTATTGCCATAAACACCGTCACGACACGATATAATTATAATAATAATAATAAAGTTCCCGATGCCGATGGATCTTCATAGTTTTTATATTTATAAATGTGTTTTGTTTTATAGTTCTATATTTAGAAATATAATTATTATTGTAAAATTATAAAATAAAGAAAATAATAATAATATTCTATCACATACATACAACACCATCTAGCCCAAACTAAGAGCTTGTACTATGGGTACTAGACAAAGGTTAAACATACATATATGTATGTATGTATCTTATGTGGAGGCCAGTCAGTGCAGACCGGCGACACTTCGACCCAGTGGGATCTTTTGTGTCGACACTCTCCCATAACGACTGCCATAGATGTTCATGGCAGCCGGGACCGACGGCTTAACGTGCTCTCCGAGGCACGGAGCAGGCGATAATTGTCAATCAATACGCACATAATTTCGAAAAGTCATATAACTTCCGAAAGTCAGAGGTGCGCGACGTGGGTTCGAACCCGAGACCCTCTGCATTGCAGTCTGTTGGTCTCCCCACTGAGCTATCGCTGCTCATACATATATACTTTTTTTTTGTAAATACATACATATTATACACAGAAACACCCAGACCAAGACAAACATCTATGTTCATGCACACAAATGTTTAACTTGTGCGGGAATCGACGATATATACCTGCCTATAATTTCTTTTGTCTTTTGATTAATTAGATCTGAGATATACGCTTTATAATATGACATATTTTTATGATTAGATTTTGTAAAGAGAACTCTCTCCTTAGTTGTAATTCCTGTGTCGCGGGGGACTTTACAAACATTCAAACAATGAACACAAAGAACATCCAGACTCGAAACAACTATCTAAATCTCACAAGTGATTGTCCCGTGTGGGATTCTAACCCACAGCACTTGGCGCAGGGGCCGTGGCGAGGCAACCACTTAAACCAATAGGGTCACACATGCAGTCAATTTCATATTGGTCCTACCGATTCACGAAAGAAAAACTCGCTGTAGCAAATTATTTGGTAACAGTTTGTTTAAAAGATTTAAAAGATTGTGAATGGGGATTAAGAATGAATGAGTTACTTGTCAAATGTCTTCTTTATGCCGATGACCAAGTAATACTTGCGTCATCAGCAGAAGAGTTGCAGGCGATGGTAACTATAATGCATGGTGCTTTTGAGAGTAAAGGAATGAAAATAAATGTAAGCAAGACGAAAGTAATGGTATTTGAAAAGGAAGAGTGCGTGACGATATGTAATATTATGATTAATGGAGAAAAGTGGAGCAAGTGAAAGAGTTTGTATATTTGGGTACTTTGTTTACAAGGGATGGTAAACATGAGGTAGATATTGAAAGGAGAACGATTGCGGGAAACAAAGTGAATGGAGCTCTACGCACTTTTATGAACAGTCGAAATGTTTCCGAAAAGGCACGTTTGGCTGTTCATAGAGGACTATTAGTGCCCACACTTATGTATGGAAGTGAATGTTGGGTATGGCAAAAGAAGCATGAGAGCAGAATAAATGCTGTAGAAATGAGAGCGCTGAGAAATATATGTGGTGTGACTCTGAAAGATAGAATAAGGAATAGTGTGATTAGAGAGAGATGCGGCATGAAAGTGGATACAGTGACAAGAATAGAAAAGGGTATGTTAAGCTGGTTTGGGCATGTAGAAAGAATGGACGAGGAAAGACTGACTAAGAAAGTTTATAAGGCTAGTGTGAATGGATCAGTCGCAAGAGTAAGACCTAGGCGAACGTTTCTTGATCAGATCGGAAGCGTTCTGGACAAAGGCCAGGTTAAGAGCACCTTGAACCGACGGGCGTATATGAGGAATGTGATGAAAGTGAATGAAGCCAGAAAGGTGTCAGGATCGTAGCAAATGCAAATCTGTAGTCTCTGCCTACCCCTCTGGGAAACAGGCGTGAATCTATGTATGTATGTATGTAATAATAAGCCTGGAGAATCACAACCCTGTTATAGGAAACTGTGATAAGAGTAGTAACGCAGTTACTGCATTTTGGCCTTGAATAAGATGTTTGAAGATCATATACTATTCCTGCCAATCATCTTTAATGCTTTTTGCCTAAAGTTGGCAACATGTAAGTGATTAACTTACCAAGAAAAACGAGACTACATATCGGTAGTATATAAAAGAATAGCTTAAAAATAACATTACTAACTAATTTACACATCATAACATAAAACGCAGAAAATCTAATAATAATCTAAGAAAGTATTTATAGATTCTAAATTCTAATACCGTTGTGCCTGCGTTCTTACTTAGCAGAATATTGAGTTTTCGACGAGGAAAACTAATTTTCTGCCTATATTTCAATTAAGGTCCCCCAAAAGGGCATGGTAATGAATCCTTAAAGTCAATAGAAGCTTCCAGTCTAGACGATACTCGCTGGTATGGAAATATAGGCTTTTTATTACGTCATGGTTAGGCAGAACCGATCCTTTGTATTATACTTATAATATTGGACGCCTTAGTGGTAATCTTCTTTAATAAGCTGTGCGTCTATATGGCGTGTCTTTGTAGGAAAGTAAAGGAAAGGAAAACACATAACTACTTTTGAGTAAAATTGATTAGTAGATAGTTCTGATAATAATTTATATATATATTTTAGTACTTTATCATGTTTGGAAGATGATTTCTATATATGTATGTACCTATATATCAAATTCGGGGGAAAACAGAATAGTATAACAATATAAATTCATAACAATATATTAATTACAGATATACACGTGTTATTTCGCTAAGAATGCTTATTAACAGATACTAAAATAAATATACTAATACTATCAAATATCTACGCTATCAAAGATCATGATCAACTTAATTTAATTCATTCAACCGTTATTCGATTATAATTGAAATAGTTATTAAAGACAACGATTAATCACCATTCGAATAGATAATCGCATTATACTCGAAGTATTTGATATTTCTTATAAACAATCGCGCTTCACAAAGGATAATATATACATACCTATGTGGCGAAATAATTTTGTACTGAATGTCGAATGTACATGTATTATTAACTACAGTATAAACTTACAGTGTACAAATCAAAACGCTAACATGCTAAACACAAAAAAATAACCATCAAAATTAATTCATAATTGGCGAAGTAATTTCATAACAAAGATTTAAAAAATATACAGTCTAATTGAGAACTCCAATTTTTTAAGTAAGTTGAATGAAATATCATTATATTTGCGTAGGTTTTTAAATAGGTAAGGAGAAATATCATTTACTCAGTCACTCTTACTTTAACACCTTCTAATAAATTTAAAATGCTGACATCTTAATAGTCTTTAAGTAGATTTAAAATATTTTAGGTTAAAGTTAAAGTATGAAATTACCGATAAGTACTGAAAAATTAAAACTCGTTTTTTCCTTAGATGTACCATACTTATTTAATCGAAATTTTTACCCTCATTATCTATACATTGCTGCCATCTAAACGGAAATTCATTTATGCCTTTACGATAGAACTCCGGGGATCTAGATTCGACAAACTGTGTGAAAGCATTTTGTACTGTCTCCTGGGAAGAAATTTTTTTATCACGTAGAAAATAGTCCAAATCTCTAAAAAAGAGAATAGTAATAATATTCTGAGAGGAGCACGACGTATGGTTTCTAACTACAGCTCCTGTAGAGTTTTTTATTTTGTTTTTGTCGCTTACGGTTATCGTAAAGAATCCACTTTATGTCACATGTCACAATTCGAACCAATATTCCTTTATTTCTGTACCGATTCAACAAGGCAACACAAGTTTCAACACGCATTTTTTTCTGCAGATCAGTCAAATCATGAGGCACCCATTTTTCATATGTTTTTATCTTATTGATTTGATGCAAATGAGGCAATATTGTAAGTAGGGTAACGTTAAACCATGCCGCTAATTCCAGGGTAGTTTGACTCGGATCGGTTTCCACTATCTTCTTCAATTCAGCGTTATTCACCTGTGTGGACGGTCTTCCACGTGGTTCGTTCTTCAAGTCGAAGTTTCCATTACGAAAGCGTTTAAACCAAAAATGCACGGTGCGTTCATTAGCAGTCTCCTCTCCAAACGCAGCGTTGGTATTGCGAGCCGTTTCTGCCGCGTTAGTTCCGCCTCGGAACTCGTATTCAAAAATGATTTGGCTTTTCGAAGTATCCATCTTTCGCGTCTAAGCTGAATAAAAAAACAATTGAAGGTCAAAAATCGAATGTTGCACATTTTAAAAGAAGAATCTTATAGGTATCATGTGAAAAAAGATTCACTCAAAAATCTCACACCCTGAAGGTTTTACGTCAATTCAAAGTATCTATTACTATATAACGGCAACTTCATACTTTAAACCCTATTAATAGTATTTCACATCGTGTATATTGCAACATTGTTATTTAAGTAATAGATGAAGTCGATTAGGAATGGAATGCAGTAAGCCTATTTATTACTTTAACCGTTGCACTATAGCACAATACTATAAAATACTAAAATTACAGTACAAAGTCTAGAAGACCTCTGCTGTACCTTGGAAGACACGCTATGTTTACTGATCACACTCAGTCAGTAGGCAACTGGGAGGATGTCTTTTAAATAGCCTAATGCCGCCAAATCTAACAATTAGACCGTTAACACAATAACTTAAACGTATTTCGCACAAACTTGACACTGCGCTCCGCCTACTTTATGATTGACCGGCAGTAAAAGTTGCAGTAACTCATATTTACTGCTAGAAATGTGCCAAAAACTGGCAAATGTTCTTTCTTAGTACGACTTATCTGTTCAAGGCCAGATAGCGACAAAAATACAGAGTAGCGTGCCAACTCTCATACTGAGACGACTAACATAAGACCATGTTGGTATTAAGCAAACAATTCGTCTCGAAATATTTGTTTAGAGATAAATCAGCGATAAGATCAGACTTTTTCTGAATATGTAGGTTAAAACTATACAGTGTCGGGATATTAATAATTATGAATCTCAGATTAACAACGCTTTCGCATCCGTAGTATCATGGCTTAGTAATAATAACCTGAAAATAAATCTTCAGAAAACATCCATAATGCACTTCAGTCAAAGATCAAAACCTCCACCAAATACTACATTGGCATATAATGGTACGGTTATAAATAAAACTAATACTGCTCGATTTCTTGGCTTGAATATAGACGCAAAATTGAATTGGAAAGATCATATTGACCAACTAAATACAAGAATTAGTAGTCTGTCTTTTGCTCTGTACAAATTAGCTCGAACCCTAAGCACTAATGCAATTCTGACTGCATATTATGGACTCATTGAATCTGTGCTTCGATATGGAATATTGTTTTGGGGTAACTCAACAAATAGAGAAATGGTGTTCAAAATGCAAAAACGTAGTATACGTGCAATGTTTGGCATTAAACCAACTGATAGTTGTAAACCTTTCTTTGTCCAACATAATATTCTAACTCTACCCTCATTATACATCTTAGAAGTTGTTTTGTTTGTTAAACATAATCCACACTTATTCCCTCGACTTTGTGATAATGTGGTTCGTAGTAGACGTGACAACTACAGGTTACAGATTCATCCAGCGAAAACAGCGCTGCTTCACAAAAGTTTAGTATGTATGGCGCCTGTAATTTTTAATAAAATTCCAATTAATATTAAACAATTGAACTCAAAATTGTTAAAGTCAAAACTTAAAACCATATTAATTCAGAAATGTTATTATACACTTATTGATTTTTTAAATGATAAACTGTGACTTATGTTTACGATGTTTTATGTTTACTAAATATTTGCTTATTATGATTATGTTCACTAATTATTTGCTTGTAATTTGACATCACCTATATTAATACTAGCTATATTTTTTGTATTTTATTAATTGAACCTTGAATGTGTTATGCGCTACTCTATGCTTTTTCAATCTAATTTGTTATAATTAATGGCAACAGTTGGCTTAATTATTTTTTCAATAAATTTGTACGCCGACCACGGCAAAACATGTCGCACTAAATAAGATTTTCCATCCATATGCATGACATTTAAAGTATGTAATATGACAAACACATGTTTATACAAATAAAAATTTATTATTATTATTATTATTATTATTATTATTATTATTATTATTAAAAGCTGTTATATGTAATAAATAATATGCGGAATGGAGCCGTGGTTAAAGAAGTGGCTTCTTCGTAGTTCATTGAAATTAAACTACTATATACGGATTTTATCGCGTTGTTTATTTGACACTTTATTACATAATTTCGAAAATTGTTACACTACTACTACTATTAAACTTTACTAATTTTTAAGCTAATTAAATTATTATTAAAACTATTTAGGTTTAATTTAATTTTACCCTTTCCCCGACGTTTCGGTTGCTTTTCAGCAGACATGGTCACGGGGAGACTCTCTCACCGTGACATGAATATTCGCGTAAACAGAAGAAAATATTATGACCTTTGTAGTTATACCAAATGAGGTGCATGATGTTTTTTTAAATTCTATGTGACGTAACCGCTACAGGCCTCACTTGCCAGGCTTGCAGGACAATCCTAAACGATCACAGTTAGCTCAAACCAGTAAATAATCAACTATTGTACTTGTGCGTTATTCATGTTTCATTACTTCTGTTAAGTTTTATTGTGTCTCTTTGGCCGCAAGCTTATGCCACAAAGGGTTGAGACTAATCGTGAGGTTCACGATTTTCCGGTCGGTCAAAGTGTCATTGGATTCTTCTCTTAGGCAATGCTCAAGAAAGACATAACTAGGTAACAGGAGACCATATCCTGCCCTCTGTAATATAGGTCCAAGGGTCACATCTGGTGAAATGCAGGCGTAATATACTATACCTATCCCTTCAGAGATATCCAGTATATCCAGTTCATATGACGTATTTATTATGTTATGCCTTTGAGGTGGACTAATAAATATTTTTATTTTTCTCTTTATAATAATAATTAGCCAGAACTATGATTATGACAACAGATTAAGAACGCACTGCAACGTTAATACGCTGCTCACAATCGGACGACAAACTGTCAGCGGCATATTACCAGTCTACTGTGGCAATATCCTTACTGTAACAAAAGAACCTTGTATAGTAATTTTTCATACAAGAACTAGTCATACAGATATCGAACATTTTATGATCTTGTATAGATTTTTGATTGAGTACCTAAGGGTTATTTCTTTTACACGAAACGTCTGAAATGGTTCTCGGTACTTTTAGCAATATGTTAGGTAGAAAAGATGGATGGTGAAATCGTTATAACCCAATGTAATTTAGGTTTTAGTACTTTTGACTGTTGATTATTTGTTTTTGCGAACTAAACCTATACTTATATTGTATAGAGGAAAGATTTGATTTTTATTTGTTTGTATTGATTTCACGCAGAAACTACTTAACCGATTTTAAAAATTCTTTCACCGTTGTAAAGCTGTATCATCACCGAATAACATAGGCTATATTCTGTAATATTTAAAAAAAAAGCTGTTACTAACATAACCTTTTTTTTTAACGTGGGGGAATGCATGACGCATACCCCTCCGCGGGGGCGGGCGGAGGGGCTATGTCGGACTCGCCGGGGTAAAAGAAAGATGGAATAAGAATAATGTACCTCCCGGAATACCGACTAAACCTACCACGGTGTTCCTCGACAAAACCTTTTTCTTTATACAACTACGGTGGCAAACAAGCATATGGCTCACCTGATGGTAAGTGATCACCGTAGCCTATGGACGCCTGCAACACCAGAGACACCATTTGCGCCTTGCCGACCCTTTAGGAAAGGAAGTAGGAAGGAGAAGGAGTGGTAAGGGGGCAAGGGGGTGATTGGGCCTCCGGCACTCTCACTCACCGAACGAAACACAATAGTAGGAATACTGCTATTTCACGTCGATATTTTATGAGAGGTTAGACCTTCCCCGGTCGAGCCAGCCTAAATCAGTAAGGCTTTACTACCCTAAGCAATGTAGGTTTAGGCACCTATTTATATGTTACATTGCGACTGAGGATCTTTTAGTTTATTTGAACTTTTATAGTCTTCTAGCCATCATCAAAGTCTATCCAGGGTAAAATAAGTATTTTCATTTTATATTCTGCTTTTATGTATTCTATGTTAACTGGCATGCTGTTGGGTGCGGCTGGCATGGTGATGATTTAGAGCGGTAGGTGGTCTTCAGACAACGATTAGGGAGGAGAATAGTACTTTCAAAATACCTAACAGGCATACATTAATTACTTTAATACGCACATACTTTCGGCAAGTCAGAAGTATGTGCCTTGGAATCAAACTAAAGATCTCAGCGTGGCAGTCCAACGGTTTCCCACTAGTAGTTTAGTCAGGTTTAGTAAACTATTATACTTAAGTTCCTTTGATTTTTTTTTTATTTGCTTTAGAAATATTTTATAGATGATTTTGTTGGCGAAGATGTACCCACATTGTTTTAACATTATATTATATAATAAGTCAGTTCTATAAATCTATTGTATTTTTGGAAGGTTGCTGGTACTTACTTTTACGTATTTGAAGTACCAGCCGCAAACAATTTGTACATAACATTACTGTTATGCTTACATTTAAAATTGTAACTTATGTATGTTTGTATCTCATGAATGTTATGATCTGTGAAACAATAAATTCATTTATTCATTCAAATAAATGAATTTCAACCGGTGAGTAAAAGTTACGCCGGCAGGAGACGCCCGGTTGTCACCACTGCGGCGACCGCCGCGACGTTGTTGTGGACACGGCGCTGCACACTTTGGCGGATTGCCCCGCCTGGCCATCGCAGCGCCGTGAGTTGATCGCGGCAGTCGGATTGGTTGCCCTCTCGCTCCCGGCTGTCTATGGTCCGGAGTGAGAGGTCGTGGAACGCCGTGCCTCCTTCTGTGAGGAAGTGATTTCCATCAAGGAGGCGGCGGAGCGAGAGAGGGAGCGCTTAAACCCTCTGCCCAATCACAGATTCGGGCGCCGGAGGCGCGAGATGACCTCCAGCCACCCTGAGGTTTGACTTGGGGGTGGATGGACTTGGAGGTGGTTGAAAAATTAAAGCTCATAGATCTACTTCTCACATTCCTTCTCTTTACACCATCTGTAATATATTTTTCTAAGACTCGTCAACGTGCCAGGAGTGCAAGTGATCATGGCTACCATGACCGTAACCACTTACCATCAGACGGGCATTATTTACCACGAAGGTAATAGTTAATACTACCTAACATAATAATAATAATATCATACTCCATACATACTTCATTTTTTCTAATATAATATGTTAGAAAAATACCTGTGATAAGAGAAACATAGCATACTCCATAATCTTCATAGCTCTTGTATTTCACATACAAAACCCTAACAATTCTTAATCAGTTAACTCTAATTTTTCTCCGAATTTGTAAATCAATATTCTATAAACAATACACTGCCGACTGATCCAAACGCCCTGACTGACCAAACTAGCGATAAACCTAGCCATTGTTGTGGAGTGAGCACAACTTCAAGGTTGTCTGAAGGACATAGAGTTTATGGGATAATATAGCAGCTAACATCACTTGGAAGATAGGCAGAGCTGTAGACTAATGTGTAGTTGTGTAGTTGAATTAAATTAGACGTTACTGGCGGATATCTACATATTGTAATAAAATTATTAGAGTCAGAGAGAAATTAGTAAGAGAGGAACCTGCCACCTCGGACTGCCCACCCCAACTATTGCAATAGAAAAAGGTTGACAATACCGTATTTCTCTGGATAAGGACATCCGCGTCGTGGGATCCGGGCATACTTACAGTATTCTGCTTCGAACACAAAATTTGTGTCGGTGTTTCGCCTCGGAGCGAAGCATCATCAGGATCCTTCTACTATACAAGCCTATTCTGCTGTACTGGATCTTCTCTCTTAGCCTTTATTATTCCCAAGTCACTTGGGGTCGGCTTTTCTGGTCTAACCGGATTTGACTGGATATCAGTTTTTACACGGAGCGGCTGCCACCTGACCTCCGCAACCCGAAGGCTAACGATACCCTAAGGCTAGACCAGTGTCAGAATATTAGAGGGTACTGACTTTCCCAATAACGACTGCCATAGATGTTCATGGCAGCCGGGACCGACGGCTTAACGTGCTCTCCGAGGCACGGAGCAGGCGATAATTGTCAATCAATACGCACATAATTTCGAAAAGTCATATAACTCCCGAAAGTCAGAGGTGCGCGACGTGGGTTCGAACCCGAGACCCTCTGCATTGCAGTCTGTTGGTCTCCCCACTGAGCTATTCTGCTGTACTGGATACAATATAAAAACCTTATATACATAGAATTACGCCTATATCCCCGAAAGGGTAAGCAGGGGTTTATTTACACACCCAAGACCTTATGCACAGCAGTCGCATTGATTACCAGTTGATCCTTATATTGTCAACACATTACCTACTTCACAACTACAGAGTTCTCTCGTAATAACTACAGATAAAAACCATACATAGATAATAATATATACGTCGTACACACATACACACTTAAGCATGCATACACACAAAAGTTTATTTTATGGCTACTCGATTTTTACTAGCAGCCTGTAACGTCATTCATTATTAATATTAAGCTTTATTACCTCGGCGAAAGCACCGCACCTGAGATACAAATGGCACCTATAATACATTAGGTAGCCTCCCTACCTTCCCTAGGAAATTGACGCCATTTCTAGACCTAAGTACTTAGTGCCTCGTTTGTAGTAATAAACAAATATTACTGCCGAAACGGACTAGCGGGCGAAGCTTAAGTCATAGATTTCAGCTACTTAAACTTCGGAACTTTGACAAACGCTTATTAAATATTCATTCAGTTGTTAAGTAAAGAGCCAGATTCATAATCGCAATTGTGATAATAATTTTCAATATTAATTTGAATTTAGAACAATCCCTAAGTCCGCCATAATACTATGACTAACGGCCTAACAGCTTCTGCGCTGTCCATGTTGTTTTTATCCAATAGGGAGTGGAAAAGTGCAAGAATGTTACGTACATGAGAATAGAACTCATATATTTTTGACTTCATGCACAGCGTAGTGGTTAAAGAAGTTGGTCGCCTCGCCACTGCCACTGTGCCGCACGTTGTGGACCAAAGACCCCACAAGGGACACAAATCCACAAATAGTTGCGTCGAGTAGGTGTTCTTCGTGTCCGTTGTTTGAATGTTTATAAAGTACCCTACGACACAGAAATTAAACCTAGTCCGAGCTATCTTTAAAAAATTCTTTAGTATAGTTTCCTTACATATTGCATGACTTATTACAGAATCTCACCAACCATCACATCTCCCATCACCCAGCTACAGCAGCCGTCAGAGAGTCTACGTGACTGACCTGGAACCGCTCGCCAACGACTTTCCTCGACAGACCTCTAACCAGAAGGACCTGATAGTAAGTACCACCCTTCTTAACCTATTATCGCTAGCAATACCACCTATGGTAAAACCACCTTGTAGTCGGCGATACTCGAGTGATACCTATATCACTCGAGTATCGCCGACTACAAGAAAACGAATTAAAGATACATAAAAGAAATGTAACGTCTTTACCAGATTGATTTTGCATCGACGTTGTCATCGACGCTGCAGAAACTGCTTCAAGCAGAAACAATGATGAATGAAAACAATTTTCAAAATTTTGTAGTAAAGTGTCAAATAAATAACGCGATAAAATCCGTATATAGCAGTTTAATTTCAATGATGAACTGTCATATCTGTTTCTACATTATTTTACTTTTATTTCTTTAATAAAGCATATAAACATGTAACAAAACTATAAAGCGAGTGCTTATTATTAATATCCGGCGTCGGATATCAGTCAAAGATATCGGAGATAGAATGATGAGACTCAAATACTCTCAACTAGGATCCACGATTAAATGATGTTGAGTTAGACGAAGAGAAACTTTGAACGAATAAACGAAATGAACAGTATGGAATTCAAAATGAATTTAAACCTACCTTATACGCGATAGAGCAACTATGTAAGATGTTAGTAGTGTTTTGAAAAAATTAATTATTCCTATGTTGCCAAAATTTCCTGAGGACGCCTCGCATAGATGTGTAACAAAGCTTAATTTTTGCCTGGATTTTGGATTACATGACACGGTTATCCACCAAAAGAGGAGTTTGGTATTGTCTACCATGTTTTATTGCAATAGTTGGCATGGGTAATCTCAGGGTACTAGGTTCTCTTTCCAATTAGTAATTTCTGATGGGTTGTCTCCTACTAATTCGATTCAAAATAGATGGATCTTGTGATCCATCTATCGCCACCCATGTTTTTAGGTACTGCGTGATAGTGGAGTAGAGCACATATGTATCCCTAAAATCCCTCACGCTGCTATCAATCACCTATTGAAAATACAAAAACACTATACCCTGCAACCGAATCAAACTCTAAATCACATAAGCGAAAACTTACACCACCAGACCTGCGAGGCCTTATTGTAAACATACTTCATTTAACATAGGATTAAACGGTGACATTCATAAGCGTTACAATTTGCTTTGACTTACAAATTGCATGGAAACCAACCACATTCCATTATATTAATTTCTATGAGGCACAGAGCTATAGAATATTAACAACGACTCAATTAATTGAGCGATTGATAGATTGTACTCAATGGGCCCGTGTGTTGATAGTTACTGCATTATTTATAGCAAACATAGATTGTGATTGTAGTATCGCACGCATTTATCGCGTGGTGGGACTTCACCTTGCGATTATTCAATATGTTATTTGCGTGTACTTGAATGTGATACCGATAATTAAAGTGCTTTGAATAATTGACTTATAGACTCACGCTTGTTTCCTTGTAGTAGGCAGGGTTTATAGATTACCGGTTGTTAGGTAAGATCTTAGTTTATCTATCTCTCTTGCCTCATTCATTTTTATTTAATTCTTTGTCTACACTGATGGATTAGGATACTCTTAAACTGGAATTTTCGAGATTTTCAAGATGTATCTGATCCAGTTAAATGTTCGTCTAAGTCGTATCCTTATTAGTGTTCTATTTCGTAAATCTTTTATGAAAATATCTATCCGAAACTTCGGACGAACGAAATCTTAAGAATGTAGTTACCACGAAATTTCTTTGGATTTCTTTCTTTTAATGTGACATAGCTCCTATATCCTAGGGTTTAGGATGATCATGTTACTTCATGTGTTTCATCATACTAATAGTACCAACAATAGGCCTGAAACTACGCCAATTATGTTTTATAGTAAGCGTTCAGGTTGGACTTATATATACTTAGTCCATATTTTGTCGTCCATTCTTTCGACTCACCCAAACATTAATTATCCATGGTTTATTTATTGATTAAGTATTTGTTTGACTTAGAATGTCAGACCTAGGTAGGAACTTAATTACTATATACATTTACTCACGCTTGTTCCTCGGAGGGCTAGGCAGAAACTAAAGATTCCACTTGCTCGGGTCCTCGCAATATATTTATAATATTTTATTGTATTTGACTTACTCGCATAACATTTTAAGTATGCTCCTGTTCTGTTCTATTTCTTTGCTCTTTGTTCTGTTTATTCTGTTCTGTGCTCCTCAAGTCTCTTAATGCTTAAGGGGCGATATTTTCTTGTGTTGGTTTAATTGGGTTTGAATCCCACACGGTATAAAAATTTGTGTGATCCACAAATGGTTGTTCCAAGTTTGGATGTTCTTTGGGTCCATTGTTTAAATGTTCGTGAAGACCCCTGCGATAGAGGAATTATTGTAAGAGTAATCTTTTGCAAAAAGAAGAAAAAGTATAGAAGGGTATATTTTCGTAACTGTACTAAATTAGACAATGTTCGAAGCAGTTTATCTATCGTAACGAATATTAAGAATGCGAAAGTTAATTTGTTTATTAGTTTGTTACGTTTTCACGATTGAATTACTTAACCGATTATTATGAAATTTCGCATACACGTTGTCAGAGGAACAGAAAAGGACATTGGGTACCTTTCATCCAGAAAAAAGTAGTATTAGATATAACTTGATACAGTTTTCGGATGGCATAGAATTATTGGTTTTCAGGCAATTCTCCGTACTGGCACAAACGCTAGTTTTTCGGTAATACGTTTGGCAGTATGTTCGTCCCTGTTACGTAGTGGGACTAATCCTTTGTGAAGATTCTGTTTTGTAGTTTATCTCTGGCCCGAACGTAGAAATCGATACCTCACGACCGTCAATCATCCAAGCAGAACTAATAACAGACTGAGGTACTGAATTTCACAAAAGACCATCAGCATATTCTAATAGTTTACCTCGTTCACTTAATTTTTTCATCATGAAGTGTACTCAGCGGTAAAATTAAATCGTAATAAAAATAAGATGATTTTAACAATATAATTTTATTTGATTATCTACTAAGTACGTTTTTGTGAAGGTTTTGCCGCAAGTGTCACTCGTTTATATCAGCTTAATTTACGAACGTTTTACCAAAGTTTATTTAGTTTTAAATGGCTGAGGCTCTAACTTAATGGATTAAGATAACTTTTAAGCAATTTCCCTACTTTGCTAGAATCCCAGTTGTCTCCATGTTTGCCGTTAGAGTTTAAGTGATTGCCTCACCATTGCCATTACGAGAATTATTGTGAATTCGATCCCGGGACACGGGACTAAATTTGTGTAATTTACGATTAGTCTGGATATTCTTTGTGTCCATTGTTTGAATGTTTGTTAATTTCCCTACGACACAGGAATTATTCCTCGAGCAGTTGTGATTTTTAATAAATGAATATATGATCTAGTTTACAGTTAGAAGAGAAATCCTCCAATGTCTACTCCATAATTGCTTCAGCACACGGCAGCTCTAAATAAAAACATAAATATTTACCTATAGATTTGAAGCAACAAGGTTACATGCTGCCACGGCGCCAGTTATCAGTGTTCCGTGTCACCGGCTCTAGGTCCAAATTATATTAAACTTATATACGTTTTACGATTTATATATTGAATAATATTGACATATATTTTGGTATACGCCAAAATATTCCGCGATTAAGATAAAATCAGTTTCCTTTCATTTCCTTAGTCAGTTTCTCGTAAATTCTATTCATAATAATTTTCTTACAAGTTTTAATGTTCTCTTACACTCTCTAGGGTTGCCAAAAGAAATGCCTGTTGTAATTTACCCGCGATTAGGTCTGTACAGTTAATAAAATAGAGAGATATAGAAAAAGGCATGCTGTCAGAAGGAGGACAGGGGCAAGTAATACATTTTTTGGAGTGGCCGTATTAAATAGGGGATACAACTGATATTGCAAGCGTTCTTAACATACTGAAGGCCATGTTAGTCATAAGTCATAAATAATCACGAACAATACGTTTTCTTTTATGTCTGCTACATGCCATTAATTGTGTTTAAGCTACTGTCACTCCTTATCATCAATGTAATTTTAAAATTAACTACTTAATTAATATTCATTATTTGCGATAGTCTTTCCTCGTCCATTCTTTCTACATGCCCAAACCAGCTTAACATACCCTTTTCTATTCTTGTCACTATATCCACTTTCATGCCGCATCTCTCTCTAATCACACTATTCCTTATTCTATCTTTCAGAGTCACACCACATATATTTCTCAGCGCTCTCATTTCTACAGCATTTATTCTGCTCTCATGCTTCTGCTCATGCTCAGGCCAGGTTAAGAGCACCTTGAACCGACGGGCGTGTATGAGGAATGTGATGAAAGTGAATGAAGCCAGAGAAGTGTGTCAGGATCGTAGCAAATGGAAATCCGTAGTCTCTGCCTACCCCACTGGGAAACAGGCGTGAATCTATGTATGTATGTATTTGCGATAGTCTTGTGAGAAAACGTTAGGTGGCCTAAAGTTGTCGATTTCGATCCTTCTGACAGTTAAAATAATCATTTAAGTACATGTAATATCAGCTCTGCATATGAACTGGCTTGGACCTCTTCTCATAGTGAGAATGGTTAGTCCTTAGTTTTACATGTTGCCCAAGTGCGGATAATGTGCAACAATAAAAAGAACTTGCAGACATGCAGGATGCCCCACGATGTTTTCCTCCACACTTACTATATCAGGTGATATACGCCTACACTATATAATACGCACATAGCTTCAAAAAGTCAGAGGTGCGTGACTTGAGATCTAACTCGAGACCTCGGCGTGACGGTCCAATGATCTCCCACTACACTATCGCAGCTATCTTTATTCAAGTTATTTGCGTATTAAATAGTTTAAGTAGAATGGCACACTATCGTCGTGAGGTATCTGATTCGGCCACTTCACCAACGGGACGATCAGAGAAAGTAACTCTTAAAAAAGGCGAGAGAAGTCGCAGGCATAGATAGTAAACTTTTATTGCCCATGCAAACGCTACCAGCTCAAATTAGACAGAAAATGCAAATGTGTAAACGAATAATCCTCGTTCAGCAAATATTTGACGTCGAATGACTTAAACCAAAATACAGACATGATAAAACGCATTTAGCACATTTACAAAATGTCGGCCACTGAAACGCATATATTATTTATAGATGTGCCCGCGGTTATGATTACTGCGCCGCCCCTGTGGGTCGCAGCGTGATGTTATATAGCCTATAAGGCTATTATAGCCTTCCTCGATAAATAAGCTATCCAACAAAAAAGATTTTTCAATTCGAACCAGTAGTTCCTGAGATTAGCACGTTCAAACAAACAAACAAACAAACAAACTCTTCAGCTTTATAATATTAGTATAGATTTTAAGTTAACTTATCATTGGTTATATAATAATAATAATATTATATCAGCCCTGTATATAAACTTTCCCATAACCTATCTTGATTTTAAGCAAGCGAAGCCGCGGGCAGTAGCTCTAGTCGTAAATAAACTCATCACAGATACAGAACAACTATTTGAACACATATTCATACATAGATGCCACGTCATAGAGATTGCGGTTATACCCGTTGACCAGACACAGTTATAGATTCCATGTTGTCACTGAGAAGTTATAGACTTCTGCCCAACCCTGAGACCTGACGCAAAACAGTCTTTTATTAACTACCATTACTGCAATGCAGTCAGCTATAAATATAACCAAGAAATATTTAAGTATGTTATTGCGCCTTTAAATACTATAGTAATTTGGTCAATCGCATTTCTTTAAATTTTAAAATGTGTTTTACTTTATAATATAAAATAAATTAATAATTTATTTATTTATATATAGGTATATATATTATTAAGTAGGTAATTCACAGAATACGGACACGTTGGTAGCATACGTAATAGGGATACCGTGAGTGTAGTCTATGACGGTATATGGACAAACAAAAATATGCGAAAAGTGAGGGTGAATCAAGATTCTTCTGCCTCACAATCGAGACATGACATCTCAGCACTAGTCAGCCTGTGACCACGGCCGGTGTAACCTGGTCGAAACGTCAAGCATAAAATAAGTAAACATTATGCATGTTTGCGTTAATACCCGTTACGTATTATATATACACATACCATCATGCAACGCGATAGTTTAAAAGATATTTATTCACCTCTAGAAATAAATCCTGTGCCGTGGGCGGCTTTACAAATATTCAAACAACGGACGGATACGGAACCGGCACATAGAACATCCAAACTGACACAACCATTTGTGGAACACACATTTTTTTAATTTGTCCTTTGTGGGATTAGAACCCACAACTCTCGACGTAGGAGCAGTGGCGAAACCACTATGCTATCTGTGCAGTGGTTACATCTTAACAATTACATATTAAGTACGCTTATAGATATATGCTCAAACAAGGTTGTACTTATGTTTCAAGCGAGAAAGTACTAACATACTATTTTCAGTTCAATTTTACATTATAATAACTAATTGTGAGAATTATAGTCTTCTCGATGTAAGAACAGCTTAACATAATAGTCCATCATGCTAGTCCAGACGTCCAGTACTGAATAAATGACTTCACACATCTTTGCAAACATTATGGAGAAATCAGCAAGATGCAGGTTTCCTGGATCCTTCACTTTTACAGCGACTGATAATTAACCCATAATTACACACATTTCGAAAAGTAAACGGTACTTAACGTGGCTCAAACTTGATATTTGAGACCTCCGCATGATGACCCTCTTCCTCCCAGCCTATGTCTAATATTTCTGATACTTAAAAATTAAAACTTATTAAAGCTTTAAGCTTAGCTTAATCCGTGCCTACTCCCTGATAAATAAAAGCCAACATATATTATAGGAAAAATATTAAATGTATGGATATAAAATTGTTCTCCCTTATCCTAAACCTGGCATCATCTTCCCGTATCTTCAAGGGAAAAGGTTGTCAAAGTATGTAGCTACATGTTTCCTTTGTTGTTAAATAACATTGTATGGCATTTTTTACGATATCTTTCGGTCCACAACGTACTTTACGACGAACCAAACGCCCAAAGTTTTAATTCCTGAATAAAGAATTTGAACACTAAAATGAAATTGACTTTTCCAAGTGAAATTATATTAAATCCCTATTTTATGATCTCTGGATGAGTTTTGTGCGAACTTAATTTTTGGGCACGTAGAGCAGAAAATACGTTGGATTTATCCAATTATATATTTTCTATGGTCTTATATTTTATAGGCAAGAACATTACGAAGTTGGTCTTTGATAAATTCAGCAGCCAATACAGTATCAAATTGTACAAGACTTTCAAATCGAACAGCTACTAAATAAATTCCAACGTTTTAGATGTAACCTTAAACCGCTGGCTAAAATTAACCGCGATGCAACATTGCGAATAACTTACATCAACAATGTATCACATTGTTAAGCGATAAGCGTACTGTACAAAAACGTGTAAAAGTACCCACATCGTGCGTATGCAATAACGAACAAAACTAATAACGAACGAACCAATTCGATTTTCGAATTTTTGACGACCACTCGACGTCGTCTCGACGCCCCGACGTCACTCGAACCTTGCCGATTGTAATTACACGCCAGTCCGAGCGGCGGCGCTAGTGGCGCGACAACACACCCAGCAGCCAACGCTACCTGACCCTTCCGACCTCTCACACACACCGACGCATAGAGCTCTAAGTAATCTAGCCGAGAAAGTACGCTCAAATTGTTCACGGTAAACATTTACATACAAACACACTCCGAACGCGAGGAGGTATCTCCTGTAACGGTGAACCCAAATCCAGGGATTAACTTCAAAGGGCCACACGGCGATTCTGAAAATGCGTTTTTATAGAAATACCGGCTTTGACTACAAAGATTTTGTCAGCGGATTGCGGAGCTGAATTTCGGCGGATCAGTCGATCTTGTTTCGGAAGGTAGGTCATTTTGAGAAATTCATGGGATAAACGACGTAAGACGGTTGAAGGCACGTCATTATTGAAAATTGCTTTAAACGATTTCGTAAGCAGGTGCGCGTATAGACATTCCGAATCTTGTAATTGTCTGAAGTTGCTTTCATAGCAAATTGCGATTTGAAATCCTTATCTTGACAAAATGATTCTATCAACTGCATAGCTTAAACATTTTTTGCCATGATAAAAACAACAGTGAAACATTCATAAAGAAGTCGAAACACAAAACAAAATATCGCAGGTACCGCGAGGCGATGCCGAAACAAAAACCCTTTACAATACATAATCACAATTCAATCCAATATTTTAATTTAACAACATATACAGTGCACCTGTCAGTGGGGCTTGTAATAAACGGCGTACATGTGCAATGTGCATTATTTAAATATTTTACGTCCATACAGAACACCACAAAGGTGAAACATGAAATAAGGCTTATATCGCAATAATACTGTATGAATATAACCTCGATAAATGCCTCACGTTTCAATCATGACCCAACGTAGCTATTGTTAATATTTTATCCATAAATTACGTATTTTTAACCGTATCCAGTGTCAATAAAGGAACTTTATTTCCAACTTCCATTAGCCGACATCGAAACGTGGACGTATATAAACTGATGCAGTTATTGTATGCTAACAGCTTTTGCATTTATGCATCCATTTGAAGGATTTGATCCGATGCAGCCCTACATATTTTTTTCTATTTTCCGATACGAACCTATCGGCGGCAATTTAAAATGTCGGTTGTACGCTGGTCCATAATTCAGAATTACCGGCAAGCCATCTTCGTTGCTAATAGAGGTTTATTAATATCGTAAAACTCCTGGCTTGCCCCTTAAGCGGGCATTTTGCTTTTAAATTAACGTCCAATGTGTATAGGGTTTAAGCCAGGCTTGTCCGCCAGTGGAAATCTGCCGTGAATGAGGATCTATGTCTGCCGTGCCTTTTTTATTGGACGTCTTGTCAGAGTTGTTTAAGCCGATCGAAATTCTCTGAATTATTTAATAAATACTTTATATTTCGTATTTTCACCTGGATTCAATTACGCCTGTTATCCCTTCACACCTGTAGCTGGTCTACATTTCACTAGATATGTTTAGGTCCTACGTCGTAGGAAGGTAGCTTATTTTAACGCTTTATGCCATGCCTTTGTGTTGTTATTGAAAATGTCCTGATAGATAAACTCGACGACTCTGCCGAGGCTAAATATTTTTCATATTGTGTTGTTCTTTCAAAGATGCCGGCCGATTGTACATATGTAAATGGTAGGTGTCATAGGGACGTATTGAATCTACCCACACATGAGGTGCGAAATAGATTACAAACTATTTCGTTTTAATTTGTTTCTTAAGGACTATTATGAGCATAAATGTATCGTAAATGAGTGGGTGTGAGATTGATAGTAATTATAAAATTAAAGCATTATTTGCTACATGCGAATTCGTTCCCGCTTATTAATAAGCCCTAACTTCTTAACCTTGATTCAAGCTATCTCCCTGCGAAATTTCATCAAAATTCGTTCGGCAGTTGTGTGTTATGAGTTATGCAAATAAATGTTTGATTTGATTTGATTTGTGTGATTAGTAGGTAACAATCAAACAGCAAAACTTTAAATATATACTAATATTATAAAGCTGAAGAGTTTGTTTGTTTGGTTAAACGCGCTAATCTCAGGCACTACTGGTTCGAATTGAAAAATTCTTTCAGTGTTGGATAGCCCATTTATCGAGGAAGGCTATAGGCTATATAAAATCACGCTACGACCCACAGGGGCACAGTAATAAAAAACGTGGGTGAAACCGCGGGCACATCTAGTCCATAATATTAGAAGCACTGTGCATCGTAGTAAGTTTATATTTGGTAAAGTATGGAAGGTTTGCCTTGAAAGTAGACTAGCTAAATAAATAACGCTGACAAGGCTGAAGAACCGTCGCACCAGGACATGGCAGCTTAGACAAATTCAACTAATCGCCTTCTGATTAATCTGGCGAAATATTTCATGCTAGTATAATCTATTAATATTTACAACTCCAAGGAACGGACACCTGTCACCGGTACACACCTATAGAAAACCCTGTTTTATAATCTATTTATAATATGTAGGTATATTGTTCTTGTTTCTTAATAAATAAACTCTTGGTTCAACGTCGGAAACAAGCAGGATGCCCGAATCCATTATGTCCATTACAGAACAATTACGATGACAATTCTGAACGGCTGTCGAGTTCTTCGATAAAACGGAATTGTAAATAGTCTAACAAACAAGGCCTAAACACTTGCCGACCTAGGGCAATGCTCTCAACTGAATTATAGATGCAATATCCTTCGAAAGATAGGTATAATAATATACAAATGTAATATCGAACGAGTAGCAATCCGTTGTAAATTTGATTGTAGATAGAAATGCATGAAGTAAGCCCTGCTTGCATTTATCGAATGGAAAACGTAGAAGACAAAGACTAGATGGGAATTGTGTTACTGTGGTCACTATGACACGTTGGTAATTTTTACTACCTTAATCTATACGCTGCACTTCAATCAAAGAGCCGAGGCCGTCCTAGGCCGACGCACTCGCCGACATAACACGTGCATGTGGCATTACTCACGAAATATTTTCATAAAAGCGAACCAAACGCACCCGTCCAACTCCCCCCGCGACCCCGCCCGCATACCCAGTAAAACCAGTTCAGTTCGTGCCCGGCCACCGTGCGCGTCGGTTGTCTCGCGGAGGGAGTGTTTCGCCGCGCTGTGTTACGAAAAACACATTTTGTACCAAAACCAAACCAGTGCTGTGGATTCCTATTATTATAGTGCCCGTGTGAGGTTGTGCCATTTCATATTGTGATGTTGTTACGAGATGTTATAGTGGAGGATTTCTCTTGAAACTGTGGAACGGGTTCCGCCTGCCGCCGCCGGACGCCTTTTCTCTCCGATCTCGGGATATCATTAAGGTATTTATTGTTACACCGGCTCATTGTTGCAAGGAATTCTTTCTACGACCCTTGTGTAAGTTAAATCGATAGTCTTGATTCGGTTTCGTACGCGAGCGAACCTCAGCGGGTTGTAATGCGTCGATATTGAATCGCAGATTGTGGATGGTGTTTGTGAATTTGCATTGTAGATGCGCGCGGCGTTCAATGTGCAATAAACATTGCAGCCCTGAGAACGGGTTCGAACCCGGCCGACGCGCGAGTGGGCGAGTATTAATTAGGCAAGTTGCTGTAACGGTACCGCTTGATGATACTACTCCAACTTAACGATCATTTGATAACTTTTGTTGTAGGATTTTCGTCGATTCGATTATAATTGTGTTAATAACATTTTTTGATGGTCGACCGAACATTATAAATAGTTACACCGACAGATTACTTTGATAATATTACTTATGGTCACCGAGCTTTTAAGTTTTAAACGAAATAATAAAGCTTAATGTCATAATGATCTGATGTTCGGTAGCTCTTTCATGATAGTGTGTTGTGTGGCATTAAACTTTTTTCTACCTTGACTGAGGTCAGATAGATATAGAGACGATAAGCTGTAATCTGTATGTACAGATGTTTTATATCTAAACCATTACACGTACCGGTAGAACATAACAAAACAACAGTAAACACGCAACTTAAAACTAAAACACAACTTCGTCAAAATAATATTTTGTGTGGAAGCTCTTACTTACTCATCGGGGCCGATAGATGGCGAGACTTGTCTCAAAACAATGAGCTTTCTCCATTGTAGGCACGATGTAACGTTTCGGGGGCGAATCTTTACTGCTAATTATACGAAACAACATAATAGATAGCTTTGTTAACCCGATTTCACCGAAACAGCAATCACAAACATTTTGTACACTAATTTTACGTTTCGACATTAAAACGGCACGCAATTTACATTACAAACAACCCATTACACTTCCCGTGAGCATTTATTATTTAAATAACAATTTAAGTATTGGCAAAATACAATTTAAATCACAGATTTATTATTTTAATCAATGAATCTATTATACGCCATACTACAGCAAAATGACAAAAGTCAACATTGATTGTTTCACTTTTAAAAGCTCGTTGGCGGCAAAAAATACTTTAGCAGGTAAAGTCGGTACAGACTAAAAAGGTACCAAGTAGGTAGTTCTATTTTAACGAATGTAAAGAGTAACATGGTAACTTATATTGCAAAATAAATAAAAAAGTCCAAGTAACTTCCACGTTATTAAGAAAATAACAATGCTGGTTTCAGATTCAGTTTTATTATCCAAATTTGAATACCTACATCGGATAACATAATTTTATATACAATTTAAGGGTTACATTTACAAGATGAAACCGTTGATTTAGTCGTAAACCGAGTCGTAAAGGCTGTATTGATGGCGGTCGTGTGTAAGATAAAGTTGTGGATTTTGAATAATAATAAATAAAGTCATTCAGAGAAACAAAAGTTTGGAATTTGAATAAACGTGGAGTAACATTATTTGATTAAATCGTTACGAATATTTAACAAAATCTTTTCTATTTTTCGTGTGGTTAGTGGCCAACCTCTTGTCAAGAGTTGTTCAAGCCGCCCGTAGGCCTCTGACATGGCTTAACGACTGCTGTCAATTTGACAACAACCGGGACCGACTTTTTACGTGCCCTCCGAAGCACGGAGACGCTCAGATGAAATACCATTAAGCAGTCCCCCATCTATAGACTGACCGCACCCAACGTTGCTTAACCTCGCTAATCGTTTACCGATCAGTGAGTGCAACTGGCTATGAGCGTTGTAATAGCGAAATAGTGTTGGCAGGCAATAAATTCTTAGTAGTTTTGATTAGTTCACTTGATTAATGTGTCTGTCTATCATTGAGTTCGTGTCGGCAGATAGTTCTGTATAAATTATAAGTTAATATTGATAGCATAATCGATAGGATCTATATTTTAGCAATTTCACTACTTACCTACAATGTACCGAACCGTTTAATCAACAAACCAAAGTAGCAGCTAAATAAAACTAATGCGCTAAAGAGGTTCAGCACTGAACCGTGTAAAGTAACGCAATTAAACCAATAAGTAGGAATTAAAAGTTTATAATGCTAAAATTACAATTATTAATAGGATTAACAATTTAGTAAATACAACATTCGATGCCTACTGAATACATACCTACCTAACATAAAAGCTTGCTGAAATGCATGACAAAATAAAATTGTTCATTTAAAAAAGCTGCATTGGTGTATACAATTATTACATATGGTCATTTACTTAAGTAATTAAGTCATATCTACCCCAATATTTTTTGTCACACAAAGCGCTCGTAATCAAAAACAATACATCTGGATTTATTACTTTTTCATTTTGGGTGCTTGAACGCACGTGTCGCAGTGGCTTTTTACTTTTTTCGAGAATGCCTCCGGGCGTTAATTTACCGCTAAAGATCCGAATCCGGAAACGTGCATGTCGCATCACTAGTTGTAGAGTGTGGAACAGATGTTGACATGTGTCGCCTGGCTGTATGGTGCATGGTGCACTGCCGTGAGCTAATTGACTAGGGAAAAAACGTGAGCTGCGTTCCGTTCGGCCCTACGGTTGTCGTTTACGCGGGAAACGAAATATACGATTGATGCGTTTTGGGAGTTGACTTTTTGTGTTCTCTCTTTGATTTATTCGGATTTATTTTTGGAAAAGCGAATACTGTTGGATTAGGGAAAATGGCCTTAAATAATTATAGATGGCGTATGTTACATGCATGTCGCATTTGGCACGACCCGCACGACTCCTAATTATGAGTTTTGATGATCATGATATATTCTACATACCTAGTTAATATTGCAACACTGCAACTTTAAACAATAATAATTGATACATTGTTGGCAAAAGTAACGTAAGCAATAATTAATCAGTAAGTAATTATTTCTATTACTACAATTATTTCTAGTATTACATCAATAAGTGCCAGCCAGTTGCTGTTTAAATATTGCTTAGGTATTACAGCAGAAATAAGCCGACATTTTTTAAAGTTCTTTTTCCAAATGGAAGCGATCTGTTAGAAAAAGAGAAATATATATTTTTGTGATTATTCTTAACTAAATCACTTTCTTTTTTAATCTAATAACACGATGGTGTTAAAATTTACGGCTGCTCAATTGGGGTGCGTTTTTGATTTATAAGAATTTTCTTTTCTAAGTTTGGCTGGATGTAAATTACTTTGGCGTCTAGCGGTCAAAAGGTCGAAAATAAATGTTCGTTTAATCTGTGGTGTGTTTTAGAGTCATGCAAGGGGGTTTTGTCGCTAACTAAAATTCTAGCTGCCTATTGAATTAAATTTGTCATTTTCTGTTACTGTCTGGCTTTTCTCTATTTTGTAGTAATAACAGCGAGAACGATAATTATTTAAATTCGTATTAGATTGAAATTAAACTGCTATATACGGATTTTATCGCGTTGTTTATTTGACAATTTATTACAAAATTTTGAAAATTTTTACACTACTAAGTACTACTATTAAACTTTACAAATTTTTAAGCTAATTAAATTATTATTAAACTATTTAGATTTAATTTATTTTTACACTTTCTTCTTTTTCGTATTAGATATTGATGAAATTTAAAACATAGTAAAGTAGTTAAGTAATTAAATAATCGAAGAATATTAATTTGAATGGTATTAAAAATAGCCTAAGTATAGTGTTTTCAAAAAATAACTGCAACCAAAATTTGTAGTAAGTAGAAAATAACAAAATATTCCTCAGACTGTTGGTAACGCAATGATTACGCAAATGTCTGTGATTTATAATATTGAAAACCAAAGTAGGTAAAATATATAGATAAATAACACTCGATATGTACCTACATGTAAATAATGAAGTGTTTAATAACAAGAAGCTAGGTACCAATAGTAAATTTACAGGGCAATTCCGATTGAGGAAAATATCGCAAGGAAAATCTGTTTGTTAAAATAATCTTCACGAGAAATATTTTCGTGGGTGTGATAACGGCTTTACTTCCACTTATAGTGACAGATACAGCGTGCCCATAGGGAACGATTATTGAAAATATATCGTTATTTATAATATTTTGATTGTTGGTTACAAGATCAGTTACTTAAAGGTTTCTGAAAGGCTAACGTGTCAAAATCAAACTTTTGTGCTTTGATTGGTTGTTACTAATTCAGTCAGCCGATAGCGGTTGACATGCGTTGGACCTTAGATGGTTAATTGTATTTGTTTGCCTGTCAAAAACCGGGGTTCAATCTAGTTTTTAATCATATTAGGTAAATTTTAGGGTCATTAATCCATCGAAATACAATCTGCTATTATGGCGTCATTGTCGGCCACTATGACGTATAATTAACTCTGGAACTCAATATGCGATCAGGATAATTACTAGTTCTAAAAACTTTATTGACTGTCCAAGGCTTGGCAGCGTGATATTTTGTATATGGTGACCCATCCAGATATTTGACCTCGGAAATGTTGCTTAACCTCATCAATTAGTTACTACGACGATTAGGCCTTATTAAAATAATGTCAATTTGTCTTACTATAAATTATACCTACTTTTGTAATAATGTTTATAATACGTTATATTATTGTCTCTGACAAAGTTCAATGTCAATGAAATATAACAACTCATTATTTATACCTACTACATACATACATCGTCACACACACAAAGGGTAAGCAGAGATGTAATAAACCAACATTTTGTCAATTCTAATTCAGGTTCTATAATATATACTTAACAGGGGACAACCTTTTAGCCGCCATCAGTTGTAGTCTCCGGGCTGTTAGGTACTAAGAATTATTTGACAGAAAAACAGAATAATGTTTTTCCCGACAATGGATTCAAAACCAAGACCTCAAACACAGCAGTTACATTTACTACCGCTATGATGCTCGATGGTCACCCATCTAGGACTATGACGGGGCAACGTGTGTTTTCCTCAAAAGCCCGTATAAGTAATAATCCGGTATTCTTTTTAAGCATTTATAAGTATATGACGTAGTTACTTCTAAATCTTATAAATTTCGACTCATAATCTGGTTATTTAAAGCTCTAGAAAACTACAATACAATCTTAAAATACACTTTCTCCAAAAACCAAGACTCTTA
This sequence comes from Catocala fraxini, assembly GCA_930367265.1. NCBI lineage: Eukaryota > Metazoa > Arthropoda > Insecta > Lepidoptera > Erebidae > Catocala > Catocala fraxini. The sequence goes on from OV884050.1 coordinate 10,399,005, forward strand.
AAAACAAAAATAACTAATGCGCACAAGCACTTACTTAGATCTAAATATTCCATCGACTTATCTTTAAAGTTTAACAGTAAAAAAAATACTGGACCATAGATTACCGTTAGCTGACGCCGACGGTCAGTTATGGTAAGTGCGGCCACAGATAATAAAGCACTGTATGTCTCCGTCGCCATGTTTCATCTTGAACGGATTAATTAAATTTGACAAGCCATTGTGACGTCACGAAGTTACTGTTATATTATGCGCTTGCCCTATCTTGACCTCTTAAAAAGTTATTTTAAAACTAACAAGCAATTAGTAAATGCTAATATTTAACTACATTGTTGGTTAAGTGGTGTGACCGCATATCTTCCATGAAATCCGGGGTTCGATTCCCAAATAACTTTAATTGCGCCTAATAAGGAGACGTCTCGAATCTCTCTTAAACTACAAAATAAGTAACTACTTACCTAACTATTAAAGATAAGCAGCCGTCAAGTTATACATGTTATACAGGTGGCAAAGAATATAGATATGTTCATATTACCGAAGATTGCCGAAGTGCACTACCAATTTCGTACCACTTCGGTTGTGTACATATCAATCACCCAAAATCAATACGACTGTCAGCTTATTGATAGATATCTATTGACAGTATTGAAAATTTGATACGATGGTATGCAATTTGTACTTTTATATTTCACTTTGTAAAGTGTGACACTAGTCAGATCTTATTTGCTTCCAACGCACGGATGGAATGAAATGATTACACCTATTGTGTTGAAGCTTGTAGATTAAATCATCGAGATAAACATGTCATGATGTAAGGTGTGACACATGTCAATGATTTCATTAGTTAATAACCAGCGTCCGTTAAAAGCGGCTATCTGCTATTAAGCTATTCCGTTTTTAAAGTATGTTCTAAATATGAATGCTTTTAAAAACAAAAGTTAAAACGGTCATAACTCCGACTCGGGTCAAAAGAATCGTTAAACGCAAAACGGTCGTACTAATCGAAGTCTATTATTGGAGTAAAATCTGTTTTTCTATACATTTACTGACACAATATTGTAGACTACTTACTCAGAAACTTGTATTATCGAAAATTACTGTAATATGTATACACTGAATAGAGTTTTAGTCTTAACAGATTATAATCTCGCTTAAAACTGCTACTATAGAGACAAAAACCCAGTTTAAGTGCAGTTCATGTAGTTCTGATAAAGCAAACAAACTTAAGTAATTTAGACATCAAAGAAAATTAAGCTTGGTGTATGGCATGTTAAATAAAGAGCCTTTTAGTAATTATATTTATTCTGTGTACAACAAGTAAACCGACCTACCTTTGTTTCGCTTACTAACATTAATAATAAAGCTTTAATATGTTATCTACTGGATGTGACTCTCCACTTTATTCGCGCAGTTTTAAAAACCACGGGGCTTAAACTATCGTCGTTATAAACTTCATAATTATTTGTTCAGCGGTTTGTCCGCAAAAAACGTTAGAAGTAAACTTTCACGGTTATAATATAGATTATTTTTAACTGATTTTCTGATATTACCATTCCAGTCGCGCTTTATTTACATCATTCAAATAACTCGTGGGTAGTTCTATAAACTTTCTAATATTGAATAATATTTAAAGTCAGACCCTCAATTCTTAGATTAGTTCGAATGAATTCATAATATTTATATATTAACTTTGGATATTAAAATTCTAATGACTTAACATTAATCACATAAATATTGTCATATCTACTCCACGTTTATATGTGTGTTCAAGATGTTTGTGTGTCAAAACAGCCATAAAAATAAACGCTTGTAAGTAAACCATTGAAGAAAAAGCTTTTAGTTTTTAGTACAAGATGCGTTTTGATGTCCACTTGAGTCATTATTTTTTAGAATGTGTTAGGCTTCAGAAGTGTGTGTAAAACCGCGGTATTTATGCTTAATCTTAAATATAAATAACGTTGATTTAAAAAAAAACGTATTTATTTTAACAATCCATTAAAATGCTCTCTTTATAGATGTTTCATAATAGCATTTAAATACTAATAGCCAGTCAAAAAGGTTGAAACTATTTTAGAGTGAACTACTGAAATAGTTTTCGTTCACCATTAAATAATATTTTTTTTCAATACAACTAAGTTGGCATACAAGCAAACGCCCCACCTGATGGTAAGTGGTCACTGTAGCCTATGGACACCTGCAACACCAGAGGCATCACTTGCGCATTGCCAACCCTTTAGGAAAGAAAGTGGGAAGGAGAAGGAGCAGGAAGGGGTAAGAGGGTGATTGGGCCTCCGGCACTCTCACTCACCGAACGAAACACAACAGTAGGAATATTGCTATTTCAAGTCGATATTCTGTGAGAGGGTAGTTCTTCCCCGGTCGAGCCGGCCCATTCATACTAAAATCAGCAAGGCTCTACTACTCATGAATCTGGACTCATTAGTTCGGCCTAGACGGTTTCTTCGGCCTACCATTACTGAATCATTTACGATATTACCTCCGATTATAGCAACAATCAATATTATAATAGTATGGTCATTATATTATCACTTGGATGTCCCTCGAAGCGACGTGTAAAGTTGGTCTAAGACCCTTTAACTATACTTAACTGCATTACCTAGACTTGACTTTAAGTTATAGCAGTCTGAGCGACTGTTAAATTTTTTTCCACGTTGAGATGTTAAGAACAGTTATCCTGGGAGTTATGCAACACTTTATTGTTTTATTACACCCGGGTTCTGTCGGAGTGCGTAAGGAAGTTACGTACATTACTGGATAGCCCCAAGGCGGAATGGTTATAAGAAAGCTATTTTATTGTCTCGAAGGCTCGCCTTGGAAATAATTTCGGTTGCCGTTAGGATCTCAAGTTGAAAGTTTATTGTAGACGGAAATTGTTTCAGAATTGTAGACTTCGGCCGTTCTGTCTATTGTCAATCAAACTAGCTAACACAGTATCGCACGATAAAGCGGACCCATGGAAAAGTTTGCGGAAATTGCTAGAATTCGTTTGTGTAAGGCTATGAGTTGATGAGATTACAAAGCAAAAAGCGAGGTTTTCAATCTAGCAATCAGCTACATAGACGATCGATTTATATAACATTGGTTTACGAGTGCCTTCATACCAAAATTCTGTAGTAACAAGCCGACGATTTCACACACCCCGAAAGCTGCAACGTACTGAGTTTTCCCTTTATAAATTCTGACGGATTTGCGTGTAGAAGGAGAAATGTAACGATAACAGCGACAGGATCGTTCATTTATGTTAGATTACAGAATGGTGGTGAGTCAAGTCTCGCGAGGGTTTTACGAGTTTCATATGACTCCGAAATCGGCTCTGAGGCCGTTTTCCAGAACTCATTTGAGAAGTTTGGTGTCATCAAAAGTGGAAATCCGTGCGTCATAAGCCTCTGATTCCTTTGCTACTCGTATTAAACCAATAAAAACTGTATGTAGAATCTATTCTTACTACTCGTCAAAGTCGAAATAGCTACTTTGGTATGTAATTTGATATAATAAAAAGTCTAAATATTGACGCGGCGTTTTATTTTATAGAATTACGACCCCATATTTTCACATGTGAAAGTATTTGACGTCATTCATAAAATCCTATTAAGCGCCATCCCAGCATAATAACATTAGGATATTTCAAAAGTGTCGTACACATTTGCGACCCTTGTAATACCACTGTCAACGCTAGTAATAACATCAGGTAAAAATTGGAGCCCTAACTTGTCCCTCGGATCGGAAAGGGGATATCGGTTCTCTCTTTCATTAATTGGTTCGAGAGGACAGAATAACTCGGGCCCGAGAAAGCCGAAACAGATGGATCACGCAGCATTTGTCATTTAAAAACGTTCGACTGGAATCCAAACGTTCGGCCCAACGATAAAAATTAGGCGCGCCTAAAATAATTGAACTCTTTTATTTGGGTCGTAACTCGGAACGTTTCGGATACTTTGAACGCAATCAAGTTCGCCTCCACTGCTTCGGAGTTAAATTGAGACATTGAATGTTTGCCATTTTCTTTTCCCTCCAATTTCGCGCCAATAGCAAAAGTAAAAAAGGCTCGCCGATACCACCAACATGGAAAGCGATATACGACCTCGCCGGAGAGAACCATTTCCTTTAATGTTTTCATGAGTCTCGAGAACTAAAGAGCGTGTAACAACGTATCTGTTCGTTGCCTTTTAATAGCCCAAGAGCGAACAAACTGCCAAGTATTAAGTTTTATCAACCATCTGCACGAATGTCACGTCTTTATTACTACTTATTCTTTGTCCTCATGAATGCAGCGGCCGCGGAAGCGGGAAAGGACGATATGTGGGTCCCGCTCCGGTCTTGTGGTTTTTGCCGCGCATGAAAAGGTAGGGAAACGAGCGTCCCTTTCGGGCATAGGTGTTCAATTCAATAAAAAATGGCGTACCTGAACCGGTCCCCTGACATGTTTATACATTTTTCTTACTGTTGTGTAGAGGATTTTTTTTGTTACGTATTTTCGATTGAGATTGAATCCAGAGCGTTATTAAAAAAGTTTTTGGCGTAATTCTCGCGGTGATTTTTACCCTGTGTTCGCGAAATTTAGCGAATTTTCATTTTGTTTTATGCTTATCGCTGTGTGACGTTGATTTATTAGCCAAGTGTGTATAGAGCACACGCATGACTGGATTTCAAATGTAAAGTAATTAATATTCAAATTAAATATTAATATACAACTAAGAAAGCGAAGTCGACATTGTTTTAACATAGAAATTACGTTGTTATGAATAACAAATGTTACATAGGTGGTTTTGTTAGAAGTAAAACGGGCTATTTAAGTGGCTTCACTTATAAAGTTTTGACGTAAACAGTATTTTAAACGGTGAGCTACGTTTAATATTACTCTACTTTACTTTTGTGAAGGATTGTTATTGAATAATTAGTTTGGGAGAACTTTAGTTCGACTCAAATGTGACTATTATTATTCAGACTTTAAATAAAGGGATATAGAATGGTTAGTATTTTATTTTATTATTAGACTTAAAATGAATGGAAATCAAATATACGCTATTAAATAAAACTTAAGTACTGCATGTCTAATGTATCAATTTAAAATCAAGACATTACAATAATTTATGAAAACGACGTCAAACTCGCTATGATAGCATTACCGATTGTACGAAAAATATTTACTATTCACCTAAAGACATTCCCAAACTCAAACAGCGCAAGCTAATGCAATAAAAACAAATTGTATTCGAACTCAATCGAATCGTTTGTCTATGTTCGCAGTTTAAAAAATAAAAATCCAATATGGCGGGTGGTAGCACTCACAGCACAGCTGACTCAGCGGCACCTTACGATGGCGTCCGTCGCTTTGTCCCAATGCCTTTTGCTAAGCGTTATGTACGTTTGTTACGGGAATTTTATCTTTTGGAAAGCACTGGCGCCAATGTATTGCTGCGAAATTGCTATTTCGAGTAATAAAATCTTTTGCTGTCACAATGAAAGGTAATACGAGAACGTCGGGCTTGTTTTGCTGACACGAAGATTGACGAATAAGTAGAATTATGTATGTACTCTCTGTTGTGTGTAAGAAGTTTGATGTCAGTAAATATATGTAGATGAAAATATTATGACGACTTTGTAAACGTGTAAGCGTGCCCGTCAATCATATTTTCGACCCAGATATAATACAAATGTCGGGCCTAAGCTAAGGAATCTAAGTATAAACTCGTCTTACACCTAGTAGTCGATAATACGTTTTCAACATTACTTGTGAAGTAACTATAGCTAGATAAATGTAGGAGTAATGATGTACCAATGACATACCCATCGAGCAAATACCCACCGGTTCAATGTTATCAAGAATAATAATTATTGTCTATAAAGTTAAGTAATTTTGAGTCATGTCTTTGTTTTGAATTTATTATTTCTATTTAGGTTTTACTGTATATAATAAAGACTGTACCTATCAAAATTATGATCAATAAATATTTTTTGAGTTTAAATTATAAAGATGTCAGTCTTTTGCACATAATGACAAGAATTTCGCCAAAATGGACACCATTTCAAAAATAAGCCTGCCTTGCATTTATGATAGACAATTTGTTACAAACGATTTAAATAGTCGTCCGGCCTTCTGCGGCCGTATGCATACGGAACAATTGCGCAACACAATGTATTCTTCGATTCACACAAAAGATCCAGGATTCGATTTTTAGATAAAATGTCTTCTGTTCTATTATTATCGAGTTTCGTAACGACGTTTAACGTTGAGTAATGCGTGTATTGAACATCTTTATTCGACATAACTTTCTATGTTTCTCAAGTGGCATTTTATGGCATTTAGAATAAGTAATTAGACTGGCTTAATAGTTCAGTGGCGTAAGCGTGACTTCGTACGCAACTGTTAGTCGTGAGGTCATACATACGATTTATGGGTGAAATAAAATGTTAATACACTTTATTCGTCTACAAAACCAGACTGATTTTTTGTTTGTTGTTTTGTCAACTCTCGGAATTAAAAAAACTTTTGTCTGTAGATTCATTGTCAATTAATTATTCGGAAGCATACAGGTCATGGAATTTGTTTATATTATAATATTATTACTTACATACTTTATATCATAATATTTATCCAATAATTAATAACCTAATTACTTATATTAATGCTTTAATAAATACATAATTTTAATCAAATTAACCACATATAAGATATTATAATATATAATTCAAATAGCTTATTTAACCCATTCAGATGCTTAATACATATTTAATTATTCAATAAATTTGTTTATCCGAACTATTTTTCATACTTAACATTATATTCGCTACGATATAACAAGGCCATTTTTTATATATATACTTAAGTATCACATAAATTGAACATATAATTTTTGATTGCGTCGAACTGTGACCCGTAAATGGGTATTAACATTTAGAAGCTTTACTAAGCCGTTATTAAATATTTAGCTATTAAATTATATGCTAAATAGCAGATGCTTTTATGTCAACGATTTAAATTATTAGATATTAGCGCAGTATGATACTATGTAAACTATCCTTTACAGTTCACAAGTTGATATTTTACATTTTATTGTAGTTTGCACTTGATAATTTTGTAATTTAATGTAATTATAGATTTGTTAAGCTATTTGTGTAACATCAAAACATATTTCAATGGTTTGAGCATGTGTGAGGGAATTTCAAGAATGTTGGTAGTTTTTGCTATGGCTTTAGTGTGAAGCTATATTAAGTTTGTTGCTTAACCATTTATTTTAAGCGGCTTTAAATAGTATGAGAGTATTTTACTCTTGTTTATTTGAATATTTATTTATTTAAACACATTTTTAAGATCTTTACAGGATATCCTAAAACGATATTATAAGCTAAATATACATAATATAATATAAATAAGACAATAAAATAAAAAATACTGTTTAAATACTATGCATTTTTCCGCAAATTCTTGGAATTTCGGCAGTCTACAGTGATAGATATCAACGTCATTGGCAATTATATTAATTAGGCCGTCCGCTGCGTTAAGCGGGTGTACGGAGCGGGCGCCCGCCGCGGAGACCCACGCCATGTTCCGTCACGGACTCCCGCCTCTCGCAGCGCCGGCAGTAACAAAGCAGCGCTCACTGATTTCCTAGAAACAGCTCCGCTCGCGTGCTCCGTCGCGCGGACACGTTGTCCGCGAACCGGGCCCGTCGCACGCGGTGCGGACGACGGGGCCCATGAAAATAGCAAACAGCACGGGGCGCCCGCTCCGTGCACCCGCTTAATGCAGCGGACAGCCTAAGTCCTATAGCGCGCGGCAACGGTGCAAACTTTAGTAAATTCGTCCTCGCTGCTGGGACAAACAACAATAATATGCATATTAAAGCAAACTAAAAATATATTATGTCGTTTAATCTGAGATATTAAACTCATCGATATTTTTTTTAATTTCTATACGGAGTAATAAATAGTTACCTACCTATTTTGGCAGTGCAGATGTGTCAATGTTTACTTATTTGTTTTGTCTGTAAAATATTTAGCGACATAGTTTATTGTCTTGGCTACAAATGAACAGACAAAATAACAATTTTGTAGTTTCTTTTATACTAACGTAGTACGTACGTAGGTAGATTTCGAGCCATCAAAATATTAGAATGCTGAAACTATTTTTCAGTTTAATAATCCGTCACTTCTATTTATTTTATCTACCATTACAATAAAGCTATTATACTTAATTAAAATTAAAGTAAATAATTAACTTTTTGTTTCAGTGAAGCTTGTAGCATTTGACATTGACATTGTCCTTGTTACATGACACAGCTACATAGTAGGTAATATTATTACTAGTATATTATTAGAAAATTTGAGGAAAACATCCTAGCTAATATTATAAATGCGAATGTAAGTTTGTTCGTTACACTTTCACGCCTTAACTGCTCAACCGATTATCATGAAATTTGGCATACACTTTGTCAGGGGTAGGTAGAGAAAAGAAAATAGAGGTTACCTCGATTTCCATGTTTCTATCTTTTTCTAGAAAAAGTACTGTTTCCAGGAGATATAAATTTATTGACGATATTTACACTAACGTGAGCAACGCCGCGTACGAAACCTAGTATATTACAATTTTAGTTAGAATACACTTATTAGTCGTAAGTACCCTTAACATGACGTCACAACTAATCAATTGGAATAGAATTATTTATGTATTATGTTTTCATATGTTCCATTTAGATATCATGCGTAGGTGACAATAAAACCGCGGTATCAAGTTCGGTTGCCGGGTTGGATAATGCTATTGAGTTTTTCCGTGGCAGTATTTATAATTCAATTTGGTATATCACAAAGGTTAATGGCGGAATGTGGGTGTAACACCTCTGCTTACCCGTTTGGGGTATGAAGGCATAAGGTTACATTATTATATGTAACATAATAGCATAATATAATAATAATTTATATGGCACATTATTTTACAAAACCATTTGTAATTTCCTAATTTCTGTTAAGGCTTCCACATATTATATTCTATGAAGTACTTAAGTACTACCGTAAACCATTTAATTCTTTGCGTAGGTTAGTCTTAAGACTTTTACTTGGAGGGGTAGGCAGAGTCTACATTTTCATCGTCGTCTACATTTCTATTTGCTATCATTATATGTTATCCTATATTCCCCATTTCTTGTATACCTGCTTTTTAAATAAAATTTGACTGCACCTATAGCGTTGTGGTTTAAGTGGTGGTCTCGCCATTGATCCTACGCCAAGTTTGATCCCCATACGGGACAAAAATTCGTGTGATCCACAAATAGGTTTTTGTCGAGTCTCGGTGTTCTTTGTGTCCGTAGTTTAAATGATTGCAAAGATCCCCGCGTCGCAGAAATTATTCCTAGTTAATTATAATAGTTAAAATATTAAATAATTCCTCAAAATACTATATTCTATGCAAATAAATAAATTCTCCCCGTGACCATGGCTGCTGAAAAGCAACCGAAACGTCGGGGAAAGTATAAAAATAAATTAAATCTAAATAGTTTAAATAATAATTTAATTAGCTTTAAAATTAGTAAAGTTTATTAGTAGTAGTAGTGTAACAATTTCAAAATTTTGTAATAAAGTGTCAAATAAACAACGCGATAAAATCCGTATATAGCAGTTTAATTTCAATGAATAATATTCGCGTAAATAGAAGACAATATTATGTAAGTAAATAAATAAATATTAAATATTCGCTACCATCACACTCTTTAAAGGTGTTTGACAATTTTATAATCGCAGTCATTGAATTAATTTTATTGTTTTAAAAGAGAACTACTTAAGGTATCAAGCCGTATATCGTGAGGACTTTACATAGATTGAAACGACGAACAAACAGAACAGCTGAGCTCAGAACAATATTCTGTGAATCACACATATCATTGGGATTCGAACCTACAACACTCCGACTGCTTGCACGGTACGACATTAGAACATTAGATAGAAAGACTAGGTATAATTTCTGTGTCAAAGAGGATTGTATTACTTAACATCGGAATACCTGACTTACAGACAACCCAGACTAGAAAGGAAATGAATGAATCATTACCCACAAACATACTTACGCATACATTAGACGTATTTACTCAACAAATTTAATTATATGTAAGTTTATATTTATTAATCACTAGATGTTCCCGCGGTTTCACCCGCGTTTATCGTTGCTGCGCCGTCCCCGTGGGTCGTAGCGTGATGTTATATAGCCTATAGCCTTCCTCAATAAATAGGCTATCCAACACTAAAAGATTTTTCAATTCGAACCAGAAGTTCCTGAGATTAGCGCGTTCAAACAAACAAACAAACTCTTCAGCTCTATAATATACTAGATGTGCCCGGGGTTTCACCCGCATTCATCGTTACTGCGCCGCTCCCGTGGGTCGTAGCGTGATATTATATAGCCTATAGCCTTCCTCAATAAATAGGCTATCCAACACTAAAAGATTTTTTCAATTCGAACCAGTGGTTCCTGAGATTAGCGCGTTCAAACAAACAAACAAACTCTTCAGCTCTATAATATACTAGATGTGCCCGGGGTTTCACCCGCATTCATCGTTACTGGGCCGCTCCCGTGGGTCGTAGCGTGATATTATATAGCCTATAGCCTTCCTCAATAAATAGGCTATCCATCACTAAAAGATTTTTTCAATTCGAACCAGTGGTTCCTGAGATTAGCGCGTTCAAACAAACTCTTCAGCTTTATAATATTAGTATAGATTAACCGTTTGGTCAAATATTGTTAAACTTGTGTAATTATATTATTACTGTAATATAAAGAGCAGGGTCTCCTTACACAGTTAATGTGTACTTTAAACGAGTACCCCAACTACTGATTATAGAATAGCACATAAGAAAATGACAATAAAACATTTTGAATTTTTTAATCACCTTTATTTTTATCTCTTCTGGGCTTCGAAGTCTCACACTTTGCGCGGCAGTAACGAAGTGACTTTAACTACTGAGCCATCCATACAGACAATATCTCGCTTTGTGACAAAAATAGAAAATGTAGCTGTGTGTATTTTAAATGGCGGCATTGTTTTTATCATAACATGTTTATTATCATAAAGAACAATTCTTGATTGTGTTAACATGAGTCACTTTGATACGAGTGAGGTGAATTATAATAAATAAACAATGAACAAGGTGATGTGTATCTATTTTTAGTATTTACTTGTTTTTGCACGCGGCTATGCTCGCGTTTTTCTGGATTGTACACTATGTCCTTGTCGGTACCCCTGCGATTTACCGCAGTCTACGATCACTCAGATTGCCAGGGATATCACTATTGCTACCGATTCTAAGAAAAAGTAATAGTTAAGTATTTAGTACTGACAGTAAAAAAAAGCTGTTGTCCGAACAGCAAAGCGATGACAACTTACACGCGAAATCCCTTGTGTTATAAGCCCAAGCGTCCCTTGGCAACAATAACTATTTACCATCAACTGGACCGTATACAAGTTTGCCATCTTGCCACTCATAAAAACAGTAAAACAGCGAGTAAAAACTTATTTGAATACAACATCATTACCTAAACACAGCTATCAAAATGTAAGTGTAACACACTTCTAACCTAATCTAATCCGTATGAACAGCCGTGATTCTGTATGTATGTATGTGTAACAAAACACTCCTAATTCCTTGACCACAAACGCCTTTGTTTGGCTCGAATGAGATTGATCCATTGTTCAATAAGTCATTAAAATGTTGGCATTTTCCTTATGGCTGCGGAAAAGTAACTATTAGGTTGGTACTTCGAGTAAAAAACAAATTAAAACAATAGTTAGAAAGCCTAACGATAGCTAAGTCATACAGTCTGCTAGCGATCAATGTACCGAGTGAACTGTTGTAGAACTGGTACATTGTCGCTTGTTAAGGCTGTCAACGAACGTTTCCAGTATTAGCATTAGCATTAGCTTGACTGTAGCAGTGGGTGTGGTAGTAGACTCTCGTGTCATAAATTGGCAATAGGGTTCGATTCCTGTTTCCGATAAAATGTTATTGGGTTGTCTATTAGTAAATTTTAAGTATCAGCACGGTAGTAAAGATGCCCAGAAAACGTCAAAAGACTCGTTTCCCTATTTCATAGGACTTAAAATACAGCTACCAATATTTGGATATAAAACATCTCTACTTATTTCTTCGGAGATTAATACACACATCGTGTGAATGTAATATTTTAATACCGGATTTTATGAGAAACTAGCTTTTGCTCGCGGCGTCACTCGCGTAAAAGTAGGTTAGATTGTGGTAGAAACAGTACCGGTACCGGTATTACAACTACTGTGGTAAAAAAAAACACAATTAAATACGCGTGAATTTAATCAAAAGACGTAAGTCAGTACTGCCAAGCTTAAAATTTGACATTAAAACCAAATGTTGCCATATTGATTTTTACTATAGACAATGTAAAATTTTGTCATTATACAGATGAGCTTTTTCAAAAAACAATTGTATTTCATCCCGGTAGTTGCAAAACACCTCAATTTACGGTACTTAAAATATATTGTTACTCGCTGAAAATAGCTTTCTAATGGTGAAATAATTTTTAAAGTTGGTTGTATACTTTTTGAGTAATATCCTTACCAACAAACAAATAAATTTTTCTTCTTTGTAATATTAATAGTATAGATTACATGTCTAAAGTAATTAAAATGTCCACTAAAGCTGCATATATTTCGCATTCCGCCATTAATAAATAAATGAGCTCCAACTATTTATTACTACAAATGTTAAAATTCCAATCCGAGCTTCGTAAAATTCTTTGAACTTTCACAAGGTTCAACTAAAGTACCTATTACTAAACACGAATGCCGTCTCGTTCACACTGCACGAGGAAGAGCGAGATAGCAATATCGGGGCATAATTCACGCAGCTTTTAGTGGAGTTGCCGTAAATCTTTTGTAGTCGATTCGCATTGGTTGCGCCGGCGCTCAAAGATGCGCCGCCGCTGTCTTTTAGATTAAGTAAAAGAATTTAATTTAACCTAAAGCGAAAGTAAAGTACGTTTGTGCTCTTACCTTTTTAAATTAATTATTAGTGAGGGAAACTATTGGACATGCTATTTTATCTTGATTAGCTAAACGCCGCGCTTTGCTGTGTCGGTTGGATATTAATTATAATTAATAAATAAATAAATTATTATTATTAAATAAATTATTTTTAATTTCCTTTCTCGTGGGTGCTTCGGGATGAAAAGTGTATACGTATCTTTAACTTATAATATCGTTTTAGGATATCCTGCAAAGATATTATAAATGTGTTTAAATAAATAAATATTAAGTATATAAAAGTGCAACATTGTATATAAATTGTATTTTAAATCTTTGACTGCCTTGGTTACGCAGCGGTAGTAAAAGCGACTATGTTCAAGGTCTCGAGTTCAATACCTGGTGCTATTACATTTATCTGTCAAGAAATTCTTAGTAGTAGCACGGAGACTGGAACTTAGCCTGGTGTCTACCTGTCTAATTTAAGTTAAGGACCCACGTAATACGTAGTAATCTAAACCTGGGACCTTAAATATACTTGGCAAAATGTAGATTTAATACTTTTCTGCCTGCCCTTACGTGGATAGAGACGAGACTGTTTCTCTTGCCTTCTCTCCTTTTCTTTTTTTATGACCTGTCCTGCAGCAGGTAGTTCCTGTGTCGTGGGGCTTTACGAACATTTAAACAACGGACATAAGGAACATCCAGACTCGGAACACCTATTTGTGGATTACAAATTTTTGCCCATATCGGGATCGAATCCATAATATTCGACGCGGTGGCAGTAGGAAGGCGATTACTTAAACCTTTACACCATCTGTGCAGTCAAATGATAGTATCTGTATGTCTATATAAAACATCGTCTTTATTTGTATGTGTCCCCATGATGTTCAGACATGACAATATAACGAGCAACGGCTTAAAACTTAAGCTATACCATAACAACGTTGAAATTGTATATTTTATTTCAGTTTACACATACATAAATGGATTTTTTATCCAAAATAATCTGTTGTGAAAACATTCCGATTTATGTTGCCATATAAAATAACTTAGTTTTATTTTTAAATCCAGATTACGCTTTTTTATTTCTATTGATGTGTCAACACTGTGTTGGAACTCGGATATTTGGCTCTATGTCGTAATGGTTTAAGTGATGTTGTTACTACCAATACGTATAGTGGTTCAAGTCCGGATTGAGTCTAGACTTGTGTGATTCACAGAAAGTTGTCTTAGTTTTGGATGCACTATATGGTTCAAATTATAATATATTACAATCATGTAGCAATTATTCAAACGTGTCACTTTTTACTTTTCTTCTTTCCGTGTGGTTAGTGGCCAACCTGTTGTCAAGAGTTGTTCAAGCCGCCCGTAGGTCTCTGACAAGGCTTAACGACTGCTGTTAATTTGACAACAACTGGGACCGACATTTTACGTGCCCTCCGAAGCACGAAGATGCTCAGATAAAATACCACTAAACGCTCACCCATCTATAGACTGACCGCACCCAACGTTGCTTAACCTCGCTAATCGTTTACCGATCAGTGAGTGCAAATGGCTATGAGCGCCTGAACGTTTAAGTTAAAGTTTTTGATAATTTGCTGGCTTTAGCTTGACATTTTATAGCGATATTGGTGAATAATACGCCCCTGTCTACCCTTCAAAATACAGGCGTGATGCTAAAATCATAAGATTAAAAATATGCAGAATGCTATCGATGTCGTAATCCCAGCCCAGCGGTGGACAGTGGGCAGATATAGAAATTGGGTCGAACGTGTCGTTCCGGCCTCTCTCGTCCGCCTCAATCTAACTAACATGCCAATAGATCTGATAACAATAACTTGTTCTATTTTGCTTGATATTTGAACTAAGATGGTGGATAATACCCGTATTTCTCTAGTTATTATGGTAATATGATTTTGAATGCATTGAATTATGTAAAGTTAATTTTAAACTTAAAAACATGTCCACTGGGCTCAGGTTTTTGATTTTGAATATGGAACAGTTGCAGTAACAGATATGGAAGTGACAGCTGTCAATTATGTCAAAACATGGACGACATGTCATTGTGTAAAACTACTTTAAACAAAATATGTCGCTCTTTTTAATATATTATCGAATATTAATATACAGTAGGTAATTATTTACTGATCTTTGAGATAAGTGAACTTGATACCATTAGAAACAGTTTTAAGTTTGCTATTACTATAATAGATCCTATAATGATCAATAGACGAATGTAAAAGGACACCAAAGTATAAACTGTCATTGCTACTCGATTTCTGGCAGATTATGTGCAAAGGTGCTAGCCAAGTAAGTAATCATTTTCTGTTCATAATATATCTGTCGAAATAAGGGTACCAGTAGTTAGTACCTATCTTCTTCTTCTCTCTTAGCCTTTTTTTATTATTCCCAAGTCACTTGGGGTGTATCACATATCACTTTTTACACGGAGCGGCTGCCACCTGACCTCCGCAACCCGAAGGCTAACGATACCTTAAGGCTAGACCAGTGTCAGGATATTAGAGGGTTACTGCCTTACCCAATAACGACTGCCATAGATGTTCATGGCAGCCGGGACCAACGGCTTAACGTGCTCTCCGAGCCACGGAGCAGGCGATAATTGTCGATCAATACGCACATAATTTCGAAAAGTCATATAACTTCTGAAAGTCAGAGGTGTGCGACGTGGGTTCGAACCCGAGACCCTCTGCATTGCAGTCTGTTGGTCTCCCCACTGAGCTATCGCTGCTATGATATGAACCAGTAGTTAGTACCTATAACCAATAATATTTCAAACTTGGTATTATATTACACTCATAGTAGTGTGCGCCGAAAATCTAGTGCCCAGACTAAGTTGTTATTAATAACTGCACTTGTATTGATACATTTGAACTAATAATATAATATGTATCAAATGAGCTTACGTGAACGTACGTACCATTAGCTATCATTCGAACAATTGCGTTTTAAATGTTTTGATAAAGAATCTTGTTGAACCGATTTTGTTTCGAAAACAATCGAAAACGCTTGTGAGTCTTCACTTCGCGTGCGCTATTAACATGACCGCTTCTATACTTATATATGATATCTTTGATTATATATGTCATGTCATAATATATCATGTCATGACATGTATATAATTTAAGGATGATATCATCGACCATAACCCATTTATTCTCATCATCAATATCGCATTGAAGACATATTTATTAATTCATTAAAGTATTGCATGCTTTATAATTTATCGCCTCACAATGTAAATAGTATTGGGTCTGATGTACATGACAATAACGGCGTACATAGACACTCCATAATATATTACAACAAAATTTATATATATACAAAACATTATACAAACATATATTTAAAGGGTATTTAGAAACCACTTTATAATTAAACTTTCTTAACATAGTTAGTTTGGCTCCGCAGCTCCTGTCCCTGTCAAAGCTTAGGTAGATACTTCCCAAGTAGGTCACGAGAAGCATCACTAGAACAGTTACATCTTAAAATTGCATTCACACAAACATTCCTTAACTCACCGACTTAGATTAATGACTGTTGAGTTAATTATGCAACTAAATAACGAGTACAACACTAGTCGCGTAATCATAGGGATGTGCAAAAGTTCACGATAACTTATCCGTAGATCGCTTGCATAATTCTTGTGTGTAATAGTGATGTGTGTTGTAAGCGAAGAGCGGGGCAATATAGCAGATGCTGTAGCATGTTATTTTTAATTACAGATGGTGTTAGCGGATTATTGTTGCTTTCAGTTTCAGAGGATTTCCTTTTACGGACACTTCGGTTATGGCTACTTTGCCTGCTATAGTTTTCATACGATATTACAATATGGATTTGTTCAAGAAGGGTATGAAGGTTTTAATTGGCAACGTGCGAGTGATTCTTCTCGTAGGCTATCACTTTTTAATTTTGGTTACCATAAGACGAATCTAATACAATTTTTTCTACAGAGTAGTAGAGCCTCGCTGATTTCAGCATGAATGAGCCGGCTCGACCGGGGAAGAACTACCCTCTCACAGAATATCGACGTGAAATACCAGTATTCCTACTATTGTGTTTCGTTCGGTGAGTGAGAGTGCCGATGGCGCACTCACCCTCTTTCCCCCTTCCCGCTCCTTCCCACTTCCATTCCTAAAGGGTCGGCAACGCCGCAAGTGATGCCTCTGATGTTGCAGGCGTCTATAGGCTACGGTGACCACTTACCATCAGGTGGGCCGCTTCTTTGCCACCTTAGGTGTATAAAAAAAAGACGGTTCTAGCAGACTCCGTTTTGTTAGTGAGAATTTAAGTTTAAACACCAACCGAGCGAGACCTAATCATAGGCCACAAACTTAAGCGCCGTTATTTAAACACGGGACCGATAAAGCCAGACATTAGTACTTTATAAAATAGTCTCAAAAAATATTTTATGTTTATTAAAAAATAATTTAATCCCTTAGGTCACTTAATCACACTAATAAACGTCAAGTGGTAAGTTTATTAGTCTGAAACTCAATATTCGACCGTAATACAATACATTACAAAACAATTATCCTATTTTATTAATATTAACTATCTGCACTTCTTCTCCAATCTATATATTTTAATTATGCCATAAACTCTGTGCCCACAATATACTAAAAAGATGTTGAATTTTTTTTAACTTATTAATAATAGCTTAATAAGCAGTTTGCATCTTACACCACACAACAAAAATGCCGAGTAGGCAAGAACAAGAACATGCTCATCCAACGCCTCAATGTTTCGGATCATTAATTTGACACTCGGAATATCTCAGAAGTGTTACAATGGCCGTACGGACCCGCCCACAAAGCGTTTACGGGTTAAAGGTTGCTTCTTTTTAAATGTAGCTCGGGTTAGGCAACCCTGCTTTTGTTAATGGAATTGTAATGAGCACGCTGGTCGAATAGGCCCCTTCTAATTTGTATGCTCGCGTAGAATAGTTCCGCCGTGGTATACTATAGAGGTAAAAATAATCTAGCTGTCTCTTTCAGATTTCTTAGTGATTATCGGACCTCTCGGTCGAGAGTGAGGCGAATTGCGCGGCATTCTTGTTGGTTTGTGTAGGTGGTGTTTGGTAAAGTTTAAGCTTTGTCTGGACCCTTGAATATCTGTAAGTAAAATTCTAGCATTACTATTCTAATAGTACTGGAATAAAAAAAGGTATACAGATATGTCCAAGAGAAATAAAACAACCGTGCTTTTGGTTACGGGGCGCAACGGGTCTGTAAAGTACCAGCTAATCACTTGTGCAGCCGGTACTTTAAACTTCGTTGACAGTCTACCTATCGGCAATCGTTATTAGACTATAAGGACTAATACTAGCTAAATTGCGCTGTTAAATATGAAACCTAATGTTACTGTCTGTTATGTTTTCACGGCGAAACTGCTATAGCGATTCTGATAAAACTTACTATGGAGATAGCTACAAACATGGATAAACACATAGGTTTCTTTAAACTTTAAACGCTTATAAAAACATTAATACTAACGGCAGCTTTTATTAAAGTGGTCGAAAAATAAGTTGTTACATGAATCTCGTTTCAGAAATTAAGAAGGAATATGGTCCAAATAGATGATATTAGGAACCGTAAGTGGATATAGTATTTAATATTGTCTTCTATTTACGCGAATATTATTCATTGAAATTAAACTGCTATATACGGATTTTATCGTGTTGTTTATTTGACACTTTATTACAAAATTTTGATAATTGTTACACTACTACTACTATTAAACTTTACTAATTTTTAAGCTAATTAAATTATTATTAAACTATTTAGATTTAATTTATTTTTACACTTTCCCCGACGTTTCGGTTGCTTTTCAGCAGCCATGGTCTCCCCGTGACCGTGACGTGAATTTAATTAGCTTAAAAATTAGTAAAGTTTAATAGTAGTAGTAGTGTAACAATTTTCAAAATTTTGTAATAAAGTGTCAAATAAACAACGCGATAAAATCCGTATATAGCAGTTTGATTTCAATGGATATAGTATTGTTTAATCTAATCCGTCAAATTAATTGAACGGAGATAAAAAATCTGTTCATTTCCTTGTCTTTGATCTTTGATCATTTTGCGGTTTGATACATGTTCTTTATTTATAAGATGTTTTTAAGTTGTTTAGTCTAGTGTTTTTGATTAAATTGATGTCCGAGGATTGACATAGTACTATTTTACTATTTTTTATAATATCATTAGTGAGTCTTTGATTTCTTTTTCTTAGTGATGTTTCCTGTTCGTCTCAATTAGAGTTTAACAAAAGCATAATATATTTTTCATAATTCGTTTGCTTTTTGCATGTCTCTCTTTTGATAGCAATAATTATTTTGTCTTTTGATATTAAAAGTTTTAAATGGAATTATTGCATGAAATTATATTTACTTGTTGTATCCAGTTATATGTATTGTTTTATCGAGGATACTACAATTATACTCAATTTAGCACTAGTTTGCTTTCAGTGTGCTTTAGAGAACTCTGAATTGTGAGTAATATTAAAGTAATATTAGGGCTGACAAGACCGAAAAGTGGATTCGTTTATTATTAAAAATACATCACGCGTACCTTTTTCTAAAACCATACCATTTCTAGTTTACGAATGTAATACTTGAAGAAAAATAATACATAGATAATAATATCCTTTCGCTTACTGAGAATAGGCCATATCTAATAGTTGCACAGTTAATAAACATAACAGATAATAATAAGTTTAGAAATCAAAGCACCTAGTAAAATAACACGTGACGAACAACGATAAGGACGCCATCTTTGTTACGACCACTCATAAAATGGCGAACACACTGGCCAGTAATAAAATCACATTGAATATCGCCTTCCCATTGCCGTTAAATAACTGATAAAAGTGGAACGAGCGTTTAATATGGTGTGTGATTAAGTATTACGTAAAGATAGAGTAGAAAGATCTATCGGAGTTTTGGTCTACTAGTTAGCTGTTATCGAAGTCTATTGACGCTTGCAAGTCAAGGATATTTGCCTACCCGTATTTAGAAAAGGGACAGTTTATAAAGAGATTTTATAGATTTGGTATTGCTACAATCGTTGTATTAGAAATTGTCTTTAAGCTACGTCGATCTGTTTTAATTTCAGTTAGAGTACATATTTGTTTTATTTGACATTAGATGTTGACCGCAGCAGTACTTTTTTTTGGATGAAAGGTTCTCTATGTCCTTTTCTGTACCCCTGACAACGTGTATGCGACGATATGCGTAATTTCATAATGATCGGTCGACTAGTTAACGCGTACAAAACAAACTCACATTCGCATTTATAATATTAGGTACGATAAAATCGTTAGACTTAGGATAAAGTCTTAGTTTACTGAATAAATCGTGAATATATCAACAAATCTTCATAAATGAAACTAATGTCAAACTAATCGTTAATTGTAATTCGATGATACCCCACATAAAGACTTATTTTCATTCAGTATAGTACTCAGGTTTCTTGTCAAATGTTCTGTCACTAGTTCTAATCACAATGTGCTAAGGTTCATTTTTATTCGAACTTAAATTGTCCATGTAAGTACAAAATTAGGTGTAATTTAATGTTTAAATCGTATTTGACGAGCTAAATGGCGCGGCGATCCTCCTTTGGTGCTAAAGGATCGTTCTCGGTGGAACGAAATGTTTGTCGAGCCCACAAATATTTGTTCCAAGCCTGGCTGTATGTGTACTTGTGATTTGTGTATTTAACGAGTTGATACCGGGAATTGTAGTAGGCTTTGAGAACCGTTACTGTTTGGGTTTTAATCTATTAGAGTAGTATAGAAATAGCGATGTGAGCAAAAACAAAAAGTATGTCCAATTACTAGTAAATTCAGATATAGTTTAATTAATTAATGTTTTGTAATAGCCTTTCATTACTAAATGCAATAATGTCATGCTATCAATTTGTATTCAATATTTAACACATATATATTAATTATCTGTATACTTCCTAAAATGGTAGACAGACGTGTTCCTATATATAACTTGGCCTCTGCCATTTATTGGAAACATTTTTAGATAGCATACTGTTACTAAGAATTGCCTGGCGAAAAAACGTATGCTGTGTTCTCCTTGCAAACAGTGCTGGTGATATTCGTGTTTCTCAAACATTCCTTATCATAACTAACGCATTTTACGCTGCAGCGTAAAGTTACGGACCTAAGTGACGTCAATATAATTACTCATTATTATTAGCATCGAATGTTTTTTTCTCTTTCTGTAGTAACTAAACCCGACCACAGTTCCATGTGGTTCGGTCTGATATTAATTATTAGGGAAGTAAAGAAAAGTATTCTAGTTGCCGTTCCCGTGGGAACTTTCAGATAAAAAGTATGTTAAAACACTACTATTTAGAAATGCAACGTCGTGTAAGAATTTCAAGTCAATCCATCGACTACTCTTCTAGTTTTGTGGACACAAACAACCGAAACAACATTTTTATGTACATATATGTATATTATTGTATCTACATTAAACATTTTTATATTACTTTTTATCACGCTTGACGTAGAGAAAATTCATTATTGAGCTGGTCTGTCAGTCTGTTTTTCTCTTTAAAGTACCTATACATTGTAGGATAGTAAATGTAACCTGGGAGGTTTCCAGTTATCCTAAAAACAGTTTGGTTGCCAAAATCTGTCTTTAATTCCAATAAGGCCTCTCAGTCGTCTTAGAGTTATTGCAGTTTCTATATTTGCCGACTATATTACGACATGACTGCATTGCCTTGCCATTGCCACTCCGAGTGTTGTGGGTTCGATCCCACACGAGACAAAAAATTGTTGTTCCGAGTCTAGCTAGGTGTTCTTAGAGTCCATTGTTTGCATGTTTGTGAAGTCCTCCGCGACATGAAAGAATACTAGGGCGGGAGCTATCTTATTACAAAAAACAAAACAATTTCTTTCTTAGAAAGAATAATTAAGTGCTAATGAAATATTGTTTAATGAATAATACTTCACAAACTTATACTGGTTTATTCCTCCAAGTGATTCACTCTAGACTAACGTCAGAGGTCATGAATGAATAGTACCACTGAGTCACACAAACGTACTAACTAACTCTTGTCCGTTTCTTCACACGTTTGACTTGTGACATACTAATTATAAGTATTGTTTTGTCTATTCAAGAAAGAAAATAAAAGAAACATAAATGTCTGGTCAGCAATTAGTTGTATTGAGGTTTATAAATTTCGCCGCGAGTTAGAACATATTTCTACGTAACTCTCTCTATCAAAAAAAATAATAAAAGGAACGAGAAGGCAGAAAAAGTGATTATTCTTAATAAAATACATCAAATATACTACAACTAAATTTTGCCCGCGGCCTCGCTCGCGTAAATGTAGGTAAAGTTAGTAACAGTGCTTCTCTCTGGATAAAAGGTACCCTATGTTCTATTCTGTTCCCCGGAAAACGTGTATGCGAAGTTGCATGATGATCGGTCGAGTAGTTAAGGCGTGAACGTGTAACAAACAAACTCACTTTTGCATTTATAATATTCTGTGACGGCCTTGATGGCGTAGTAGTTAGTGTAACCCACTGCCACGCTTGAGGTCGCGGGTTTTATTCCCGCACAAGTCAAAAATTTGCATGAACATGTATGTTTGTCTTGGTCTGGGTGTTTCTATGTATAATATGTATGTATTTACAAAAAATAAGTATGTATGTATGTTTATTCATTGTCTAGCACCCATAGTACAAGCTCTGCTTAGTTTGGGCTAGATGGTGTGGTGTATATTTTCTAACATATTATATTAGAAAATACCTGGCCCTTTGGGAGGCTTACACGGAGACATGGGTCCAACGTGAAGAGGCCCTTCGAGAGTTTTAATCAAAGGTGGGAGGGAACACCGACAGCGGCACTAACCGCAGCTCGCGTAGGACTATTGCTACGTATGGATTCTAATATATGGGTTATGGATGGACCAGTATACTGGTAACTATGAATGAAAAACGGCGTCTGCCCTGAATACTCTAATAGCATTAATGCAATGGGCAGACGGTGACTCGCCAATTTACTAGACGGCCCCCTGAATAGCCACCATAGACATACAAGCCAGCAGCAGATGGCAACACCGGTGCGAGTGGGTAGGGGTGTCGAGCGGTGCGGCGTCACGGGTCTCGTGACAACGGAGTTTGTTTGACAACGGGTTTCCCCGTAATTATGCCCTTGAAAATGACACTTCCATCCCCAAGCATATAGCTCTAGGCCCCCCTCTGACCGGCCGACCAAGGCAAGCCAGAGTTAGGAGTCCTACGGACGCTCTTGAAGTCCCCCCCCAGCCAACCAGTAACGGCAAGCCGGGGACGAGGCCCTAATCGACTCTCTTAGGCATTCAGGACCGCAGTGTCGCCACTTACATTCAGCTCGCTACAAGCTGCCCTGCGGTTTGTGCGCTTTTATTTAACCTGGTGATACGTTTGTTTATATCACAAGGCGAAGGTGGTAGTTTAAAAGCCAGTGTACTGTTATATAAATATTATTATTAATATTAATATTAGTTATGATTAATACTTCTGCCAAATTGCAAAACACTTTGTAGTTAGACGTAGACATATATGTAGGTAATAATATTAGTTCAGTTTATAAACTGCCAACTGTTTGGTCAGTGAGACCAAAGTGAGGCAATGCGTATTAAAAAACTTCACATTATATCTTTGAGAACATTATGAGGCACGCTTAGATAAGCAGGTTTCGTCATTATGTTCCTTGACAATTAAAGCAAGCGATGATTACTATTTTATAGGTGTATGACTCCAATAAGGAAGATGCGCGTGCCGTGGATTCATACTCAAGACCAGTATGGCAGTCCAACGGTCTACTATATTAAGGATATCGCTACTTCGTCTTTTAAAACCAACAAAAACGTTATAATAGTAATATATAAAGACCCTTTTGCTTACTTGTATAGTCTCTTTCAAATACGAAGTCCCTTTTGACACTTCATAGCACGTAATTCTGCACATTTCATATATATACATAAAAAAAATAAACAACGCTTACTTATGGTACTGCAGGTAATTTGAAAAAAATAATGGCATTCGATTATATTGTGTTTGTAATGTTAATTCGTAATCGATATGAAGTGCCGATTGAAATGGTCTCTTCGCTATTACTGTTCAACGATCATTTGTCGAATAGGATTTTTTATTTGAAACAGACTATAGTTAAATTATAATGAGTACTGACTTTATGTCAGCCATAGCCACCCATCTAAAATTTGACCTTGGCAGCGTTGCTGGCACTTACAAAACTACGCCATTACGTCACAGGTCACGACTAGGGTTTTAGCTATGATAATACTGTAATAAAAAAAGAAACGAACGAACTTCTCATGTTCGGAATAACAAGTTAACCCACCACTTTTAATGAAAGGCCGTTTCGTCCGAAATGTACGTAACCCTGCAAAACTAAGGGTATAAGCTTCAAGGACTTGGGAAGTCGATCAAAGTGGGATTTGCGTCGCGATCCGCGCGACACATCGAGGGTTGCGTCTCACATTGAAATTTTGTTTTTGTTTATTCAAATTGTCAGGTGAGATTTGCTGGGTCGGAATTGTATTGTATCGGGAATTAATTGAAAATAAATATACTATATATACGGATTTCAAACAAACAAAATATATTTATTTAAAGCAGAAAGCTACGAATGCCAATAACTATGGAATTATACATTTAACAGTCTGTCCGATGTATCACATATATATATATTATTAAATGTTCTTTGGTTGGTATTCAAATAAAATGCTTCATGATAGATATGGATATATATCGACTGGTACCAGTTACAAGTAGTTATAATACATACTAGGTATTGCCCGCGGCTTCGCTCGCGTCAATGCAGATTTAGTCAATAAATTTCTATTCCTCGGAATAGTAAATTTTTTTATGAAAGGTACTTTATCTTTTTCTGTGTCTCTGACAAAGTCTAAGCAAATTTGTAGTGCAAAATTGAAAAAAATCAAAATTTTTTTTTTCTAATATGTACCATATTTATTTAATCGGAATATTTACCCTCATTATCTATACATTGCTGCCATCTAAACGGAAGTTCATTTATGCCTTTGCGATAGAACTCCGGGGATCCAGATTCGACAAACTGTGAAAGCATTTTGTACTGCCTCCTGGGAATAAATATTTTATCACGTAGAAAATTGTCCAAATCACGAATAAAATGGGCAGTCCGTTGGAGCAAGGTCTGGCGAGTACGGAGGATGACGTATGGTTTCTAACTGCAACTCCTGTAGAGTTACATCGATTTGTCGTGCAGTGTGAAGTCTTGCGTTATCTTGGAGCAATAATGGTGAAGATCGATTCTCGAGTCGGGGCTGTTTCACTGCCAGTTTCGCCATCATTGTTCGAAGTTCGGCACAGTAAACATCTGGTATTATTGCTTAACCAGACCTGAAAAAGCTATAGTGAATAACACCATGAAGAGACCACCAAACAGTTACCATTACCTTTTTATTGGTAAGCTTTGCTTTAGGGCACTGTTGCGGCGTTTGACCTGGGGTCAGACCTTGCATTTTTCGCTAACGGTTATCGTAAAGAATCCACTTTACGTCACATGTCACAATTCAAACCAATATTCCTTCATTTCTCTACCGATTCAACAAGCCAACACAAGTTTCAAGAAGCATTTCTTTCTGCAGATCAGTCAAGTCATGAGGTACACATTTTCCATATTTTTTTATCTTATTGATTTGATGCAATTAAGCCAACATTGTAGGTTAACGTTAAACCATGCTGCTAATTCCTGGGTAGTTTGACTTGGATCGGCTTCCACCATCTCCTTCAATTCAGCGTTATTCACTTTTGTAGGCGGTCTTCCACGTGGTTCGTTCTTTAAGCCGAAGTTTCCATTACAAAAGCGTTTAAACCAAAAACGCACGGCATCTTCATTAGCAGTCTCCTCTCCAAACGCAGCGTTGGTATTGCGAGCCGTTTCTGCCGCGTTAGTTCCGCGTCGGAACTCGTATTCAAAAATGATTCGGCTTTTCGAAGTATCCATCTTTCCCGTCTAAGCTAAATAAAGAAAACAATTGAAAGTTGAAAATCGAGTGTTGCACATTTTTTAAATGAAGAATCTTATAGGTATCATGTTAAAAAGTTTCACACGAAAATCTCACACCATGAAGGTTTTATGTCAATTCAAAGTAGGTATCTATTACTATACGGCAACTTCATACTTTAACCCCTATTATTAACTTAGTTTCTTACGTTACTGGACGTCTAAGTTTTTCGGTGTCGTCTTAAGAGGGTTTTTGGAGCCATTTTATTACTTTATTTTTGCATTGGTATTTATTATTTGAATCGATATCTAAGGCTTTATTAATTTTGGTACATGTGAATCGTCCAAGGAAGAAGTAAAACCGTTTGCTGAATGATGATCAGTCGAGCTTGATGATCGGTCGAGTAGTTAAGGCTTAAAAGCGTAACAAACAAACTCACATTCGCATTTATAATATTAGTTAGAACGATATAAGAAGTTTAAAACATTCAAACAACAGACACAAAGTGTCTTGTGTCGAACCCATACTCAGCGCGTAGCAAGTGGCGAAACGTCCACTTATGTCACTATTCCATCCGTGCAGACCACAATTTTTTTCTGTGAAGCGACGTAATATGAAATAAAGACTTCTTGAGAATCATTTTCTATGTGCAATAGTCCGCGCGATACTTCGCCCCTATGCGGCACTTATTTAGTTATAGCAACCCAGCCCCCTCAGGAAACGAGGCTATTATCCCTCAATGTCAAGTAGACTCTGTTGCAAAAGTTACATCATCTTAACGTATTTACATAATATTAATAATATGAAGTGTGGAAGGACACGACGAACGACGAACGCAGTGATATTTTAAACTAAATTCGAACTAATATTTTGAATGGGAATGAGTGTTTGTAATTTACCTTTTATCCAGAAAAAAAAAACCACTGTTAATAGTCTAACTTAACCTGTATTTGCGCGAGCGAAGTCGCAGGTAAAAAGGAGTACATGCGTTTTTTAGAGTTCGAAAAAACTCTTATACAACAGCTTTAGCCGTCCGTCTGTCTGTTATACAACTTTCAACCCAAGAACCCTATGAGCTAGAGACTCGCGGTCAATGCCATTCGACTCAGCATAGTCGATATACCCCCGAAATGACTATGACCCTTGACCTCTAACCTCAAGGTCACGTGATACCATTTTTCGAACTCTTAAGATTTACGGCAATTCATGGCCGTTTCTCACTTGTTTTAATGTAGTGCTCAGATTAGTTTGTTAATAATACCTGTACTTTTGTTGACCATTGGAATTAATAAATAATGCAACAGGTAGATATAGAAACAGTGTACGTGAAAGAGATAACTATCATTCGAACGATTGCGCTTTAAATGTCCTGCAGGGTTTTTGTTTTGAGACCGTTAGAAAAACTACGTGCGCTAATAAAATATCTGCTTTTTTATGTATATAATATATTTGCTATCAGTTTAGTAAATACGATTTTCACAAAATGTTTTACTTTAATGTCCTCCAGACAGAATTTAGTCAGTATAATAGTACGTAACAGTTACGTAAAGCTCAGAGAAAATAAATACTATTTGGAACATGTTTATTTCATTTAAGTATTGGTTTTACTCAAACATACTCAACAGTTACATAATATGTAATGGTACAAAGGCCGATACAATATAGGATAAAATAAAATAAAAAAGTAAAGAAAACACGTTTACTAGTCATATTTAGACGTATTGTAGGTAGATCAATTATTAATTTTTCTTTAAGAGTGTGTTGTAACAGACTACTAAGATTATGGTACCTACACTTTTTTTTTTTTGCTTGCCGCGCATTTATGAGTTTCGTGCAGCGCCATTTTGTATCACAATGTAATTTTGTCGACGACTGTCATTTGTTTATCTATTCCTTTTAGTGTACATACCGCGCCCGCAGCGCTATATTAGTTTATTTCAACAGCAATTTTTTATGAACTCATAAATAACAAACTATAGGTCATTTTCATCGCCTACAACTATGATTAAATCCTTAGTTTCTGTCAATTAGTATACAAATCGTGTGGGTGGCCAATACTATAGTCGATAGCTCTGTGGCGTCACCGCAGTCAGTATTTAACATATTTTTGATAATAACTGCTTCGGATTTCGCATTAATGTTGTTGAATGGCCTATAAAGTGAGCGTTATTATTGTGTAATGTCTGTTATTAGTGATTTTATTACTTGTTTTTAATTTACACTTAATAATAATATACATACATAAAAAATTGGCATCTTATCCTTCTATATAATCCTTCTGAATCTTGAATATAGACATCAACATCAAAAAGGATTTGGTAATACTTTTGGGCTGTTCCTAGCGGTGTGTTTAGTTATCATACAGGATAAAAAATTGTGTGGTCCACAGATGCTTGTTTCGAATCAGGTTGCCCTCTTTGTTCCGCGTTCGTAAATCCCACTGTAGCACAGAAACTATGACGTAACAAAAAGTAAAATCGAATAAAACTCACAAAGCCACTCCAACTCGTTCTACTTTTCCCTTTAAAATTCTGTTTCTATTCCTCAAGTTACAAAATTCAACCAGGTTCCCCTCAACAGTATTAATTTATAACAATATTAACAAGTTATTTGAACACTAAAATCTCAAAACAACGCTCGAGTCTACCACAAAACAAAATTATAATTCCTTATATTCTAGGAGCAAGTTAAAGCGGCAACCTTGTCAGCTTAATACACCTCATCTTAGAACTTAAAGCCTTCAGTTGCAGCCCTAATCTTTGCATGTAGGGACACCACACCACCAATTGTGCAGAGACAGGACTATAAATACTAATAAACGAAGCTATTCGATTATTCGTATTTATAATATTGTTACGTGCTGGGTTCGACGGATAAGAATATAAACAATATTACCGACAAAAACACGTTTTATTCAGACACACAATTATATTTAAAACACAACAAACACTATACCACACTTTTTCACTGTACTGCTTCAAACTCCGTAGTATTTCCGCTTCCGTTCGCTTCGATGAACACTTGACCGCTTACGATTGTAAACTGACTTGGCGGTGCGCGTGCGCCCTATTTATACGCGGGCAAAGCGCTTCTAGAGCTTTCCAGCAACGCCTACTCGGCGTGTAAACAGCACGATGATTCGAGAAAGTACCAGCATTCTCTCTAAGATTCTCGTACCGTACTACGCAGTTCCGTAAGATGTCAATAGATGGCGGTGTAAATTATTAGACGGAACTGCCGAGTCTTTCCCCCAATGCCGAGAGATGTCACTGGGCGTAACAATATTGTTTAATTCGATTAGAGAATGTTGTTAATCGATCGATTTCCAGCAGATGTCCGAAACGCGCGAAAACATGACGCAAACATACGAATTTTATACGAAATTGCCTCAGCGCCTAGTTTTTTTTTTATTCCCACAACAGAGCAAGTTATCCATAGACATAGTTGTTTCGAGACTACGTGTTCTATGTCCGCTAGTTGTTTAAATTCACACATCAACTTATTCTGGAGATTTTTTTTTTCTTATTGTAATATTAAAAGCAGAGTCGTTAAACAGTGGTATATTTGGCTTAAAAGAAGAACCTACCCCAACTAAAATTGATTATCAAATAGAATAGAAGAAAATGATAATCGTCAATTTTATTTTGTTGTTTGAATGTATTTAAAGTTTGCCACAACACAGTAATTACTTCTAGTGCGAAAGTTGTCTTTTCAAATTTGAATGTATTACGTATGCCAGGTAATTGTCCACACAAAGGAGGCACCATGTGACTACTATATTCGGACACCATTCGAATGCAATTATGCGTTTCACACATGAACCCATGCCTAAACCGATTTCTGTTCAAGTTGTGTTAATGGAGTATGTGATTTTCGATCGACTACATCTAAAATCGCTGTACGTTCTCGTCTATGTGTGAGTAAGACTGTTTTCGTTGCGCTTATCTAATTTGGCGATAACGTTGTGCAAGACTGATATTAGATTTAAAAGACCAGGGCATTTCTACCATCACAAAACTATACACTGTGTAATGCGCTGTTCCATTCTCTCGCGTGCTCTGATAATGCTTTAAGAGGTTGTGGTAAGAGCCCAGGTCAATGTAGGTAGTAAAAAGCTATATAATTTTTGTCATGGTAAACTAAATAGCTCTTACATTAGAACGGCTACCTGCTATTTCACTAAACTGATCCGTATATCCAATAGCATCAATTAACGAAATTCTGTTTAAAAAAATATGCCTAGATTTTAGTGTGTATCTAGATTCATTTTTAGGAATAATATATATTATATAGTCAAAAAGACATGTAGTATAGGTATATGTTTTAGAATTAGATATTACTAAATTGTTGTCCGGACAATCCAATTTTACGTTTGGCAACCCTATCCACGTCGATGTCTCTACAAGAGACTTTAGCATTTTGCTAGTGTTGCCAATTTACATAAGTATTCTGTCTAACTAGAAGCCCAGTTCACGAAACTGCTTAGCGGTTGAAATGCATTATAATTAGATGTATATTTGAGAATATTAATCTTATGTAGGGTTTCAATAGAAGTGGGTTTAGTAAGAGGATTCCGTGACAAGTGAGCGTCTGTTTGTGTACTTGCGGTATTAATCCGTCTGCCTTAATGTTGTTTGTAATATATAAGGCGTATGTCAGGATAAATACGCCAACGTCTTGAGTTGCACAATCTATGATTGACGATTAATATTGTTGTTTTGTTAACAAATAAGGCTGCAGTTGTAGTTGCAGGTTACTTTGTCCAAGTAATCAAAAATCATTTATTTTTATCTGACATTAAAACGTGGGTAAGATTATTAGGTATAGGTAAAAGATATAAATAATATAATTAAAATTATAGTATAAATTTCACATGAGAGCTTTAACTCCTTAGATGTCAAGATTGGCGTATTTTAAATGAGAGATGACAGAAGTTATTCATATCATGTTTTAATTATGAATGTTAGTTAATATTGGTTTTTAAAAGTTCACTAGTTCAATCTGAAGATTCTGAAGTCTACTAGAGCTATTTAAGCTATAAATACTGCCTTTAATATAAATAATTCTTTGTATAAACAAATTAAGATACTTCTCATTAAAAAATTTTTCAACAAAGTCTCCATTCTCGTTTTAGAGATTTCAACCAAGAACGTTTACTAAGCCATGCCATCGCAAAATCTTTATTATCAAATTGTCTCACGCCAATTCTAATTAAGAATATTTGCTTAAACTTTTTTTCGGGTAACAGGAAAAAACAATTTTGTGCGAGCTCGCTAATTTGGGACCCAAAATGTTTAGTGGAATAATAAAATCGGAGGAATTTATGTGGAGTTTGATATCTTGATTAAGAAAACATTCGAGCTTTATTTAGGTATTAGGTTGATCCAAACTATAGTGCTCGTATGCTTGCCTAGAACTACTTAATTAGTTTATGCTCGCCACACGGATAGCTAAATAGTTTGAGGCTTATTTTCGCTAGTAGCACTAATGTAGGCGGTGTGTCCGGTAATCGCAAGTGATAAAAAATGTGCCTTCACCGTCTTAGGAGTATTGGTATGATGATGATCGTTGAAAGTCTAGTATTTTCTTTATAAGTGGATTATGACGCTAAGAGACAAACCTACGCTATTCTGTCACAAATACCGTCACACTAACAACCTTTATACAATAATCCTGCTCAAAATAAAGCTAATTATACCATTCCGCTGTCACCGATAAGTTTTCTTGCCGAGAGGATTAAAGCCGCGTCAAATAATGCGTTAGCAAACTTCACACATTCGAACGATACGGAAATCTCAGACACGGCTCACAATGCTTTCATCGCGCAAGGGTTAAATATTTGACCTGTATGTAACGAGCACTATAGTGTAGCGCAGGCCGTATTCTGAGTCCAATTAGCAAGAGCAATATGCAGAAATTACTGCATATTTAGTAGGCACGAATCGGACAAAGGTTGTAAATAAATCACGAGTGCTTAAGTAGGTGTTTCAACACTTGTAGGTCCAATTAAACGGTTTAAATCTGATGTTGTGTTTTGCACTTAGGTAGGCAACATTTACTCTTAAATTCTGGAGATAGTGGTCTTGAACAGCCTTTGGTTGCCAGGTGATTTTAACTAAACATTCGTAACCCATAAACTGGTTTGTAAGTTGACGTAATTGTGGGTATATGTGCATCTGCCGATTGTCGGTTTCGATTGCAGACTCGGTTAAAACATTTAATTGAATTATTCTGTCAAGAGGCGGCTGGAAATACGCTAAGTAGGCGGCAATGGCCTCTTTATTTCATGGGAAATACATTTAATTAGCACAAATTAGGTGTAATATACTTTTGTTTAATCCGTCGGACAGATTCTTGCTATGTGATGTATGATATCGTAACTTAATCTTAGAGTTCGCTATCAAATCAAGGCTGTTCGTCCTTTCTTGTACATGTATTTATGCTTTTTGTTCACGACGCAGGTAGCACGACCATGGTGAGACACTTGCGCGGGTTGTATGCATCGTGTAAACGGCCGACGCAAGGCACTCGCGCAAGTAGGCCGTATGAACTTGCGCATGTAGTCCGCGCCAGCTTCTTGCATACTGTATTCCCTATATTAAGTTTGCCAGAAATATCTTCAAACGACAAACTTTTTAAGAACTATCTCTCAGCAGCGCTTTCAGTCCTAAACTTGACTTGTTATAGCAACATCCCGTTTTGAGACAAAACCTCTTAATATCCATCAGCAGGATGTGATAAACAATTATTCTCTTCATATATTTTGTTAACTAGACTACCATGTGGTCGCCATCTTCAATATTAACGATCGAAATTGACGTTTACGACGTTTGCATAAAGTTCCAAATTGTTTGTTCCTTCTTGTCAAATTGAATTGTGTTGTTCGACGAAGTTTGTTTTACTTTCCGTTTGATATTATAACCTTCAAATTTGAGCCTTGTAGTATTGTAATAAGACGCATTGGTTATTTTAGAAACTGTTCTGTTAAGTTTGTAATAGCTGTGTTGTTTGCATACTGACAGACAAGGAACAACTGAACAAAATTGTTGGGGTGTAAGATTTTTTTAAAATTTTCGTTAGTTAATCTATCTGCATGTTTAAGTAACAGGGTTCGTGACAGTTGTTTTCGATAGCTTTTATTTATCCTAAGTGGATGGATACTTAAACAGTATGTGTACTGTCTTTCTGGTGTACTTTAGCATTTGCGGGTTAATAAACATTTTGGGATTGAATTATTAATACGAATGGGCTACTGATTTGTTGAAATTGTTTGCATATTAAAGAAAAATATTGCAAGAAAATCTAACAGTTTAGTAGATACACGATTCAAGAACCATCAGACCTACGTTATTTTGCAGTAAAGTAATATTGTGTTTTGTGTGCGTATTTGTAATTTCACAAAATTTTGACGTACTTGGGCGTTATTATGTGACCTGCATATTTCTTCTCTCTTAGCCTTTATTATTACCAAGTCACTTGGGATCGGCTTTTCTGGTCTAACCGGATTTGACTGGATATCAGTTTTTACACGGAGCGGCTGCCACCTGACCTCCGCAACCCGAAGGCTAACGATGCCCTAAGGCTAGACCAGTGTCAGGATATTAGAGGGTACTGACTTTCCCAATAACGACTGCCATAGATGTTCATGGCAGCCGGGACCAACGGCTTAACGTGCTCTCCGAGGCACGGAGCAGGCGATAATTGTCAATCAATACGTACATAATTTCTAAAATTCATATAACTTTCGAAAGTCAGACGTGCGCGACGTTGGTTCGAACCCGAGACCCTCTGCATTGCACTCTGTTGGTCTCCCCACTGAGCTATCGCTGCTCTTGCATATAATAGATATTATTATTTATACATTGCAATTAAACTACTTTACGCCGATCTAATTGCGTTTTATTGACATTAAGATTGAAAAGAACATCACCGTGTCGATACGTTGAGAAAAGTGTAAATAATATTGTCTTCTGTTTACGCAAATATTATTCATTGAAATTAAACTACTATATACGTATTTTATCGCGTTGTTTATTTGACACTTTATTACATAATTTTGAAAATTTGTTGCACTAATATTACTATTAAACTTTACTAATTTTTAAAAAAGTGTAAGTATAAATAGTTTCAAAATCATAATATAAATATGTATGGAATTTTAGTAAACCGCGATCAAAGCCATATGTAGATAGTAGTTGAATTTCAGTTTTCTTCTAGTACTTACCTATTCAACATAACGACGGTAACGTACTAACATTTTAACAATTTTCACTTTATTGCATATTCTGTCTATATTTACTACCCTAATATAAAACATTAGATTGATATCCTTATTACCATTACAAGCGTTTCCTACAACTTTTTGAATACAAGTAACTTTTTATTTCAATCATTAAAAACTATAGAAATAAACCTTTCTTTTCGCATTATGGTTTTGTAGTTAAAAGATATTGATACTACACCGTACTACACAGCATCATAGCGAACATGTTTGATCATCAGCCAAGCAAGACGATCGCAGGTCATCATATTATATCAGTTTTATAGACTCTCTAAACTTGCGTATAATATTAGACAACAAGCTCCTAACAATGTAGTCCTCATAAGTGAGAGTACATGTTTTCACTCATCTATAACCGGGCAGCAATAACCCTATCTCTCAGTTGACTTTTACGACTCGCATGGTATTTCATACGATAGACATTATAATGGCAACTAACATATTTGTCTAACGGTTAGCGCACACGGGATATATTGGCTCTACTTAATTTTATCTTCCGTGTGTAAAAAGTATAAGATAGCCAGCTATCCATTTACTATTTCTTACAAATCCTTACTAATATTATAAATTCGAAAGTTACTCTGTCTGTCTGTCTGTTACCTTTTCACAGCTAAACCACTCAACCGATTTAGATGAAATGTAGTACAGATATAGTTTAAAACCTGTGGAAGGACATAGGCTACTTTTTATTGATGAAGGTACCACGCGGGCGGAGCTGCGCTCAAAAGCTAGTATTTCATAAACCCCAGGGCAGGCTTGTAAAATATTTGTAATAAATAGTTAGTGAACGTAAACATGTAAACAGATGATCAGTTGGAGAATATGGCAATCAAAATATATAAATCATTAACATCTCAATATCTTCTTTTTTTAAATTGTATCTTCATTCTTTATTAGAACTAGCGATTTGCAACAAATTATACACACACCTTCCTCGTGAATCACTCTGTCTATTCGTGAAAACCGCATGAAAATCCGTTCTGTAGTTTTTGAGTTTATCGCAAACAGACAGACGCGGCGGAGGACTGTTTTATAATATGTTGTGATAAAAAGTTTGCCAACGTAAAAATGTATAAATATGATCAGTTAGGGAATACGGCTATCAAAATACAGATCCTCAACCTCTCTATTATTGGTTATTCAGCATTAATCTTTATTAGTATATAAATAATTGTTTAAGATATTAACATGTTAAGGAGACCCACCGGCGTCGGGTACAGGGACCAAACAATCTTTTCGTACCAGCTTCACGTAAAAATCATCGCACGAATTTTCATGCGGTTTTTAGAATATAGTAGCTTGGTATCCAAATTAACATGTTTCATCTAATAATATAGTAGCACGGAAGACTTGGCACATTGTGAGATTCAGTTAAAAAGAATAGTAATCAATAAAAAAAATACATTATATATTACATAATTTAACTGTTCTCGTACTGAGAAACCCGTGGCCCGTTCGGCAGTGGGATAGTTATATACAGGGCTGTTATTATTATATAGTTCAGAGACTTTGCAATACACAAGGTATGTCAGTATGTCTGTCCCATTGTATCCCAAACATATTAAATATAAACATACCTCAACAGTTATATAAAGTTTATATTTTACATGACTCAAAGAAACCTTAGTATTCAAATGTTAAACAACCTAGAGGTCCTAGAAACACAACAGTCTAAAGTACCCCACGATAACAGAGACCTTTTGGATCCACAAGTGTAAAATACTCATAAAGAAACCAGATATAAATTAAAGACCCCGACTTGTTTACAAAACTCTGCGTCTATTTATAATACTTGTTCCTTTACATAAATAAGACGACGTCATAAAATACCTACGTAATGTACATTTTTTACAACATTCGCTTTTAGCTGAAAAAAGAGAACTTTATTTCGTGACAAAAAACGAGGGTACTTGGAAAAAAGTACGAAAACGCGCGGTATCCTACCGGAAGTGGGGCGGCGGAAGTCGCTAGGCTTCCCGGAAGTGCTAGAGGGCACTCGTGAGCCCCCAAATTGTATTTAATCACAGTATATTGCAGCCGCAGTGGCTGAAAATCGGCACGTGTTTATGGCAGAACATCAAATTATTAAAAATTTAAATGCTAACCCTTCACTTGGGCATCCGATGAAGGTAGCCCTTTATTTTCGTTTGTGCTTTAAAGCTTTGTTGGTTTAATAGCTAATAGGTTAATGGGATAAACAGTAAAATTGTAAGTAACACTGCTTTTAATATTTAATACGTCATTGTTTCCAATAATGGAGTAGGTAGGTAGATACTGCCTTTTGTAAGTAATGGCCATTTGCACTGTGTAGTATTTTTGCTTTTATTTCTTATATTTGAGATAGTACAAATCGCATACGGAATAAAACTTATGTCGCAGGCATCTTTACAAACATTCAAACAACAAACACAAAGAATACCGAGACTCAGAACAACCATTTGTGGATCACAATATTTTTGTACCGTGTGGGGATCGAATCCACAAAACTCGGTGCAGTGACAATTGTGAGGCAACCATTTAAACCACTACGCTACGCCATCTGTGCAGTATAAGTAAAATATGTTTTGACTAAACAGTACAATCATTACACCATCGAACCACAGTTTATGGTATATGTGTCATGGATGGAAGATTACCCATGATATTATTACTCGGGTAGTATTTAACTGCACAGCAAAAACTACTAATAACACAGCAAAATATGTTTACCAAAAATACTAATTGCACAGCAAAATATGCTTACCAAAAATACTAATTGCACAGCAAAATATGCTTACCAAAAATACTAATTGCACAGCAAAATATATTTAAAGAGATCAAACTAAGTCGACGGAGCCCCGCTTTGCGGGGCTCCTATTATTGGATGGGTTTAAGCAGGAACCTAACATAACCTAACCCTTCCGAAATGAAATGCAGTGATTTGAGGCGTATAGGTGCTCGTTATGCTGTGCAATATTTGCTGTGCAGTTGATATTTTTGATGGTCATTACATTTAATCCCTTATTACTTCGACAAGTTTCAATTAATTAATTTAACGCTATATCAAATAGTTGCAAAATCTTTTATTTTCTTCCCTGTCGTAATACAATGAAATTTAAACTATATTCACCATAAAAGTAATAGAAAATTAGGAATTCAAATCAAAACGCATTTTTGTTTTGTTCTTTTTTTCCTGCAGATATATGTAGATCAAGATTAATTCTACAGTACAGGCTATATTAAATATTGCCATTAGCATGCCAATATTGCACCGAAATTTATTTAAACCGACCTAATCCGACCTCTTATAATAAATTTCATAAACAATAAAACATATACAACAAAACTTTACATTATTCTAGAACAGACAATTGTCTATTCGCCCTTCAAACGTAGCATAGACACGAGACAATTTAGAACTAAACCCAAGCACACACTAAATATGACCCTAGTTATTTACGTTAAACGTTCCTACCCTTGGACCCTATATAATTATCACTAAGGCCTTACTCACTACTGACCCGCTTAACTAGCATTCATTAAACAAGTTTTTCCCTTAGGACTTCTTGCAAAGAATATGTCTAAGGCTATTTTCGTATCAGGCAATTAATTATGCTGCTTTGTATAAGCGTATACTGAGCTGCATGTGCAAGCCAAATAACTAGCAGTAAAATGCGCTACGCGATGAGTTAAATCATAACATAGACTCACGCATAAATGTTTTCAAAACGGAAGGAAGAAACCTATTATTTCTTAGTTTACGATAGGATGACGTTGTTGACGTCTACCAGGCACATTTCTTGATTCCAACCTAATTATTTCCAAATAATAAAATTCAAAAAACCATTTCTGTTTAACAATTAGTAACTTCTTCTTTTCGTGTAGTTAGTGGCCAACCTGTTGTCAAGAGTCGTTCAAGACGCCCGTAAGTCTCCGACATGGCCTAACGACTGCTATCAATTTGGCAACAGCCGGGACCGATTTTTTACGTGCCCTCCGAAGCACGGCGACGCTCAGATGAAATACCACTAAGCGGTCACCCATCTATAGACTGACCGCACCCAACGTTGCTTAACCTCGCTAATCGCTTACCGATCAGTGAGTGGAACTGGCTATGAGCGCCTCAATTAGTAACTTATAGTTAGTAACCACAGCTTGGGTCGGTCGGCAAACAATCTGCCACAAACCATTTGCGTAGCGTGTGTGAGTACTAAATGGTCTGCCAAATAAAGCTGAGTACGTTCTGAGTCTTTATAAGTACTTGTCTGAACTAAAGTTGTAAATTCAGAACTTTGTGGACGTTTATGTACGTTGAGTTTCTTGCGTTTATAATACTTGATGACCGTTTTAATTTTCAAAGTAAATCTTTTGGCAAAGAAATTAGTTTTAGAAGTTTTGCTATTTAGTTTTTTGTTTGGCATTTTGGTTAAGTTTAAAAAAGTAAAACTAAGACGTATACTTTTAGTTTTAAAGAGAACAGATTTTCGTCGTTTTATACGATATAAAGTCTAACAAAATTAAATAATTATTCTGTCAATCTCCCGAGATTACATACTAAAAAATCAGCCCAGAAATTGGCAATCAACATAAACGTCGACCCCGTCACCCATAAAACAGTCACTTCTAATCTAACGTGAAACCAATAAAACTGGTGAACGCTATAAACCAAAACGAAATCCACATATATCAAAACATGTTGGTGTATGTTCTTATTTATTATTTTTGTTTACAACCATGTCAAATGCAAGGCGACTCGATCTATCACTACGAGCGCCTGGCGGAACGCCAAGGAAACTATTTCGAACTATTCGGACAAACCCGTTAATAGTTTTACAGTTGTTGGCCCGCGCGTGTACGCTAAGCTTTGTAATTAATACCCGACTAGGATATGAAGTTCATTTTTCGAATGACAGCTTCGAATTTTTATAAATGGAACATCTAAACATTTGAATGATTTTCTGTTTATGTCGTAACCGATTTTGTTCTTTTTTTAAATGTTTATGTCGTAACAGATTTTGTTTTTTTAATAGATAATATGTTTACGTTTAACCGTTTGACTGCTAACGTAATTTATGATTTAGTGATTTTAAAACTGTTTGGTATTTAATGTTAAATATGTAGCATTAATTTATGGCCGTCGGTAGCGTTATTAAATGCTTGAATGTAATAACATACTACTTAGAAGATGTTTTGTTGTAAAATTGTTTTAATGGATCTTTTTATTGCGGATTATGTAAACGAAAATTGCGATGATTTCATGATTTCGGCTTGATGTTAAAATTTATAATTTAATGTTATATCACAAAATTATGTAGGTGTGATTATAATTTGTTTGAATCTTTTTATAACCCTGTCTGTTTCTGTAATTTCGGGTTTTAATCGAGCAATGCTCATTTCAAATATTCTGACTCATCATAATTATGTATGACGTCATTTGGTCACGTGATCAAATTAGTAAACTAAGATATGTCAGGATAGCAACAGGCCAAAATCTGCAATCTGCTTATGTTCATATTATTCATATACCAATTCCCAGATAATACTATTCAAACCTTTGCGGTTTAAAAAGCAATGGTTTTCTGAAACGGTTTACAGTGCCGTATAAAAACATGCGGGAATTTTCACTCTCATCATACGTTCAAACCGAATGTAGCATGCTTTTATTATTCTTCGAGAAATTGTTACAGAAAACCGTAACAGTGTCATGCATCATGATAATTCTATTCGAGGAAGGTTTCCAACAA
The DNA here is from genome assembly GCA_930367265.1 of Catocala fraxini. NCBI lineage: Eukaryota > Metazoa > Arthropoda > Insecta > Lepidoptera > Erebidae > Catocala > Catocala fraxini. The sequence goes on from OV884050.1 coordinate 10,439,043, forward strand.
AGCCATGCACAATTGGTCTTACCTACAAAATTGGGTATTATTGGATACGTGCCTAAACCCAACTAAATAAGACACTTCATTAGCAAATTTTATTTTTTATACAGCATGTTATAAGTTCGTTGTGTGACGTCATGTGGTATTAGCGCCTAATGAGTGGAGGTGAATGAACTTTGAAGAGTGAATTCTGCAACCGCAGAGGGCGAGCCCTCTTGTGCGAGGGCTGGCCGGCTATAAACTTTTTAGTTTAAGCCGATTTCGTAATATAATAGTGTTTTTGTTACATTCGGCAATTAAATATCCTATTGCACTTGTCTGTCCAGGCCTGCCGTAGGACTTTCGAGACTTCTTATTGGACGCTTTCTCCATCCTTTAACTCAGCTATTGTTTTGTGAGATAACAGTCTCTTTTTATCTATCACATATCTTCTCTTCAGTTCTTTTTTTGACTTATTTTCATATTTTGGAGGGACAATAAAGGGAAAATTTAAACTGTGCTAGTATTAGATTGTGTCAACTACGTTTGTAGTATTTATGACGACTTAAATAAGTCTGACAGAAGACAGAAAAAATACGAAGGCTCAAATAACCTTTTGCCTCACAAAACACCTGCGGTAGTTAAACAATTCTATTTTTAGCGCAAACCCAACAGAGAAACGCAAAATTAATACAACCATAACATTATTCACCTTCCACACGTTCACTCACTCACTCACTCACTCATTCGTTCAAAACCACAGACTAAATTAATATCCAGTGAGGTACGAAAGATTGATTAGTTGAAACGTTGCCTTGACCTAAATAATCCGTTCGTGCCATGACAGGTTGAGAATCTATTCGGATATACAGTTAATTAAGTAAGCTGTTCATTAATGTTGGTAATACTACGTTCAACTGTATTGGTAATACCAACCTTCGATGGAAAACGGAATTCCTGACAAAATTACTGCTGTTAAAAATAAAAGATTAAGATAAGAAAATATTAAGATTGACAGTCAAATCGGCAATGCGAATGTTGGCTAAAAACTGACATTAATCTATTTGAGTGTTGGATTAAATTAGATTTCATCGATCTGCACCGAGTAGTGCATCAATCATGTGATTCAAAAGACATGTCATTCAGAATGAAGTCGCCATTATTTCCTTACGTTAGGTATTTGCCAGAAATAAAATGGATTGCAGTGTTATTTTATTTTCGAGAAATGATACATCGCTTAGTCATCCTATTAAAGACTTTTTGGCAAGGAGCAAAGAAAATCAGGGGCCGTTATATTATCACCAGTTGAAGCTTTATTTTAGGAATATATCTGACCTTTATTACCAACCTAACATACAGATCCCCACACAATTTTGCCATGGCACCCTCAAAGCCCACTCACCTTACAAATGGTAAAATAATCCGATGTTTAGATTTACTTGTACAAACGGGTGTCCCATCAAACAGGATCAAGTTACAATCAACACAGATACAATCAATTATCCGTTCTGATCCAAAACAAATTGGTTTGCACACGCACCGTAGCGGTGAAAAAAGCGCCTAATCCATTTCACTTAACCACTAAGCCGATGGGTGTAAAAATATTACGGTAAAATTTTGGTTAGATGACATAAGCCCTTAAAGCTACGTAGCAATTTTAAAGATCATTCCGTTGTGACGTGATAGCCAGTACTTCATAGGTCAATAACAGCATAAGGTTTGCACGTGATAGAGCAAGGCAAAAAGACAAATAACAAGCGTATTTGTCTAACAATCATGTTTTCTTGTGTGTACATCTCGACGGAAAGGTTCAGGATTCAGGTACGCTTCAAGAACCACATTTATAATCGCAAATAAAGGAAATTATCTGATGTCTCAAGTCTTCGTCTCTTGACTGTTTTGAGTGCCCACCTTCTAAAACGCTTTCATAAAAAAGCTAATCAAACTTTCATTAGAGGAACTTTTTTAAGAGCTTCATAACTCCGGAAATGTTGAGTTTAATTACGTCCACATTGAAACTAAAAATAAAACACTGTTATATCCATTAGTCGCGTTGACAGCCCTGTCGTCCAATATCTGGAGAGCTTTCATCGGTTCTTACAAATCGCTTACGGCCCTCTTCGCCCCTCCATCTTTCCCCGCCACCCCTTCATGTTGAGAACCGCTGCCAACGCGGCTCTTGTTTTAAGGCAAAAATTATGGCTTGTAGTGTCGTCCCGGACGCTTTTTATTTGGCATCCTGTACACCCGTTTTTGGCCTCAGAAATTTTTCAGACACTTGTATTGCTCAATTCTCCGCCGCAACTTTTGGGCCGGAATGTTTATTGTAATATTCTCACCAAATTTTGAGTGATAATTTCTGAAGTTTGGGAACCGTTGCTGCTAATATTTTTTTTGCTTCAATACATTAAATGTAAAGAGGTATCGACTATAATTTACCTCAGTACAAAGATTGATTCTGTATAGTTAAGGATATTGTTTGATAAAATCGAATTCTGAACAAAGCTGGGTATTCTGTAGGGACAAAGTAATTTACTAAAGTGGTAATACCTCCGTCTCGCTCACACCCTCCGATAGGCGTATGGTCTCTATCTACAGGGCTTAGGTACTTAGTGGTATGTTTTTCCTATCTTTTCATTTTTCCCTTTTCATATTTATTTAAGGATTATCTTCACGTTGTCCCCTATTCGTGATGGTAGGAGTGTTTATTTGCTATTATGTTTGTGATTGAAGAAAATAACGATCATAAATGTTGCCTCATAACTTTAGTAGTCAGATCATTTACACACGTTTCAATTTAAGTAAGAATGCCAAATTTTAAACGTATGCTTTCAAGATGTACCTCTTAATTTTGAAGCACAAAATAGTCGCTATATATCTTAAAATGCCAAATTTTATAATCACTAGTCAGAAAGCGCGTCGGGAGTCAGGACGTCGCGCGTCGTCGGGACGTGAAATTCCTTAAAATTTCTATCTGATATTAACGTCGAAATATGTCGTAATTCATCTGGGGCTTTTAGCGAACGACAGTGGCCTGTTCGAAATAACAAACTGCACAAGATAATGTTTGTGTGTTTAGTAAAAATACGTTCTATAATGCTGGAACATTTAGGTGTTTCAAGATCTTGTGTATCTGTACATTTAACTCAGTCTTCTCTCTTAGCCTTTATTATTCCCAAGTCACTTGGGGTCGGCTTTCCTGGTCTAACCGGATTTGACTGGATATCAGTTTTTACACGGAGCGGCTGCCACCTGACCTACGCAACCCAAAGGCTAACGATACCCTAAGGCTAGACCAGTGTCAGGATATTAGAGGGTACTGACTTTCCCAATAACGACTGCCATAGATGTTCATGGCAACCGGAACCGACGGCTTAAAGTGCTCTCCGAGGCACGAAGCAGGCGATAATTGTCAATCAATACGCACATAACTTCGAAAAGTCATATAACTTCCGAAAGTCAGAGGTGCGCGACGTGGGTTCGAACCCGAGACCCTCTGCATTGCAGTCTGTTGGTCTCCCCACTGAGCTATCGCTGCTTACATTTAACTCAGTGGCGTGCCAATATTACATTTGTTTAAATGCAAAACAAACGCACTTAATCTATTTAAACAAAATTAATGGACACTGACAAGTGTTTTAACAAATTAGGTAGTTAAATTTGGAATTTATCCGATTAGTATTTGTTTAAATATCTTTAGCCTAAGAATTGCTTTATTAGATTGATTTCTTTCGTGTCAGATTACTCATTTAAAAGTTTAATCATACACGTATTGAATATATTTTGTAATACATATTGTATCTTGTTCCGTCATTCTGATTGATTGATTGATTAATCAATTATATCGGTTAATTACCATGAAATATAGACTTCAGATGACAGCTTAAGGTCAAATTCTAGCTACTCGTATACACTGGTCAACTGTGGGTTGAAATATTGCTGGCACCTTAATTTTAGCAAGATCGTTAATCACATTTTATTGCTAGTAAATTAAGCTGGATTATGTTGGGAGAGCGGTTTCTGCTTAGATCGGAGTGGACCTATTCCCATGAGTGGCAATAAAACGTTTCTTATATTGAGGATGAGCATAAGTAACGTAAAGGGAGTACCTGTGTTCTTTTATGTTACAATGGTTGCGATTCTATTATAGATCACAATAGGGAAACAAGAAGGAAAGTGTTATTCGCTCTGCTATCCAAAAACATTCATATCAACAAAGAAATTCAAAATCTAATATTCTAAATCCAAAAAAGTACATATTTACAAAATAACCTATTTCGAGTCTATATTAACACTATTAACAAATGATTTTATTGTGCGGTAGTTTGAAGACGAAGTAGAAGTTTGAAGTAGTTAAAACAATTCTACTAATCTTCAATCTTTGTTGGTGATAATAACTATTTTATAGCTAATTTAATCTTCAAAGGAAAACACAATTCAAAGCAAGACAACGCTTGTAGAAGATGCTTTTACTATCACGTGTATTACATGTTAGGTCAGTACGATGCAAATTGTAAACAAAATAAATTTTTCATCACTACTACGGCCACACAAAATACGCTGAGATAAACTAACAAAAACTACTCGCTTACTACGCCAATCTAAACACATTTACGAAATTCGTCGAATCTTACCTCATGATCTTATACACCTGTACACAAACAAACAGACAATTTTATTACGTTTTTTAAACGTTTACGAGTAAATCGTGGAAACCGTAAAACCGAATCGGCCGTGACCGATATTTTAGTTTTTCAAGTCATTGTTTAGTGTTGTAATTCGTTCATGGAACTGTTATATGTATTTCATCAATTAGACTCAATTATTAGGCGGTTTATTTCAACAAGGGACCATGAGAACGTGCCATATATTTAACAAAATGATGAATTATGTGTCATTTTCGTATTGTTATAAAGAATAATGCTTTACTACTAGAGCAAGATAGTTAAACATTCAAATATCCTTGAGGCGTTTCTCAAGGAGGTGTGATGGTACCAGTTCTCGGTTGGTAATCAAGTTAAACTTAAATTATGCATAGTTTTCCTTTAGTATAACAAATGACAATAATAAATGAATCACAACAATATCAAACTAGGATGCAAAAGAAAGGGTAAGACATTTCAAATTATTGTTATAATAAATACCAACCTAATAATAGTCCAATTTCAAAGTTCATTTACTTATTGCGTATCTCTCAGGTCAAAACAGTGCCCTCGCGGACTAGGGTTACCATATTAAAGATACACTGGCTTTCAAAATGTATTTTGTCTTCCATTCTAGTTTTGTCTTTTTTGAAGCAATTATTTTTACTTACATAGTATCACTAATAGATGTCAGATGAATATAACATATTACGTAGTTAGTAATTTATTTAAAAGAAACATCTTAATCTGCAGCATTAAGTTGAGCACTAATTGTGTGTCTCGAATAACTTATATCCAGGTAACCTGTTAAGACCAGTCGTAGAAAAGACCTATGAGAAATGTACCAGGGCATGAAAGCTCTTATTTGATGTATAGTAATAATACCTTTTTAATTGCCGTATATTATTACACATACAAGAAGCTCTATTAGACTAGCAGTATATGTATATGTGAAATCGGTTCAAGTAGTTCGGTTTCTAACGGTTAGTTTCGAGACGAGCCGAAATCCGGTCACGTCCTTCCAAATCCGGACGTTTGGCTATCCCACCAAGGACTCATTCCTCAAAATTGGGTTAAGGCTTCCTTCTGAAATTCCGTAATAAATTCTTCATATTTCGAGTGCCTCCTAAGTGAAGGCGATGAATAATAATTATGAAAATTTTGTAATACCTTCATAATTACGTTTAAATCGCTATGTACATCGAAACGAAAGATGCTTCGAAGGTCCTATCGATTTTAGCATGGCCAGAGTTTCGAGATATTCAGTAAAAAAAAATCTATCTGTTCGTATCGTTTCAGATCCATCTGTGTATGAATTATTTAGGAAGATTTATCTGACTTGGAATCTGAGACAGACATATCTATGTTTAGAACAGGATACTAATTTAAATTACCCATATCAACATGAATTTTATATATTAACATACTAATTTGTTTGATCAGTCCATTCATTTATGTAACGAAATTAATTTTGTAGAATAGAACATTATTTTCAAATAATAGAATGCTACATATGAAATTTACATTTTGATACGAATAACATGTTTAAGGAATTTGCTTTTATTACTGACTTAACCACCAATTTCATTTATCATCTGCAGTAATCTTCGCTAATTGTTTAAGAAATCTATATTTTTCTGAATGGAACAGTCGCAAGAGGAAGACCTAGGCGAACGTTTCTTGATCAGATCGGAGGCGTTCTGGATAAAGGCCAGGTTAAGAGCACCTTGAACCGACGGGCGTGTATGAGGAATGTGATGAAAGTGAATGAAGCCAGAGAAGTGTGTCAGGATCGTAGCAAATGGAAATCCGTAGTCTCTGCCTATCCCTCTGGGAAACAGGCGTGAATCTATGTATGTATGTATGTATTTTTCTTTCATTAATGCTTATAACCATGAAGCAAAGGTAGGGATAAACTACAATATATTCTTTTTGTACCTATTCTTTCCTTCGAGGTGGTTCTTAACTAGTCTTTTGATAAATTGCGAGTCAAAATTGAAAAACAATATTGTATGTGGCTGCCAACAGGCCGCTGTTGCTTAAGGCATTAAAAATATACCGTTTCCGTTTACCTTCACAAATCAACTGGTTTTCCAATCTTCTGTTCTCATTTACCATTTTCAACACATCCTCATTCCAAATCAGATTCTTTTATCAACTTGAATCTCGAACAGCATCTAATAGTTTTATAAAATATTCGATTGATAACGCTTAGCTTTGCCTTTGAAGCTTACATCGAGCCAAAATTTCAATCCTTGACGTAGGCCCATGAACAGCTTAGTAGGTAAAGCCAAAATTCGGTTTATAATTGTCGTGAATATAAGTCCCGTGCGATAAACCCTTTACAATGTTTTTAAGCTATAAAATCAGATAGTTTTATAAAAGTTCAGACAGCTTACAAACGCCGTTAATTTCTATCAGTATAACGATCAATCGATTATTATTATCTATATCGATAGAAAACTAATGTATCGATTAGCCGTCTGGATTATCCACATTTTCCGAGCACTCCGTAAACTGAAATAGGTGTTCTCATGAAGTTATTGTAGTAAAAATAAAGGGGAATTAGGGGAGATTCCCGGGTCAGGTAGAGCGCTGAGTGGTGGGTAAACAAGCATGTTTGCGCAGTAAATTGGGAGATTATGGAACGAGCGAGTGTCACGTGGAACTGGGGAAAATGTAGTGGAGAAAAAAGCGGGGGAAAGTCATAGAACTCGTGTGTAATAAAACATTTATAAAAGATATTAGTAATATATTATATTATATTCTACCACATACACACAACACCATCTAGCCCAAACTAAGCAGAGCTTGTACTATGGGTTCTAGACAATGGATAAACATACATATATACGTTTATTTTTTTTATTATTATTATGTTATTAGTGATGTTGTTGTGTGAAAGTTCGGTAGGATATTTAATTTAAACTAAATGAATCATTATGTATGTTTACCTTTGGTACTACACCGACGAAAAATACTAAAATACCGATCGTGTAAGGTTTTGGTTTGATGCCCGGATTTAACAGTGATATTATATATATACATATATATTAATTAGGAAGTGTGTATTAACATTCCGTGTTGTTATAACAACATAATGCGTAGAATGTAGTTGTAGCTTAAATAAACTGATCTTCAGATTTCTGGTTCCATTCCCAGATGTAACGAAACGTTATAGAAATGTTCTGTCTTGTTTTTTGCTATACCTACATGGTACTTGATATGTATATCTAACGTTATATTAATAAGATATACTACGTTCAAATCCATGATAAATTTGGTTGTGTAAATTAAACAAGTGAGAAACGGCAATAAATTGGCGTAAATCTCAAAGTTCAAAAAAACAAAAAAATGGTATCACGTGGGGTCAGAGGTCAAAGGTCATAGTCATTTCGTGGGTATAGCGATGATGCTAAATCGAATGGCGTTGACCGCGAGTCTTTAGCTCTTACGGTTCTTGAGTTGAAAGTTGTATAACAGACAGACAGACTGACGGACGGACAAAGCTGTTGTACAAACATTTTTTCGAACTTTAAAACCTAACACATACATTTGAAAATAACAAAGTGTACTAGCAATAAAGAATTCTGCTTACCCATATAACTCGACACTTACTTTATATATTATCGTTTCTATACACGCCGATATTACGATACAACGTTTCTTAGAACATTATCTACTTAGCGGCCATATTGCGATAGGTACAGCTGACAGTAGTCGACAATGCGTGTCGATAAAATATAATCACATCGTTTTATTATCACTATATGAATAAACAGCTATTAATTTTTGGAATTATACGTGTTTAGACTGATGTAGGGGTGCTGCGGTTGTGAGTGCGGATGCTATGTTCGAGGCCTTGGGTTCGATTACTATCGGGAAAGAGTTAGTGGGTTTTTTTGGTCAATATGTGTGTACAACTTTTCTTGGTAGGCTGCAATAGGCTTGAGACCTGTGACGTGAGTCATATGGATTTAAAACTATAGCTTACGGTATTTGGGTGCAATACATCTCTGCCAACCCCTTCAGGTATATAGGGGCTAGTTCTGTGGCAAATTAGCGCTTATGTTTGGGAGATCGGTTTTAAAGTTCGCAAAGACTCTTATAAAACAGCTTTGTCCGTCCGTCCGTCCGTCTGTCTGTCTGTTATACAACTTTCAACTCAAGAACCGTAAAAGCTAGAGACTCGTGGGCAACGCTATTCGACTCACCATAGTCGATATACCTCGAAATGACTATGACCTTTGCCCTTTGACCTCAAGGTCACGTGATACCTTGTTTTCGAACTCTAAGATTTACGGCAACTCATGGCCGTTTCTCACTTGTTAATTGTCCGGTTGGCTAAAGTGGCTGTAGCATTTTTCTGTTAAAGAATAGTAGTACGGAGTATAGAAATCACAAATCCAAACTAATATTACAATAGATAAAGTCTGTATCTCCTTACGTGACAACCATCCAATAATTTTAAGGAAATGTCGTTCATTTCCTCTAGTGGAATAATATTTTTTATTCAAGTTTCGTAAAATATACTACAGCTTACATAAAAGTATTGGCCAAGACGACGCTACGTTTTATTTAAACGTTAGAAAAACAAAAGCGTCGTCTACTAAGCCAAATAAACGAATGCAAACACCCGTACAAACCTAGATCACTACTGTCGAGATTTCTGAATACCTAGCCCATTTCTTTCTAGGGTCGGAGAAAATATCTAAGGAAATTCCTTTCTGCCTTCACAATAAATCAAACGAAAGAGCGTTGTCAGAGGTCCCGGGACCTCTATAAACTATTTGATATGCAATGTGTGTGGTCACATTTAATCCCGTACAGTTGGACTATCTTATCTTTATTCTTAGCTATGTTTCCTAAGGTCCTAAGGATGGTCAAAGGCGGGTTTATCGTGTATAAACTTGTGACGTGTGTGTGTTTGTTTAGAAAGTTATCTTTTTAGTAAATTCTTGTTTGTTTCGTTTGAAAATGGTATAGCGGTAAATAATGTTTCTTTTGTTTTTTATCTGAGTTGTTCTAAGGCTGGCTGGTAGGAAATGTCTATGGTTAAGTTGACCATGTAGGTAGGATATAATGATATTAACCGTCTCCCTTCCAATATTTCTTTCTGAAATTCTTAAAGCTATCTTTTAAACGTGAAATATCACGTTTTTATTTGTGTGTAAGTTTTCCTCGTGATTGTATAATAAGTCACTTTATAGACATTTACCTTTTTATTGATTTTTTTTTATTCGAAGGTCTTGTTTTCTCTTGATTGTCCTACAGATACTAATATATTTATAACAAAGAAGATTTAAAAAAAAGATATTTTATTTATTTATTTTATTTTATTTTATACATGGAAAACTTACAGTTAATTTAACATAACAGTGATCATTCTAGTATCCTGACAGCCAATTACAAGTTTTCACTTTTAGGTGACATTCTAGAAAAAAGTGAGTACAGTCTCGGTAGAGAGAAAGATCAATAAACGTAAAATTTAAGCTTTTATCACCGTCACTACTAATCACAAAACAATAGAATTTCTATCCTAAATCTGCTGCACTTCAGTCAATGTATTAAAAATATTACACAAACTGACATTATTACTAGCCGTTTTCTAATTCTTCTACGAAACATCAACACCAGAAAACGAATATCAAATAAGATAAATCAAAACACATTCTCAGTTCTTCTTACCTACATATGCTCACGTATCTAAACCGCCATAAGTAGGTAAATTGCAACATGTCGGAAAGTTCCAATGTAACTAATCAATTGATAGTCAACTCAGCAACATGTCCTGCGACCGACAATCAGCTCAATCGAGAACTAAATTGGTTATACACACGATCAACTGCAGCATTGACGCGATTTAATTGAATTCCAGGATTATTATGCAACCTGAGGTTAGTAATCAATCGGACATTTTGAGGGGTCCGGCCGTTAGGGTCCCATTCCGGTACGACCCCGGCCGCGACGCACCCACAGTGAAAAATTGTTATTCCGTTACGCCCCCGACCGAGACGCCCCGTTGTAAAACAACCGGAGTTGACACTTAAGAAAATACTATTGAAAACAAGTGTTTTTGAATTTGAAATCTACGAATGGGCAAGCAACCCTGTGAATGGGTTACCTTTTAAAAGGTTACTAACTTGGCCACCAACATATTTTTAAAGAGTATATATACTTAAAATTAGTCTTACTAATTCTAAAGCTAATATATGATAGTATACACACAGCACAGAATATTTAAATTCATAAACAGTTGTTTTCAACAGTATTTGCTCAAGTGTCTTCTCCGGTTGTTTTACAATGGGACCGTCTCGGTCGGGGGCGTAGCAGAATAACGAATTTTTCTCTGTGGGTGCGTTCCGGCCGGGGGCGTACCGGAATGAGACCCTAACGGCCGGACCCATTTTGAGATCGGTAATTATTACTCGATAATAATCTTTTGAGTGCCTTGTTGGTCCTCTTAATGCTTATTTATTTTATTTTTTTTATTTTATTTAATAAGCACACCAACAGTATAATTACACAAATTTTAGTAAAGGCTTTCTTATTTTTAAATACATTGTAATTACACAGGTAATAGGTATGCATAGCATTGTACACATTTTCTTATCTAAGAGAGATTACTTGCATGCAATACTAAATACAAACTCATTGAAAATAACACAAAAAATATAAACAACTAAAATTAAACAAAAAATACAACAAATAGAAAAATAAAAATTAACAAAACCTGTGTCATTATTGCAGAAGTAAATGCCTATAAGTTTTAAATTTCATGGCAAAGATGTCAATTGCGTTATTTGCCTTGGCAACTCTCTCATCATATAACCGAGCCATACGCGTCAGTGGACTATTGTAGCTGATATTCAAGGTGCACATGGGTACAACAAATAAACGTGGATGTCGCATTACTCGTTGGTTAATTTTGAATTTAAAGCTGTTAATAAGCGGTGCGTCTATAGAGCCGTTGATTATTTTATGCAGCATCAACAAATCAGAAATGTCACGCCTTTCTTTTAGACTTGTTATTTTATAATGAAACAATCTATCTTTATAATCAGGAATAAGCTTTCGAACCCCATTTCTAACAGTTAAATGTCTAACGAAACGAGCCTGAACAGATTCTATAGATTTAACGTAAGTGGAATAGAAAGGCGACCATATATTAGAACAGTATTCTAGACTACTCCTCACCAAAGCGTTATATAATAAAATGATGCTGTTGTTGTTGCGAAATGGTTTTGCCATACGAATTATAAAGCCTAGTGTTTTATTCGCTTTATTTACTGACTGTTCTATGTGATGGCGGAATGTCAATGATGTATCAAAAGTAACCCCTAAATCGCGAATGACTGAGACATTTTCCAGGTTTGTGTCATCTATTCTGTAGTTAAACTTAATGTATTTAACCTTTTTGGTGAAAGTTATAAACTTACATTTTTTTACATTAACTGTCATTCTGTTATCCAAACACCATTGTTGGAGAATATTTAAATCATTCTGAAGAGCAATGCAGTCACTTAATGTAAGTACTCTGCGATATAACTTTAAATCGTCTGCATAAGCCAGACAGTTGCTCTTTATTAAATCTAGAAGATCATTAATAAATATTAGAAATAATAAAGGACCTAATTTGGATCCCTGTGGAACGCCTGAAGTAGGTATAAACGGTCTAGATTCATAGCCGGCTAATGCTACAAGTTGTGAACGATTTTGTAAATAGCTATCAAACCACCGCAACAGACATCCATGAATTCCGACATGATTCAACTTCACAGAAAGAATTAAATGGTCCACACGATCAAAAGCTTTCGCAAAATCTGTGTATATGGCATCGACTTGACCCCTATCCTGTAATGTGTCAGTAATGTAAGTAGTATAAATTAACAAATTTGAAACAGTCGATCGGTTGGACATAAAACCATGCTGTCGCGAACTTAAAGTATGGTGAAGATGATAATAGACTACTTTGTAAATAAGACCTTCAAAGATTTTAGCAAATTGAGAAATTATAGATATCGGTCTATAATTAGCCACGTCATTTAAACTACCTGATTTATGTATTGGGATGATGTGAGCTATTTTCCATAAGTCGGGGAATATGCCACTGCTTAAAGATTTATTAAATATAATATGTAGAGGTTCAATCAGGACATCCATACAGAGACGAATAAATAAAGGAGGCAGGCCGTCGGGGCCCGCACCTTTATTAAGATTTAATGTTTTGATACTATATTTTATGTCTTTCTCAGAAATATATATGGAAGAAAGAGAATAATTAGATGCAAAACATGATCCAGGGACATTAAATGGCAATTGATTGTTAGCATACGTAGACGCAAAATACTCTGCAAATAGATCAACGACACAGCCACCGCCCTCACCTACTCGATCACCATAAACAACCTGATGGGGAATATTTTTAAATGTTTTTTTTGATTTAGTATACCTCCAAAACGACTTAATATTAGTTTTAAGATCTTGTTCAATATTTGCTATATAAAGCTTAAAACAATTTTCTAGTGCTTTTCTAGTTCTTTTACGTAATGTATCGAAAATATCATAATCTCTAGGATTGTTGAACTTTTTAAACTTAATTCGATATTTTTGTTTTTCTTTAAGAATTTTAATCAATGATGAAGAAAACCATACCGGATAATTACCCTTTTTGGGCTTAGCTTTGGGAGTATGCTTGTCTATAAGTTCCCACAATATGTTATAAAAATTCTGAACGAATTCATTACAATCAAGAAATTTATAGTTATCCCAATTAATAAAACGAAGATAAGACTTATACTAGATTCTGCTTTTTCGCTCGCGTAAATGAAGGTGTATTAGTAACAGACTTTTGACGGGATCAATCAAATGTACCATATGCCCTTTTCTGTTCAGCTGACAACGTGTATGCGTAATTTTATGGTGATTGGTCAAGGAGTTTAGACTTAAAAGCGTAACAAATAATCAAACAAATTGCATATTTATAATATAAGTTAAGATTTGCCGTCGCGGGTTCAATTCTCGAGTCGCATAAATTAATTGTAGTGCATAATATTTCTATTTGGCAATTATTAATAGCGCTATTGTGCCAATTAGATGTGACTATTGACATATTTGAGGTACCATGAAACAGGGGCGATTGCATAATATAAAATACTAGCTTTTGGCGCGGCATCGCTTGGGTTAATGTAGATTTCGAGAATAAATTTCTATCTCTGGGGAACAGTAATTTTTCGTAGATGAAAGGTACCCTATGTATTTTTCTGTAACCCTGACAACGTGTATGAGAAATTTTATGATCAGTCGAATACATAATTATGGCGTAAAAGCGTAACAAACAAACTCACATTCGCATTTATAAAATTAGTAAGCATGGCAAGCAAAATATGAGTAAAATACACTTCTTCTTTGAAGTTATATGCGTCAGATTATGTTCCTATGTATTCCTATTATTTTGAATGAGAATTAAATCAAACTTCAACATAATTATTTTAGTACCTAGTCCTCTGCCTAGCCTGTATAACGTTCGTAAAATTTTTATATCAACCGAGCAAAATCCACTTCATTCCCCTCAAATATTGATTACTTCGCAAAGAGAGCACTCGTTTTACTTTAATACTTTTAATTTTAGAATAGGTTTTTTTTTGTAAGTATAGAAAATCTGGGTCGTCGACTAATCATAGTGTTTGAAAGAATTTAATCCTCCACGGCATCCGTTGTGGATTTGTATGAGATGAGTTCGTGAGCTTCCTTCGTACCTACTTACTATGTTAGACTTTTATTAATGTTACGTTGACATTAAATTTATTTTCTAGAATACTCTAGATTAAACTAGATTTTAAAATATTTGAATGGCTTTTTTATACATTCTCGTAGGTACAAAGACTCTGACTTTGAAGTTATATACGTATGTTACGAATGGCGTTAAACAATGGCATACCTTAATAGTGTATTGCGTTTTTGTAATAATGAATAACGATATCTAAAAATATTACTTCTCAATTAAAAAGAGAAAAATGAAAATTGGCTTCGGCAAACAAGAAAATGCCGAAAAAAAATACAATTTAAATATTTGAAATTGGAACTCCCGTGCGTTCTAAATCCAATTGAAGTATTAAGTTGAATGTAGGAGAGAGAATTACATTAACAATAAAAAAAAGTATGTTCCTTACTGGCGGCAACGAATTGAACTTTAGATACATTTTATAGTTATCTTATGTATTAACTGACCTCCGAGTTATTTTTAATAATAATAATAATAATAATAATAATATAATTAAGATTCGGTTATATCAAAGTCTAGATTGGATAGCTTGTTTTATTGCCGTAAGTAATTCTCTTTGTTTCAATTCTACAATTCAAGTTCAAATTACAAATTAATTGACATATAAACAATAATATTATATTGTATAGTATTCCAAAACATTTTGTAAACATTTAGCCACGAAGATACTTTTCCTGTATACATCACTATTTCTTCGTTTAAAAATACTAAACTAAAAGGGTTCTAAAAGGGTACTTTAAGACTTAAAGGTCCTAATGCTAGTTCCAAATCGACTTGTTTAACGTTTTACTCAAATATTTATGAGGGGACGTGTATTTCTTTAGTTTACTAAAGATTACATAGCCTTCATTTTTATTTATTGATTTTTACTTATTGTCCTTCTCTTTTTGTTTGCAGGTAAAGTTTCTGCACACATTTGCAACTGTTTTGGGTGCCAGGATAGAGTGGTGTCGTCATGAGGTAATACAACTTAGCTCTTCTAGTAAACATTTTATAAAAGGTTTTGACACTAAATCACGCCTAGATCAGAATTTGATGAAATATGGGCATTGTTATGAAAGTGGCGTAAGCCACTGACAGAACGCGGATGGTACGTATTTGACTGTCTATGAATTTTAATAATCATAAATATTAAATAATAACATCAGACCTGATTTTAAACTGCCCCACGCTTTGCAAACTGAAAATAGGCCTGTGCCCTGCTGGGCACTAGCCCACCACGCTGACTCAAAGCGTGCAGACTACAGACATCTTCGAGAACATTATGTAGAACTCTCAGACAAGCAGGTTCCCTCACGATGTATTCCTTTGCCGTGAAATCGAGCAGTTATTACCAAGGTACAAAATACTTGGGATATATTCTGGTTAACTTGACGTTTTTTTATAATGACGTCACCCAACCTTTCGTGCGCTTACGCGTCATATTAACTCATAATTAACAGCGCGACAGTCACACTAGGTGAGAATAAAAACACGTAACAATCACAGTAATGTGTCTATTAGTGCGCAGGAGTTCACACGAGAGCCGAATTAAAAACGCATCAGAAACGTATTACACTAACTCTGCCACCCGCGCGGTATGCTTGCAACACGACCAACCATTCGAAAATAGACCTTATTCCCTTAGCAATAAGCATTCAGGAATAACCAGGAATAAAGATAATGTTGCATTGGATTTTGGACTTTATGTATAGTGATATATGGTTGCTTTTTGTATGGAGACGTGTCCCGGAAATGTAGGGAACTGAAAGCCTCCAAGAACTGGTTTCGCGGTTGTTTTTTTCTGTAGAGTTCAAAAGTAGAATTAAGGCTTTGGAGGCACACAACGATTCCGGGAAGGGCCGTGGACTGATTAAAACGGTCTGTTGGAAATTTTTTGTTTTTTCTCCCTGGTCCCGTTTGTTTGGGAAGAGTCTTTGATTGTTTTTAATTTTAACTTAGATTTATTTTTAAATGATTGTCCAGTTTCATTGTAATGTTATGTCGATAAAAGTGTTTGGCAGTATGTACCGTTTTAACTGCTAAACTTACCGATTTTGGTGCATTTTAATGTGTTTTTTTAGTGATATCAGTTATTAATTATAGTAAAGGTACAAATTCGATTGGAATAAATATTTTACAGTTTTGACAAAATAAATCCATAACTTGTTCTCCTTGTAATTTTAATATGTGAAATGAATAATCTTGATTTTTCACCGAATTTAATATTAAATTGAAAGCTTCTATCGTACTTTTCTGAGAACGTTGCTTTATACCGATATGATTGTAATTTTTAGTCAGAATGCATCGAACAGCTCATTCCTTGTCATGAATAAATGCTTTTGTATTTTCAACTAGTTACTACTCGCGGTTTTTGCTGTATTAACGCATACGATATAATGGACGTGACTTATTTAGGTTCATCCAATTATCTCCGCTCAACTGTTTCCACGTGATTGAGTTACACACATCTTCACAAACAATACCATTTATAAATAATATTAGTAAGATAATACTACTATTTAAATATGTACTTATATTAAAATTAATACATATAGAGTAGTAGAGCCTCGCTGATTTCAGCATGAATGGGCCGGCTCGACCGGGGAAGAACTACCCTCTCACAGAATATCGACTTGAAATAGCAATATTCCTACTGTTGTGTTTCGTTCGGTGAGTGAGAGTGCCGGAGGCCCAATCACCCTCTTTCCCCCTTCCTGCTCCTTCTCCTTCCCACTTCCTTTCCTACAGGGTCGGCAAAACGCAAGTGATGCCTCTGGTATTGCAAGCGTCCATAGGCTACGGTGACCACTTACCATCAGGTGGACCGTATGCTTGCTTGCCACATTAGTTGAATAAAAAAAAACTTATATTAAAATTAACAATATAGATAAAAGCGTTACTCAAATAACGGACAAAAAAACATGTTTTGTACGCATTGCCGGACTTCATACTGCTGCGGTGAATTTTGCTGACAGTAAAATCCAAAAACATTACTGACCCGAGGATCAAACCGGGGACCTCATGATCGGTCGCAAACATACACCTTATACTCTCCTTTCGTAAAGTAATATTATAATAATAATGCTATAAGATCTAAGTAAGCCTACATATTATATTTGCAAGTCGAATAATTATCAGGAGCAACTCAACAGAATAATCGGCAGATGGCGTTATTCTCGCCTCCTATTACAAGAATCATATCTACAGTAGAGCACTGTTACTAGCTTCAGTGCTAGTCTGTTTGTGTGTTCGTCTCTTCTCTTCTCCGAATTGCTGAACCAGTTACTATAGGACTAGTACGAGGGCCCTTAGGACAAATTTCATATGGAACTAGGTCAGACTGACAAACACACCTATTTACTATAGACAGCCTGTAGGCCGGTGAATTTCATACGGATGCCAGATATTATGTAGATATACAACTGTATATCTTATTCCCGTCTGTCTTATTCCCAGAACTTCGCTTTCATAAACTTATGAAAGCGAAGTTCTGGGAATAAGACAGTCTATAGGCATAATACTGCGTCAGTACCGCAGCAGTTTTGTGATTGCGACTGTTGTGTGTGAAAACTCGGCTTTTGCGCTTTTCCTAAGAACAATTATTTATACCGTGTGGAGATCGAACCAACGACACTCAAAGCATTGGCAGTGCATAACATTACATCAGGGTGGTTTAAAAAGTAAAAAAGTAGGCTTTTAAAAAGACTAGTCTCTTTAACAGCGTATGTTGTTTGACTATTCATAAAGCGCAATGCTTTACGAATAGAGTGTGATTCACTAATCACACAAGTTTTTATCCCGTTTGGGATTTGAACCCACAACACTGTGCATATAAGCAGTGGCGATGCCCACTAAAACGACTTCACCATACAGTCAATTAAAAATAAAATAATGTAATCCCTACATTTAATTTTAATGCCTTCTAATGACGTATAATGACGTCTATTTTGATATAGTATTTTTAAATTCTTCACACGATAAAGTTAAGTAGGAAATAGTAGTCGATATACGTGCCGAATTGATAATTTTATGAGGTCCGTTGAGGGGTACTTGTATGGAATACAGGGGTCTCTTTGTCTTCTAAAATTGATAACGATGGAGTGAACACCTCTTGAAAAGTGTAGAAAAAAAAAATTAATCAAATGGTTATATTTTCTTGTGTATGGTGTGAGACGTTCTCGCCTGTATATTTCAAATGGGGTAGGCAGAACTGTACGACAATTGATTTATGTTCCACGTAATAGCTACTGAAGCTACCGGGCACATATATAGACTTCGCCAGAATACTTGAAAATTTCTGAAAAATACTTTATCGATCCTGGAATTAAACTTGTGACCTCTAAATCATCACAAAACCCAGCTAACAAATTTAAAAACTATTTCCTGACATTGAGAATTTCTAAGAAAATTTTCTAGAGTTCACCCAAACTGGAATCGAACTTGTGACCTCACAACAAAGATAATCCCATCAAAATGAAGTTTCCGGTATATTAATAAAGATAACAAATCAATTACTCGGCAGCCTACCTGCGCAAACTAAACTAAAACTATTCAACATCAAACTAAGTTACGGTACATGAATAATCCTTCCCTCTGTTTAGATGTTTAATAAAGTGCAGACTAGAAGTGTTCCAGCCAAATACATTGAGTTATTTAGTAATACATACTAGAGGAGACATCTTAAAAAAGTTTGTAACACGAGTTGCAGTGCGTGCACCTCAAACTCATTTAGTCTGAGTCAGGCGATCACTGGAATGACACGTCTGAGAATTTTGCAGCAGCGCACGGATGGCGTCGCAGTTTAAGTCGCCTCACCACTCGCCACATTTGTGTCGTCCACAAATAGTTGCTCTGAGTCTAGGTGTCTTTTGTGTCCGTCGTTTAAATGTTTGTCAAGTCCCCCGCGACACAGGAATTATGCATAGTGCGGTTCTTATAAGTTGTGAATATTATATTATATTATTAAATAAAGTAACGCACATATTGCCATATCTAAATATTTTTTACTGAAATGTGTCCGCTGCAATAATTGGCACAGCGAAATCAAGAGCACTCCTACTCGTGTAAAATAAATTTTCTTGAGATGTCTCCTCAGGTACGTAGAACTTAAGCGTAATACACTTAAAGCCAGGTTTTATAAATATTATATATATATTATTTATTATATTCGCATTTAAACGTGTCGTTGCAATAATCGTTAGCCGGCCAGGTTCGTATAAACATGAACGCGAACGGAGCGTAATCTATGAAAAATATGTCAAAATTTAACTTTCCGTGGATAAAACGTAAAGCACCGATAGCCTAGTGGGAGACCGTTGGATAGCTACGCAGAGGTCTCGAAGTCGATTCCAGGGCGCGCATCTTTGACTTTTTGAAGTTAGGTGCGTATTAAATAGGTAGTTAATTATCGCTCGCTTTAACGGTGAAGGAAAACATCGTGAGGAAACCTGCATGCCTAAGTGTTCGATATAATGTTCTCTAAGATATGTGAAGTCTGCCAACGAGCACTGGGCCAGCGTGGTGGACTATAGCCTAACCCTTCTCACATTGAGAAGAGGCCCGTGCCCAGCAGTAGGACAGTTTAATATAGGGCTGATAATATGTAGATAAAACGACTCTGAATACACGCACCGGGGTTAACTGAGTTAGATAGCATGCACTAACTCGTGTCGCAAAGAATTTACTGTAGATGTCTCCTCTAGTACCAAGTATATATAAACTCAATGACCAAATATTTGTTTTTCGTTGACGACAAGTTTGATGGGTCGAGATACACCGGCAACTTCGCTCATCACGACATCCCTGGCTCTTCTTTGTACTGCTGTGACCATTGTTTCTGAAATGGATGGATAGTATTAGGACTGTACCTTTGAAATGTGTGGTTATGGAGATATGATGCGTAGTGGTTGATTTTTAATATATATATGTTATGGTTAGAAGGAAGGCAATCGTTTTATTAGAAACAAATATAACTAGATGTAAAATGATAAATAACTACAGACATAAAGACAAAAACGTCAACATTTAACAAAATATTTAAATAGGACATCGTTTTCTGAAGAAGCTCTTTACATACTGGAGAATATAATAGGTGTTAATAAAGCAAGAAAGATATGCCAGAATCGCAGTAAGTGAAAAACTGTCTTTGCTTACCACGCCTGTAAATACGCGTGAGTCTTTATATGTTGGCATCCTGTTTATCAGTTTACTTGCATATTCTAATGTTTTTATTAACCTTTTAAGTTCAATAAAATATAAGAATTACGTTAGAATTTGTTCCGTCTTAGTCTGACTGCTTAACGTTCGTTTCGCACCGCCTAAAATTTTATTATTGTTTATGGTATGACTAGGACATATACTATACATTTTATGAAAATACATTTATGATGCTGGTCTAGATGAAACTGTTATAAATATAGTTGGCTACGTCAGCAATATTTAAAATATACGCTTCCCAGTCAACAAAGTTGTAAAACATATACCAACTAATTTAGTTTTGACCAAAAGCGATTGCACCGCCAATTCTAGAGTTAGCAAAACGAAATATTTTTGGTATATATTCCGAACTTTGTGAATAAAAACTAGTTCAGATTTATTAGAACTTTTCCGTTTACGCTTACCGAGGTCCACGACCTTTGGTGCATTTCATTTTAGTTTTCAACTTCAAAAACTAGTATTTGGTTCGTGGTAAATATTCAACCCTACAGTAACACGCCGTGAAGGTGAACGGACGGTAACAAACGGAAATAATTAAGCAACGAGATACATGTAAAAACATTAGTGCCAATTCAATAGGTTTCGATTTGATGTTTATAAAAAAAATACCTGTTTAAACTTTATAACATAAAAGCGCGTTCTTTTTTATTCAAATTACGTCGTAACCTAATATCTTTGGCCTCGATGCGAATTGACAACATATAAATGCGTTTTAATATAGCAAATCATAGCGGCCCACGCGTTTTTACCGTCATAACATAACGACTGTATACCTGAGTGTTAAGTAGAGATGTGTTACACCCACATTACGCTTGTTATATTTAGATAACATGAAAGATGGACTATTGATTCCTGTCCTGCGTTTGAATCATGTTCTCACTAAATATTCAATAAGAAAATTCTAGTAAGACTGATATAGTGATTGAATTGGAAAGCGTTTATGAATGTGTGTAATTTTAAGTCACCAGCGAGTTGATCATTCTAAGTTTTTTTTTGCCGCGGCACCAATTTAAACTTCATTCAAAAGTAATAAATTTGTGTTTCAATTCCAATAGTCAATGTCTAAAATATTTACATTACTCGCAACAATCGGTACAAGGTAAATGGCTCGCAATAACTCCGATGGCAAAAACTGCAGCAGAAATTAAATAGAGTAATTTCACAGTTTAAGAAAGAAAAGTAAAATATTTTTATTTGTATCTCCTAGCTATTCTCTATACCTATCATTTAAAAGAGATTAATTTCCCTTTTTGTGTCCACTCGTCCCCGTGCGCCCAATTTCAATTCTCACATAGGACAACAGTCGTTCTGATCTTCAATACGATTTTCTGAGTCTGAATGTTCCTTTCTGTCTGAGTATTTGTTAAATTTACGCGCAACATGATTTAGTGTTCATCCTTAGTTCTAGAAAATACAACAAAACAGAAATAAAAAGATAGGTATTATATGTAATAAGTTTACACTTATGTTGTTGAACATGCGACCTCAATTTTGTTTTCCTAGTCAGGTGAAGTCACTTGGTTTTTCTGCTAAGAAATTCTCCTTAAACTTACCTGGCAAAATGTGTGTGTGCAATATTCTTCTGATTTTTGGGGTGGCGTATATTATGCAAGCTTAGTGAATGACAACAGAACAGGTATTATCCACGAAACTACAGCACGCATGGTCACCCTAGTGTCCAGATCCACACGGTACAGACTTTGAATTAGCAGACTTTACTTTGTATTGTCGCCGATGTCTTCAGGATTCCGAGGAGCTATGCTCATCATTATTTCGTGTTTTATGTTGGCAGCGTTATAGATTGCTCGCCGTGTGAAACTTTGTAGTTTTGTTCTACGATTTGGTACAGTAATGGTTTGCGTTTTACATGTGTGTTTTTGAATTGTCGTAAATGTCATAGTGAAGATGGGATTTTGCAATGAACATTTATTTTCGTAAACTCACCTATAGGATAAATTCTTAAGCTTAGATTATTCAGTTGTGAAGTTTATTTGTATTTGATAAACTGTCCGAGTAACTTCGCTTTATTAAGCGAGCTGAGCGAAATTGTATTAGTTAGGTTCACGTCGTCAGTGCAGTAGATAGGTAGGTAGAATTCGATCCCACTACCTTTCTACCTTAAGTTCGATATCTTATCCTGATGGATAAGATATCGAACTTAAGTTAGATATATATATAGATATAGGCTACCGTATTTAGAAGCCACCGAGGTCAAAATTAACCGCGCATAATAGATTTTCTATCGTGTCTGCTGCACTGTAATCAATGTGTTGACTTGTTGAGAAATCAAAAGCTTTGTACTCCGACTATAGTCATATGCACTCCACCTATGATTTGCTAACAAGTTAAGATAGGCAGTACTAATAATTGCGATATGTGCTTTTTCACACTTATGCCAGCTTCTTATTATGTTGCACGTCTCAAAAGCACGAAGCTACAATTAACAATGCTCTCGTGATTATGAAAGTGGTCTTCAAAGTTCAACTGGGTCTGTGAGTTATAGATACTCTGGTCTTCGCCTTCTTATAGAATCTATCGTATCCCACTTCGAAGTAAATAATGGATAGTGAATTTACCTAGATACTAGAATACTACATTCCAATTTTATATCATTAGAAAACAGTGTAATGCCTGTTGCCTAGAGGAATGGGCAAAGCATAGGAACTTTGAATAGCCACGATCTTTAACAGAGAAGCCGATTTGTCCGTTGACCTATAGCGAAATAAATAATTGACGGGTTTCCTTAGAATTAAACGATCTTAAATAATATATTTATTTTTACTAGCGAATTCTCATGAAGTAAACATTTTTGTGTAACAAATCTAATTAGTCGTTTGAGAGTTTTTTAGAGAATTTCTCGTGTCAAGCAAAGTTATTCTTTATTTTTTATCAAGAAATTAACCATAGCTTGTAACTATTTTGCAGGAGGCAACTTAATCTTAGAGTAGAGATGACAGTAATACACATTTGCGCAACCGTTCAATAAAATACAACCGTTAATTGTCATATTAACCAAGTGAACTGACCTAAGAATCGAACATGGAATATTAGCTTGATCTATTCCATCAGTCATCTCAGCATTTTATCACGGATTCCTATCATATACCTATTGCGTAAACCACTGTAAATGTTGTTATACCATACGTTACATTTACACACAAATTAGTAGATATATTAGCATTTATTCGTCATTTTTTATTCTCCGCCATTGATGCATAACAATGATTATAAATAATACGAGACGAGCGGCTTACAAAATGGTTGTTTATGCAAAATATTGAGTAACTAATTCTACACTCGCAACTCGCGTGTATACATTAGCCGTGTCTTATTTTGTTAGAATATCAAATTAGGTTTTAGACGTTACTGAGACACGAATATTATGAGGTATAAGAATGTTTTGGGTATATGTAATGTTGATTTTGTAGGGAGAAATGATTCCCGTACCACGGCGGAGCAGAGATATAGTAAATACGAAACCAGTCGCGAAATTATATAAAACTGTTTCACATATATGGGTACAGCACAACGTCCGTCTTAATGAGTCTGGATACCGGCAACCCTACTTACTTACACTTACACACACAGGAACACAGCAGTAGAATGTTCGGTTGCCATCTTCTGCAGAGTGGAGATACTTTCAATAAAGATGCCTCAAAGAAATTCCTTCTCAAAAAGATCGCTATCATTGTATTCTTTTTGTCTTTAATCAAATAAATTACTAGTCTTGGCAAGAAGATCTCACTTGCAACTTGAAACAATCCGGGCGCGGTGAGATCTTATAGCGCAAGCAATATTGAACATTATGTTCTACTATGTAGGGTTTAAATTACATTGTAGGCCTCTTTAGTAATATCTACTAAAATATATGTAAATTGTGGAATAGATTGTGACTGCGGACTCTCATACATTGGTCAAACCAAGAGAAACATAGGCACCCGCATAAAAGAACACATAGCTGATGTAAAACACCAACGCTCGTTGAAGTCTGCTGTGTGTGAACATGTGCAACAGGGGACCAACCACTACCTGAGATTTGACAAACCACAGATTCTCGCTAAAGAACACCGATTCCTACCAAGGATGCTTCGCGAGGCTATTGAAATCAAAAAACATCCTAATTTTAATAGAGAAGATGGTTGGAATGTACCACCAGCTTGGGATCCAGTAATACAAATAGTCAAACCCAAGAAGAAGCAAACCACAGCTAGACTTCATGATACTTTGAGCTCATTCTGCGTAAATAGAAACACCAATGATTAAATTATGTTCGGGTACTTTGAAATAACTACACTGGAACATTGAGACAACTGCCATCTTAGTCTCCCCGTGACCATGGCTGCTGAAAAGCAACCGAAACGTCGGGGAAAGTGTAAAAATAAATGAAATCTAAATAGTTTAATAATAATTTAATTAGCTTAAAAATTAGTAAAGTTTAATAGTAGTAGTAGTGTAACAATTTTCAAAATTTTGTAATAAAGTGTCAAATAAATAACGCGATAAAATCCGTATATAGCAGTTTAATTTCAATGAATAATATTCGCGTAAATAGAAGACGACAATATTGTGGACACATCTTTTGTGAACTTTGTACTACACCCAGTGTATTAATTAATTAGTAATTTTGTCACCAAGAAAATTGGTAGTTTCCGTACTTTCTAAAACTACGAAACACTACGAATTCACGGATGATTAATAATTATTCTAGTCTTTTTCTTTATTCTTCTTTTTGAGGCTTTTTTATTTTAACAATAAATTGTCAGCCCTATCGTTCCCTATACTAATCTAACAGAAATAGAAATCATTTGTGCAAAAACATGTTATAAAAAGCTATAGCTGGTTTTGATGTAGGTTCAGCTAAAACACTTTATAATGCTCGAATATCTTTTAAATTTATCTCAAATAATTGCACAGATGAGTTCCTCTGCCTCTGATATCTCACACACTCAGTTAGCAAGTGTTGGACATCTTCAATAAATTCTAATGTTATAAGCGTCCAAAAGCTTGGCTAACTATTCACCAACAGGCAGGCCAATAACAAATACTAATTTGTAGCCATGTTACATATATAAAAGACACCAAACTCCATTGACCTTGTATATTAATTTCTTGTTCCATTTCACATCCACTTAAGAATTCCTCGCGAACATTATGCAAGTTTCTTATCATATTGAGAACAAATAATGGCCATTATGGCTAGTTATCATATAATTTATATGCCTTTATCTTTTTATGTATTAACATACATAGTGAAGTCCCCTCGTAATGCGTTTGGACATTACCATACACCCAAATATGTTATTAAGAGATATGGTCAGACTAATTGTGTTTTTGGGGTCCCTTATAAACGGCCCTTGTAAGCCATGTTTGTATAATATGGGGTAAAGTAAAATCTCCTGCAGTAGCTTTTTTAAAAGAGGCCATAACCAGATCCTTAAACTGAGATATTACATATTGAATGCTATGTCATAGATAAAAGAGAAAATGTATTGTTCGCGGCCATTCATTACCAGCATGACGTTCAATGAGTTAAACGTTCAGAGGTTGACTGTGGAAGAATCTTAATCCTACAGAAGATCGAAGGCAAATAATCTTGTTTTGTGTTTCTGTGGTGAGAAGAGTGACCAGGTCTCTTAAAGAAATCCTATATTGGCGGGCACCTATGATACTAACGCTAGCCGCTTGGCTGCTATACGAAGTCGCTATACTACGGTCACTGCACCGAATGTTGTGAGTTCGATCTACAGGCATGCTTACAACATTAGATAATGGCTCACCGTTAAGTAAACCATATGCTGGTTTCGCATCTTGGTAGCATAAAAATCTACAGACGAAGCGAAGAGGACACAATAAATACAATACTACGGAGTCCTTAATTGCGTGTACCGGTACACACTTGGACGGTATTTTTAATATAAAGGCAGGACACGTACGGTTGTTTGTTTTTTAAATCGTATGTTACGTGGACGTTTCAATTTTTTATGTGCCACGAATTAAAAAGGTCTGAAGGCCAAGTGTTTAATTACTAAATAATGAAAAACTAGACCTCTGTGTAATATTTTTGCCATTTAAACATTGTAACGTAATATAATGGCTATGGTCTCCCTGAATGATAAATGGAAAGGATCAAGCTACGTTTCTGTAGTTTTATTCAGGGACTAGCTATATCCCGCGGTTTGAACAACGTTTATGATTGCTATTTCGCTCTTGTGGCTCGAAGCGTGATGTATGTCTATAATTTTCCTCAAGAATATCAAATGCAATGATAATTGCTGTGTGCGAACATGTGCAACAGGGGACCAACCACTACCTGAGATTTGACAAACCACAGATTCTCGCTAAAGAACACCGATTCCTACCAAGGATGCTTCGCGAGGCTATTGAAATCAAAAAACATCCTAATTTTAATAGAGAAGATGGTTGGAATGTACCACCAGCTTGGGATCCAGTAATAAAAATAGTCAAACCCAAGAAGAAGCAAACCACAGCTAGACTTCATGATACTTTGAGCTCATTCTGCGTAAATAGAAACACCAATGATTAAATTATGTTCGGGTACTTTGAAATAACTACACTGGAACATTGAGACAACTGCCATCTTAGTCTCCCCGTGACCATGGCTGCTGAAAAGCAACCGAAACGTCGGGGAAAGTGTAAAAATAAATTAAATCTAAATAGTTTAATAATAATTTAATTAGCTTAAAAATTAGTAAAGTTTAATAGTAGTAGAAGTGTAACTATTTTCAAAATTTTGTAATAAAGTGTCAAATATACAACGCGATAAAATCCGTATATAGCAGTTTAATTTCAATGAATAATATTCGCGTAAATAGAAGACAATATTATGCAATGATAATTATTCAATTCCAACTGGTTCTTATTGAGATTAGTGCATTTTACAGAGATTGACGTGTTCAAACATAACGACACGCTTTGATAAATAAGGTACGAACATATTGCCTTAATCGGAGATCATTGCAGAATCCATATTTGAATTTTATTTGACACTTTAGCCCGACTTTGCTCGCTAGGAAATAGTTCTTTTTCTGGATGAAAGTACCCTATATCCTTTTCTGTATATTTGACAACGTGTATGCAAAATATCATGATGATCAGTCGAGAAGTTAAGGCGTGAAGGCGTATCAAAGAAACTCACCGTCGACTTTTTAGTATTAGTTAGGATAAAATAAAGAGTATTCTATTTCTCCTTCTATCTAGTTTCTGTCTATCTATCAGTTCTAACCGAATTTTAGCAGATTTCGAAAGACAAAAGATTTGTATCCTGGATTTTCCAAAACCATTCGGGTCTATTAGCAGTTTCGTATGTGATGCTTTTAGAGCTACAGGAACAAATTGGTAGATCTATCTTGTACTTTTACATAGGTCTGCTTTGATTGCAATTTGAATGTTAGTCTCGAATCCGTATGCGACAAAGACTGTTCCGTCCCGTATTCATTTATGTGACTTTCGTATGTACATGTTGCTCAACGATGCTCTGTTGTATTGAAAGTAGTATATTATTATGTCCTTTCCTAAGGTAGATATCTCCATAGCAGATTTGTCAGAATCGGTAGAATGGTTTAGAAGTTAGAACGTAACAGCAGTACAAAGTTACGTTCGTATTTATATTCAACAACAAAATGAACATCGAAATTAAATTAATTTAAAAGGATTTTATCGAGTTGTGTATTTAAAAAGATACTATTATTATATAATATTAAAACTATCATACTACTACTGTTAAACTTCGCTACCTTTGCGTATATAGGAACATTTATAATAAAATTATGCTCGGGTACTTAACATTGAGACAACCATCATCTTAGTCTCACCGTGACCATTGCTGCTTAAAAGCAACCGAAACGGCGGGGATAGTCTACATTTAAATAGTACCTCAATAATTCCAAAATATGTATTTTTGAAATGTGTCACTGTACCTATAACATTTGTGTTGTACACGTAAGATAATATAAAAAATCAACATTATCATTATATGACAGTCCACTACTGGACATCCACTTCACTCAATAATTACTCAGCCGACCAATCTTCGGCTCTCCTTAAATTTGAATCGTTATCGTTGACTCAAAAGAGCTTTAAGTGATTTGCAACAAATTTACGTATCGTTGACACGGACTAATACATTTAGATTAACGACAGATTATCAAATATATGTTTATTGAATTCTGCCATTATTGAATACAATTTATTCATGACCTTTTTTGGTGGAGATAAGAATCGAGTCTGCGTTTAAGTGGATATAATGGTTTCTTGTTATTAATATCTACATATGATTTTATGTGTTTTTAATTCACTTTTTTGTGCCGCGTGCTTATTAAGAAGTTATTTTTCTTATAAAACACTGAAGAAATAAGTAAACGTCTGGAGATACGCGAATTGTAATGGTTTCCAGTTAATACGATCATGACTTACCTTTTTACAACAGTTAGTCTCACCCTTAGCTTAGCTTAGCTTTTTTACTGGTTAATGGAGAACCAATCATTCGTACTTGTCCATCCTTGCACCTTTGCGTAATTTATTTGTATGGGTCAAATAATCTTGATGGACTAAGTTTTCTGTCAGGTTATTCTTATCAGCAACACAAAGTCAAAAAATGTGTCCGCTAGACAACAATAGACTTGCTCGATTAGCAACATGTAAGTGTAATGCAATTCTACCTACCAATGTGTGTTAGGAGTACAAAGAAGAGAGTCCATGTTTATATAATAATAACTTTATAATCAACCAATCAAGTTTATGATGAGACGGTATGGTATATAGGAGGATTTATTATCAAAATTCACAAAGCTTCCAACACTAGGCTTGGTTCCTCTGTTTAAGTATATTGTGCACCAAAATTATTTATGACAAAGTTAATTAAAATCCTGTGCTCTAAAATGCTTGCAGCTCGCGGTAAAGAAAGTTATTACTAGGGAGCACGGTGTCCCACCTACTTTTAATTGCAAAAATCACTGGCAGCCAACAAAAGAAAGTCCAAACTACGCCTTGTCTACTAAACTATCTCAAAAAGAAGAAAATAAAAAGCATGGCGACTGGACAGAACAAAAGGTAATCTTAGATGCTATAAAAAGACAATGGTAAAAAGAAGTGAACTCCCTTCGCGAGATTTAAATTAATTAAGTACCTGAGAAGCAAGTTGAATTTAGCTTAAATTCTTTTGAAACAACAACTTGTTTTAACTGAACTGAGGTTCTAAGGGTTCGTCACTGTAGCAGTGTAGGAATTTGCAAAGAAGGAAGTAGATATGTACGTTGTTATTGATTCGTATATAGGTTAAGATAAACATTCAACTTTATCCATACTGATATTATATGCAGAAGTAACTTATTTGTGTTGTATTTACGTCTAAACTACTCAATCAATATTTATGTGGTTTGGTATGACGCTGAAATAGCTTGAATGTTGAGGCAGAAAATACATAATATACAGGTTGTGGCGTAAATAATGGATAACCCTAAAACTGTCTACTGGCCAGATTATCATCTATCATTTACTCCACTTATATCACCATTTGCCCATGGACCTTTTTTTTCGATACGGTGTCCCAAATATGCATAATTCCATAGAAAACATGTTAAAAATTGAGAATAAGTATTTTTTGCGAAGTTGTCTTAGATTGTAATAAAAAAACTTGGTACTCCTCTGATGACATTCAGAAATGACATAAAAAAAAAACAGAACGGGAAAATGTCGCCAATTGTAGAAATCACAGCTGATTTTGTATGAGTAAGTACGATTTTTTTAAAATATCAAAAATATCAATAATTTGGTCATCCACGGGCACCTTGATGATTCAAGATACGATCAACTGGATCATCTAATAAACTATGCTAGTAAGATTTTAAAATGCAAAATATGTAAAAAGAACTGTAATTATATGTGCGTGAAGTGTAACATACATTTTCATCCCAAAGAATGTTTTTTTGATTACCATACTGCATACGATTTATATAAAGGTTAATATATTAATATAAAAAGTTAAATTAATACATTTGTTTCAATAAAAATTGTTTTATTTATATTACTATGTATTGGTCAAAGCATTTAAGTAAAAACGAGTGGTTAAGCCGACCGACCCATATATGGGATATCATTTTCTCGCTTTTCCGGCAGAGCCATTTTTTTTTTATATTTTTCCTGAGGTACTGTGGCTATATTAAAGCACATATCAGAAAATCTTATCTTTCTAGAAAAAAAATAGTTTCAGGCTTATCTGGGTTAATGTTTTTGTATCGTTAAGTAGCTGTTTATCTGTTTATAAGTGTGAAGCCTTTAGTTTTTATTTACACTTTGGTTGGCACTGCTATAAGTAATGGAAAGATTTTTAAGTGTTTGCCGG